>CM053771.1:378819772-378838096 GCA_028658325.1 Potorous gilbertii
TGAAGGTAGATACTCAGTAAAGCAGATCACTGGTCTTTTTATGACCATAGAGGAAACCAGGAGGAGAAATGAAAATGGGAGAGAAATCTCTGGGATGAGGGGATGTGGATGCCTGTTGGGTATTGTGTAGAGTAAAATGAGATAGCGGGAGGTGGGGATTGGGGATAATTTGCTCCTGGATAACCGGCAGTAGTGGGAGAAGCAGAGCAGAGAGTTCTTTAGCCAAAGAAGTATTGGAGAGAGAAGGTGAACAAGAATGTTTACCAGTCTCCTAGGAGTTGTTGTTACCTGGCTAAGAAAGGCTGTGGGCATGGGTCTTTACTTTTGGCTTATGAAAATCTAGAAACGTATCGGAGTAGATGAGCAGATCTCAGTTCCTCTTTGGGTCTGACAGAGTCAAGTGAGAGAAATACCATAGCATCTCCTAGATTGGCAAAGGGTGCTCTTCTGGCCTGGGCCGCCTCAGTATAGTATCATTTGTTATGGATAATAAAAGCAGATGAAAATTGTATACAGGTCAAATTTAATTATTGCTGTATTTTTTTTTTTACTAAATTATTTCCTCTTAGAGTTTTTATAAACATTAGATTAAAAAAGAGTCAGTTGTGCTGAAAGATAACATTTATTCTTAGAAGGGTTCCAGGTTGCTTTTACCATGGCAGCCTCAGTGTGTATTTTTAATATATCTTATTTCTGAAAAAATAGATCATAGTCTAGCAAGAGTATTACATTTGTTTTTCTTATTCAAAATCTGGTAGTCACAAGATTTCTAAAATAAGTTTATTTGAATTTCCTATTTTAAAATTGAATTTGTAATTGTTGAATGCAGTATTGGATCACTTTCTTTTGAGAGTAGCAAAAGGTTTGGTTGTTTTTAGCAAATCACTAGAATAACCTTTGAATTTTTCACAGAACAGTTATTCTTGGGTTTTATTTGAATGGAGATTGAGGCAGTTTTTGGCTTCTTAACAAGGAGCTTACCCTTTATAAGAAATTACTAAATTGTTTAAAACCCTATTATGTATTGAAATGTTTCTAAAAGTTAAGATTGGTTGGGTTTGGGTTTTTTTTTGTCTTTGATATGGAGAACAAAATTTAAATTCACTACAATAACTGTTTAGTTATGGTTGCTGAGAGATGGATGTTTAATGGCTTGGGAAAAGCTTGGCTTTTGAATTGTGGGATCATAGATTGAAAGTTGCAGGGACCTTAGCACATCAGCTAACAGGTATTTAACATTAATGTTTGTTGAATTGATTAATTGTACCAGAGCTGTCCACAGCTGCTGTGGGTGGTAGAGATCTTTAAGACAAGGCAGAATAAACCATTTGTTGGCTAGGAGGAGAGTTTTACGGAGGATTCTTAATTGAGTTATTATGGGTTCTGAGGTTCTTTGATAATCCTGGGTAAGGAAATCCACCTGGGCCAGAGATATAGCTTTTATGTACTTGTTCAAGGTCACAAAGCTGGTAACTTCTAGAATTGGGATCGTAGCCAGATCTTCCGGCTTTAAATCCAGGGCTTTCTTCACTGGACCATACAGAGAGCTTAGGGTTAGGTTTGAAACTTGACTCTGTCAGTGATCAATTGCGCCACATCAGACAAGTGACTGCCTTTCAGGGTACGGTTCCTTGTCTATAAAATGAGGAGATTGTTTAGACTAGATTTTCAATGAACAAATATCTATTTTCTCACTTCTTCCCTTTAGGGAAAAACAAAACAAAACAAAAAACCCTTGAAACAAACGTATCAAAAAAACAAACACAAATTACTGCATCGGCCACTCCCTAAAATCCTTGTTTCCCTGTACTCTCAATCCATTCTCCGTCAGGAGGTGGGGGGTGGTATTCTTCATCATTTCTCTGGAAGAATGATTAGTTGTGTTTATCAGAGTTCTGAGGTCTTTCGGTGTGCCTTTAGAACGTTGTGATTGAATAAATTAGTCTCCTGGTTCCACTCATTTCACCCTGTGTTCATATCCTGAATTCATCCCAATTCTTACCAGGTTTCTCTGAAACTGTCCCTTTCATGGACTAGATGATATTGTCCTTTGCAACTTTTATTTTCTATGAAAGTCATGACTAAATGTCTAATGAACAGAAAAAAAATTTGCAAGCTGAGACTTAGATTGAATTAAGTGGAAAAATGAGAACTGCGAGTCTTCATGTTTATGCTGATGTGTAATCTCTTTGTTTATCCACAAATCAAGAGAAGAAGCTGAGACTGAGAAATAAAGAACTTAATAAAAGGGAAAGGGAACCTTTCTCTTGAAGTTAAGTTGTAAGTTATAAAACTTTTAAAAGGGAAATAAATTCTGTATTAGAACTTCAGGAAAAAGGCTCCCTTGCCCTTTTAAGCTCCCTATTTCTCAACCCATTTGTTTTTTTCCTTGCCTTAACAGAAAGCTAGATAAAGCTGTATTGCAAAAGAAAGTAAATCCTGTATTTGAATAAATACTGTAAGAGTTTGAGCTGTACCCAAGCCTTAGTCCTGACCTTGACAGTTTTTTTTTTTCAATATCCGTTTTTATTTGAGAACCATCAGATAATTTCTTTTTTTAGGGTTAGTGAGTATAAGCCTAGTGCCTTTGTGGCGAAATCTCTGCATTTATCAAATAATATGTAGTTCATGTTTAGTGCTTTTTTACCAAGCAAAAGGCAAATAAACATAAGTGATGATTCATACCAGACAGAAAATAAGCTTGTTTCCCTAGAAATGCAAGTCCAGATTTTCAGAATGTTTCATGTAGTCCCCAATTGGACATTTTGCTCTACTCCATACTGATTCTTGCTGACCTGATATTATTAAATAATGACTTAAAACCATACCTGAATTTTGATTGTCGTCCTCTTCTAAGTACTCACATCAGCAACGCTACTTTGAAATTTATTCTAGCAATGCTGCAACACGTTTTCTGAATCCCTCTTTTGGAATTAGTTTCAGAGACTGTAGCACATTGGTGTGAGTATCTTCTTTTGGGGCAAACTCTAGGCCTTTGGCTAATAATGAAGAAACTAGAGTAGGGTTAAACAATGATTTTAAGACAGTAAAGGATTAGTTACCTAACTAGGTGTTGATGTTTAATTTTTCACATTTTGTTCTTAATATTTATTAATTTAATAGATATGTTTAATAGATATGTTTTAATAGATATGTTTTAATAGATATGTAAAACACATTAAGTACTAAAGCTTGTTTTCTTTTACTTACAACATCTTTGGTACCGTATTGAGATGAGGATGCCATCATCGTGCAGCTAACTTAACATATCAAATTTCCTAGGACAGTTCAGTTTTAAGAAAATATAATGTACTTTCCAATGAAATTTTGCAAAAGAAATAACCTTTGTTTCAACCACATAGGTTTTTGATTCAGAAGATACAGTTGTCAGTGTAATGAAGCTTCTGCTTGACTGCTTATTTGGTGGCATCCTACCTTAAGCCATGTATATAGGAAAACACAAGCAACTTCATGAACACTGTATAGTCACAATTTCCTTCTACATATTAGCTTAGTAAATTTTGGGGCGTGATTTCCCCAGACTTTTTTTTTTTAGTTTTGTAGATACCAATGAATAAATTATTACAGTTTAAAAATCAAGTCTATGAAGTGATTGTAAACATCGTTTAGTAGATGTAGATCAAGTAGAATTTTTACAGTTGTCATTAGCTATCAGGAAGAGTAAAGTTTCCATCTTAATAGCAACTGAGGTTTATTCACTTGTTGCTATTTTTTAAATTAACTAATTTTTAGGTTGAGGAAAATTTTTGCTCAGTAGATAATTTATAAAAATCTTGGAACTTCCAAAAACAATAGAATATTCTTGAAAATTTCAGAAGTAAACTAAATTGTCATGGAATTTAACTTACATGGCTATAATTCCTCCAGTTGCTAAAGAGGATTTTGCAGATTTTTTGGTGAACTTTGTTAAAGAAATAAGATGAGAAATATTACTTTAAAAATAAAATGTGTATAATTACGTATCTCCTGAAGTCATAGATTTCTCAAAGTTAGTATATCCAGAACGGAATTCTTTTCTTTTCCCCCCTCATTCTATTCCTCTTTACAAATTTTTTTGAGAGTATTTCCATCTTTCTAGCCACCCAGGTGTTTTCACTTGCCATCATTTCTTGACAAGTCTTGTTGATTCTACTTCAAAACATTTTGTACATCTGTTCCTTTATCTTCATTTATACTCTGTGGTAGTGGAGGCTTATGTCTAGACTTTGCCTGGATTGTTGCAGTAGTCTTTTAATTGGTGTCCCTGCCTCTAATCTTTGCCCACTCTAAACTTCCAAGTTGAAGTTCTTAAAGCCTAGGATGACTGGGTCATTCTCCTTAGGAAGAAGCTTCAGGCGTATCCTATTGCTTCTGGTATAAAATAGAAATTGTTCTCTTTGGTATTCAAAGCCCTTCCTAATTTGGCTTTCCAGTGCAGTGATCTCTGCTTTCCTGACTCATTTCACATCACTCTACTCTGATGTACTCTCAGTAACTAGCCATTTTTGCCTGAATGCCATCCCCCATGCCTTGAAAGCTAACCATCCTCATTTCTGATATTTGGAGGTTAAAGCTCAAGTGTTAGGTCCTCTAGGAGACCTTGCCTGCCCCTTTGCCAGTTGTTAGCATTCTGCCTTCCTCCACTTACTACTTAAGACTTACTACTTTGTGTTTTGTATTTACTTATAAGAGTGCATGTGTTTTATTCTCAGTACCTTGCTAGATAATTGGTCAGGAGCTGTTTATTTTTTTTTCTTTATGTCCCCAACATCTGGCAGGTACTTTATAAAAGCCTACTGGGAAAAGAAAGCCTATTGAATTAAATGGTTTGTTATTTTCAAGATATAATACAGAGTGACTGCAATTGAACCAGAATTTGAGAAACTCAAAACTAAAATTTGTAGTTGGATATCTTAATAACTTATTGTGATTTTTTATTTGGCAATAAAACTTATTTAATGAGATGTCTACTTATAAGTAGAAAGTATTGGTGGTATCACCTTAAAGAAAGAACTCAAGCAAAATTTTCTATAGCTCAATTTCTCCTATTATTTTATTACAGTGACCAATCTTTATCTTAAGGGAAGATCTTTTTGTTATAACAGAAGCTTTTTGCTTAGTTTTTTTAAACAAGTTATTTGATCAGAAAATTTACTTCAAATTTAGTTAAATATATATGCAAATTATTGTAGGTCTGCTTTTAGCCATTCCATAGAGAAACAGATGTCACTTGATTTGGTTTCTGTTGGCAGGAAAAAGGAAAACTTCCATCCATTATTTGAACATCTTGACTCCACAGCACAAAATGTTGAAAACAAACCATCAGGAGAATTTACTCAGGAGATCATCACAATAATCCACCAAGTCAAAGGTTAGTGTGTGCTATGCTTTGTTGGCTTTATACAGCCTGGCATATTCACTCAAGCCAATGAGTCTTCATATTGCTTACATTGTTATAGTCTCCATTCTTCTAACCGTGTGAAAACCAAGTATGAGACATAGATGGTAAGCAATTACCACATATCACAGAGAATGTATTTGGTGTGTGTGTGTAACTTTGTGTAGAGTGGTCTCACTTTTCTGGGGACCATCCATCCAGGAACCTAGAACACAACCAGAAGGGAAGGAATAAAAAGCCTCCAACTGATGCAGATATTGCCAAATTCATGTGCTTTAATTATGTATTTTGTTCAAAGGGTAAGTTCCTCAGGTCCTCCTACAGAAACTGATTTTTCATGTTTTACATATGATTTTAGCAAGACTGGTTATCTGATTTTCTGTCTCAAAGCAGATGAAAACCTGGAAATTTAGAATGGTTTGGGAGGGCAGGGATAATGGAGATGGGCACACAAAATAAGCAAGAATTAACAGCTGAGAGACATTTGGATAGTGATGGAAGATGGGGGAAATGTAAAGATATAGAAGTCTGGCTCCACGTATATTGTAGTACAAAAAATACTTGTTATTTATAATCCTGTTCCTACTGAAAGTTGCACTCTATCCCAAGCTACGTGACTTTGATAGGCGACTGTCTTACCCTGTTAGGAGCCTAGACTTGCATGAAACTCTTAGCCATTCCAAACCAAACAAGCGCTGCCTCTGCTGCACAGCATCCTCTCAGAGTGTAACCTTGGGCAGGAACTCTCCTGTTGTTTCCACGTGTACCTTCGGTTAGCAGAGTTCCTGGTGTGTAGAGTACACTTTATAAATGCGTTTTTGTTGATAGTGAAGAAATTACTAGTAGCTGACAGAAGCTTTTGCATGTGTTGTTTCATCATCATACCCATGTGAGTTGGATAATACAGGTATTATTTTCGTTTTATAAGATGAAATCGGAGCTATTCATTCACTGAATATTTATTAAGTGCCTAGTTTGTGCAGGGCATGATGCTAGGGATACAGACAAAATGAAAAAAACAGCCCCTGTCCTCAAGGAAGTTACCTTGTTTCCTGGAAGGATACATTTATGCAGGTAAGTAAATGAAATAGAATTTTAGAAAGGAAAGTTCACTAAGAGTTGGGAAATTAGTATATAGCTTTCCCATGGAAGAGCTTCTTGACATGAGCCTTAAGGGAAGCTGAAAGAGTTAAGGGGTAGGAGGATTACATTTCAGGAAGAGAGATGATGAGATGCCAAATTTGAACAAGCTGCAGATTGGCCGGAGCAGGAGAGTATGTTAAGGAAGAGAGCATAGAGGAAAGAACTTGGAGTGCCAAGGTGAGGAGTCAGGAAAGGAGCTTTGTAGCAGCTGGATTAGAGAGGTGGAAAACTGGAAGCCGGAATAACCTTTAAGTTAGTAAGCTCTTCTGATAGTTGAGGTCATAGGTGTTGTATGAGAAATGGAGAATGGGAGGTGGGTCTGAGATGTTGCAGAGACAGAACCGAAAAGATGTAGCAACTGGTGAAGACAAGAATTTAAGATGCTTCTAAGATTGCTAATGTAGACTTCAAGGAGGATGGCGACCTCATCAAAATAAAGGAAGTTAGGGAGCAGGGTTGGGTTTGTGGTGGTAGATATTGAGGACTCTTGGATGTGTTGAGTTAGGTGCATCCTCATGGGGACGTGTACCTGGCAATTGACCATCTATAGCACTCAGGACAGAGATTTGAGAGACATGCTCTGTCAATGAATGGAAGGTGGTTGGTGTGATGATGCAGTAAAGACTGAACAAGTACAGTCAGAGAATAGAAACAGGTGAGTAATATCACAGGCACTAAGGGGAGTGAGTGTGTGGTAGCCCAGGGGGGTTGAGAGTTGTCAAAGGCTATGAAGAGGTTGAGAAAGATAAAATTGATCAGTTTTATTAATTAGGTCTTTGATAATCTGGGAAAGAATGGTTTCAAATTCTGAGTTCAGAAGCCAGGTTAGAAGGGGTTGACAAAAGTGGGAGGTAAAGTCAAGGCAGTGAGTATAAGTAGATGTAGGTGGCTGTAGTTAATGAAAGATTTGCTTTTGGTCACACATAGTAAGGGTCAGAGGCAGGGTCAAAGATCATAGGGTAATAGATAGAGAGCTAGTAGGAAACTTAGAGGTTTTCCAGTCCCTCCTCTCTTCATTTTATAGAAGAGGAAACGGAGGCCAAGGCCCATATCAAAGATGGGATTTGAATCCAAGTCTCTGACTCAAGCCAGTTTTCTTTATCGTATCATATTGTATCATGCCTTGGTAACCTAAGTCTCTCCTGATTCCAAGTCTTGTGTTTTTTCCATTGTCATCTTTTCAGTGATGGTCCTGAGTTACCAAAAATAGGTTAAAATAATAGCAGCATCATATATGTACATGAAAGAGACTCAGGAAGACCTGGATGAATAAATGATTGATTGATCCTTGTCTCACCCCTCTCATATTTCTGGGCACAGTTGCTGATAAGCATTGGTTGAGGGAGTTGCCTCGCCCAGAATTTCCTGTATTATTGAAATCACATATCTTGGAAAGAAAAACATCTTTAAAAAGAAAGGCAGAGAGAGGTGTTATTCATTTTGATCAGATGTCTATCAGTCATCCACACAAACTAATCTTCAACACTAGAAGGATGAGGCACATCAATTGTAGCAAAAATTTTAGTTTAGTTTGACTTTAAGAGAAGAATGATCAGGGGCGGCTAGGTGGCAGAGTGGAGAGAACAGCAGCCTTGGAGTCAGGAGGATCAACTATCAGCACTTGATACTTACTAGCTGTGTGACCCTGGGCAAGTCACTTAACCCTCATTGCCTCACCCCTCAAAAATTAAATTTCACTCTAGTACTATTTTCTTGGGTTAAAAATCTGCACTGTGTCAATTGATGCAGTTTAGTTCTTAGAAGTTTTGTTAAACTGTAGTCTTTCTGGTGTTGTATTTCAGTTATTGGAAAACGGATTAATTGGAACAAAGCTCATTCTCCACCAATTTTGCATAAATGAAAAAGTAATTGTTTCGATTGATCTTCTTTAAAAAGAGTTAATCCTTTTTACCTGATGTTGAGCCAATACGTTTGTGTTGTAAGATAAGAGTGATGGTTCAGACAGGCCTCCTGACTCGCACTGATAGATGGTGAGATGGTGACCGATGCCAGGCTTATTTACAGTGCCCCGCCCCCCCCCCGAGGCAGACTGTGGGGTTAGAGCTTGGGATGATGGCAGTGATGTTGGGGCAGTGGGCCCAGAGTGGAGAGTCTGAGTTAGGGGAAAATTTGGTTACTAGCATTTAGAGAAGGTTTCTTTTCTCTTTAAGTTAAAGAGATTATAACTGTCACAAGGCTTTATTTGTGAGAGAAGTTCTTAGAAGACAGAATAGTGTTAATGCGTGAACTAAAAATTTGTAACAATAGTTCATTTACCTTGTGGACTTTTTGTTCAGTCATTTTTCAGTTTGACTGTAGCCCCATTTGGGGCTTTCTTGGCAAAGTGGTTTGCCATTTCCTTCTCCAGCTCATTTTACAGATGAGGAAACTGAGGCAAATGGAGTTAAGTGACTTTCTCATGGTCACCCAGATAGTAAGTGTCCTGAGTGCAGACTTGAGGGCTCTCCACTTCACCATCTAGCTACCTTTGTTTTGGGCTACCTACACAAATTATCTTTGTCAATCTAAAGCTCTCTGTTATTCTGTAGATTTTATTTAAAATCTATATTCTGTACTAATTTATTTTAAGATAATGTTATTTCTCTGCCTCATTTTTAGACATCCATTTGAAGTAAATCTTTTTTCATTAGGATTCAAATTTTGGGAATAAATTAAAAGTTTTGTATAACAAAAGCTACCTAAAGATTGAAAAGAAAGTTAGATTTGTCTCTATCTCCTAGATTTGGATAGTCTTCATGCCAAAGAAAAGCAGTCAGATTCTCTTGGGATAGCTGACTCCCCTCTAGTCTTTGGTAGTCTTTAGGCATATTACAGTAATATCCGTGTATCACAAATCTGTGGGATAATGAGAAGGGCACAGTTTATTTTGTTTGGATTGGAATTTAGTTAGCACGTGGACACTGCTAGTACATTGTGAAGTACTCATCAAGCAGTTATTAAGCACTTACTCTGTTCTAGATACTGATAAGTTTTAGATCTCATAATCTCAAGAAGAAACAGACATTTCTTTTTGTTATTTTCAGAGCCCGATTTTTGTATGTTTATATTTAATATTTTAAGTGCAGTCAGTTGTATAGTAAGATAAAACTACTTATCTTTTTCCAGCAAATTATTTTCCATCTTCTGATCTTACTCTACATGAACGTTTCTCAAAAATGCAAGATACACAAGTTCCTGATATAAATGAAATAAAAATGAATTCAGATCCAGAAATTCACAGGTAAATAACTTAATATTACTATTCCCATTTAACTCATGGGAATAAATGCAAAGAAAAAACCCTGGAGAACTGCTGCTGAGCCTCCTACCCCTGTTGTTGTTCGCTCTGGGTCTTTGTACTTCGTTTACATTTCCTTTGACAGGAGAAGAATAGAGCTTCGTGTACCTTCTTGTGTTTCGTTGTGAGAATTCATCAGTGCTGGGCTTTGTCCCTGGCTGGATCAAAGGAAAGAGAGTAGTGTAGACTTGTGGTCACTCCCATTGTTCTTGTGGCAAGCCCTTTGGCATTTATGCTTCATCTTGGCTCTGGCCTTCTCCTTTTATTAGAAGGGGCTCCAGTGCTAAAGAAGCAGGCAGATTATATTCTTAGTTATCAGCTAGTTTGAAAGGATGTACACTATACATCAATATTCTATACATCAGTAATCTCAGTGGCTTGTTCCGAAGCAGAATATAATCTGCTTAGGTGAAATGGTGTTTTGTTTTTGAAACTTTTGGCCTAGTATCAAAGAATTTTTCATTCACTTTGGAAGACCTTCTTTCTCTATTTATTTCTCCATATTATTTGCCTATTGAAGTCATTAGTGAGGAATTCAGAATATAGTTGAAGTCATAGTGCTTTAGATAGCAATAGTGACTGTACTGAAGGCAGACAAGTCTGTGTCTACTAGTGCTTGCCAGATCAAATACTCAATGTGACCAAGTTACTTAGGGTTGAGACACTACTGGAATCACCACAAAAGTTGAGATTTAAACTGTGATTAGTTATTAGTATGACTGACTAAGGATTAGTAAATGAGTGCATCATTGCCTCACTGTACTACTGTCCTGGAGATCCCCTGCCAAAGGACTGCCATGCCATGAAAACATCTCATAGCTAAGTCCTTGTATATACTTTAGTGACCTAAATTTCCTTGGCTGAGATCTGAAATAGACTAACTTTATTCTAAATTTGGTCATACAGTGTTATAAAAACGTTTCATTGTATGATTTACATTTATTAATTATTGTCATATCTTTGTTTCAGAAGAATTGATATGTCTTTAGCAGAACTGCAGAATGAACGGACTGTGAAGTGTGAACCAGGACAGGTAGGTGGATGTAATTCTTAATTTGGGAAAAATAATAGTATTTATTATTGACGTTGTTTGTCAGGAGATTTTTAAGAGCCCCATACTTGTTGGGGCCCGCTCTGGACCTGGGCCTCCTGTGTGGAGAGTGAGACGCCTGGGGGCGCTGCCCTACCTTCGGGTATCAGAGCGAGGCGCCTAGCAACAGGAGGAAGGCTCCTCCCATGGGGAGGAACTGGGGAGGAGCAAGGCTGCCCTTTGGGGGAGGAGCGCAGGGGGGGATAAGGAGGGTATACTGAGCTATTCAGGGCTTTTTGCTTCTGGGAGCAAATAAAGTGTAGCAGCTTCACTGTCCTGTTTGGTCATTTCCCCTCCTCCACCCCTCGGAGGGGCCGAGACATCGAAGACCCAGGAAGGGTGAGTAGAAGGCGAAGGCTTGGGAACTGGGAGCCCCGAGCAGCCAGGTCCCGAACCGGCCGGTAGTCCGCACCCCTAGCCCCGAACAGCTGGCGCCCGAACAGGGACCAGGTAGACGGGACCGGGTAGACGGATAGAGCAGGTCAGTTACGGGACTGGTAGGGTCGGCTGTGGGAAAAAGAAGCCGACTGAGGTAGAGTATCCGCCTTTCCCCGCGTAAGCTGGACTTCGCGGGAAGGACCAGGCAGCCTCAGAGTCCTGTAGGGGAGGATGCTGAAAAGGCGTAGTGAGACGCAGTAACATGGGGCAAAGGGGTAGCGTGCCCGAGGATAAGAGCACATTAGCCTGCCAGCTGTACAAGCTGTGCAAGACCCATGGGGTAAAGCCACACATAAAACAGTGCAGGAGCTTTGTAGAGAGGATTTGGGAGGTGTCGCCTTGGTTGGAGCACACAGGGTTAGACCCAGAGAAATGGAGAGTAGTTGGGCAGCAAATGACCGCTTATGAAGCGAGAGCCCTGGTTCTCTAACCCACCGGGACTTTACATTTTATGGGGTAGTCCAGGCAATCTTCCGTCCGCTATGCCCAAGGGCTTCAGATAATCGGAATGCCCAGGTTGGGAGCTCGTTAGATGATTCCTTGTCAGATGAGAAAGAGACCCTCCATATGGGCTCAAGACGCTCACTCCGAAGGTCTAGGCAGTCGATCCCACCATCCATATACTCGTGGGACGAGTTGAGAGCGAGTGGACAATACGGAGCCAACACCCAAAAAGATGGCGCCGACCCAGACGGGGAGTGGGGAAGTTGGACAAAACAAAGAGAAAAACACCAAACCGCAAAAAATGAGGAAGTCATGGAGGGCCATAAAAAAGAGGGACAACAGGGAGCCGTAAAGGGTCTTGGGAAATGTAGTTCCCATGAAAAAGAGGAAGTTAGAAAAAAGGAAGTCGCAAAGACTTCTGGGGATTGTAGTTTTTACCCAACTGAGAATGAGGAAGTAATAAAAGAAGTCACAAAGATTCCTGGGAAATGCAGTTTCAATCCAATCTCAGAGGAAAACGAAAATGAACCCGCTGCCGCTATGGCTGCGCTGAGTCTGCGGAGAAAATCATTCTAGTTTGAGACCGCTGCGGGGTCCAAATCAAAGGGAGTGCTTACGCAGAGCTTAGAGGCAGCCCTTACGGCCGGGGAGGAGATAGATCCAGAGGAGTGGGACACAGTTGCCTTCCCACTGATAATAGAGCAGGATGATATGGGCGGCGAGAGGCGATCCCATAGACCAGTGCCCTTCAAACTCCTTAAAGAATTGAAGGAAGCAGTGACAAAATACGGACCATCCTTGCCTTACGTGAGGCACTTACTCTCCACTACTATGGCAGGGTTCCCTTGGCTCCCTCAGGATTGGCATGAAGTACTAGAGGCCATACTTACCCCAGGGCAGTATGTGGCGTATCAGGCCGCAGTGAGGAGAGAAGCGGAGAGATACGTAAGGGACAACGGGGTTGCCAATATCCTTGAGGCAGTGGAGATGATAACAGGCACGGGGGGGGGGATACAGTAACTTGAGAGACCAGATACAGTATGACCCACAGGTTACAGCCGCGGTCCAACAATGCCACCTCTGTGGCATAGCCAAGATCGATCCCTCTGGGACAGTAAGGGAAAAGATTGTGGGATTAAGACAGAGAGGAAGTGAGAGCCCCACTGATTTCGTTAGCAGGGTCCAAACCACCATAAGCAGGACACTAGGCACAGGACCGGGGACTGAAATACTCCTACCGCAATTAGTGCGGGACGGCCTTAGATCCGAGTATGCTTCAGCACTTACCGGACTGGGCCCGAATGCCACCCTAGAGGAGATAGTAGAGCGGCTCTTGGATATCCCTGCTAAAGATAGCCACCAGGCCATGGCAGCCACAGTGGCCCAAGGAGTAGCCGCGGGCTTAGCGGGCAATTCCAAACTAAAGAGAGGGACATGCTTCCAATGCGGGAAGGAAGGCCATTACAGGGCGCAATGCCGTAGCGCTCGCCCTCAGACCCAGGTAGAGTGCTTCCGTTGCGGAAAGAGAGGACACATATCCAAATATTGCCGCCAAAAAGGGAACGAACAACAGGGGTCGGGAAACGGGAGGAGGGGCCCCAGCAGGGGGGGCCCGTACCAAAAGCATACCCTGTGACAGCCCAGGCTGCTCGCCAGAGCGAACCAAATCCCCAGGCACCCCAACCAAAAACACCCACGTTCCAACAGTTATATCGGGAGGAGCTAGACAGACTCAGGTATTGATGTGTGGAGACACAGGGGAGGAGATAAAGGAGATTAGACCATGGAGCACCGAGGCAGTCGAGATCCCATCAGCCCCCTATCCACGATTGGTGGTGGGACCTACAGGGTATTCTCCAACCACTGTCCACACTCAACTGTTGCCTGCTGGTGGCTCCACCATCTATATGACCAACCCGCACTGCTTTCCCATAAGTCTCAGGCCCGACATCCCAGTAGGAAGGGCAATTCCTCTCCCCTGGATAGAAGAAAAGAGTGCCCCCGAGGCACAAATTGATTGGTGTTCTCCCATTTCTGCAGAACGTCCCATGTTGACCATAATGGTGGAGGGTAAAACAGTCTGTGGAATGCTTGATACAGGAGCGGATGTTTCAGTCATCAATGCATCACAATGGGATCCCTCCTGGCCGCTCCAGCCTCACGACGTAATAGTCGCAAGGCAGGGAAGCATTTAGCATGGATTTTCCAAGAACAATCAGGCCTTTTTAGACCGTTACAGCTGACAAATTTAACCTATGCCCTGTGGGGACGTGACATACTTTCCCAGCTCAACATCCATCTCACCACTCCAAGCACCTGTGTCCAAAAAATGTATAAAGGCCGTTGCAGAGGTGAGCAGCCCTACCATTACCTGGAAAGCACACCAACCGGTATGGGTCGATCAATGGCCTTTGTCCCAAGAAAAGCTCACCGCTCTAAAGGACATAGTTAGGGAGTTAGTAGAATTGGGTAAAATAGAACCCACTACCAGTCCATACAATTCACCCGTCTTTGTAATAAAGAAAAAGACTGGGAAATGGAGAATGCTAATAGATTTAAGAATGATTAATAGCTGCATGATGACCATGGGAGCCTTACAACCAGGCCTACCAAACCCCTCCGCAATCCCAAAAACCTTCAAAATGATGGTGATAGATATTAAAGACTGCTTTTACAGCATTCCCCTTCACCCCCAAGATAAAGAAAAATTTGCATTTTCCGTTCCAGCTATTAATTATCAAGAACCTGCTACGCGGTACCAGTTTACAGTGCTACCACAAGGAATGGCCAACAGCCCCACCATGTGTCAAATGTATGTTCACGCCATCCTAGAGCCCATCCGGCATACGTACCCCAAAGCAACAATCATCCACTATATGGATGATATTCTTATCGCCACACCAGATCAACAGTCCACCGCTGCCCTAACACAGATCCTAATAGAGACCTTAGCGTCTCACGGTCTGCGAGTGGCCCCAGAGAAGGTACAAAGTAGTCCTCCATATCAGTACCTTGGGCACAATATAAGTGATGGGCGCATCTCCCATCAAAACCCCCAAATTGACTTAACAAAGCTGACTACATTGAACGATTTCCAAAAATTGGTGGGAGCTATACAATGGATGCGCTCAGTTACCCCCATTTCAAATACAGATATGCAACCCTTATATGACATGTTGAAAGGGGACTCAAATCTCCTGTCTTCTAGGGAATGGACCCCAGAGGCCTTTAAGAAAGCCCGAGAGATCTTAACAACAGGCTCTGGTGTGGTGGCACAAGTAGACCCCTCACAACCCATTTATGCCACCGTGATATCACATATATCCTTCATAGGATGCCTATATCAATCTTTGGGCGTCCTGGAATGGCTCTACCCACAGCGAAATAAGAAGAGCCTACCTAATAAGTGGCAATCTCTCGCTCGCTTCTTTCTTTCTGCTGCTGATCGCTCTTTGTGTGTTTTTGGCAGATATCCTGTACTAAATGTTCATGCGTCAGAAGAATCCTTAAGATATTTTGCAGATGAAATTCCCGAGTGGGCATCTTTGCTGTGCCAGTGCCCAACAGCCTCATTGCCTTTACCTCCTTGTCTTAGAGGTTGGATAGTGTTCCTCCTGAAGCGACCCTCAGAAATTATTGCCCAAGATCCAGTGGACGGTTCGAATGTGTTTACGGATGCCACAAAAAATTGCCGTGCCTCTGTATACATTCCAGAGTATAAAAAATTGCAAGTATATACCACAGAATATACTTCTGCCCAAAAGAATGAGTTAATTGCTATTTAATATGCCCTTACCATCCTACCAAATATTAAATTTAATTTGAATTACAGATAGCCTCTATTGTGCCTCCGCATTGCAAGCCTTACCCTTTGCACAAATTAATACCCATGCTTCTACTATAGCTGCGCTTCTAAGTAATGTTCAAAGCCTCTTGCTTGCTCGAACTTTACCCATATATGTTCTACATGTACGTTCTCATGTTTCAACAAGTGGGCCTATCTATGAGGGCAATGATGTTGTAGATAAGGCCCTCCTCTGCCCTCTAGAGGCCGAGGCCCAAGCAGCACATGACAAGTACCATATCTCAGCATGCTCCCTACGACGCCTTTACGGCATCTCCAGAGAGAAAGCAAGGCAGATAGTCAGACAGTGCGTAGCCTGCCTGCGCACCTTTCCGCCCCCGCCCTAAAGGCATAGCCGTTAATCCACGCGGTGATCTTCCAAATTCCCTCTGGCAAATGGACGTGACTCATTTCGGTAGTACGTTGCTCCATCTTTGTGTAGATACTTATTCAAATTTCCTCCTGGCCTCTATACAGCCCAGAGAAACCACCAGAGCTGTTATAGATCATCTGTATAACTTTTTTTTTGTTAGAGTACCTTTGATTATAAAAACAGATAATGGGCCTGCTTACACCTCCAAAGCATTTTCAGTGTTTTGTCAAGAATTTTCTATCCAGCATGTCACAGGCATCCCCTATAACCCCACGGGTCAGGCTATTGTAGAACGTGCCAACCGGACCCTGAAAAACATTATCAAAAAACAAAAAGGGGGAGATGGGTCCGGCGGCCGATTAACCCGAGGAGAATTAGCAAAGGCCCTATTTACACATAATTTTTTGCAATTCCGGGATGATGGCACCACCCCCGCGCAACGCTATTTTTCCGGGGATGCCACAGACCCCTTGGGCCGGATAATTAAGGCACCTACATCCTGCCTCACCGGGTCTCGGGTCCGATGGAAGGACCACACCGGTGCTTGGCATGGGCCAGGAACAGTGATAGCCAGAGGTCAGGGATTTCTTTGTATCCAACCAGATGGAGAACCAGCCTCTCGAGGAAGCTGGGTGCCAACCAGATGGACAGTGGAGATCTCCCCAGCAAGAAGACACAGAGGGACTGAAGAAGAAACAGAGAAAGAGAGGTCGGAGAGGGAGGAGGATTCCGAGGTCGATAAGGGCCCGGAAGAAGGCTCTATGGGGCCAACAGCTGATCACGATCCTTGCTCTACTACAGCTCCAAGGAACGGGAAGAACAGCCTCAACCCCTCTTCAAAAATGGTATAACCTGACGAGCCCAGAGAGAATTGCAGCAGATAGCCAAGGACAACAGTATTGGGCCCTAGTGAAAAATCCGCCAACGCTCCGAGGCATTGGGTGGGGAAGCGCGGTCCCACCCCTGCAAGTAGCAGGAAACGCCTCCATCCTTGCCAGTGAAAAAACCCAAGAACCCCAAGCCCCGTCCCTCCGTGAACGGAACAAGTCGCTGACTGTGTTAACCACCACCGCACCAATTTGCCTGTTTACCCCAGAAACCAATAATAACGGCGCAAAGGATGAGGGGCTATGTGTAAGGTTGACAAGCCACACAGTGATAGTACAACCACACCCAGAGCCATGGTTAAATAATCGCACAATATGGTCTGAATTCCACATGCTGGCAATCGCACACAATGAAACACTGGAGAAGGGGCATAACGACACCTACTCGCCCCCTAGTCCGCCCCCTCCTTGTGCCAAGGGAAACCCCTACTTGTGGGCCCCTCTGACAACGTGCTCAACTGGAAAACCTACCCTTGGCCCACAACTCAATGACACCAACAAGACCGAGATATGGTTCTGGGACACGGGCTCCGGCAACATCACCTATAGGACTCCAGCAGCCCCCTCACCAATTGTGCAGCCCTACGGACAGGTCCAAGACCAAATATGGAAGGTTGGGCTTGCATTGGGACTGACAAACCTCTCTGTGACCACTAAAGGATGCCTCAATGTAGAGTGCAAGGGCTATGACTACGCGACATGGAACAGACCGATGAGAGGCATGAACTTCTCGTGCCATAGCTTCTCAGGATGGAAGCAGAACGTGAATGACACACTCTGCTACCAACTGCATGGAGAAGTATACACCTCGCCGCACGCCTCCTTTCTCCTGTGCCCACCGTCCGACCTCACCACCAACTATACGGACTTTCAGGCAGGCCTGCCGGTGTATAATGTTACCTGCAACAAGCCCATACTTACCAACCATCTCAACAGATCTCACACAAAGTTTGCAGTCCTAGTAGTTCAACAGCCTTCTTACCACCTGCTTCCAGTGTATGCAGAACCCTTCGCCTTAACTCCAGGAGATGGGACTTGGCAGAGACTCTATCAGGCCATCCTCGGAGAGGACAGACATCATCGCTCGAAGAGAGAAGGAGTAGGAGAGGTTCTTGGCCTCATCAACCTGGCCATAGAACTGCATGAGTTCCAAATTGATGAGTTACAAAGTGAGACACGCCTTCTTGCTTCCACTCTACAAACATTTATGCAACATGAACTACCCATGTGGCAAACCCAGAGGACATTGATGCTCGCATTCAACATTCTTTGATAGCCCTGAAGGATGCGGTAATACGGTTAGGAGATGAGATGGAATTGGAAAGAAGATATGCGCAGATCCCTTGCCCCTATCATTACCTGCCCGTCTGCGTAATGCGCCTACCAGTGACTATCTCCTCCCTTAATGG
>CM053771.1:378838596-378863144 GCA_028658325.1 Potorous gilbertii
GCGCCCCTTGCCCCGAACACATACTCACTTGATCTAACTATGGGGATTATGTATATGATTGACTTGTGGTTAAAAACTCAAAATGAGATAAGTATACACGTGTCCAGCCTCCCTCAAATACTTCTTAGTGTAAGTGTTTCGAATCTAGGAGATAAAGCAGTGTGGGTGATAGTCTCAGCCAATTATTTATGCCCAGAACTGCAGGCTGGTTCTGCCTGTCTTGAGGTGGTCAGATTAGGTAGGAAAACAGAAGGAGCTGGAACCACTTAAAAATGCCTCCTTCCCTTTCCCACCCCTCCATTTCCCACATGTACTCCACAATCATGAATAGTCCAGATAAGGTTAACATAGGGTGTCTAGCATTCCTTTGTTGTTAGGATTGAATTTATACCTTCGTTCATTCTAGCTATTTCCACCGATGTCCAAATACCCACCCTTTTTAACCTTGGAGAAGGGGTGGCGAGGTGAAAGGTAGTGACTTAATCAGCCTGCATCTTCTAGCTATTACTTTTTTAATTCTAAATTCCTGTTGTTTGACATGACAATCAAAAAGAACCTTTTTTGACTCCTGATTCTTTTATGGTTCATCATCTTCGTACCCATATTTTATGTAATACAGAATCTTTGCCACTTCTTTTCTGTTGGAGAAAGTCATTTTACTTATATCTATAGATAAAAGTTCATAACTAAACGAAAGAATAGATGGGCACTGAAGATTAAGTGGATGATTTTGATTCTGTCAAGTTGAAAATTTTTTTTTACACATAACAAATCTAAAAACTGAGATGGAAAGTGGAACAGTTACGTAGGGAAAAATCTTTGCAGAAGTTTTCTCAGATAAAAGATCTTATTCCAAGATATGTAAGCAAGTGATTCAAATACATTTGGAAAAGTGCCATTCTCCACATGACAAATGATCTTTTGGATTTAAACAAAGAGACAAAATCCAGGTTGTCTATAGCCATATGAAAAAATGCCCCAAATATCTACTAACTGGAGAAGTGGAAATTAAAACAGTTCTGAGATTCTGTCTCATACTCAAAAGTACTAGAGATGACAAAAAAGGAAAATGCTAATAGCTGAAGGGGCTATTAGCTGTTAGTAGGAAAATGGGCAGACGGATGTACTTTTGTTGAACTTATGAATGGGCACATTTATTTGGGAAAACAATTTGGAATTACACACCAAGCACTATTAAATAATGCATACTCTTTGACCCAGCTATACCACTATTATGCCTATGCTCAAAAAAGATCTAAGAAAAGAGGAAAGTATGCATAAATATTTTTTTTAAAATTTATTTTTAGTTTATAGCATTCAGTTCCACAAGCTTTTGAGTTTTAAATTTTCTCCCCTCTCCCGTCCTCCTTCCCACAATAGCACACAGTCTGATATATATACATTCTATATACAGTCTATATATATACATTCATATTAAACATGTTTTCACATTAATCATGTTGTAAAGAAGAATTATAGCCAACAGAATGAACCACAAGAAAGAAGAAACAAAAAAGAGAGAACAAATAATGTGCTTCAATCTGCATTGGGACTCTGCTATTCTTTTTCTGGGTGTGGATAACATTTTCCATCATAAACTTTTTGGAGTTGTTTTAGAAGGAGAAGAGCCAAGTCTATCAAAGTTAGTCATCACACAGTGTGTCTGTAACTGTGTACAGTGTTGTCCTGGTTCTGCTCCCCTCATTCAGCATCAGTTCCTAGAAGTCTTTCCAAGTTTTTCTGAAGTCGTCCTGCTCATCATTTCTTATAGCGCAATAATATTTCATTACATTCATTCCCCAGTTGATGGATTTCCCCTCAATTTCCAGTTCTTGGCCACCACAAAAAGAGCTACTATAAAGATTTTTGTACTTGTGGTTCCTTTTCCCATTTTTATAATCTCTTTGGGATATAGTCCTGTAAATGGCATTGCTGGGACAAAGGGTATACACGCTCTCCAAAACTATTGGATCCGTCTACAACTCCCCCAGCAATGCGTTGGTGTTGCAATTTTCCACATCTTCTGCAGCGTTTATCATTTTTCCGTTTTGTCATGTTAGCCAATCTGACAGGTGTGATGTGGTCCCTGAGAGTTGGTTTGATTTGCATTTCTCTAATCCATAGCGATTTAGAGCATTTTTTCATATGACTATAGATGTCTTTTTCCTCTGAAAACTGTCTCTCTATATCCTTTGACCATTTATCAGTTGAGGAATATAAATGTTAATACTTTTATTAATATATCTTTTTGTTATGGCAAAAAACTGGAAGCTTAAGTGGCTGTCCATCAGTGGAGAAATGACTGAAGAAGTGTTATGTGTGGGTGTGAGCACCATCGTGTTAGGTGAGGTGAGGAAACAGATCATTTAAAAGCAATCAGAAGACTTGTACGGACTGATAAGTGAACTAAACAGAACCAGAAGAGCATTTATATTATAATAGTGTTATAAGAATGAGGAATTTTGAGAAATTTTATAAGCTGAAGAATGAAATGAGCACAACCAAGAGAACAGTACAGATAGAACAACAAGCACTGGAGAGAACAAGCGTCCTGTGAGATCCGAGATCTTACGAAGACTGTTCATGATTCCGGACTACTGATGCTGAAACATGCATATAAATACGTATTAGTTTTACACCATTAAGGGAGTTTGGCTCAACATCATATTTGTTAAAGGAATTTTTCCCCTAATGGGGTGGAGTAGGAGAGGGAGAGAAAATAGATTTCTATTATATAGGAAAGATGCAGTCAGGGGACTACTGGTTTCACTTATAGGTTTGATCTTGTCATGACCTCTCACAAAGTGTGAGTGATCTGTGATATTTGTGATTTAAAAACCAAACACACAGATCCTAACTTAAACAAAAAAAAAATTTACTAGCCAGGGACTGAAAAGATTCTATATATTTTTCTCCTTGTAGAAGAGAACAGTGAATTATACTTGGGTAATGAGGGAGCCAACAGCTTTTCTCATTTTCTGAGAATAAGGAATTAGCTTAGTTATTGCTACATTTCTGAAGGGAATCTAAACAGAAAATTTTGAATTCATGAAATTATTAAGACTAAGGTTCAATCCTTTAGGTGGTTTATTTTTGCTAGATAATTTTTTTAATTGAGATTTTACAAAGCACTTTTGATGTTACATGTGGCTTCCTTTTCAAAAGAAATAGTAATATATTCATAATCCTAATTTCTCAGGCCTTGCTCAGAGTAATAGAAGATCCCAATGATCTCCGACATGACATTGAGAGAAGGAGAAAAGAACGATTACAGAATGGAGATGAACGAATTTTTCACATAGGAACTATAGGAAGGTAATTAATTTTCTTTTAGATGAAAAAATAGATTTTACAGTGCAGTCATGTTGATATTTGTTCAGAACGAAGATTTTTGTGGTGATAATTTTCAGTATTTTGGGAATGTGACCTTGAAGTGCTTTACAGTTAAGTTGCTTTCTAATACAAGTTTATAAAATTCTGTAGTTCTTTAAGTGTGAGCTCCAGCCCTTCCTTCTCTAGGAAACATCTGCTGTTTTCCCCAACTGGAAGTGATCTCTCCTTGGATCTTTCATAGTACTTGTGTGCTTGTCTATTTACCTAGTAGATTGTAAATATTTTGAAGATTGAGACTGTCTTTTATTCATATTTATATTTTCTCAATGCCTAGCAATATTACTTCCACTCTGTAATTAGTAAAATTTTTAATTACAATAGCTAATATTTTTATTGTACTTTTTGGATTGCAAAAAGCTTAACAAACATTACCTCTTATGACCTTTACAGTAACACTGTTACATGGGTCCTATAGGTAGTATTCTGTCCATTTTGGAGCTGAAGAAACTAATCTCAGAAAAGTCAAATAACATGCTTATGATGATATAGCTGGTAAATGTCAGAAACAGCATTCAGAGTTACATCTCCTCTAGTTCCAGTTCATGAGTTCTTTCTATTATACATGCTACCTTTTATGTCCATTATTTTTCCTACTTCTCTTACTGAAGATATAATAGTTTGTTCCAACACACTTTTGAGAAATGCAAATTCAAACAGTTCTGAAGTTTTGCTTCATATACGACAAATGGCTAACCATATCAAAGGACAAATAATCAATGTGGGAGAGTCTGTGGAAAGATAGGTGCAGTAGTATACAGCAGCTCTGAATTGGTCTAACCTTTGTAGAAAACAATCCGGAGTTTTGTAAAAATGTGATTTAATGTCGTAAGGTCTGGAAAGGAACCTCTTTTGGGAAGAGTTCCACTGCTTGGGGCCTTCTCATCCTAGAACATCGCCTGTCTCTCTACCCCCTTCTTGGCCTTGGTGAATTTTTCTCATTTTGTGGAGGGGCCCATGCTCCTTTTTTCATTCTCTTCCTGGCTCTGCTTCTGACTCTCCAGACTTGTACTGTACCCTCATTCTTCCACACCCAGCCCCTTCTTTAAGCTCCTTTTTTCTGTGATTCTTCCCCTCCATTAGAATGTAAGAATGTAAGCTTCTTGAAGGCAGGGACCATCTTTCTTTTTGCTTATAGTTGTTTCCTAATTGCTGAATATGTGCTTCTTGCTTGCTTGCCTTAGAGGTCATATCCAGTCCTTGTGATTCTGAGATCTTTTACTAGGCATATAATCCATGAAAGTCAAGGATTGAAAGGTCCCAATATACCAAAATGTGTATAGCAGTACTTTATGTAGTAACAAAAGAATGGAAACAAAAGAGGTACCTATCAGTTCTGGCAGGACTCAACAAGTGGCTTGCATAATCAAGTATCATTACCTCATAAGAAGTCCCAAATATGAGGAATTCAGAAGTAACATGGAAGGACTTGTATGAATTCAGAATGAAATAAGCAGAACCAAGTAAATGCTATACCATATAAAATAACTGTAACAATAAAAGGAAGGCTGGTTGCATGTAATTATAGAATGACTCAGCATGGCCATAGAGAAGACAAGAAATGTACCTCTCCTCTTTCATTGAAAGTAAAGTGGGATAGAGAATGTTGCCTATGTTGTCAGACAAGAAAGTCTACGTGTTAATTACTTTTGCCTACTTGTTTTTCCTCTGTTACAAAGGAGGACTCACTGGGAGAAAGAAGGTGGACAGTCATAAATGACTGATGTAAACAAAAAGCATGAATTTTTGGAAAGTGTAGGTTGGATGTTCAAGCAGGGAAGAATCCTTACTATTGACTTTCAGAATTATATAGAAAATACTGGCCATCTTCAGGTCACTCAATTTCTTTACTACTAGCAGATACCATAAGCAATGAGTTTAATATTTGGACAGATCATCCAGAATTTTCTTTTTATGTGATGGAAGATCTAATGTTAATATTTTGTACTGCATCATATGGTGATTTTAAAAAAAAGATTGTGTCCTCTATATTTGCTTGAGTACAAAATTCATGTTTTTAATCCTTTATAAATTGAAAGCAAGTACCATCTCTGCCTTCCAGAATGGCTGTTTCACAATTTAGAATTACTAAGACATTAATGAATTTGTTTGTAACCTTTGACTTAGAGATTCCTTTCCTAGTCATTTACCAAGAAGTTAGAAAGTTATTATATGCACACCAATATTTAGAGTAGGTAGCACAAACCTGGAAACAAGGTAAATGTTGATAGGGAAATGGCTGGCAAATTATGGTACAAGAGTGGGGGATATTGCGACACCATAAGAAACAATGAATACTAAGAAATTAAAAAGTCATGGGAAGACTTTTGGAACTGATGCAGATTAACAGAGCCAAGAAAATAGTATGTGTGATGACTACAGTAATGTAAATGAAAAGAAGACACAAAAAAAGAAGTTGAATGCTAGGTAATTATAAAAACCAATATTGTCCCAGTAAAGAGATGAAAAAATATAGCTCCCTTCCTTTATTATGTACATAGAAGACCCTGTGTAAGGAGCACTAAAAATACCCTCAATCAACAATTAATTATTAAGTGCCAGATACTGTGCTAGGTGCTGGTAGAAGTAAAAGATGAAGAATGAAAGTATCTACTCTCAAGGAGTTTAAATTCTCTCAGGAAAAGGGTGTGTGTCTGTCTGTAGATGTGTATATATGTATGTGTGTGTATGTATTTACAGGGTAAATATAAAGAAAAAGTAAGGTGGTGAGTAAGGAAGAGCATTGACATTGGAGGGATTAGGGCAGAATTCATGTAGAAGCTTTAACTTCATTCTACCTTGAAAGAGAGAAAGAGAAAATCCTGCCAGGTGTGGGGGCATTTCGCTGAAGGTGTGACAGCCAGTGCAGAGGGACAAAGATGGGTGCTGGGAAGGTCATGTGTAAAGAATGGAATGGAAGGTAGAGTCAATGGCCCTGAGGCCGGAGAGAGATTGTGGCCAAGTTGTGAAGGATTTTAAAAACTCAACACAAGAGTTTATATTTTCTGTATATTTCCTATAGTGTCTAGAGACACTAGAGTGATACTGAAATTTATTGAGTAGAGAAAGTAACATAGATATTCCCATAAAGAAAATCACTTAAGCATTTGGGTAGAGGATAGACTGCAGTAGGAAGGAATTTCAGGCCATTTATGGAGACTGATTAGGGGACTCTTGCAGTTATCTACATGAAGAGTGATAGAGCCTAAACTGAAGTTGTGGTTTGTCCGAGTAGAGCAAAGCGGTAGGATCTGAGGGAGACAGAAACAGCAGTATTTGACAACCGATTATGTGAGTGAGGGAGAGTGGGAGACTAGACAAATAGTGGTGTGCTTTATAGAAATAGGAGTGTGGAAGAGATGTTGTTTTATGGGAAAGGTAATGAGTTCTCTTTTGAATTTGGTAAGTTTGAGATGTCTTTGACATCTGATTTGAAATGTGTATTAGGAAGTTGTTATAACAGGATTGGAAAGGCATTCTACAAGAAGTAGGCTTTTAGTTGAACCTTGAAGGAAGCAAAGGAAACCAAGAAACCAGGAACATTCCAAGTCTATGAGACAGCGAGGGCAAAGATACAGAGACAGCGCATTTAGGGTTAGGTGCCATATAAAGGGAAACGCAAGTAATCCAGTGTAGCTGGATCGTTATATGTGGAAGGAAATAACTTAAGAAGACTGGAAAGATCAGAAGGGGTCAAGTTGCAAGTAGCTCTTAATGCCAGAGGACTTGATGTTTGGTTTCAAGAGTAGTAAGTAATCATTGAGAACCTATGTTATATTGGAAATTCGACTGAAATAGTGTAGGGGAGAGATGATGGAAGACCTTAAGTTGGAGTTGTGGCAGTGTGATTATAGAAAAGGGGATGTGGGAGGGTCTGAGTCAGGATGGCAGAATAAAAGCAGGGACTTACTTGAGCTCTCCCCCAAACTCTTCCAAATGCCTCTAAAAAATAACTCTACACAAAATCTAGCACAACAGATTGGACAAAATGACAGAGTGAAACAAATTTCTAGCCCAAGACAACCTGAGGTTGACAGGACAGGTCTGTTGCACCAGGCTGGGAGCGGAGCACAGTCCAGTGTGGCCCACACCTGAACAGACGGAGGCCTAGCAAACCTGGAGCTTGCCTCAGGGCAATCACTGGCAACTGTGGTGGTTTCAAGACTTCTCAACCCACAAATGCCAAAGTCAGTCAGACTTGGGTGAGAGAAGAGCCCCAGGCCCAGGGTAGCCAGGGCAGCAGCGCTTCTTCTTGAGCTCTCAGCCCACAAAAGGTGTGTGTGTGGGGGGATCAAATGGCTCATCAGAGGGGGATTTCAGGGATCTCTTTGTTGGTACTGAGGCAGAATTCTCTTACTTTGCTTGTGCCTGGGTCTGGGTCACAGTGCTGGGGCGAGGAGGAGCACTGATGTGGTTGAACTTGTGGCCATGGAGAGGGAATCCTCCTCATGGTTTCAAGGCAGAGAAGAGTGCCTGTGATTGCTCACAGACCAGGAGAGGAGTAAACACCTCTCCTTTGAGCATATAACATTGGAAGAACTGAAAATTTACAGGTCCCTAGAAACATCTCTGAAAACAGCTGCACAAAACTTTTGAAGCTTGGGACGGTACACCTGCCACACTGGAAGCAGAGCCCTACCTTAACAAAGAGTTAAAAAGTCAAGTAATTGGCTGGGAAAATGATCGAACAGTGGATAAAAACTCAGACTACAGAATCTTCCTTTGGTGGCAAGGAAGCTCAAAGCATACAACCAGAATAAGACAGCAAAATCAAAGCCTCCAAGAAAAATATGAATTGGTCTCAGGCCTTGGAAGAGCTTGAAAAGATTTTTAAAATAAAGTATGGGAAGTAGAGGAATAATTGGTAAGAAGATCATGAAAAATGAGTCAGTAACTTGCTGAAAGGATACCCCAAAAACATGGAAGGAGAAGAACACCTTAAAAAATACTTACCCAAATGGCAAAGGAGATCTAGAAAAGCCAACGAGAAGAACGTTTTAAAAAGCAGAGTTGGTTGAATGGAATAGGAGGTCCAAAAGCTCCCTGAAGAAAATCATTCCTCCAAAATTAGAATGGAGCAAATGGAAGCTAATGACTTTATGAGAAATCGAGAAATTATAAAACAAAATGAAAAGAATGAAAAAACAGAAGACATTGTAAAGTATCTCATTGGAAAAACTAGTGATGTGGAAAATAGATCCAGAAGAGGTAGTTTTAAAAATTATTGTAGTACCTGAAAGCCATGGTCAAAAAAAGTGTCTAGGCATCATCTTTCAAGAAATTATCAAGGAAAAGAGGGTAAAATAGAAATGGAAAGAATCCATTGATCACCTCCTGAAAGAGATTCCCAAAGGAAAACTCCTAGCAACATTGTAGTCAAATTCCAGGGTTCCCAGGGCAGGGAGAAAATATTGCACGCAGCCAGAAAGAAACCATTTGAGTATTGTGGAATTACAATCAGGATACACAGGATTTATCAGTGAAGGGATTGCAGGGCTTGGAATATGATATTCCAGAAGTCAAAGGAGCTAGGACTAAAACCAAGAATCACCCACCCAGCAAAACTTAGTATAATACTTCAAGGGCAAAAATGGTCATTCAGTGACTTACAAGCATTCTTGATGAGAAGACCAGAGCTGAATGGAAAATTTGACTTTCAAATGCTACAATCAGGAGAAGCATGAAAAGGTAAATAGGAAAGGGATTTATTAAAGCTGAATTGTGTATAATCCTACATGGAAAGATGATATTTATAATTTGTGAGACCTTTCTTGGTATTGCGGTAGTTGGAAGAAATATGTGTGTATGTATACATATACATATATACACACAAATACACACACTCACACGCTGTACCCACATATGCATGTATGTGTGTGAGAATGTGTCTGCATGTGTGTGTGTACATATGTATATATATGGAGAGAGAGGGCAGTGTGAATTGAACACAAAGGGATGATATCTAAAAAATAAAATTAAAGGGTGAGAGAGAGGTATGTAGTGAGAGGAGAATGGGAGAGGTAGAATGGGGTAAATCACTTCACATAAAAGAGGCAAGAAAAAGCTTTTACAATGTGAAGGGGGAGTTGAGAGGGAGTGAGTGAACCTTACTCTGACCAGATTTTGCTTAAGGAGGCAATAACATACATACTCAGTTGGGTATGAAAATCTATCTTACCTTATGGGAAAATAGGGAGAAGGGGATAAAAGAAAGGGGTGTGAGAGAAGGGAGGGCACACTGGGGGACAGGGTAATTAGAAATAAACACCTTTGAGGAGGGACAGGGTCAGGGAGAAGATAGAATAAATGGGGGGTGGGATAGGATGGAGGGCAATAGAGTTTGCATGATGGACATATATGTAACCTACATCCAATTGCTTGCCTTCTCAACGAGAGTGGGTGGGGACAAAGGGAGAGAATGTGGAGCTCAAAGTTTTGAAAACAAATGTTAAAAATTATTTTTACATACAGCTGGGAAATAAGATAAACAGGCAGTAGGGTACAGAAATCTGTCTTGCCCTACAGGAAAATAGAAGGGGAGGTGATAGAATGGAGGGCCAATGGGGGAAGGTTAATCCGATTGCACACAGTCTTGGGGTAGGGGGAGGGGAGAGATGGGCAGAACATTTGGAATTCAAAATCTTGAAAACTAAAAATAAATTAGTAAAAAGGAAGAAAAAAGGGAATATAAACTTGGGAAGATTTGGCAATAGATTGGATTTGTGGGTTGAGTGAGAGTGAAGAATTAATGACATTTAGGTTGTCATCATGAGTGGAGAGGATGGTAATTCCCTTCATATTAAAAAAGGGAAGTTGTTCAGAAGGGGAAGAGTTCTGGAGGAAAGAAAGTAAATTCTCTTTTATACAGGAGTTGGATTTCTAAGAAACAGTTGGAGATGCTTTAGTTCAGGAGAGAGATTAGGAGTAGATATTTAACAATCATTTTGGGAGAAATAGAATTTTTTGCCTTACAGCATTGAGGACCCAGTTGAGGTTACATAACATAAATTTGTAGGAAGCTTATTCTGTATGGTTTCATGATTTCCTTCAGCCCCATTTAGCAACACTTGAATAGGAGCATAGGAGGCTGGTGGAGTCATTTAGGGTTAAGACTTGGTAATGGTGTGGTTACTGAGAAAGCAAGAGTGCAAGAGAGGTAGGGATGGAGGAGAGTGAAGAGAGACTGAGAGAGGGAAAGGAGGACCGAACAGGCCGTGTGGAGGGTGATGGTTCAGGAAAGAGCTGAGAGAGGAAGGTTGTAATGAGGGTTGGAGCCCAGGAGGATGATTCATGAGTCACGTAGAAAGATACAATGATAAAAGAGTTTAAGAGCAAGGAGGTGAAACATTTGTGGATGATGCAAAGTCAAGGACATTTCTTTGTGCTGCTGAACGAAGAGTTGAGGAACGGTCACAGAGATTGAATTGATTGAAGGACTGGGAAATTAGAATATTTGAAAGAGTGTCTATATCTATGTTCAGATTCCCTAGTATTAGGGCAGGAAATGGAATGGAAGGAAGGATTGAGTCAGGCACTGAGATTATGGATGAAAGAAGAACGTCCTGGGGTTAGGGATAAGTAATAGATTTAACAGGAATATTTTAATAGAATAGGAATAATTTGATAGAAATAGTAGATTTAATAATTTAAATAATAGGGATAAATAATAGATAGCAAAAACTGAATTGAATGATAAATTCAAGTAACACTGGAGAGAAGAGGTTGTTTCATTCCAGTTCCCCTCCCATATTGAGTGAGTGAGTTGGGTATGAAACAGAATGTAGCCAGTGCTGAAAAGGTTCAAGAGGGAAACAGTGTTGTTGAGGAGCCATATATCAGTGAAAGTCCAAAGATGGAAGAAATGAGAAAAAGGTTTAAGACAAAAAGTTTATTCTGGAATAGGCTTTCAGTAGAATGTACAGTTCAGGGAGGAGGCTGATAACCCAGTGAGACACTGGGTTATAGGGTTGAGGTCTATATGTGTGAGGAAGTCTCTTCCATAATAGGGAATAAAATTGCTACATCAGCAGCTGGGGCTTTATCAGTCAGATATGTTGAGTATAAGAACATTAAGCTGTGCTATCCATTTAGTAGTAAGTCCAGCTGAAACATTAATTGTTAGAGTTTATTATGAATTATTGAGATTATATTCCCTAAAGTCCTCCTTAAGGTTCAGTCTCCTGGCACATGTTATGTCCTGATTGAAGAAAACCCACCTCACAGTGGGGCAGAGGTAGAAGAGTCCAGCTGGGAGGCAAGGGTGACTTTCCTGTTTTGAAGACAGCCCTAGGTGGGGAGTGGGGTAGAGTCAGGAGATTGTATATGTCTTGGCAGTGACAGTCCTAGAGACACGCACTGCCTTATGTTGGCTGGCTTGAGCAGCCAGAATATGCTCTGGGCAGCTTGGTCAGAAATCTTCCCCTTTCACATGAGGTTGTCCCACCACCCACATCACTTAAATATTATATAAAACTAATGTAACAAAATCATGGCTAACGACTGATGAGTTCTAAGTAATAAAAAGCAGACGTTTGAACAATGTATAGAAGGCTGCATTGAGGCTTACACAAATCACCTCAGTGTCCTGGGAAAGCAGGAAAAGGAGCAGTTGAGTGGATGTGGAGCTCTACACCTGCCCTTTAGGGTAGTCTCTGCCGCAGTCAGCCTTACATCTGTATTTTCACCGGTTCATTTTCTTGTTATGTTTTCTTTCCTAATCTTAGTCTCATCTTTTGCTTCCTTTGTTGCCCTGTATTTTGGGAGAAAGTGCTTTTCTCAGCCTTGTTGAACATCAAAATGTAATTCAGATTTTTTTTGAGAACATTGTGGTCTCAATGCCTGTGAACAGTCTTCATCCGAATGATTTTCTATCCTTTAGGACAAACATCCTTTGGTTCTGTGATTCCATCAATGGTAAATCATCAGTATCCAAAGTCTGTGATCCCAAAAGCTCTGCAGCCCTAGCATATCCTGTAGTAATAGTCTAGTATATTCTGTAACATGCCCGATTGACACTTCCTAGTTGGAGAACTCCCCAAGAGCTTGCATTTTCTATGAAGTATGAATCTGTTCAAGAATTTAGATGTATTCATCAATGTTAGGTCTGTAACATTATTAAAGCAATTTAGAAACATTGGAATATAAGTTAATCTTTAATGGTGCTGTAAATGCTACTCTCAGATTCTCCCACAAAATGTTCCTTGGTGCCATCCATTGTCAAAAATATGGAAATGAGTGTAAAGACACATTAAGGTTCTCTAACAGTCTTAAGAATTAGATGCAGCACCGAACCTGGAGTCGGAGAGACTTGTTCAGATATGTACCCTGTCATTGGCTCCTTGTGCCACAGTTTTCTCAGCTGTAAACCTGCCTTTATAAGGTTGTTGTCTGGATCAAGGGGCTCAGTACAGTAACAGGTGACGCATAATAGGTGTGTGTTTGGAACTCTCAGAACATTAATTTAAAATTCATAAATGTTAATTCAAATACTGTAAAAAGTAAATCCTTCTTGAGTTAAATGAATAGAAATGATGATGATCTTTGTTTCTATTGCTGACATCTCAATTGAATTATAAGGCTTTTCTGTAGGGTGAACATTTGGGTTGTGGGATACCATCTGGTAAGATTAAGGTTTTCAAGTTTAATAGTGAATTTAAAGGTATGAGGGAGCGCTTTTGTTTATAATTCAGGGTTTAAAAAATGTTTAGTTTTAGCTCTTATATTTGAAGGCTGAAGGACAGTTGCTAATTTTATGATTTACTTTGGTATTGGAAATATAAATAGAATACTTTAAATCAGGATTTAGTAGAAGTAGCTGTGTGAGCGTATATATTTAAGGTAGTATATGAATCCTGTAGGATTCGACTCATCATTTTAATCATTTTTGCTTCATAGTTGTATCTTATAAATACTACGACCAGGCATTTTCTACTTGATCAGTAAAGGAACGACCAAATTGAAAGTTTGTGTCTAATCCAACTTTGACCCATTACTATCAATTACTGTAATACTTAGCTTAAATTTATCCCGATGTCGTTTTTCTTACAACTTCAGCTGCTGTGGAATCATGGAGAACCCTAGAAAGATAGGAAAATCGACACCGACACCCTCAAGCTTGTGTGTTTTCCTCAGAATGCTTCATGTTCTCAGGCTGAACTTACTTACTTTGATATGGAACAAAAATCCTAAGAAATTGGGGTGGGTACATGGAGGCCTGTTAGTAGGTGGAATCCTGCTGACCCTCTGAAGCAATATTTGACAGCCTGGTAGTGAGGAAAGAAAACTGAACATTTCAGCTGTCTTAAGACACTTGATTTAGTTGTAAGCAGCCTCAGTAGTCACTGTTTCAGCCAAGTGCGGTGGCTGAGACTGTAACAAAGACAGTTAAACCCTCAGAAAAGAGGGACTTTGTGTTTTTGTTCAGCATGTTAAGAAGTTAGGAAGTTTTAGGGATGTTTTAGGAAGATTTTTGTCAAAAATGGCTAACATTAAGAACTTAGTATTTGAAATAGTTTTAATTTCTAAAAATTCACTTTCATTCATTGATCACATGTTTATTAAGCACCTTCTGTTTTGTCAGAGAAGAAAGGTATTTCTTGTGGGCATCTCCAGTGCAGATGGTTTGGGATAAGATTATCTTGACATAAGAGTAAAATTGTTTTGAGATGAGTTAAACATTTTTTCTTTCTTTCATTTGACCAGGAATGATCACAACTCCAACTATTCAAAATTGCAGAATATTCATACAGGTGGATTCCAAAAGCCTTTAAGATTTATTAAACCATACTTCCGGAAATTTATTAGAAAACCTTACAAGGTAAGAAAACAAAAAAGCAAAATCTTTATTGTTAATATTTTTTTTCTTGCTTCACACAGCAAGGCTTAGTAGTGTTGGTAGACAGTATGAGAATTGCTGCTGTCTCTTCCTCTTGGACAGCAAGTAAATGCTGCAGATTTTTATTTTATGCTGACGTTAAGAACTGGATCATTATGGTTGGTGATTTTTTTTTAAAAAAAAAGTCTTTAAAAAAATTTATCCCCTATAAGAAAGAATAAAAAAGAGTGAAAAACAATTCAGTCAAACTAACCAGCACAGTGCTATTTCATTCTACCAGCTGTCTGCCTCTTCTCACTCTGTCCCTGTCCTTTCAGTGAAGAGTAGGAACTGCCTTTTCTTCGTTAATTTGGGGCCTGACTTGGTCATGGGATTTTGCAGCATTCGATTTGGATTTTGTTGTTCCTTCCGTTTATATTGCCTCACATTCATGTGTGTACCATTCCTTATAATAGAAGTAACTCACATTCCCTTTCATTTACCTGCTACTTTTTCAGTCAATTTCCAGTTCATCTGTCTTGTTTTGCAGTTCTTTGCTACTACAAAGAAAGGAACCTACAAATATTTCAACAAATATAGAATCTTACTTTTTATTAATGAACTACTTGGAGTATATGCTTAGTAGTAGTGGAGCTTCTGGGTCAGAGTATGAACATTTTGGTCACTTTCTTCTTATGTTTGCAAATTATTGTGCAGAATGATTTGACTAATTTACACTCCCACCAACAGTAATACTGTGCCTGTATTTTTAAAAAGTCAGTTTTTTTCAATTCTCTTTTTCTCCTTCACCTCTTCCCCCACCCTTGAGAAGCCAAGAAAAATAAACCCCATTACAAACATGTACAGTCCCACAAAACATATTCCCACATTAGTTATGTCCAAAAAAAAAAAGAGAGAGAAAAGGAAGGAAGGAAAGAATATGTGTTTTGATCTGCGTTCTTCAAGTCTGTCACTTTCCTTTTTAGGGGTGAATGTTTCTTTATGAGCTGTTTGGAATTGTGATTGGTCATTTGTGTTGATCATAGTTCCTAAGATTTTCATAGTTCAATGTTGTTGTGTTCACTTATGTCCCAGCCAAACTAATTTCCAGTTTACCCAGCAGTTTTTGTAAAATAGTGAGTCCTGCCCTGTGTAATTTAGATATCAGACTTTCACTTGAGGCAAAGATTTTTTTCTTCACTTATTTCTAACATAACTCCATGGATATCAATTGTTCAGAAGCTTTCCAATTTCATGTCAATAGTGACCATTTAATCTCCTATTGATCCTTTTAATCCCTTGATTAGACCAAATTCTTTTATCCAAAATTATGAAAGAATCTCCTCTTTTGCTCCTCTAATTTGTTTATGATGTGGCTTTTGAAATTTACAGTAGGTCATATGTCTGTTTGGAGTTTAGTGTCTTTTTGACACACAGACACTCTCTCTCACTCACTCACACACTCTCTTTCTATGAGATATTAATCCAAACTTAATTTCTGTCAGAATGCTTTCTGATTTTCCTAACAGTCTTTTTTTCTCCAATAGTTGGAATTTTAGGGTTTATTCAACCACAGTTATGTTCCCTTGATTCTGGATCTTGTGTTGGTAATCTGTCCCACTGATCAGTTTTCCTCTTTTTTACCCAGTATCAAATAGTTTGAATGATTGCTGCTCATAGTATAATTTGAGATCTGGTACTCCTTGCCTAGTTTCTTTCATCACTTGCCTTGATATTTTTAAGATTCGCATCTCTAGGTAACTTTTGTTATTTTTTCTAGTTCTACAATGAAACTCCTTTGTAGTTTGAATCATATGACCCTAAATAAATGAGCAAGTTTAAGTCATTGCCATTTTTATTATATTGAGTCAGTGCAACCATGAACACTTAATATCTCTACAGTTATTTAGACTTGAATTAATCCTGCAAGAGTGTTTGCCCGTTGTCATGAAATTCCTGTGTTTTTATACGTGGGCTTCTGCATATTTTATATGTACTCTAGTTAATTTGAATGTACTACAGTTATTTTGACTGGAATCTCTTGCTGGTAGGTTTTATTAGTAATATACAAAAGGTCTGATGATTTGTTTGTTTATTTGATAAACTCTTATTTTGCTAACATTTATCATTTCAGTTAATTGTATGTGACTCTCTAGAATGGACCATCATATAATCTACAAAAAATAGATAATTTTGTTTTCCCTTAGTCTGTACTTCTTCTTTTAACATCTTTTTTTCTAGAAATGTATAAAATAGTAATTGTGATAAGGGGCATCTTTGCTTTACACTTAGTGATAACTGGACAAACTTCAAATACTTCTCTCCATTAAACATGATCCTTTTTCTCGTATTAAGGAAGGATCCATTTTTTTATGCTTTTTACCTTCCTCCACTCCCTCAGCATTGGGTGTTGTTTTTTTCAAAAATATGTTTAATTGTAAATATAATAATAATAGTTTTTCTTGGTGACCCAGTAGTGTATTTCTGTTATAAATCCCGTTTGATGGTTACATATGGTATTTTTAACATATTACCATAGCATTTTTTTCTAATACTGTATTCAGCATCTTTGCATTACTATTTGTTAGGGTTTGTACTGTCCTTTCTGTTTCATGAAAAGAAGTTGGGAGAATCCCTAATTTTTCAGTTTCTGCAAACTTATGTAATCATAGAATTAATTCTTTGAATATGTTAATGAAATTCACTTATAAATATGTCTAGTCCTAGATTATTTCTTTTTCCCTTTGTGAGTTCGTTTATGCCGTAGTCAATTTCTCTTTCTTAATGGTTAATTTAAATTCACTGTTATTTTAATAATTTGAGTACTCTGTTTTGTATATTATATGTTCACCTATTTTATTTAAATTACCATCAATATTTTTAGACTGTTGTTAGAGCTGTGTGCACTACCTTTCTTTGTTGTAAATAGGGTCCAACACATAAACACTTAGTAAATGTTCTCTCCCTTCCTCCCTTGCATTGATAGCTTCTGTGTTCCAGGTGATTATAACTTGTGTCCTCCTTGTACTTTGTGCTCTTAGTCTGTGGCTCCTTGCAGTATTTTCTTATGGGGAGGCTTTGTGTTTTGACTGTGACATCTGTAGAAAATTTCATATGGAGGATCTTTCTAGGAGGTCGCTGGCTCCTTCTGTTTTCATTTGTCCTCTGGTAATAATAACTACGGGCAGTTTTCAATGGGATGGGTTGAGTTTTCTGGGCGTTCTGTGACTCTTAAATTGTTTGTGGCCTATTTTCTAGGTCCGTTTTTTATAGTAAACACCTGATAATTTTCTTCTTTTTTTTTTAATCTTTTGAGTTTTATTTGAATATTTTTCGTCTCATATGGTTGTTGAGTTCTTTTTTATCCTGATTTTCAAAGTATTAGCTACTTGGGTGAGGTTTCTGTCTTCTATTTTGAACTGTAATCTTTCCAGATTTTTCCTATTGAATTTTTCATTTTAAAAAAACATTCCTTGTGCTATCCAGGTAATCTTTAAATTGTTGTGGATAATGCTCTTTTAATGGGTTTTCCTCTTGGGCAGTTCTTGATCCATACTATTTCTCCATGGTGCTTACTTGTAGTACTTTCTCTTTATACAAATTACCATCTTTAGAAGTGTTTGTGCCATGGTCAAATTCTACCTTCTTGTATGCTTTAGATGAGTTGGTCATAACCTGCTTTAACCCAAACTAGATTTCCTGGGTTCCTGCTGCTGCTGTCAGTCTCCTTTGGTGTAGCTGTTCCCAGAGCATAGCATAGGCAAGCTTTGGTGTCCCTGATCAGAGTTCTGTATGTGAGTATCCCTGATAAGGACCTTCCCATTTGATGGAATCCTAATAAAGTTGCCCCCAGCCCCAGTACTTTAATTTCCTTATAGGTCTTACTAAACAGTAAACCCACTAGCCCTACCTAGACACTGGAAATATGAGGAGTGGATCTTAGTGGCTGGGTTCCCATCACATGGATGTACCTGCTGTTTCTCTGAGAAATATGAGTCTCTGATATGCCTGTTCTAGAGAGCAATGAAGCCTATATGAAGAAATTAGGGTATTGAGTCAGTGTGACGGGGAGTGGGGGAGCAGTTAGTAGGAGCCTGTTGTTCAGTGGGGCCTATAAAGAAGTTAGAATATTGGGGTTGAGGGCAGCTTTATTGGGATTCCATTACATTGTCTTACCTTTTCCTTAAATCTTTCACAATAAGGATGCTGGGTTATCATCCACCCTAAGCCTGTATCACTCTGGGCCACTGTAGTCTTTTGGATATTTTCTTTTCCATTTTTCACAGGTTGTTGGTGCAGGCCTGATATATTCCCCTTTCTTAGCCTCCTGTTTTTCTTGGTCAGGATGCTAGAGAAGGCTTCTCTCAGGATCTGCATTTTTACCACTCTGGTATTGTCTAGCATCGTCCCCGTCCTTTGTCTACAGCTTTGTTTATTGTCGTCCTCGTCAGGATGAAGTTATTTACATATGTTTTTCTTCAGATTTTTGTGTTATTCATTTTCTTGGTCTTTCTGGATCAGAGGTGTCAGATTTGCTGTTCAGAGCCCCTAATTGGGCCTAAACCATGTTAAAAGGTAATTGGAAAAAGTTCAACAAAATAAAATACAGTACTACATAGGTAATGTTAATTTGTAGTTTTCCAAGTCATTATGCAGGCAGCAAAGGATCTGTTGCTGTTTCAAGTTTGGTATAACTGTGTGAATTTTCATACATCCATCTTTTTTCTTTTTTTAAGATTTAAATTTATTTTTGGTTTTCAACATTTGTTTCCACAACCTTTTCAGTTTCAAATTCTCTCCCTATCTTTCCCTACCCCCTACCTCAAGATGGCATGCATTCTGATTACACCTTCCCCCAGTATGCCTTCCCTTGTATCATCCCACTCCCTTTATCCCCTTTGCCCCTTCTTTTTCTGCTTTTATCATGCCACCCCCCCATCATGCCATCCCCCCTCCTTATCCCCTTCCCCTTTACTTTCTTGAAGGGCAAGATAGATTTGTATATACCCTATTGCTTGTATAGCTTATTTCTGAGTTGCATGTAAAAACATTTTTTAACATTTGTTTTTAAAACCTTGAGTTCCAAATTCTCTCCCTTTTTCCCTCCCCACCCACTCCCATTGAGAAGTCAAGCAATTCAGTATAGGTTATACATGTGTAGTAGTTATGCAAAATACCTCCGTAATACTCACGTTGTGAAAGACTGACTATATTTCCCTCCATCCTGTCCCACTCCCCAATTATTCTATTTTCAACATTGATCCTGTCCCTTTTCTAAAGTGTTTGTTTCTGACTATACCATTCTCCAATCTGCCTTCCCTTGTATCATCCCACTCCCTATATCCCCTTTCCCCCTTCTTTCTTGTAGGGTTAGATACCCAATTGAGTGTGTATATTATTCCCTCTTTACGCCAGATCTGTAAAGTTCACTTGTTCTTTCTCATCTCCTCCTTCTTCTCCTCTATTGTAAAACCTTTTTCTTGCCTCTTTTATGTGAGACTATTTATCCCGTTCTATCTCCTTTTCTCCTTCCAATATATTCTTCTCTTACCCTTGAATTTTATTTTTTTAGATATCATCCTTGTGCCATCTATCTGTCTGTCTCTGTCTGTTTTTCTCTCTCTCTCATTATATATCTGTCTACTGCCTCCCACTACCCACTACTGAGAAAGGTCTCATGAGTTACAAATATCATCTTTCCATGTAGGAATGTAAACAGTTCAACTTTAATAAGTCTCTTATGATATCTCTTTCCTGTTTACCTTTTCATGCTTCTCCTGATTGTGATATTTAAAAGTAAAATTTTCTATTCAGCTCTGGTCTTTAATAAAATATGCTTGAAAGTCCTTTATTTCATCCAATGTCCTTTTTTCCCCCTGAAGTATTAACTCAGTTTTGCTGGGTAGTTGATTCTTGGTTTTAATCCTAGTTCCTTTGACTTCTGGAATATCATATTCCAAGTCCTTTGGTCCCTTAACGTAGAAGCTGCTACATCTTGTGATATCCTGAATGTAATTCCACAGTACTCCAATTGTTTCTTTCTGGCTGTTTACAATATTTTCTCTTTGACCTGGGAACTCTGGAGTTTGGCTGCAATATTTCTAGGAGTTTTTCTTTCAGATCTCTTTCAGGAGGTGATCGGTGGATTCTTTCAATATTTATTTTGTCCCCTGATTCTAGAATATCAGGGCAGTTTTCCTTGATAATTTCTTGAAAGTTGATGTCTAGGCTGTTTTTTTGGTCATGGCTTTCAGGTAGTCCTATCATTTTAAAATTGTGTCTCCTGGATCGATTTCCCAGGTCAGTTGTTTTTTCCAAGGAGGTATTTCACAGTCTTCCATTTTTTCATTCCTTTGGTTTTTTTTTACAATTTCTTGATTTTTCATGAAGTAATTAACTTCCACCTGCTCCATTCTAATCTTTAAGGAATTATTTTCTTCAGTGAGCTTTTGGATCTCCTTTTCTATCTGGCCAATTCTGCTAAAGGGCATTATTCTCCTCGTTGGCTTTTTGTCTCTCTTTTGTCATTAGTTTTTTAAAGTGTTGTATTCTTCAGCATTTTGGGGGCTGTCCTTTAGCAAGCAGTTGACTTGTTTTTTATTATTTTCTTGCATCACTCATTTCTCTTCCCAATTTTTGCTCTACTTCTCTTACTTGATTTTGAAAGTCCTTTCATGGCCTGAGACCAATTCATATTTTTCTTGGAGACTGGATGGAGGAGCTTTGACTTTGTTTTCTTCTGTATGCATGCTTTGGTCTTCCTTGTCACCAAAGTAAGCTTCTGTAGTCTGATTCTTTTTCCAGTTTTTGCTCATTTCCTCAGCCATTTACTTGACTTTTCCCTCTTTGTCAAGGTAGTTCTCTGCTTCCATGGGTGGGGGGTGGGGGGTGTATTGTCTGCCTGCTTGATTCCCCCCACAATCTGTGAACTTAGAACTCCAGAAACAGTGGCTGCATTTGCCCCTGCTGCTGCTGTGGCGGTTAGGGATTCCTCCACCCCCTTCCCACTCTGCCTCCTTGGGGCTGGGGTGGGACCACTTCACTCTCCTGCACTCATCCCATAGGCTTTTCCCACTGACCTTCCAGTTTATCTCAGCATTTTGGGATCATGAAGTCTGGAAACCACCACAGGTGGGAGATGTTCAGTCTCCCTGAGACCTGCTCTTGTCCCCTCTGTGCACTCATGACCCATGCTGGACTGTGCTCTGCTCCTAGTATGGCATGATAGACACTTCCTGCTGCCCTTCCAGGCTGTCTTGGGCTGGAGGCTTGCTTCGCTCCGTCATTCTGTGGGTTCTCCAGCTTCACACTTTGTTTAGGGCCATTTTTTACAGGTATTTATTTGTCTGGCTTTGGTGGGTAGATTATTATTTTTTTCTTAGGTATTTGGGGGGGGGTCTTCTTTAGCAAGCTCTTGACTCTGTTTTCATGATTTTCTTGCATCACTCTCGTTTATCTTCCCAATTTTTTCCCTACTTCTCTTGATTTTCAGAATCCTTTTTGAGCTCCTCCGTGGCCTGTAACCAATTCATATTCCTTTTGGAATCTTTTGATGTAGAGGCTTTGACTCCGCTGTCTTCCTCTGGTTATATGCTCGGATCTTCCTTGTCACCAAAATAAGATTCTGTAGTCTGCGTTCTTTTTCGGTGTTTACTCATCTTCCCAGCCAAACACTTGACTTTCAGCTCTTTGTAAAGGTAGAACTCTGCTTGTGGTGGGGATGGGGTGTGTGTGCTCTCTCAGACTTCAGAGATATTGTATCAGCTGCTTGATCCTCAACCATCTGTGGGCCCAGAGCTGTAGAAGCAGCCTCTGCCACTACTGCTGCTGCCACCACCACCCTGCCTTCTCATGGAGGGAAGTAACCCTTAAAAAAAGAAGTGAGGAGGCATCAAGAGAAATCTAGAGTAGAGACCAGGAAAGGAACAAGTGAGTGAATCTGGCTGAGATAACTAGAGGAACTGACCTATCGGGGGAAGGGGTGAGTTGTGGGGTGGGTAGAGTGAGCTGCCCTCAGAAAAGAAAGAACAATAAACAGCCCCCTGTACTGTATCTTTGGTCCCATCATGATCTCTGTGCCGATGATTTCCCAAGTTTCTGTATATTCCTAATTTTAGATGTGTTGGGTTGTACATCCTTAGGCTTCTTAAAACACGGGAGAAGCATACAGCACCAATCCTTCCCCTTGCAGTCTCATCTCCTAAGCTTTCCTATTAGGAGAAAAAGAAATCTCAGTGACATCTTTTTTTCTCATCCTTCTTTCCCTCCTTCATTTGTTCACTTCTCATTCTCATTTTCCTTCTTTTTTCAGCTGCACAGGGCTATTACTACTGTTGGCATTGTGGGCCAAAGAGCTTGTTGGCTCCTCTTCCAGCCATTGAATCCATTTTATTACATCACTGTTATAAAACCTCTTGATTGGCTGTCAAACCACCTTAATGATACTTCAGTCAGTAAACTGACATTTATTATAATTAATTGTAATTAAGCAATTTATTATTACTTTAGACTGCTGTCTAACCCACCCTGTTCCAACAGAGGAGTGAAGGGAAAACAGGCCTGAGAATAAGCGTCATTATTATAATTGGAATAACTTGAATTGAAAGATTTAATTAAGATTCCCTATTGGGGAGTTTGTGTGGGAATAGTTATTGTATGAGTAGAGTAGATAACAGTTGCTGAGTTTTTTAATGCTTAACAAAATTGCCTGTATTTGGGGTGGTCCTGGTTATTTTGTAACAGAAATGGTAAAATAATTGGTATGTTATATAGCAATAGTCATTTCAAATTAAATATTTCTTATTTTGGAAGAAGCAGTACTATGTGTAGAAAAAGCACTAGGTTTGAATTAATTATATAATTATATGTCTGGATTTTTCACTTAACCTCCTGATTCTTTCTTCCCCATGAATGAATATATTATTTGTACTGCCTACTTTGTTTTACTTTTTGGGAGCCTTAAAAAATTCAGAAATTAGTGGACACCAAATAAAATTATTATTTCCATATATATTATAAAATTGAAAGAGAGGATTATACATGCAACTGAAAATTTTGTTTTTAGAGTTTACTCCTCTTTTCAAAATATTTATAACTTCAGCGTATAATGTATATTTTCATGCTTTCCTTTTTTTTCCTAAAACGCCATCCTATACCCTTTCTTGCTTGCCCTCCAAATCCCCAAATGAAAATAAAAGAATTGCAGAACTCTCCTAAGAGTGTATATCATTAATAAGCAAAACAGATTCCCACATTAGCTGTGTCCAAAAACACGTCTCATTCTAACTTTTGAGTTTGTCAGTTATTGGTGAAAAGTCAGGTAATAACGTGCTTCACTGTTGAAGCTCTGCAGTTGTGGAAAGAGTTCCTGATTGTTTCTGAGTTGTTTTTACTTTATACTGTTAATTTTTTTCCTAGTTATGTTCATTCCCGTCTACATAAATGCATATAAGCCTTTACAGATTTCTGTGAAGCAATCCTTTTCATCGCTTCTTGCTGTGTAACAGTAATTACTTCTGTGCAGTTGCCTTGATTTGGTAGCCATTTGCCAATGGATAAGCACCCTCTTAGTAGACTATTTTACTGGCTTGCTTTGAGAAAAGCAGTTTTTAATTTTTAAAAGTCACCATAAAATAAGAGCTTCTATTATGTGAATGGACTGGATCAAGGGTGAGGAACTGTGACCTTAAGGCCTTTTTATTAAGGAGATTTGTTCTGTGAAATTTGGGTTCAGTAAGGGCCACACATGAGAAACCAGAGGGCCACATGTGGTCTCAAGGCCACAGGTTCCCTACTGCTGGCCTCGATGGTCACAGAAGTGCTTTCTACTTCTCATATTCCACCATTTTCTTCTTGTTATTGATGTTGCAAAAGGTTTGGGACATTTGACTGCCTGAGTATTATACCATCCTTTGTTAATAGTTTGGAGGGTTGGCTTCTAAAAAAATGATAACCGTATCCAGAGTCATTGGTCATAGGGTTTTGTAACTGTTCTGTGGGATTTTATGCTCAATTTGTATTGCATCTCTGAACTGTACTCAATTTATTAGATCACTTATTACCATTGGAAGGTAATCTAGTGCCTCATAGCCATGGTGGTAGATGGTATATATATATATGTATGTATGTGTGTGTGTGTGTGTGTTTGTGTGAGTGTGTATGCATATATAAATGGAGGCACACCCATTTTTCTTTTGTTCCTAAGACCATAAGTATGTGGTATTAGATAATTTGTGGTCAAAATGAACTTAAAAAAGCATAGCAAATACCTTTGCTTTTTTTTCTATTCAGAATTCATATTATACTTCAAGAAGAAAAGACATCATTTGTGATAGACCATTTGGAA
>CM053771.1:378863644-378919460 GCA_028658325.1 Potorous gilbertii
TATGTTTATATTGAGTTTGAGTTTTGGCTGTAAAATGATTGTGTAGGTATAGTTTTCTGAATATGTGTTTATTTCCAATGATAATGCATGAAAAATGTATGATGTCCTGGATCCTTCAGTAGTATGTATTATATAAGTAAATTTTGTTAAGATGACATTGAAGTACTGATAAAAATTGCCAAATGCAGCATGGTAGTGCAATACATATTAAAGATATTTTATTAGACTTAATTTGAAAATAATTTTGAATAGTACCTTGCCTTTAACCAAATTATTTTGGTTACCCTTAAAAGTTCTTCTTACATGACTCGGATTATTCTGGATTCTCATAGGCAAAACCTGTAGCAAACACTTGCACTAGATGGTTTTACCAACCTACTTATATTCCAAGAATGAAACTGGTTGAGGATAGAGAAATGACATCACCTGAACGTTGGGCACCAAGTAATGAGTTTTTTCAGCTATAGGAATTTATGCATACCACTTCCAAGTTATAGAGGATATTGTAATCTGCTTTATTGAAAGGAATATTTACTATATATTGATGAGTTCACAGTTCTGAGAATCTCACATTTTTAATTAATCAGAACATTCCATTCCCCAATTTTTTTTAATTTCCCTATCTTTCTGATTTTTAGTATTGTATGAATCTTATCTCTTTCTTGGTTAAGTTGCCATCTAGAGTTTTTCATACTTGGAAATGGAAGGGCAGTTGGAACATTGGAAGGGGGTAGACAAGAATGGAAAGAAGCTGTCCGAAAGTCTTATGTTAGGACAGATCTGGCCATCTGAATGATATGGGTGATCTTGCCGGGGACGATAATTGCTCTTAGTTTCCAAGTACAGTATTAATGGGGATTTGTAATCCATGTTGATTTTTGGAGCTGTTCACAAGAATGTATATTTCTTAGTCATTCACTGGAGTGTATTTTTAGGCTTCCAGTGACCAGATATTCATCAGGATGAGTTGGAGACAACCTAGGATGCAATGGGAAACCTTGGCTTTTTAGGCTAAGGCCTTTTCTGGCACTCACCTGGGATGAGGTAATGCCCATTCAGTGAATCTGGCTATTTAAGAAGTAGTCAGGGGAATGACCCCTTTAAATAGAAAAGAAAAATAAATCAGGACCCTCAGGGTTGCTGTTTCAAAGAGAAACAGTCACCGTTGACATTCACTGTAAGCCAGGAGGGTCCAAAGACCAGTCTAGAGTGAGAGAGAGCTGTGCTCAGCCGAGCCCCACTTTCTCCTCCAGAGCCATCTGGATCTAGTGACCAGATATTCATCAGGGTGATTGAGATGGCTCAGGAGGAGAAAGTGAGGCTGGTGACCTGCACAGCCCTCCCTCACTCAGAGCCAAGTCATCGTTTCTCTGATGTCATGGTTCTCTTCTAAAACGGACAAACACAGCCCTGTGAGTAGGGCGTCCAGCCCTCAGCTCCTCCTCTATCTCAATCTTCCCTCTTTTCTTCCTTCTTCTCTCCAAAAGAAGGTAAATTTTGATGGCCAGAAGCTGCCCAGTTAACTTGGTTAGATTTCTTTCTTGTCTTTATTTTTCCTTCCGTCCTCCCTCCCTGCCTCCCTCCTTCTCTCCTTCCTTCTCTTCCTTCCACTCTGAAGCCCATAGATTGAACAACAATGGGTCCCTGCCCCAAGCTCCCTCAGTGGCTGTCTTTTGGACCCTCCTGGCTTATAACCAATGTCAGTAGTAACTTTTTCTCTTTGAAACCACAACCTTGAGGCTCCTGCCCCTCCCAACTTGACTTACTTATTTTTCTTTTCTGTTTAAAGGGGCCATCCTCTGACTACTTCTTAAAGAGGCCTATTCACTGAATGGACATTTCCTCACTCTTAAGTGAGTACCTTAAAAAGCTTTAGCCTAAAAGACCAAGGTCTCCCATGGCATCCTGGGCCATTTCCAGTCTTCCTGATGAATATCTGGTCACTGGATCCTGATGACTGAGGAGGAGAAAGTGAGGCTGTGACCTTGCACGTCCCTCCCTCATTCAAAACAAAGTCAAGTGCAAGTCATGTCATCATTTCTCTGGTGTCATGGTCCTCTTTAAAAATGTAGGATGAGCACAACCTTTTTTAGGTTTATTCAAGGATCTTAATGGTTCCTCCTCCTCTCTGTGGAGAGATCTTGAAAGATTTTTTCCAAAAATTAAGAAACTAGAGAGGATCCTGGGAAGATGGCAGAGTAGGTCAGAAAACTTTTGGCTCTCCAAATTTCCTCCACTTCCACCTCTCCACAAAAATAACTATTGCCTCAGAGCCAATGCAGAACCGCAGAAATAAACAAAAGGCATTGTAAAGCAGTTGTCCTCTTATGACAGTCTTAGAAGTCCCTGGAAAGATCTAATCCCCAGCAGGGAGAGGCCTGAGTGACATGTAAATACCTCCAGGTCACTCTACCGAATTTACAAACAAAAAAATCCTGGGGTCATCTGGTTTGGGAGGCCACCTTAGCCTCTGGAGTTTTCACCTCATGGACAAATTAGGGGTCAGAAGGCTGAATTGAAGAAGGTTGTCCAGGCTGTGCTGGCCAAACAGACCTTGGATGGGGCTGTGGGGAGAAGGAACTAGCACATAGCTGGTGAGTGCAGTAGCTGAGGGGCAGGGACCCTGCTGACTGTGGGAACTTGCAGGAGAGCAGAGTCCCTGGTTTCAGTTCCAGGATAGCTGTAGTTGGCAGCCACCAGAGAGAACCTCAGGGAGCCAAGAGCATCTGTAGTGTAGCATGGCTGGGGCTCTAGCCGAGGATTAGGAGTAGAGAGGAGAAAATAGCAGTAAGGAGGACCTGAAGCTTGGGGCATCATTCCTCACATCTTGGTCATAATAATAGCTGCTGAAAACAAAACAAAGCAAAAAATAAAAATAATGAGCAAGAAAAGGAGAAAGAATCCAACCATAAATAGCTCCATGTAGGAACAGGGACGATCAGGTCAGAGGAAGCTCTGGGAGCTGAAAAAACTACTCTCTTTTCAGTGAGAAATATCAGATGGTCCCAGTCACAGAAAGGGTTCTTGGAGGAACCTGGAAAAGCACCTTCAGAATCAGATGTGATAGTGAAATGAAGGGAAATTCGGTGAATAATAAGAGAAATCCAAAAAAATTATGAAAAGTTAACCAACTAGAAATAGAGAATCAAAAACTTAAGAAAATACCTCCTTGAAAAGTAGATTTGGGCAAGAGGAAGCTAATGATGTTCTAAGATACTAAGAAATAATAAAACAAAATTTTGAAAAAGTAGAAGATAATGTGAAAGATCTCATCAGAAAAATAACATCTGGAGAACAGATTGTGGAGAAATAATATAAGAAGAGTTGGGCTACCTGAAAATTATGGTTAAAAAAGAAGAGGATTTTGATACATTATTTTAAGAAATCATCAAGGAAAACTGCCATGAGGTTTTACAACAAGAAGGCAAGGCAGAAATAGAAAAAATCCACCAATCACCACCTGAAAGAGGAAAATTTAATAGGACTATCATAGGCATTTTCAGAGCTCCGAGGTTAGGGAGAAAGTATTGGAAACAACAAGAAAAATACAATTTAAATATCATGGAGCTACAATAAAGGTTACATAAGATCTAGGAGCTAATACATTGATAAAGAAGAAGCTGGTAGGGAGGAGGGCAGGTAGTGCTGGAACCTTTCTCGCACTGGAAGTAGGTTAAAGAGGGAACAATACATACGTACACACACACACACATACACGTGTACACACACATATTTAGAAGGGTATAAAAGTCTTCTAAATTCAGAAAGAAATTTTCAGACAAGGGGAGAGGATAAGGGAAAGACTTTTAGAAGTTAAGGAATTGGAGGGAAGGTAGTAGTTAGAAGTAACTTAGAGGAATAAGGAGGAGGGATAGGGTAAATAGGGCAAGAAGGGTCGTAAGGAAAAGTAGGAAAGAGGAAAATGCACAAGTAATTATAGCTTAAAATGTGAATGGGATGAATTTACCCATAAAATCTGAAAATGGATGTCAGATTAAAAATTTGAATTCAATAATACATTGCTCTGAGGAAACACAATAAAAATGAAAGGTACACACGAAGATGAAATAAGTGACTGGAGTAAGATTTTGTTACGTAAGGGAAGGGGCTAGTAATCCTGATCTGAGACAAAGTTGAAGCTTAAATAGAGTTAACCAAAAGAGAAAAATCGGAAAACTACACTGTGAATGCCATCCTGCTGGTCTTATTCACGTTTGGTTTTTGATATGGAGTCGTTTCTGAGAGTAAACGCAAATCTTGATCAAGCAACAAGTCCCAAAGACAAAAAAACCCACCCTTTTTCATGTGCTGTGTTGGGATGGAAAGACAACAAAGTATGCAAGTTAAATTGAAATGAAAACAGGCTATTTGTTCCTAAGTTTCAAGTAGAAAGCTAAAAATTGGGACCTGTTTCTAAGATGCCTCAAGAAACTGACCTCTAACATAGAGTTACATGACTGTTATCACATAGTGTAAAATGAAGTAATGGATTAAAAAGTATGTATTTGAAGAGCCATCTGACAAAACGTTTTTTTAACCATATCATTCTGATAGATGATCATGAATAAGCTGGATCCTTCTAAGTCTGGCATATTTACAGCATTCCTGAATTCTTCTCTACTGGCGATTCCATACCGTGGGATAGCAGTCTTTATAATTGCACATAATTCTATTTGTGCAATGTATAATATGCTATGCAGTCAAAAAGAAAGCATGAGACAATTCTACAGTGTGTCAAAATTAATTAATCTAAATGTCTTACAGTCACATTGCCGGTATCTTCCAAAGTGACATTCACTGCGCAGAAGTCAGAACTCTTACTTGTTTAGAATTTGCTTTTGCTCCCAGAAATGATTCCATTTCAAAGAAACAAATATCAATAAGAACTGTAGGATATCACAAAGTACATCCTATGGACATGCATGATTAGAAAAGGAGATAAGCTAGTTTGATAGGGAAAAGGACACAATCCATCATTGGGTGGATCCTCCGGAAGATTTGTGAAATGACATCAACAACAATTGTCGAAGGTGAGGAAAGCATGCAAGACAAGTGATCTGCTGTCGTGGAGCAAATTATATGACCCAATGATGCATCAGTTTGTCAGGAAAAGAATGTTTTGTTTTACTTTTTATTTTTTGTAGTACATTATTACATGACATATCAAGTGATATATATACATCATTTTTAAGTCCATGTAGGAGTATGAGCCCGAATGAAATTTTTCCAAAAATACTTTGCAGCACCTTACACATTGCTGACATGCAGTCTCAAAGCCAGTCATTTCCATAATAAGTTGTTTCTATGGATCGTAGCTTCCAAAAAGTTCAGTTTTAGCTTTGCTGTTTTTAACTTGGTTAACTTTTCTGTTCATGTCTCTCAGATTGCTTTCATCCATACAATAGTATGTAATCAAAAGTCAGGAAATCTTCTTGGATAATCTGCCTGGCAGTATGATTCATGGTAATGCCATGCAAGTCTACCCTCAATAATCGGGGGGGGGGGGTTTCCTATTTCATTATGAAATAATAGATGTAGATGTTGCTGCACCATCTGCCCTCCACTTATCTGAAATACTTTGCTCAGCTACAAGTTTCCTAAAAACTGCTTCTGCTCTAGGTGAATGACAAATATTACCCAGACACATGAACATGAACAGCACAGACCTCGTTCCCTTTGTGGTGCCATTTTTAATTTCCTACTCTTTGTTTTACTTTTTAAAAAAAACTGAAGAATATTTTTCTGTCCCCTAGTGAAGGAAAAACCATCTTAATTTTCAATATTTCAAATCTTTGTTCATAAATAGGGTCCCAAACTTAAGCCATTATTGGACAACAACTCACATTCTTAAGACATTTTCTTCTCTAACAAAATTAACTTTAGTGCATGAACTATCAAAAAGCAACAGCTAAATGAGTTATAAGGGATTTTCAGTATAAATGTGAGTTGACAGGCACCAGCAAGCTCCTATCCCCAAGCTGAAAAACCATTAGTTAGAGCATTGAGGTTAGAGTTTAAATTTTCTCACATGCTCCAGCTGGGATAAGATAGCACTGTCACAAAATAGAACAAAAGCCCCAGTGTTTCTTCAAGAACTGCATAATTTTGAAAGATTTTTCTCTAACTGGACTCTTTAATCAAGAAGGGTTTTCTTCTTAACCTAATTTTTCTCTCAATCTTTCTTTTGTTGTTTGGCTTTTGCAATGTTTTCTTGATGTCTCTGTTTCTTCTTCTGCTCCTTTTCCCTGGCCTCAATCATCTTTGCTGGTTTCCAAAACAGTATTGCACTTGCTAGAAAAGGTGGAGTCAGAGCCAGAATCTCTGCAGTTAAGGAAACCTTGTAGATCCTTTGCAGCCCACTCCACAACATACTCAACCCAAGCTTTTACATTAATCATTTCTGTAACTGTCCTTGGAAAAATCCTTTCCAAAGGTGTTACAGCAGGACCATGCCTGACACTGTTGAGGTGCTTGAAGTTTTACACTTCTTTGCAGGATTTCAACTTACGTCCTTTGCTGGATTTTCATCCACATCACACTTGTAAACCTTGGGTGAGCTACAAAACTTTGCCCTGGACCCTTTTTTTCCCTCTCTGTATGGTTTCAGTTGGTGATCTCATCAGTTCCTGTAGATTGACTTATCTTGGTTATGCTAATGATTCTCACCTGCTTATTCAGCCCTGGATTCTGCTGACCCAGCCTTGCATCTCTAACTGCCTGTTGGACATCTAGAACGAGGTGTTCTATAGATACGGTAAAGCCAACATGTCCAAAACTGAACTTATTATCTTTATCCCCCAAAATGGAATGCCTCCCCTCACTTCCAAACTTCTTCCTAATCTGTTGCCAAGGCCTGTTGGTTTACCTTTATAACATAGGCCACAGTAAAATACTGTCATGCTGCTGGAACAAGCCCTCGTTACACTTTACACCTGGACTGTTGTGATAACCCACTGGTTGGTCTGCCTGGTACAAGTCTTTCCCCACCAGAGTCCATCCTGCATTTAGCCATGAAGGTCATTTTGCTAAAGCACAGGTCGTACCCTGTTTCCTTCTTACTCAGTAAATTTCAGTAGCTCCCTATCACTTCAGAATCCTCTGTTTGGCATTGATCGTCCTCTCCCCATCCCCCCAACTCCCAGTCACCCTAACCTTCTTATACCTTTTATTCCACCACATGCTGTTTTATGATCGAGTAGCTTTGACCTCCTTCCTGTTCCTCCAACCACACACTCTTATCTCTTGCCTCTGGGCATTTTTGCTCGCAGAAACTCCTATTTTCCTTTTTTCCATCTCCTGGCTTCCTTAAAATCTCAGCTGAAATCCTATGTTCTGTAGGAGACTTTTGCCAAACTCCCTTAATTCTGGTGTCTTCCCTTTATCTTGTTTGTATACAGTTGCCTGCATATTGTTTCCTCCATTTGACTGTGAGCTCTTGAGTGTAGAAACTGTCCTTTGCCTTTCTTTGTATTCCTAGCACTAGCACTTCATGTTTGATGTATGATTATTGATAGACCTCCCAAACATCACTGTAATTCCTGTGGAATATTGAGAGAGTAGAGAACGAGAGTCAGCCTCATTGGCCTTGCCATGCCAACAAACTCGGATGTCTTGACTATTTTGTTAATGCAGTCTTTGGTATTTTTTTCAGTAGAGTATTATTCTCCATAGTTGAGAGATGGAGTTGAAAAATATTCCTTATCAGGGATTCTTGTTGGTAGTTTTGGGCAGGCACAGCTGACTACAGCCGTATTTGCTTTTGGTGACCCTTCCCGAGTGTGCTTTGATTAGTCATTGCCTCAATTTTTTTCCTGACCAGCAGTCCATTTGAGAGTTTGTTCCTGTGGCCACACAATCTTATTTATCATGGAAACCAACAAGAACAAAGTCATTTTACAAAAATTCACTTTGCAATAAAATTTGGAATTCATGAATTCTATAAAATAAGCTAGATCTGTATTTTCCTTCTGTTTAAAATATCCAGTTTTTTGTTTTTCAAAAGCCTACAAAGGAATAGAAAGGTATTCTGTCTTTTTATTTGTTTATTCCTTCATTCTTGTAATGAATCTGAAGGCAATGACAGACAGATAATCTATGTTACAAGAAACAGGAACAGAAGTAGTGAGTGGCGTTTGATAGTCGGTGTGGGGAGGAGAATAACCTGTTTCTACCTTCTCCATTATTTTGGAATTGTTTGTACCTTTGGAAGTGTGTCTAGTGTTTAGATATTAAATATTTTGGATGGCTTTTGAGAATTAAGTCCTAATCCTGGCTGTTTTACATTTATTTGCGGTGTTACCCTAAACAAGTATATTAATCACAATCTCAGTTCCCTTTTCTGAAAACTGGGAATGATACTTCATATGAATATTGTAAGGCAGAAATGTCAACTTGTGGTCCACAGCATTCCCAAATGCAACCAGTTTGGAATATAGTTCCTATCTGATTTTAATGTGTTTATGTGTAAATAATAAAAAGAAATGCATGAATGTGTGGTTTTCTAGTAGGTATATAGTCTACAGAGATCCACATGTACTGTTTAATGGCCCTTTCTGCCCTCAAATGGAGCTTACATTCTATTAAATCCTTCATAGAGAAGCCATCCTTCTACATCCTGTAGAAGGTAATTCTTAAGTTGCATCTTAAAGGAAGAGGGTTTTTCTGTGAGACAGAAATGAGGAAGGAGTTTATTCCATGAGATACACTGGATTGGCAGTGTGATCACAGCTCATGAGATGGAATGGTTATGTTGTCTGTCCTAACAAGATACATCTTTTTCAAATGAGTGTTTTATTTAAAATTTTTATGAAATATTTAGATGTCACTATATAATATTAAACATTAATATAGAAAGGTCTCTTGATTTTTTAAGCCACTGTTTTTTAGAGATCAAAAGCTAAATGTTTATTTTTGAACTTAACCAGGTACAGATATAATAACTGGGACATAAAATGATGGTTTTTGACATACCAAGGCATGTCATCTAGTGATCCAGTTTTTTTTTTTTAATTCATTGTTGAAATTTATGAAGTAGTAGTTTATTTGCACAGAACTTGGCAAGTTGTTTTTAATTAACTTCAATGAACTCAACATCACCTTATTATGTCATTCTTTGAATATCTGAAGTGCTTATTGTCCAGAGTTATTCTGTAATGGATTTTTCTGAAATCACTACTTTAACTGTAACATGCTGTGTCAATGTAATGTCTGAAAATATTATTTTAAAGATGAAGTGGAGGTATTATTGAAAAAGGATAAAACTTATGTGTTAAATATTTTGAAATATTTCATGCCTCACATTTGAAAATGACAATTTCATCATTGTGTCAATAAAATATGATTAAGGATGTAACAGTTTAAAACTGATTTTATCTTTTTTCTTTGCAGAACAATTTGATAGAAGGCAGATTCCAGCCCCATTATAAATCAGGCCTAGTACTGAAGGGTTTGTATGTTCAAGCTAAGTACCAGCGCTTACGTTTTACTGGTTCAAGGGGATTTACCACTAATAAATTCAGAGAAGAATTTCTAAGGAAAGAAAAGGTTAGTTTGATTAAAGTCATATTTAAACATTTTAGGTGATTCTTAAGTTCTTAGTTTATTAGAATTTATCTTGAAGAATTAATTGCTTTTAATTAAAATTTCTGAATATAGCAACTTTTCTCATGGCATAGAGTAAATGTATAGAGTAATTAAAATAATAAGAATATTTACTCATAAAATAATTTTAGCTCTAGCTTATGTTAATGAAATATAGAATAACCTACCTTAGATCTTCTGGTATCTATTATGATTGCAAATTAAATTGTACAAAATGTGGATAAACAGTAAATAGCATTTAAAATGTAGTTTTGTTCACCTTTAATTGTAATAGGCCATTATTATATTTTCAAAACATTAAGAATTCTTGGAAACCTAATCACTTGCAGGTCTTCATCATGCACTCCACTCAGTTTTTTTTTTAATGTTGTCTTTCCCCAGTTAGACTGTGAGCTTGTTGAGGGCAGGGTCTTTTACCTTTCATTGATTCTCCAGTGCTTAGTTCAGTACCTGGCACGTAGCACATAGTAGGGATTTAAGAATATTTTTTCATGATTTGTGAATTTAATATTTTCTTTCTACTTTACCCTATTACTGCCATGATCCGCCAGAGCTTGAGGAAGATGTTTCTCATCCTTACTACTTGAAGCAGTTTGGACTGTAGCAGCCTTTAGCCTACAAGCCCTGTGCTTTGAGACAATTGTAGGCAGTTTTTCAACCACAGGGAGGATGGCCATGTCAAAGGAAGCCAGTTAAGAATGACTGCTCTTGCCAAATCAATCCTAGAGGTTCCTTATCTGAAGCAGGCTTTATTGCAGTCTCAGGGTCCTCATGTGCCTCATAGCTCTGTGAGCTTCTGCTGTCCTCACTGTCTTCCAGGGTTTGACTCATTCATTGCTTGGCTGCTTTCGATTTGTGATTCCTCTTAAACTCTACTTCTCTTTGCTGTTATTTTCTCTTATCCCTGCCTGGTTTAGAATCACTCTGTTTTGACTTGGCTTCTACTTCCTGACTGCTGCATTTACATCTCACTGCAGCTCCCGTGTATTCTTTTGGGTCTGCTTTGCTCCTGCTCCTTGGTTCTGATGCCATGTGCAGCCTTTGCCTTGGCTCTCACAGTTCTGGGTTACTGTTCTGTATCTTTGCTCTACTCTATCTGTGGTCTCGCTGAACAGTAGACTGACATCATGCTTCAAGTGAAATATCAGTTGGCCTATTGCTTCTTGCCTCAGAAACCGTCAGGGCATTGGAGGAATAGGTGATTTCTTGATAGATTAAAGTCCAAACAAGATGCCCAGCATAGACCTCCATTTTCCCCACTGATAACTTTTTTCTGGAGGTTCATTTACATTAATGCTTTGTTCATTTTTCCAAAATGCAGATTTTGAATCAGCATCCGTTCCAGAATCTTTCCAGGTTTGTCCTTTAGATTATAGCCACATGTGCCTGATGATTGAACTTCCCATCCTTGTGGAGGGTAATTCCTACATAATGGGTAATAAAAATAATTTTCTTCATTATGTGACCTGTATTTTTAGGGACTGAGGCTTAGGATACTTCAGCAACTTAGGATACGTCAGCACTTACTACGTCAATATAAAGGAGTTACATCCTAGAACTAAATTCTTGTGTCTCCTGGTTAGTGGGGCTTGGAACGAAGCAGTATAGTGCACTCACTTCTGCCGTAAGTCCTAGGCAGTTCTTTGTTTAGAGCTTCCTGTTTGAGTTGATAGTGGGTCCACCCAATTTATTGGAGGCTTTGGTTTCTTTTTTCTTGATTTCATGAGACTACAGTGGATCACTCTGGCTTTCTCTCACCCCTCACCGTATGAGCCGCCCATCTTTTCTTTCTGCAATGTTTTTCCTTGGTAATAATAGTTACTCCTCCTCTTCACTGTTTGTATGTTTTATCACTTTTTGCATGATATTTAAGTTTTGGGCCTTCATAGACTGTTGAAATAATAATAGTAGAATGTTGCTTTAAAAAAAGATTGGCATTTGTTTCCATGGAAAGCTTAGGGAGGGATCCATTAAAAAAGCAGGTTTTCCCATGTTATTCCAGCCATCTTTCCTCCTGTCCATTTCCTCCCAGGTATTCTACTTGATTTCTTCAACTCCACTCCACTTCCACCAGAATATGGTCATCATCAGAAATGTCATGATCATGAAGATTGCTTCAGCTGTGATGTTCAACACCATCTTAGTAATCTTCCCTATTGGGTGATGGAACAAAACTTTCCTCCAAAAGCCTTCCCTTTATAGAGGATTCAGATTTTCCAATTCTTTATTTTCCACTAGCTGTTCTGCTTGGTCTTGACTACACAAAATTCTCCGTCCTCCCCACCCCGAAATACCTAGGTATGCCCACCTTTTCAGTTTCCTTTTGTCTGTTGTCTTCCCCATTAGACTGTAAGTTCCATGAGGTCAGGAACTGTTTTTTTTTTTAGGTTAACATACATTTTATTCAAAATATTACAGATACTTGAGCACTGACTGTACAGATACAACTTTTCTTTCTTTTTTTTTTTTTACATATAATTAATTAATTTTCAGTTTCCAGCATTCACTTCCATAAGAGTTTGAGTTTTGAACTTTTCCCCCACCCTCTACTTCTCTCTCTTCCCCAAGATGTAGCATGCAGTCTGACATAGGCTTTACTTATACATTCATATTAAACATATTTTCACATTAGTCATGATGTAAAGAAGATTTAGAACTAGTGGGAGGAATCACAAGACAGAAGAAAAAGCAAAACAAGAAAAGAAAATAAAGAGCATAGTATTTTTCATCTGCATTCCGAATCCCAGGTTCTTTGTCTGGATGTGGATGACATTTTCTGTTAGGAGTCCTCTGGAGTTATCCTAGATCCTTGCCTTTCTCAGCAGAGCTAAGTTTTATCACTTAGTTGTTGCACATTGTGGCTGTAACTGTATACAGTGTTCTCCTTGTTCTGCTACTCACTCAGCATCAGTTCATATTAGCCTGCCTAGGTTTTTAGAAGTTCCCCTAGTCAGCATTTCTTATGGCACAGTAGTATTCTGTTACATTTGTATAACACTGCTTGTTCAGCCATTCCCCAGTTGATAGACATCTCCTCGATTTCCAATTCTTCACCATCACAGAAAGAGCTGCTGTAAATATTTTTGTACTTGTCAGTCAGGTCACATCTCCCACAGCAGTGCATTAGTGCTTCAGTTTTCCCACATCTTTGCCGGCATTTATAGTTCTCCTGATTGTTCATGTTAGCCAGACTGATAGGTGTGGTGTCGTACTGTGATCTGCCTTTCCCTGATCAATAGCGCTTTAGTGCATTTTTTCATATGACTTGAAGTTCTTCCTCTGAAAATTGAGCGTTCGCATTCTTGAACACATCACTTGGGAAATGACTTATATTCTTATAAATTTGACTCGGTTCTCTATGTGTTTTAGAAATGAAGCTTTTATCAGAGACACTGGTTGTAAAAATTGTTTCCCAACTTTCTGCTTCACTTTTAATCTTGATTGCATTGGCTTTTTTTGTGCAGAAACTTTTCAGTTTGGTGTAATCAGAATGATCCATTTTGTATTTCATAATGTTCTCTCTCTCTTGTTTGGTCATAAATTCTTATCTTTTCCATAGATGTGACAGGTAAAGTAAGGAACTGTCTTTTTCTTATTTGTGTTACTATCCTTTAGCACCATGGCCTATCACTTAGAAGATTCTTCATTGTTAATATTGACTCTTCATTTCTAAGCCCAATTCATTCTCCATCTTTACTGAATGTCCTTTGTTCATACAGATGCATGTTGTAATATAGGCCATAGACATTTTCATCTGTTTACTTTGTCTTTTCTCTGTGAATGGTTAAACTAAATTCTTTTAAAATGATTACAAATCTCTGCTAGGAGACTTTCCTCTTCCAAAACTTGATGCAGTTTTTCACTGAAATTCTCAAGCAGAAATATCCGGGAGGACTGCACCATCCATAGAGAATAATTCTTCATCTTTGACCTTTTCTGGCTTTTCTCCATTGCCTTAGATGACACATTGAGCAGTACTTCACCTGAGTTTATGACCAGAGGGTTATTAATAGAACATGTTTATTTCGGTTATGTCTTTCAAAGAAACTTAAATTATTTTTATGGGTGAATGGTAAACAACTTATTGCAAAAGAGCCTTTAAGGTGATGTTTTACTTTATAATTCTAAACACAATGGATCATAGAGTTCAGCACATCTTTCTTCCGTTGCTTTGTGGTAAAGATGTCTTCCACTTTTGAGCACTTGGTCACTGTCAGCATCAGTGAAAATGTGTTCAGTTTGTGTATAGGTGACGTTGTATAAGTAAGTAGGCAAGGAGTTGGTGGCGATGTCTTGGTAACCTTTTTTATTGTTTTTTATAAGGTCTGAGATTGTTTATATTTCTTTGGTACCTTCCTGTCTTGCAGGTAACTTACATATTAGATTCTTAATCCTCTCACAGTTATGTCTTCTCTCTGATAAGGTAACTTCTCTATGCATATTTGAATCAGTTCAGCTACTTTTCTTGTCTTTGGTGTGTGTCATTTTTACCTCTTAAAGCACATTCAGGACTGTGATAGAACAGTCCACCTGTAGTGTTCCCACTGAGGGGAAACCGGTTTCAATAGTAATCTTTACATATCTTTCCAGGTTTTCCTTTCATTTATTCTGCATTTTTATGCTTAAGTGCCTTTGCAGTGATTTTACTTAGTTGGATCCCTTGCTAGCCCTTTTTTAAAAGGAGGGTTTTACCCTCCACTCCTTTCTGCTTTGTGAAATAATACTATTCATAGTCACCACCCTCAAGATTTTATAAATTAGTTTATAATTGGTCTTGTGTTATCCATCTATCTCTGCTTCTCCACAAGTCAGATGTTTTCTGACTGATTCTAACAAATGTTTTATATGTACTTTCTATGCTCTTTAGTTCTTCTTGTAGTGGCAGTGGATTTGTAGCATTTAATTCTGTACAGGTTTATTGTCAGTGGTATCAATATCACTTCTATTGCCCATTAACATTTTTCATTGCTAATTATGAATTTAAATAGTTCAGAATTGAGTTGGTTCCATTTTCAACATCTTTTCCTCATTTTTTTCCTTAATAATTCTCATCTTTGTGTTGACAGTTGCTTTGACTGTATTTAGATGATTCAGTCAACTTTCACATAAATAGCATGTTATTCTTGTACATTAAAATCTAATTTATTTGATATGTAGCAAATTTGACACCTACTCATTCTTTCCTGGAAGAAATTGTCTTTGCTATAAAGGTGTGAGTTAGTTTCTTGGCCTCTGTCATTCCTATTTCCTAAACAACATTTCCTTATACATCCTTGCAGTCTTTTTGTATTCCTACCTTTGCATTGAGGTCACTGTATATCAGAATATATGTGGATTTAACTTGAACAGTTGATTATTAAGGTCTTGCTATAATTTCTTTACCTCTTCATCCTTAGCAACCTGTATTGGTGCATGTATTTTTTCATAGTGGTCTTATTGCAATAGATGATGACCAAATAGCCCACAAAAATATTTTCTTACAGTGGAATCAAGATGAAGTAGCAACTTGGTTTCCCTTAACAGCTCTTCAGCAATGACCTAGAAAACATTTCAGAATAAAATCTGAGCAGAACAGTCAAGAAACAAAATCACATTGAGTAATTTTTCCAGCCCACAGCACTGTAGGAAGATACTGAGGGGTCTGTAGATACAGTTTAGAGTCATAGTGCCAGGGCAGAGAAGGGTGACTGTGGTCATGGGTGAGCAGGGGCCCTATCTGTGTAAGGAGCAGAGCACAGACCAGGAAGCAATGAAGAAACTTTCTGAATCACACCACTTTGGAAGCACTGAAAACTTAAAGGCCCCCACTGATGTATGGAAGGAATAGAAAGACATAAAATACAGAAGCACAGATCAGACGTCTCCCCGCCCCTAGTGAGCAGAGCCCAAACTAACTCTACTGTAGTAAAGTACAAAGTCAATAAGTGGGCTGGTTAAATGAGTAAACGATAAAAAAAAATGCACCTGAGTATAAAAAGCTACTGTGGAGAGAGGAAAGCTCAAGACAGAAACTCTGAAGAGGATAATGACTTGAAAACTTTTACAAGGAAAGCCTCAAAGAAAAACACAATTTGAATACAAGCCCAACAAGAATTCCTTAAAGAGCTAAAAAAAGTAATGGCTGCAATGCAACAATATTAAGGAAAGAATGAGCAGCTTGGTAAAAGACATAAAAACCTTCATTCAAGAAAATAACTCCTAAAAAATTAGAATTGAGTCAAGCTCATGACTCCAAAAATCAAGAAACAATAAAACAAAGGTAAAAGAATTTTAAAAATATGAAATCAGGAAAATATTGACCTGGAAAATACATCAAAGAAAGATAATTTTAAGAATTATTAAGTTATCTGGAAGTCATGAACAAAAACAAATAATTTAGACTTTAAATTTCAAGAGACCATAAAGGAAAACTGCCCTGATATCTTAAAACGAGAGGGCAGAGTAGAAATTGGAAGAATTCATTAGTCAGTTCCTGAAAGAAATTCCAAAATGAGAACTCCCCAGAATATTATAGCCAAAGTCCTTGCAAGAAAAAACCATTGCAGATAGTTAGAAAGAAAGAATTCCGATACTGTGGAGTTGCAGGAAGGGTCACATAAAATTTAACAGCTTCCATGATAAAGGAGTGAAGGGCTTGGAATATGATACTCTGAAAGGCAAAAGAGGTAAGATTACAAGTAAAAATAAGCTACACAGACAAATTTGAGTGTCATCCTACAAGGGCAAAAATTGATGTTTAATGAATTGGAGGAATTTGAAGAATTCCTAATTAAAAGACCACAGAGCTAAATTCAAAGCTGAATTAGCCATTCAAGTACAGCAATTGAGAGAAAAGGTAAACTCAAGTAAAAAATCAGAAAGAAATAGTTAAACTAATTCCTATATGAGATGGTACATGTAACCCCCTAAGAACTTAGCATCACTAGGGCAGCTAGAGGAAGTCTGCTTAAAGGGACAACAAGGTAGTGGATAGAGCCCAGGGCTTAGAATCAGGAAGACTCCTCCTTTTTTTTTTTTCCATCAAATTTTTATCAGTAAAATGAGCTGGAGAAAGGAATGGCAAACTACTCCAGTATTTTTGCCAAGACAGCCTCCCAAAATGGGGTCACAAAAAGTCAGACATGACTGCAACAACTGAACCGACACTTAGAGGGAATGGATTTTGAGTCTGTTATGTTGGAATCTCAAAAGAAGACTGAAAGGGTATGCACCGAGAAAAGAGAGGAAATTATTTCATAAATGAGGCCTGCAAGGAAGTTAAGCAATAGAGAACTGAGTGTGGGAAATGGCTAACTCTTGAACCTTGCTCTCAATCTGAACTGGCTTAGATTAACAACTGGAAAAAAAAAATCTCACTTTAACAACTGAGCAGATAAAAATTCATGGAAACTATGAGGTGTATTCAGTTCATTAAAGATAAAGACAATGAGATAGCATGTGGGGTATAGCCAAAGCAGTATTGAGAGGTGAATTTATCTCTCTAAATGCTTTCATCAGTAAAGAAGAGAAAGAGCAGATCAAGGAATTGGGCATACAACTAAAAAAACTAGGTAAACAACAAATTATTTCCAATTACACATCAAAATAGAAATTCCCAATAAACATTAAAATAGAAAATTAAAGAAGAGAGTAATAAAATTGAAAGCAATAAAAGTGAACTACTGAATAACACAAATCTGGTTTTATTATTTAAAAAAAAACCCAAATTACCAGAATTAAAAAACCATTCATTAGCTGTTTTGCCCAATTATATGCCAATAACATTGACACTAACTAAAATGGATAATTACCGAAATAGATATTTCCCAGATTAGCAGAAGAGAACATGGGACCCTTGACTTTATCTTAGAAAAAATAAATTTAAACAGTAATAAATGTGCTACTTAAGGGTGGAACAAAAAACCTAGGACCATTTGAATTCACAAGCTAATACTGCCATTTAAAGAATAACTAATTCCAATATGGCATGAACTATGTGAAAAACTAAGTCCTGTCAAATTCTTATAATACCAATATGGTTTTTGATACCTAAAATATGAAGAGCAAAAACAGAAAGAAAATAATAGACTAGTTTCTCTAATGAATACTTATGTAAAAAGCACAAGAAGCTTAGGACAACACCTCTGTACCCCCAAAATAGAAATCAGCTTGAAAGCCATGAAAAAGGCAAACACCATGAGCAAAAAACAACAAAGTAAAACACTGACCGTAGGGAATTATTATGGTGACAGGAAAGATCTAAACAAAAATTCAGAAGAGAACAACATTGTCGTTCTATCCACATGCAAAACCTCAAAGGGTAATATTAACTTGTCTCAAGCCCAAAAAGCCTTCTTGGAAGAACTCAAGAAGGATTTTAAAAGTCAAATAACAGAGGTAGAAGAAAAGTTGGGAAAAGAAATGAGTGGTAAACAAGAAAGAGTCCACACTTTGGAAAACGAAGGACAAAAATTGTAGAAAACAGTTCCTTTAAAAATACAATTGGCAAGGGAGCAGAACCAAGATGGAGTAAAAGCAGGAACTTCCCTCTCTCCCAGACCCTCCAAATATCTGTAAAAAAGGACTCTAAATAAATCTTAGAGCTGCAGAACCCACAAAATGACAGAGTGAAACAAATCTCCACCCCAAGACAGTCTGGAAGTTTAACAGGAAGGGTATGTTGCACTAGACTGGAAGGGGAGTACCATCTGGCATGGACAGCGCTGACATGGACAGCGCTGACACAGGGCTGGAACAGGCCTCAGGGGGCTAAATTACTGGCAGCTATGACAGTTTCCAAGCTTCTCAATGCACAAGATAGAAAAGGAGGTCAGTGGAAAACTCTGTTGGACAGTGGTGTGGTCAGGCCTCAGCCTCCAGGGTAATGGAGGCAGCTGAAGCAGAGTGGCTGCTGCCAGAACTCTGGGCCCACAGGCAGCACGGGATCAAGCAACTGATGCAAAAACTCTGAAGCCTAGACAGTACACCTACCCCCATCCCCACTGGAAGCAGAGTTCTGCCGTGACAGAGAGTCAGAAAGTCAAGTATTTGGCTGGGAAGATTAGTAAATAGTGTAAAAAAAATAACCAACTCAGACTATAGAATATTGCTGTGGTGACAAAGAAGATCAAACGTACAACCAGAAGAAGACAACAAAGCTGAAGCTCCTCCATCCAAAGCCTCCAGGAAACATATGCATTGGTCACAGGCCATGGAAGAGCTCAAAAAGGGTTCTGAAAATCAAGTAAGAGAAATAGAGCAAACATTGGGAAGAGAAATGAGCTGTAAGAAAGTCGTGAAAAACAAGTCAGCAGCTTGTTAAAGGAAGCCTTCCAAAATATCTAAGAAAATAACACCTGAAAAGATAGATGAGCCCAAATGGCAAAAGAAGTCCAAAAAACCAGTGAAGAAAAGAATGCCTTAAAGAGACAGGAGTGGCCAAATGAAAAGGTGGTCTAAAGCATAGAAGAAAATAATTCCTTGAAAATTAGAATGAAGCTAATGGACCCTAATGACAATATGAGAAATCAAGAAATTATAAAACAGAACCAAAGGAATGAGACCACTGACCTGGAAAATAGATCCAAGAGAGGTAAGTCAAAAATTAATATTAGACTACCTGAAAGCCATGATCAAAAAAAGAGTGTTCACATCATCTTTCATGAAATTATCAAGGAAAATTGCTCTGATATTCTAGAACCAGAGGGCAAAATAAGTATTCAAGGAATCCATCTATCACCGCCTGAAAGAGATCCAAAAAGAGAAACTCCTAGGAACATTGTAGCCAAATTCCAGAGTTCCCAGGTCAAGGAGAAAATACTACAAGCAGCCAGAAAGTAACAATTTAAGTATTATGGAAATACAATCAGGACAACACAAGATCTAGCAGCCTGTACACTAAAAGATCATAGGGCTTGAGATATGATATTCCAGAGGTCAGAGGAGCTTGGAATAAAACCAAGAATCACCTATCCAGCAAAACTGAGTATAATCCTTCAAGGGAAAAAATGGATGTTCAATGAATTAGAAGACTTTAAAGCATTCTTGATGAGAAGAACAAAACTGAGTAGAAAATCTAACTTTCAAATATAGGAATCAGGAGAAGCATGAAAAGGTATAAACAGGAAAGAGAAATCAGAAGGGACTTACTAAAATTGAACTGTTTACATTCCTACGTGGAAAGATGTTATCTGTAGCTCATGAGACCTTTCTCAGTACTAGGGTAGTGGGAGGAGGTAGATAGATAGATGGATGGATGCACAGGATGAGGTAATATGAAGGGATGATATCTAAAAATAAAAAGGGTAAGAGAGAAATATATTGGGAGAAGGAGAAAGGAAGGGATAAAATGGGGTAAATAATCACTGACATAGAAGAGGCAAGAAAAAACTTTTTCAGTGGAAGGGGAGGTCAGAGGGAATCTGAATCTTACTCTCATTGGATTTGACTTAAGGAGGGAATAACATACACACTCAATTGGGTGTCTTACCCTATCAGACAATAAGGGGGAAGGGGACCAGAGTGTGGAATGATAGAAGGGAGGACAGATTGGGGAAGGTGGTAGTCAGAAGGAAATACTTTTGAAAAATGTCAAAAGAGAAAGTAGAGTAATGGGGAGGAGGGCGATAGGATGGTGGGAAATATAGTCTTTCATAACATGACTACACATGTGTAACCTATATTGAATCTCTTGCCTTCTCAATGAGTGTGGGTAGAGAGGGAAGAAGGGAGAAAATTTGGAACTCAAATTTGTTTTAAAAACAAATGATAAAAATTGATTTTACATGCAGCTGGGAAATAAGATATACAGGCAGTGGGGCATAGAAATCTATCTCATCCTACAAGAAAATAAGGATGAAGAGGTTGGGGGCTGATAGAAGAGAGGGCAAACTGGGGGAAGGAATAATCAGAATGTGTGCCATCTTGAAGTGGGGGGAGAGGGAGAGAAAATTTGGAACTCAAAATCTTGTGGAAATGAATGTTGAAAACTAAAAATTAAACTAAAATACAATTGGCAAAATGGAAAAGGAGGTACAAAAGCTAACTGAAGGAAACAATTCATTAAAAATTAGAATTGGGCAAGTGAAAGCTAATGACTCTGAGACATTAAGAATCAAACAAAATAAAAAGAATGAAAAGACTAGAAGCAAATTTAAATACCTCACTGGAAAAGCAATTGACCTGAAGAAACAGATCCAGGAGAGATAATTTATTGGTCTACCTGAAAGCTATGATCAAGAAAAGAGCCAGGACAGCGTCTTTGATGAAGTCATCCAGGAAATCTGCCGTGAAGTCCTAGAAACAGAAGGTAAATTATTTATCCTAAGAATCTACTGATGACTTCCAGAAAGAGATCCCAAATTGAAAACACCAAGGAATATTGTAGCCAGATTTCACAGTTATGAGGTCAAGGAGAAAATACTGCAGCCAACCAGAAAAGAAACAATTTCAATACCATGGAAGCACAGTCACGATTACACAGGGCCTTCCAGCTTCTACATTAGAAGATCAGAGGGCTTGGCACATGATATTCTGAAAGGCATAGGAGCTTGGATTGCAATCAAGTATCAACCACCAAGCAAAACTGAGCATAGTTTTTCAGGGGAGGAGATGGACATTCAGTGAAATAGGGACTTCCAACCTTCCTGATGAAAAGACAAGAGCTCGGTGGAAAATTTGATCTTCAAATACAGGTCTCAAGAGAGATACAAAAAGATAAACAGGAAAGAAAAAAGATGTTATTCCATAAGGTCAGACTGTTTACATCCTTACATGGGATGATGATACTTGTAACTTCAGAACTCTATCTTTATTAGGACATTTAAAAGGGATATATATACACACATACACACACACTAGACAGTGGGCATTAGTTTAAATTTTCATGTGATGTTAAGAAATCCAAGTGCTGAAAAGGGATTATAGTGGGAGAAGAGGAAAGGAAGAGGCAGAAAGGGGTAGATTATGTCACATGAAGAGACGCAAAGACCTGTCACCATAGAGGGAAAGAATGAAGGGAGGTAAAGCTGTTTGAGCCTTACTCACATTGGTTTTGGCACAAAGAGGGAATAACATAATAAGGTAGAGAAATCTAACTTACCCTACAGGATATTGGAGGGAAAAAGGGAGGGAAGAGGAAGAGTGAATAGAAGGGAAGGAAAAGGGGGAAAAGGGGCTGATAGAAGGGAGGGCAGATTGAGGGATGCACAGTGGTCCAAAGCACAACACTAATGAGGAGGGAAAGGGAGAAAGAAAAGCATAAAGAGGGTGTGGGAGGGGATAAGATGGAGAGAAATACAGAGATAGTAATCATAGCTGTCACTGAGAATGGTATGAACTCCCCCATGAAATGGAAATGTATAGCCAATTGGATTAAAAACCACAGTCCTACAGTATGTTTACAAGAAACACATGTGAAGCAGAGATATATACAGAGTGAAGGCAAAAGGCTGGAGTAGAATATATGCTTCAGCTAAAGTAAAAAAAAAATACAAAAGTAGAGGTAGCAATCCTGATCTCAGATAAAGCAGAAGTAGATCTAATGAAAAAGAGATAAGGAAGGAAACTACATCCTGGTAAAAGGTGCCATAGACAATGATGTCATTTAATTACTAAACATATATACACCAAGTGGTGTAGCATCCAGATTCTTGGAGGAGAAGTTAAAGGAGTTGCAGGAAGAAGTAGACACCAAAACTATGATAGTGGGGGACCTCAATCTCCCCCTCTCAGAAATAGATAAGTCTAACCAAAAAATAAACAAATTAAAGAGGTGAATAGAATTTTTGGAAAGTTAGATATTGTGGACATCTGGAGAAAATTGAATGGAGATAGAAAAGAATATATCTTTTTCTCAGTGTGTGGTGTGTGGAACCTACACAAAAATTGACCATGTGTTATGGCATAAAATCTTACAGTCCAATGCAGAAAGGCAAAAATGTTGAATGCATCATTTTCAGATCATGTTGCAATAAAAATTACATGTAACAAAGGCCCATGAAAAGATAGACTAAACATTAATTAAACTAAATAATCTAATCCTAAAGAATAAATGGGTCAACAAGTCATAGAAACAACCAGTAAACTTCATCCAAGAGAATGACAGCAATGAGACACTACACCAAAACTTAGGACATGCAGCAGTGGTGGTTCTTAGGTTATAGCTTTAAATGCTTACATAAATAAAAAATAGAAAGAGGAAATCAATGAATTGGACATACAATTAAACTAGAAAAAGTATAAATTAAAAGTCCTCAATTAAATGACCAAATTAGAAATTCTGAAAACCAAAGGACAGATTATCAAGATTGAAATTAAGAAAAATATTGAACTAATAAATAAAACTAAGAGCTATTTTGTGGGGAAAAAAAGAACCACGATAAAATATATAAACCTTTGCTTAATCTGATTTAACAAAAATAAGAACACGAAACTACCAGTATCAAAAATGAAAGGGTGAATTCACCACTAATGAAGAGGAAATGAAAACAATTAGGGTCTATTTTACCCAACTGTATGCCAATAAATTTGATAATCTTAGTGAAATGGATGAATATTCACAAACATAGAAATTGCCCAGATTAGGAGAAGAGGAACTGAAATACTTAACCCCATTTTAGAAAAAGAAATTGAACAAGCCATCAATGAACTCCCTAAGAAAAATATCTCCAGGGCCAGACTGATTTACAGGCAAATTCTATTAAACATTTAAATAACAATTCCAATGCTGTATAAACTATTTCAAAAAATAGTCTAAGAAGGGGTCCTGCTAAATTCTTTCTATGGTACAAATATTGTAAACTTAATACTAATGCCTAAACCAGGAAGAGAAAAAAAATTATAGACCAATTTCCCTAATGAACATAGATACATAAATTTTTAAATAAAATATTAGAAAAGCAGTTACAACAATTTAACGTGAGGATAATATACTGTGAACAGATAGGATTTATACCAAGAATGTAGGTTTGGCTCAATATTAGCAAAACTATCAGCATTATTGGCCACATCAACAACAAAACTAACAAGTCATATGATTGTCAGTAGATGGTATATAAATGTAATGAAATGCTGTAGTTCCGTAAGAAGTAATGGGCTGGCAGACTGCTTACATAAAGTGACGCTCTGTGAAGTGAGCAGAGCCAGAAGAACCTTTTAAACAGTCACAGCAGCATTGTGTGAAGACTGACTTGGATCGACTTGTCTCTGCTTAGCAGTGCAAGGATCCGAGACAACTCTGAATGACTCAGAAGGAACCGTGGAATCTAAATGCAAATCGAAGCATACTGTTTGTTCTTCTTTCTGTTGTTTTTTCTTATGGCTTCTCCCATTGGTTCTAATTCTTCTTTAGAGCGTGAATAATGTAAAGATAAGTTTAATATGAATATATACATAGAGCCTGTATCAGATTGCATGCTCTTCTAGGGTAGGGGAAAGGAGGGATGGGGAGAAAATTCAAAACTCAAAATCTTATGGAAGTGTCAATGTTGAAAACTAAAATTAATTTTAAAATTCTAGCAACAAGGTTACAACAACACATTACAAAGATTGTATACTGTGACCACTTGGGATTTATACCAAGAATGCAGAGCTGATTCAGTATTAGGTAAACTTTAAGCATAAAGTTATTATAAACATGTTGACTATATCAGTAATATAAACAACAGAAATTATGTAATCATCATAATTAGATACAGAAAGGCTTTTGACAAAATACAATACTCATTCCTACCATGATAAAGAATCAGAGGGTATGTAATATATTCTAGAATACAAAAGAGCTAGGCTTATAATCTTCCCAGTAAAACAGAGTGGGATCTTATTGGGGGGAAAATGGAAGATTTTTGAAGCATTGACAGTGAAAAAAATCAGAGGGGAATAGAAAACTTGATGTTTCAAGAACAACACTCAAGTATAAAAAGGTAAACCTGAGTAAAATGTTATGGTGCTATAGGAAATGGTGATGGAGATAGAGAAACCTAGGTACACTTACATGATCAGCTGCAAAGTGAAGTGATCAGAACCAAGTGAATAATTTTTAAAATAACAGCAATATTAGAAAAACTTAATAACTGAGCAATAGGATGACCCCCACAACTCCAGAGGACTCATGATGAAAAATACTACTGACCTCCAGACTGAGAACTGATAGATTCAGTGTAGATGGAAACATTTTTTTCTGTTTTTTTTTTTGTTTTCCACAACATGACTAATGTGGAAATATGTTTTGTAGGGTTTCATATATATAATGAGTATTTTACTTCTTGTCTTCTCAGTGGTTGTTGCAGAGTGTGGAAAAAGGGAGATAATTGGGAACTGAAAATAAAAAGAAATTCATTTTAAAAATCTATTTTCTTGCCATCTTTGCACATATAAGATAAACTATCAACTACATTTTTTCCCCTGAGAAGTACCAATGAGTTAGCAATGAGTCATTCCATTTAGCTGCAGTTTTCTTCTTATTCTTTTTATAGAGGAATTTCAAGATTTATACAGTTCAGATTTTCTAGCAGCTGATTTACTTGTTAGCCATTGGACAAGGATCTCATATGTAATGTGCTAACTGTCAAATTTATGTTTATGGAAGAGAAAAACTGAATTTTGGCACCTCCTATTTTTCCTTTACTGCTGCTCTGCCAATGTTTTTGAGGTTTTTGAGCTTGAGGTTTTCTTCCTTGAGAATCTCAAATAACATTTTATTCATCATACGCAGATATTGTCCTGCTATTTCTGTATGTATGAAAGATGGTGAGAGGTAGTTACGTTGGTATATTAGGTTGCAGAGCGGGTCATGAAATCTTTTGTATTCAGGGATTGTCTCTAACATGTACATTCTAACTGTGGACAAGTCATTTGATTTCTTAGTTATCCATGCAACTTTCTATGAATCTTTTAAGTTATAGAGGAGCTTCTAACGTGTATTGGAGGAGAGGGTTTCCATAGCAGGAGTTTCCTATACTGATGAATCACAAGTCCAGGTCAAAAATAAAGTTGGCACATGGTCATTTTTTACAAATGTTGAGCACTCATCTTGATCATAGAATGAAATAGATGCTTTTACGCTGTTCACAAAAGTGGGTGTGCATAAGACTTACAACTGGGTGATATTTATGAGAAAAATGTGTAGAAAATGGCATTTTTTACCTAATATGGGCTGATTACTTAATAATTCCAAATAGCCCCTTTCAGTATAGTAATGTTGTTACATGTTATTGATTACTGTATAAAAAAACAACTTCGAAAGACTTTAGAATTGTCATCAATGCAAAGACAAACCACAGTTCTAGAGGATTCTTGATGAAATATACTCCCTATCATCTTGCCGAGCCGTGATGTATTCAGAGTGCAAAGACTTGGCAAATGAGAATATATATTTTGCTCAATAATACACTTGCTTTTTCTGATGACTGATTTTTTTGTATAGTACTTTATAGCAGTGCATCACAGACACAATATCAATATCAGAATATGGATTGAAAAGGCGAGACTATGAAGTAGTGAAAGAATTAGGAGTTCATTTGCCAGTTCTAGGCATAAGAACAAGACAGATACAAAAAAATTTATGTTGTTCATTACAGTCATATCCAACTCTGTGACCCTATTTGATATTTTATTCCCAGAGATACTGGAGTGATTTGCTGTTTCCTTCTCCAGCTTGTATTTTCTCCCATTCAGCAGAGTAAAGTTTATATTAATCAGCCAAATTCTCACTCAGTAGAGGCTAAGTTTTTAAATCTCTTTATTTTTCCCTAAAATGGAATCATTTATTCTTTGGTCATAAATAAAACGATATTTTATCATCTTAGTTTTATTTTCTTTGTTTTACTTGTATTCTTGACTTTTAGTTCAGTGAAATTGTCTTCTATAAAATCTAGGAAAATATAAAATCATTTTTTGTAAATAAAAAAGTGACTTTCATAAATGATAGCACTGTTTAGTCTATGATGCTTTTGTTTCTATAAAAATTTTGTTACTATAACATAATGATATGACTGATAGGAGTCCTTTAGTCAGACATGAATTTTGTTTTAGAAAAAGGGGTTGGGGTTGGGGGAGGGTGGAGCTGGTAAATATATTTCACATCAATAGTCATTAATGATATGAGCTATCATCAGAATGATGAAGCGAATGATTACTTGGGCTTGATCTAGTTCTTATAAGTATTGCAACACAGAAACCAAGCCATCATTATAAATTTAGTATAAGCAGGGCTAGAAAGTAGTGAGAATTAGACATGAAATAAGGCATGCACCAAGGCCTTTCGATATTTAAAAAAAAAAGCTTGAATTTTTTTAAAAATTATTTTATGAAATTAGTTTGAGATTTTGGTTTATTTTGATATTTGATAATAGGTCTCACCTTTACCCTGAGGGTACTGTTTTAAACTAAAGGAAGATAGAAAGTTAAGAAAGCATCTTTAAATTGAAAAAAAGACTTTTATTGTTTAATTTATCATAAAACATTTTATTTTTAGGGTATTTTTTTGTGCTTTCTACCATCCCTTATATCAAATTACATAGCTCTGTATAATTACCCACTTGCCACTTTTGTAAAAAATGGATTTGGTCAGAATGTAATGGTGGAATTGTATGATAAGAATTTCATTTTAACTGTGTACACATGCCCAAACAGCCTGAAGAAATTTGGAACGTCCACTGACTGAATACTGTTTTCCCCAGACACATATTTGTTTCATTTAAAATATGTAACTGTTTGTTTCTGAAAGGCATAATGAAAGTTGATTTTAAACCTAGAGCTAGGCTAAATTTGATATGATGTACAAAAGACACATAAAAGAGATAAAAAACAAATATAAGATGTCTGTTCCACCTGTTTGTGAACTATGAGAAAGATAGTTAAGGGGTGAGTGAATTTTCATATCCCTTCAGAGGAAGCACTTGAGAAGTCAGTGTTCTGTAGAGAAGACTTTTAAATGCCAACTTCAGCTTCCATTGTGATACAATATCTGTTCTAAAAGTTTGCCCCTGTTATCCTAAGGGTATTTTGGTAACTTTGTATCTGAAGGTGATGATAATGGCAGTCTGCATGATACACTCTAAGATGTCCAGCCTTTCAAGGTAGATGTTACATATGTCCCAATTTTACTGTTGAGGCTGAGGCTGTAAAATTGTGATTCACCTGTGGTCTCAGTAAGTTCTCTGGAATCTTAAGTCCAACTTTATTTTCACTACAATATGCTGTGCTTCAGTGTAACAGATGTATGTAACAGTCAATAAGACTATAATGAATTTCTAAATTTTGTGATACAGATAATGGATGCAAAGTGAAATACACAGAAGGGAGAAATTCTAGTAACCTGTAGTCATTAGTGAAGGATTCACTATAGGAGATAGTGAGGAGATGAAAAGTAAACTGAACTTTGGAGATTGGGAAAGGTAAAGAGCTTGGGAGCCAAGTTTCCATGTTAGGCAGTAAAAAGGTTTGCTACAGTAGAGCCTGTTTATCCAGGATCTGGAAAGCCATTGGAGGAATTTGGGTTTAATTCATGAGGGAGTGAGCAGCCTTAAGCAGGGAAATGACACGTGGCAAGTAATGTTTTAATTGTATTACCCTGGGGAAGATAAGGAGTAGGGGGGAATGGGGGGTGTGTGCACTAGTAGAGATTTGAAGAAGGAACAGCCAGATGTAGAAGGCAGTCACCGTAATTGGGGCGTGGAATGATGTGAATTAATGCAGGGAAAAGTGGTGACAGTGTGGTTGTGGCCAGTTAGCGATGAGGTAAGAGTTTCATGAATGAGTGGAGGGAATGGAATGATTCTCAGGTATTGCTAAGAAAGAATGTAACTACATTATATATGTATCCATATGTACGTGTACACGTAGGTAGTTACATGTTGCAAAGGGCAGTGTGACAGAGTTAACAGTAGAAGCATAGTCATACATGTGAAGGACTAATCCAATTAATTTTTTTGAAGGCACCTTTTTTAGAATTAACTTTTTAAATGATTTATAGTGAAAAAAATTGAGTCTTTGTTTTCCAAAGCAAAATGCTTGAATTTCATTTTTTGTAACCAATAAATGAAATGCATTGTATTCCTGTGACATTAAAACCACACTTATTTGGAAGGATAAATTTGACATCTACTGCATAGATGTAAAATCTGAAAAATGTCCTTAGCTTGTAGAAATGATAAAAATGAGATAATAACCACCATCACTGTATTTGAAATGTAAAATTTGCAGACAGGTAAATGGCAAAAATAAATAAATAAATGAACTTTTAAATTTCTTTCAGTTTTAAATATGTAAGGTGCTAGTAATACAGGTAAGGATATGAGTTCTTAATTTTTTAAGTGTCCCTGAAAAGTGTCCATTCCACTTTTTCCACTTGTTTAAGTTGCATGGCCTTGTCTCCAACTTGTTTAGCAATTTAGTATTTCAGCTTTTGTTACATTGTAGACTTTCATATTCATTGAACTTGAATCATGGCCTTGTTCGTGTCATTCTGCTCTGCTAACTAACATCTTACTGAAAACTTCTTTTGTGTTATAATCCAGGTCCGCACAATATATTGTTAATGAACATATAGCACATGTTCCCTTGGCAGCTGCTGCTTTGCCGTCAGCCAGGTTAGAGGCTCCCTGAGGTTTTTAGACTTTCAAATGAGAACAGTGATTGCGCTACACAAAGCCACGGAGACTATTGACAGTCACCCAGAGCAGTCTGGTAGAAACTTTAGGGTTGGGAGAGGAGAGAGACAACACGGCAGATACAACCAGATTGATCCATGTTTTCTAATTAGTGGGATGGTAATGAGAAGACTTCACTGGTGGCACTCCTTCCTGTACCGTAATTCATCCAGTTTTATTATGCCTTCAAGGATCCTGGGCATCTGTTGTCAATAAGTGTGGCAGCCTTGCTCGCCTTATCACCTCTTGTCCGAGCCAGCTGTCCTATGCCTCCAATTATATGGCACTTTAGTCAGAGGCCATCATTCATTCCTTACCTCTTTTCCCCCCTAACCCCTGCCTATCAAAGAGAAATTTGTCAGAACTTCGGCCATTGATTTTTAAAGGATTACAGACACTGTGATTGGACTCCCAGGCCACAGGAGCATCGGTGAGATACAAACGTGTGCAAATAGCCATCACTCAGAGCCACGGTCTTTTTATTAGTACTAGTACATTAATTCCTTGAGCATCATGAAACTGGCATAAGAGGTGAGCAGCTTGCCCAATCATCTTGTTCCAGTGTGGAGCTATGGTAAAAATGATGTTATTAAGGAGAAAAAAAAAACTGTTAGTGCTCTGGCTGTATGTTCCTGGGAAAGTTTCTGCAATAGATGCCAGTAGTGGGATGGGAAAATGCCATTTGGGTTTCTTACTTGAAATATAAGGATAGGATTTGGGAAGCAATTCCTATATGACAGGGATATTTCCAAGCCTCAGCAACTTTAGTTGGACTCCTGGTGATGTGGTTGATCATAAGACCCATAGAGCAGAGTCCTTTTTTTTATTAACTAGTTAATACCATCTAGTTAAAGACCCTGGTATTTTCGGTCTTGTCAGACTGTCTTATATTTTTATTTTGTTTATTAATGGGTGTTTTTCCTCTTTGGTGTCCCCTGTGTTTTTTGCAAGGTTCATCATGAAGATTTATGGCATAAACAAGGGTGCTGCTTAATTTTTAGCTTGTATTTGGCTCTGGTTTTGACTACTAGCTTTTTTTGTGTATGTTTTCTCTCAATAGGAGTATATGGACATCGCTACTGAAATCTAACCTGCGATTTTAACAGCTAGGAATGAACATTATAAGAGGATATCTGCTTGGCAACATCTCTTTGTCAGGAGTAATAGAGAATTGGAACTAATACTGTAACTTTCTTGATAAATAACTTTATTTTTCAGTAGTGGAATGCTGCCACTTTTTTACAATTAACAATTGCTTTTGAATTACAGCATTCAGTTTGAAAGTTGTAACTGGTTCTCTTGAAATAGCCTCAAGAAATCACTTGAAGGAAATTTATTTATTGATAACATTTTCTCTGAGCATGGGTTTATGGCTAGAACTTATTGAGTTGTTATATCTAAAAGTTTATATGTTGAAAGTTTATTGCTTATGTAATAAAAAAAAACCTACAGAAAACCTTGAAGTGTTTTTGTATTTTATTGGGGTTTGTGCCTGATAATTCTTGAGCACTGGCTTAAAGGCATTGAAATTTGTTACGTTTATTTTTCTTTCTCTGTAGTGGCTTACCGTGTTACTTCAGATTTTCTTAGGTGTCTTGAGAATTTTGATTTTTACAATTCACACATCCCACATTGTAAATGCTACAAGAAAGCTAGAAAACCATTTCAGATCTTCATTGTAGGAGTTTTATCTACACTAAAAACATTCACATATGTGTATTAGGTGATTTTGGGGAGTTTTTCTCACTAATATTTGCTCTTTTCAGATTTTAGCATGTCACTGGCAATACAATTTGTAAAATTTATATTAGGTGGGGTATGTTTTTTCTGAGGTTTGTTTTATAATCATGTACATTAGTTACATTTTTAATTTGTGGTCTTTATTAAATTTTACAAGCGATTTATTTTTAATTGATGTGATGGTGAATGAAGAAATCTAGAAAAATAAAAAGCAAACTAATGTTCTGCCAGTGTAAGATGTCAGCTCACTTGTAAACAAAATTTATATCTCAACACCATTATTTCATGATTTTTTTTTAGCTTCATTTTTGACTGGATCAATGATTTCATCAGTGGTAAATTGTTCCCCTGAGATAAACTGTTGTCAGTGCAAAGTGGCATTCTCTTTTAAATTTATAATTTTAGAGAATTTCCTGGGGCATTGATAGTTCAAGTGACCTGCCCAAGATCACACAGTCAAAGAGAGACACAGGACTTGAACCCTCCCTAATTCCATAGGGTCGTCTTTCTTCATTATGCCGTGCTTCCTCTGTTATTTTAAGTTTTCATAGCTGTTAGATTCTAGAGTCAATTCTCTACTAAATTAAGATTTGTATTTGAATTAAAGATCTTATTACTGTTTCTTCATTAAAGATACAGGAATACATTTTCTTTTGCTTTTAAATCCAAAGCAGTGCATTTAAGATAAAAGAAACAAACATGCATTGTGTTTCAGAAATAGGCTACCATGAGCATATAAAGGTAAATATTAATAACTTCTATTATTTTCTCCATTGAAGAGTTTTCATGACAGTTATATATAGCAATATTTCACTTTTAACATACTTTGAGAAGTGCAACTAACTTGATTATTTGAGTCCTTCATTACTAGATGAGAGCTCTTATGTTAGATAATAAATATAAATATGTTATTCTTTCTTATACATTTAGTATCACCTATCTAGTTAGGGAGGAAACATGCATTTATCCAGTTTCCGTTATGTTCTAAGCAGCGTTCTAAGCACTTTACAGGTATCTTTCAGTTCTCACAACTGGTATGGTGGTGTCATTATCATTCCCATATTAGAATTGTAGAACCTGAATCACACAGGTTGAATGATATACTTCAAGGTCACACCTGTGTGTGAATTTGAATTTGAACTTGGGACTTTTGACTCCAGTCCCAGCGTTTTATCCTCTAGCTGCTTTGCGTCTTATGTTACAGGAATCAACCATTGAGGATGTTCACAGGAAACTAATTTGACAGTATCGGGTTTTTAAAGGATTTCTTATCATTGTTTTCTAAACTGCGTTTAATGAAGTCTCCTTTTTTATATATGCCAAGAAAAGTCTCAGACACTTGCCAGATACTTAAGAGATTATTAATAGCCTTGCATATTTAATGTGGAAATGCATGATTGATCAGGTTTGGTTTTTTTTTTCCAACTTCTGAAAACTACTCTTATTTTGTTCTAATTGTCCTATGTAATAGGTAAAACAATAGACTAAATATTTGTTGATAAGAAGATATTAATTGCTTAGAAATATTTGTTGGATAAAATGTTACCATCTCAAAAGGTATTGTAATACATTGTTGTAAAATGCAAATTAGTGGTTAGGGTTTATCTTCAAGGGGCCTTGATACTCTAAAATCTAAAGTTTACTTGATTTTCTTAAAAGAAATATCTTTGGCATTGAAAGCTCTTGGTAAGTTGGCCCCTTCCTACTTTTCCTGTCTTACACTTTCTTCTCTACATATTCTGTTCCTGCTCCAGTGGCCAACCTGCCATCCTTTTGCCATGACATTCTCATCTCCCATCTCCACGCTTTTGCTTTGGCCATCCCCCATCCTTGGAATGCTCTGCCATTCCCACCTGTTCATTTCCCTCTATTCTTCTTTCAAGTCTCAGTTCAGATCCTAACCTCTACAGAAGACTTTTCTCTGTGTCTCCAAACTGCTCATGTTTTCCTTCTGAAATTATTTTCCATCTACTCTATCTTGTGTGTAACATTGTTGTATCACAAGGTGAGTTCTTTGAGGGCAGGAATCATGTTTTCCCCCTTTAATTATTTTCCCCATGCCTGACAACGCAGTTAATACTTTAGTGTTTGTTTTCAGATGTAGGTTTAGGTGGAATGTGTATATGGAAGTTCAATAAAAGTTTAACACTGAGAATATTAATGAAGGGAAAACATTGATGTGAACCTTGAGAGCAAATTAATTCCATATATTGTAGAGAAAGGAAGGAGGAGGAGAAGGAAAAGGAACCTATCTGAGTAGTCTCTTATTAGTATAACTTCCTTTAGCATCTTTTGCAGATGTGCTTAATGGTTTCCCAAGCTCCAGGAGTAGATTGCTTAATTTTTTTTTTTTAAGCTATAGGGAATTTCTTCTCAACTCCTCTAATAATGCACTTCGGCAGATAGAGTGCCTGAGTGCCTACTTATATGCAAGGCTCTCTGCTAAATGATTTGGATAGTGCTTTATTTCCTACTCTATCCTTCCTGCCTCTGGAGAAACAATATGGAGTCATGAAGAGGGTCCTGATCTTAAGCTCCGTAGACCTGGGTTCAAAGCCTGCTTCTGACAGGAGCTATGTGTGAGCAAGTCAGCCTCTCTGAAGTTGGGTTTCTTATGTCAAATGGGGACAGTGCTTACATCTGCCATTCATGATTGTGCTGAAACCCTTTGTGACTGCCACTCTCCCCTCCCCTGTGGGCATCCAGCAGGTAGTTTAGTACTCCTTACATGCCATGCTCTTTTCTAGACTTGGAGGATAAAAAGAGCCTGCTTTTAGAAGGTTATGTTCTACTGAATTAAATAATGTATCTATAAATAATTAAAAATACATGAAAAAGTAATCTCTGTAATGAAGGGGGGAATCAGGACAGACTTCTGAGGGAGGTGACTCTGGAGCTTTGAAGAAAGGTGGGAATTCTGCATGGGAGGAGGTGATGGAGGGTGTTAAAGACAGGGAGACTGATGGCCTCTGAAAAGACATGAAGAGGGGAAATTGAAGGTCATATATGAAGCCTCCATAATAGGTCCCTTCCACCATGATGGGCAATTACAGGCAATAAATCTGGAAAGAGTGACAAGCGTATGGTACAGGGTTTAAAATCTGAGCAAAAGATGCAAGAAAGAACCATAGTACCTTGAGCTAGAGTGTGGCAGCATGGGGAAGCTTGATGGCTATATGAAAAATGGTTTGGAACAGGAGATACACTGAGAGGCTCTAAGTAGTTATGTCCTTCCAGCAGTGTCTCTTTTTACATCCTCATCCTAAGTTAGTTCTATTAAAGTACAACTAAGTTTAGCAGACTTAATGAATACTTTGAGTTGAAGCCAGTCTTTGCATGAAGTGCTTCATACATGCCAGACCATGGTAAGCACAGAATGGCAAGCAGCAGTCTCTGTCCTCAAAGAGCACATGTAGTAATGAGGGAGATAATGTGCAAACCACCTGTAACATACAAGATACGTGCAGAGAGGAGGGAAAGCACTAGTGTGTCAGGGCAAGACTGGGAAAAGCCTACAGGAAATGGGATTTGAACTGAGTCTTGAAGAACACTAGGGAAACTTGGTGGCAACAGAGCATTCCAGGCACAGGGGACAGCCAGACACAGGACGTACATCCAAGGGAAAGCAAGAAAACTTGCTGGATTGTAAATTATGTGCAGGTGGATAAAATGTAAGAAGATAGCAAAGATGGGAAAGGACAAAGTTGTGAAATTTGAGATGCCAGGTACAGGATTTCGTATTTGATTCTGGAGGGAATAGGGAATCTGTAGCATTATTGGATCGGGGAGTGATGTAATCAGATTTGTGCTTTAAAAAAATCATTTGGGCCTGGGGCAGACAGATCCACCTGGAAGCTACCACAATGGTTTGGTTGAAGAGTGACATGAGGACTTAACTTGCAATGTGAATTCATAACAGGCTGTGCAGCTGAATACCCCAGCATGGCCTTGAGCAAGTCACTTCCTTTCCTTTGACCTCAGTTTCCTCATCTGTAAAATGAGTAGATTAGGCTAGATCCTTTCTTACAATCCCTTCCAGCTTTAAATTTCTGATCCTCGTATAGTGAGAGGTCTAAATTTGGAGTCAAGAGACCTGGGTACAGATGCAATCTGTGACCTTAGCTTGACTGACTTGATCTCCCTGGGCCTCTTTGTACACCTGTGAAATTTGGAGAGTGACTTCATGACATGGAAGATTGTTTGCAGCTCAATATCTGTGATCCTGTGAAGTTTTCCTAAAGCAACCTCTTTCTAATTATAGTAATTGCTGATTCCACATACTCAAAGACTCAGCTTCAAGAATACCAGACAACGGGGCCATGGTTAGACTGCAGTTTGCAGGGGAAAGTTTTGGGAGTTTTTAGTGGGCTACAAGTTCTCTGTGAGTCGTCCTGTGAATAAAACAGCTCCAGAAGCTATTATGATCTTATGCTGTTTCATTTAGAAAAGAAGTAAGTGGCTGTCACTGTGTATGGGCAGCTTGATCATGCTGTGGATAGGGCGCTGGGTTCAGAGTCAGGAAGATAATCTCCTGAGTTCAAATCTGGCCTCAGACACTTACTAACTGTGATCCTGGGCAAGTCACAGGCCTGTTTGCCTCAGTTTCTCATCTGTAAAATGAGCTGGAGGAGAAAATGGCAAATCACTTCTGTATCTTTGCCAAGAAAACCTCAAGTGTGGTTGCAGAGTCCATTGGACACAACTGAAATGACTGAACAAGTCCCTGTGTTTTGGTCTGAACTATACATCTGCATGATTGTATTCAGATCTGGACACCAGATTTCAGGAGGGGCAATAACCTAAAAAAGTTAGCAAAAGATAGCAACTAGGATGCGGATTAACAAAAGCCTGGGCCGTATGAGGATTTGTTGAAAGAATTGATATTTCATCAAGCCTAGAGAAGAGAAAACTCAAAAGAGCTATGAGAGATGTTTTCAAGTATTTGACAGATTATGTTGTGCAAGAGGACAGAACTGGGAGCGAAGAGGCTTTGAAGTCCTGGATCCACCAAAAGACTCTGGGATCATACAGACCTTGGTATGATCCTAGGGGCTGTGTAAAGAAGTCAGTTTGTGTCTCTGGATTATTCTCCCCACCCAGAAACTTGAGGAAAATCTGAATCAAGATTAGATATGACTTTTAAGTCATAAGACTTAAAAGATTCACAGATACCTATGAACAAATACAGTAACAGGACACCCAGATATTCTGTTAAATTCATTAGACCATTCCCCAGAGGAGAAGGACTATGCAGAATCTCCAAACAAATCTTTCCTATTTATCTTATACTCTAGACTGACCAAGGCCCTTCTCTGGAGAATCCTGCTTTCTTCCTCTTAGAAGCATGATAAGGAAATCTTCCTCTTTTGGGAGCCCTACTCTGAAACTTGGGAACCTTTCATCTCCAGATTAACAAATAGCTCATCTCCAAGACTAGAAACTTCCATTTGCAGGGAATATTTGTCTGTGATCCCTGCTCAGAAAAGACAGAGGCAGAATACAGCAGGCAACTGGAGGTCCAGTAACTCTCTTTTCTGGGCAAGCACAGGCTAATTGCTGTGTGTGCCTCCAGGTCACCATGTTAGTCTCTGGGAGGAAGGAGAGTTCCCCAAACCACTCCCTATCACACCCCTAGAGGTACTCTGGTCTGGAAAAAGAGCGAGATGATGGGCAGGAGGGGAGGAGGACTGGAGATTTAAAATAAAGTGTCATTGCCTCCTTTTCCTCCAAAATCATTTTATATGTTGTCATAAAATGTCTTGATTTTTAAAAATTTCTCTTCAGCACGTAAGACTGATGAAATGTTTTAGGTGTCCTGAAATGGATGCTGTACAAACAATTGCATTTATTCAACTTTAAGTAGATTAATAATGTTTCCAAATATTTTTAATGTCCACTTTTTTCATTGTATTTATTTGTTCAGAATGCATTTTATTTTGTGCATAGCACTACTGATTGAATTGAGGGTTAAAAGGGAGTAGAAAATAAACTTTTTGTTGACCAAAAAACTTTTCTTTATTTGGGGCAGTAAGATATATGAAACAATTAGATGCTTTGCACTACCCTAAATCAATCAGTGTAGTTTGGAGTTAGTTATTTTTTTACTGAATTTTGAAAGAATTGATGGGTATGGATTAAAGAAGAAGGAAAGAGGATATTTCAGAAAAGACAAATTGCATGAGTAAAATCAGCATATCAGAAGCAAGAAAAATGTGAGGCAGAATCTAAAAAGTGACCCTCTGGAACAAAAGTCATCATGCTTTCATTGGACTTTGGAACTGAGGAGGGATGTGAGTAGAAGGAGGTGGCTTTTCCAGGCATGAATACTGACAGTAGAACAACAGCTAGTGGTTTGAATCAACTAATGTGTGTAAAGGGGAATACTGGAAAGGGGATGGGAGGCTAATTTTGGAGGGTCTTAAAAGGCTCGTATAGTTTTATTTTGTAATCAGACAAGCAGCATTTATTATCAACACCTAGTATGTGCCAGGTAAGTACTGAGCTAAGTGCTAGGGATACAAAGAAAGGAGAAAGTCTGTATTTTCAAGGAGTTCAGTCTGATGGAAGAGACAACATACCAACAACAGCTATGTACAAGTGATAGATAAATTGGAAGTAGCAAATGGAAGTCATAAGAATTAAGGGAGATTAGGAACAGCTTCCTGCAGGTGAAACTTTATCTGGGATTTGAAGGATTCAGGAAAACCAAGAGGTGAAAATGAGAAGAGAGAGCATTCAATGCATTAGGAAAAATGACTAGAGTTGGGAGATAGAGCATTTTGTTTGGAGAACATCAGTATCACTGGATCTAAGAGCATTTGGTGGAAAGTAAGACTTAAGAAGACTCCAAAGATAAGGTGGGGGGGGGGGCGAACCTTCATGAAGGTTCTTGTACACCAAATAGCATTGTATATTTGTTCTTGGCAGTGATAAGGAGTCATTAGAGTTTGAGTGGGGGATTGGGGAGGTTGATATGGTTAGACTTGGATTTTAGGAAGATCATTTTGATGGCTGAAGGGTGTGCTGGAGTAGAGAGAAACTTATGGCCAACCCTCAGATTATTGCAATACACTAGGTCTGAGAAGATGCAGGTCTGCACCTGAGAAGGGGCAATATCAGAAGAGATAAGAGGGCAAAGGTAAAGACTATTAACAAAGCTAGAATCACCAGACCTTGGCACCAGATTGAATGTGGGAGTTTTGGTGAGAGAAGATTTGGAGTTGAGGATGGTGACCTAGCTTGTGAGCCTCGATGCCTAGAAAGAGGGTGGTATACTCAACAATAATACAGAAGTTAGAGGGGATAGTTTGAGGGAAAGATGGAGTTCAGTTTTAGATATGTTAAGTTTAAGGTGTCGATGGGACATCCAGTTCAAAATGTCCATAGGCAGTGAGATTGGAGGTCAGCAGAGCGGTTAGGGCTAGGTAAGCAGATTCAAGAATCATCAGCATAGAAATGAGAATTCAATCTATGGGAGCTAATGACAACACTAAGTGAAGTGGGATAGAGGGAGAAGAGGGCTCAGGACAGAGCCCTCTGGGGCACCACCAGTTAGTGAGCATAATCTGGATGAAGATACAACAAAGGAAATGGAGGGATGGGCCAGGTAAGTAGGAGAACCAGGAGAGAATAGCGTCCTGAAAACCTAGAGAGAAGAGACTGTCAAAGAGAAGAGGGTCATCAACGCTGTAACGACTACGGAGAGGTCAAGAAGGAGGAGGATTTTAAAAAGGCCATTAGATTAGATAATTAAGAGATCATTAGTAACTTTGGAGAGAGCTATTTTTGTTGAATGAGGATTAAAAGCCCGACTATAGAAAGTTAAGAGAGTGAGAAGAAAGTGGAGTCACCTATTGTAGACAGCCTTCTCAAGGAGGTTAGCCACAAAAGGAAAGAAAGATATGGAATGATAGAGGAGATGAATGAGTCAAAGGATGGTTTTTTGAGTATGGGGTATGAGGTAGTAGGGAAACAGGCAGTAGACAGGGAGATATTAAAGTTATTTAAAGAAAGTCCTGGGGTATTTAAAGAGACCCTGGGAAAGAACTGAGGGGTAGAGAGTCTAGGGGTCATAGATACAGAACAAGTTTGGGATTGCAAGGCAGAAGGAGAGGGGAAATGACAATAGATTGTGATCAGATAGAGGAAATTTCAGAGTTAATAATAATAGCAGTTCTCTTAGAACTGGAGAGCAAAGTGGAAATAAGGAATCCATCATTGATCTCAAAAGAGACGCCAAAATGAAAACTAGGAAGAGTCTAGTCAAAATTTAGAGCATCCAGATCAAACAAAACATTCTGCAAGTGGTCAGGATTCAAGTGGTGAGTGAGGAACCACAGTCAAGATTATGCATAATTTAGCAGCCACCAAAGGAGCTTTAGGATTCTTGTAATATGATATTCCATAATCCAGAGGATATATAGACTATAACCAGGAATTCTGACCCAGCAAAATAGAATATATAACCATATGGGCAAAAAAATTTAGATTTTTAATGAAATAGAGAATTTCCAAGCATTTCTGCTGAAAAGACCAGAGCTGTATAGAAACTTTGAAGTTCAAACACAGAAGTTAAAAGAATCAAAAATGTAAACAAATAAATAATGAAAAACAATTAAAAAAAGACAAACTGCTTACATTCTGATATGGGAAGATAATATATTTGTCCCCTATGACCTATGTCCCCTATTTTCATCAGAGGACGTGGAGATAGTGTAATTAGATGAAGGCCTGGGACTGATTCTGCTATGTCTTGATGATCATAAAGGAAGAAAGGAAAGAAGGGAAGAGGAATTTATTGGTGACAAGGAAAAGAAGATTAGGGAAATATATCTGACATAAGTAGGTAAGTAGACAGCTCTACAAACAAAGAAGGGGTAGGGGTGGGGGAGGAGTGAGTGACACTTGAATCTCATCTGACCTGGTCAAAAAAGGAAACAATAAACACACAGACTCTCTCTCTCTCTCTCTCTCTCTCTCTCTCTCTCTCTCTCTCTCTCTCTTCTCTCTCCCCTCCCCTCCTCTCCCCTGGTACAGAAGTACATTTCATTCAACAGTTAAATGGAGGGAAAGGGGAGAAGAGAGAAGGGAGAATTAGGAGGATAGATTAAGCAAAACAAACCCTGATGATACAAAAGTACAAAAATACAGCTCTTTTTTTGAGGTAGCAAAGTAGAAAAATCTGAGGGGATGCCAGTGACTGAACAAGTTACCATATTTAAATGTGACAATACTACTGTGTTGTGAGAAATGTTGAAGGGGATAGTTTTCAGAGAAATCTGAGAAGACATGAATTTATGAACAGTGAAGTGAACAAAGGTGTTGGTACGGTAAAGACAAGTAACTTTGAAAGAACTAGGTACAAAGACCAGTCATGCTTCCCAAGGACTAATGGTGAAACATACAAGCCACCTCCAGAAGACAGAGGGGAAGGACTGAGAGGACAGAACTAGATGTATTTTTTTTTAACATGGACAATGCAGAAATTAATTTTCTTTGACAATACATATTTGTAGCAAGTCTTTTGTTTTTCCTTGGTTCTCATGGGAAAACCTACCTTATGGGAGGTCAGTTGTTAAGAGAGAAAGGGAAAAGGCAGATTTTTACTGAGTGGGAAAAATACCCTAAGATATGGTGGAAAAACAAATGAAATGTGTTATTTAAATAATGGACACATTTTATCCATTTGCCTTTGTTCTTGTTCGTGTGTCAGAAATCCTTTATAAGAATTACGGACCTTCCTCAAGCATCTGGATGGGCTCTCTGTTAACCTTTGATTTCTCTGTATTCTTGTCCAACTCCTTTTCAAGTCATATGTTTTCTGAGGGAGATCTCTTATACTATCTCTTACTAGAAATTCATGTTCAATGGAAAAAATATGCAACCCTCTCAGAAAATTTCCATTCTGTGATCAGAAAATCATAGGATTTAGAACCAGAAGGGATCTTTACAGTTATTCTGTTTAAACTTGTCTTTCTAAAGATAAAACAGTTTTGATCCATTCCACTTGTTCCTACATCATCAAGGAATATTTAATCTAAAAATGTTTTCTCTCACTAAAGATAGAGCCAGCCAGAGGCAAAATTGAAATAAGTGAAGTTGATCATCTGATTAGTGTAAATTTTAAAAATCAAATACGTCATCATAAGATAAAGAAAATCAGACTTTTTAAAAAATAAAATATATATATATATATATATATATATATAATAACTTACATTTCCCACGGGAGAACTAGAATTCATTTTCCTGAGTTCAAAATTGATTTCAGACACTAGCTGTGTGATCCTGGGCAAGTCACTGAATCCTGTTTGTCTCAGTTTCCTCATCTGTAAAATGAGCTGGCGAAGGAAATGGCAAATCACTTCCGTATCGTTGTCAAGAAAATCCCAAAGGAGGTCATGAAGAGTTGAACACAGCTGAAACAACTGGACACTCACCTTTCCTGCTGTGTCCCGCCATCATCCTCTTCCAAAGAGCCACCCCTTATAATAAAGAATAGCGAAGAAGTTGAAAGACAGCAATAATAGCTGACATATTGAAGACTGACATTACGTGCAGTAGAGTCCAACATACATCTCTATGAGGAAGCGGACAGAAGTGTTTTCTTTGGGGCTGAGTTTGGTCTTGATAATTTCATAGCATTTAATTTCAGTTGTTTTGTTCATTCCATTTACATTGTTGTGGCCATTGTGTATCTTGTTTTCTTGATTTTTCTTCTCTCTGCATCATTTCATGTCTCCCCATGCTTCTCTGTATTCATCAGATGGATCGGTTCTTTACAATATGGTCATTTCGTTATGTTCCTATGCCATAACTTGTTTGGCCATTCCCCAATTAATGAGATTCTATTTTCTTTCCGAAGATAGTTTTAGTAGCACTTATGGGAAAGATCAGTATAAAAGTACTGATGTTGACCATAAGTGCAAAATTAATTGTTGGTGGTGGGTGTCCTGGGAAAGTACAGTTAGTATTGAACCCTCTGTTTCTGGTTCTTTAATGAGCATGATTTTGAGATCATTTCTATCTTTGAAAGGTTATGACTGATACAATTCTAGAAGTCCCTTGAGAGAGAACTGATAGATTTAGAATGCAGCTTGAGACTTTGTTTTTGGAAATGGTGGATGCAGGAACTTGTTTTGTTTGACTGTACATGTTTGTAATAGTAGTTTTGGATTTTTTTGCTTTCTGTTTTGGAGGGGAGGGAGAAGGAAAGAATACAGATCTGAAAATAAAATGCAATTTAAAAAATAGATGTTATGGTTGAGAATATTTTTGAAGGACCTGAGAATGATCATCATCATCTTCAACATTTATAGTGCTTGAAAGTTTGGAAAAGCCTGTGAGGTAGGTACCTGTTGTCATTATCTTTACCTACTGTTTGTGCATTCACCTCTGTTTTCCAGAGGAGGAAACTAAGGCTCAGAAGTGAAATGACTTGCCCTGAGGTTCCATAACTGGTGTTTGAACTCAGATGTTCTGTATTCCCAAGCCTGGTACTCTATCCCCTATACCAGAAGTGTCAAACATGCATCTCATAGGCTGCACCACTCTCTTGAATATGGTTCAAACCAGATTAAAATGAAGGTCCTATCCAATGTTAATGTATTGGTGGTTCAATAAAAATAAATAAATATATAAACATGTTAAGTTTTCTAAGTCAATATGCTTCCCTCAGGGATCCTTATGTACTGGACCCCTTTTATCCTTATGTAGTGGGCACTTTTTTATTTGCGTTTGATGCTACTGATCTGTACTAATTTCTCAGTATGAGAATATGTAATTCTACAGTATTTCAAATGATACAATCGCAACCTTTCCATACTTTAACAAATGGTTTCATGAGTTGTCATGGGCTTAAAAAAAACATTAATCACCTAATGACCAGGTTTCAGATGATGCAATTAACATAATTAGACTTGGGCCCATTAGAATCACTGATGAGGATCTAGGGTCACCCTTCCCCTTTCCTCTCCACATACACACAGTTATGAGACATTGAAGATGGACTTTATTAGAGGTACCAAAAAATGAGTCAGGGTGTCCAGGTGACAGAGTGACAGAAAGCATTCAAGTCTAGCTTGTCTGGCATGCTTCCAGGACAAAGATCTAGAGAAATGCATCAGTCTGAATTTTGGTCAGGACAAAATAGAGCAGTACTGCTTACGCTGGTGCTTTGATATTTCAGACTTCAGGGACAACATTGACCTTCTCTTGATATTCTCTTTCCCTTGGTAAATTGATCCTGGATCATGAATTATTTCTACGTTAATGTTTCTCAGATTTCTTTGTCCAGTCCAAATGAAAGTTATCACAGTTCACCAGAGTTCTAATCTTGTATTTCAAAATGCCCTTAGAAATCTTTTCTTGGTGGCTCTGACAGATCCTGTTCTGACCTGTTCAAAACTGAATTTCTCTTCCTATCCTAGTAAGTTCCCAACTGAATATCCTTCTGTTAAAGGTCTAGACTTCAAAGAGGAATCTGACCATGCTGGCTTGTTCCCTTGGTTCCACATCACTCTGTTGCCCTCTGGTGTTCATTAATCCTTGAGAACATCTGCCCTCTGTCCTTTCCTCCACATGCTCAGGGTCTTAACTACTGCTTATCCCTTTATATTTTTGACTTTAAAGAACCAAATCGAAATCAGGCTTCAAGAAGGTCTCTTCCTCCCTCTGTCTACCAAGTCACACTTCCTAAAACATTGATTTTTTTAGGTTAATCCCCCTAGTTACATGATTTAACACCTCTTATACAAAACTATGAAAATGGCAAATGAATCTTCACAGTGCAGGAGACCAGGAAGGTATGGCCACATGACAGAGGAAGAAACTAAAATCTACAGAGTTCAAGAACCTTGCCATCACATGCCAGTAAGAGACAAAACCAAACTGAAACTCAGGTCTAATATTAGCTTAGAAATGTCTTTCTGCCCGTTGAATGAAGGAATCTATTTACTAAAGTAGGAACTCTTTTGGGAAAAGATAGGTTCAGACACTGTAACAGGTGAGAATATATGTCATGAGACCATTACTTTTGAAACAAACATGAATAAATATCCAAATTAGTGCTGTTACCAGGAAGGCTTACCGTACTCGCTGCCATTGCTCAAAGCATCTTTGGAACTTCTTATTTTAACAGAATTACCAAATAGCCTCAGTAACAGCGGTTCATTTTTCCTGGCATCCTGGTCTCGATTATTTCTTTAAAATTAGAAGTCGTTAGGAGCCAAAGCTAATAAAGTATGTGATCAAACTGGGGTCTACCAGTTTTAGTCCAAAACTGGGGGAACTATTAAGTAATGTGGCTTTTTTTTTTCACCAGACTGATTCCAAGAGCAATTCTAAGAGAGGAATTTCTAGAATTACCTTGCTTTGACCAGTGTTTTCATTGGCACAGGTGTGCATTTTCCCAAGGTAATGATTTGGATGTGTAAGGTCTGTTACATTTTTTAAGTCCTCTTACTGTACAGTCATTTTGTAGTTGAAAGTGTTAACATCACCCCTGTACTGCAGGATGAGAAGCAACATGGATGAATGGGAAACTTTATGACTATAGATTGTGAAACATCAAGGCACATCCTTATAGCCTTCCCAACTATTTTCTAGACTTCTCTTGGATGAGAAGATTTTAATCCTGCTCATGCAAATGAGATTGCTTACTTACTCTGATTTATTCTGGTTTTATATACTCTGTACAATTTGCTTTCTTCAGCAGCCAGTTACAACCTCCTAAGGATTTTGTGCACCATCTAATGGACAAATTAGGATATTGTGTCTCCTATTTTTGACAAATTTTGTTTCTTCATTCAATTAATAGTTTTATTTAGTTTTTATGTTCATTTCTGGCTCTGTCCATTGAAGCTTCTTTTTATACTTCTAGGACACTTGATAGGTGAGTACCATTCATTTGAGGGTATTTTGCCTTTCCTGTCCTTTACCTATCAGTATGATTTCTTGTTCTAGGGTTGCCTGACTTCCCAATAGTCAATCAACAAGCATTTAGTAAGCACTTACTATGTGCCAGACATTGTGCTGAGCACGGGAAATACAAACCAAAGAAAAAGCTAGTCCCTGCACTCTAGAATATTAAACTCCCCAGTGCTTCATTTTCTCCCATCTCAGATTCTTAAGGAGCAAAGTCACCTTTGGTGCTAGTCTAGGGTACCTCCAGAGTCCTCCATTCCTTTTATTTCCACTCAGAAACAATGATAGCCGCAGAGATCCCAGCAATAGCAGTGCACATTACAGACAGTTATTCAGTAACCTAATTTCTTCATTCATAGACATACTTGCAAGGCTGTTGCTAATTAGTGTTATGGCTGATAACAGTAACAATAGCTAGCACTTAAAGAATGCTTTTTTAAAGTCTTCAAAGCTCTTTACATAGTTGTGTCATTTGATTCTCACAACAGCTCTATAAGTTACGTGCTGTAATTTTCTGTTTTACAGATGAGGAAACTGAGGCCGAGAGCACTTAAGTGACATAGCTAGGTAAGTGCTGAGGCAGGATTTGAGTTCTGCTCTTTCTGACTCAAAGGCCAGCACTATTCTACCTAACTGCCTAATTAGCCATTTTATATTTAAACTACACTGGCATTGTCTTGTCAGTCAACACATGTTTATTAAATTCTTAATGGGTGACAAGCACTGTGCTAAATTCAAAGAATAAGCTCCACTCTCACAGTTCATATTTTCTAATGGGGCTGACGTGTCAATGCATGACAAGCTTTGTTTTCACTCTTCCCAACTGAGGAAGGCTACATCTGCTTGTCAGGTTTCCAGGGGTCCTCCTGGGAGATTAGGGTGACTACAACAATGTATTGCAAAGATCCTACACTCTGAGCTGACTAGATAACTGCTTCAATATTAGGAAAACTATAAACATAATTGGCCACAGTAAGAACAGAAACAACAAAAAGCATGTTTGTATCAAAAGATGCAGAAAATGTTTTTGACCAAATACAATAGTCATTCTTGTTAAAAACATTAACTGGCACAGGAATAAATGGAACTTTCCTTAGTATCTATCTAACACCAGGTAGTTGTGAAGTAGGTAAGAATACTGGACCTGGAGCTAGAAAGACTCACCTTCCTGAGTTCAAATTCAGCTTCAGACAGTTACCAGCTGTGTGACCCTGGGCAAGTCACTTAACCTGTTGGCTTGAATTTCGTCATCTATAAAATGAACTGCAGAAGGGAAGGGCAAACCCCAGTACCTTTGCCAGGAAAATTCCAAATAGGGTCACAAAGAGTCAGACTGAAAAACAACTGAACAGCATCTAAAACGAAGAGCAAGAATTACACGTAACAGGCGAGCGAGAGGACTTTGTCAGAAGTATCAGGGTAAAGCAGAGACTCCATTATCATTATTGTTCAGTGTTGTGATCCAAGGCTAGCTATGGCAACGAGACACTTCTTGTTGTCCAGCCTTGGTTCTCAAAGAGGAGCAAACACATCAGGAGGGGTCTGGAGTTGCAGATGAATTGGATTTAAGGGAGGCAGGGCTGTGCAGAGTCATCAGCCTCACTCTCTCCTTCAGAGTCATTGGAGTCTAGGGGCAGAACACAGGTCAGGACCATGGCGATGGCCCTGGATTCAGTGGGAGCTCTTCCCAGGTCTCAATTTGTCTTCAGTGGGGCAACATCCATTCAGTAATTAAAGTCTAGGCAAGAATGGAGGCAAAAGATGGCCTAGGTTGCCTTCAAAAAAGCAGTCTGGGAGGGGAAGACCCTCAATTTCTGGCCAGAATAGAAATAATTTGTATTCACACTCTCTCTGACGTATTAAAACCTGAACCATCGGCAACAAGACACTAAAAAGAAATTGAAGGAATAGACATAGGAACCCTAGAAAGTTAACTGAAAACTCCCTAAAATACCCCCAAGCCCCAGAAAAGTTCCAGGATAGAAAATAAAACCCCACAAACCATCAGCATCTTGGTATATTACTAACCAAACCCAGAGGAAAAAGATAGAAAGAAATTCTATTTAAAATAACTGAAGATAGTTTAAAATATTTGAGAATATACCTGCCAAGAAACACACAGGAACTGTAGGATCATAATTTTAAAGTAATTTTTACACAAATACAGATCTAAATTATTGAAGAAATATTAATTTTTTCATGGTAGGCCAAATTAATATAATAAAAATTATGATACTATCTAAATTAATTTACTCAGTGCCACAATAAACTACCAGAAGATTATTTAATAAAGCCAGGTAAAATAATAATAAAATTTATCTGTAGGAACAAAAGGTCAAAGATATCAAGGGAATTAATGGGGAAAAAAGTGAGAAATAAGAGAGACAAGGGACTTGCAGGAAACTATGCTTCAGATCTGTAATCATCAAAACAATCTGGTTCTAAGAAGGAGTGGGTTGTCGAATCGTCCTAATTGTTCTAATAACTGAAATCTTAGAGTTTATCACATACTGGGTTGTTCGTTTCATTTGCCTCTCTCTACTGTGAACCTCGTGTGTTCCAATATCAGCTTCTCATTTCTTACTCAGTACTAAATTGTTTTTCATGATGAAGGCTTTGTAGTATAGTTTAGATGAAGGATTGCTAGGATGAGGGAGCGAATTTGGAACTGAAAATGAAATCAAATTTTAAAAAAGATTTAAAAGAAAGAAATAATGTATTTAGCTCTAGACCCTTCTAACTGCATGAGAATCTCTATGTTTCAAATGTGTTTCTTGTGTATGACATATTATTGGATTCTGCTTGGTAATCTATCCTGTTCACATTCACCATTATAGCTATTAATTGTGTGTTTCTCTCTCGTCTTCATGTACTTTTCCCTTTTGCTACCCCACACTTTACAAAGAAGATGATAAAGTGGGAGTTTGTGTGACTCTAATGATTTAAGAATCTTTTTATTAAATTCCCCTTCATGTTCCATACTCCAGTGTAGTTCATTTTGCCCATGACTGCTTTTATACTGAGCCTATCATGATCTATTTCTCTTTTGAGTTTTATGTGTTTCTACACTAGATTCTGTGTGTGTGTGTGTGTGTGTGTGTGTGTGTGTGTGTGTGTGTGTGTGTGTGTGTCTTCAACCTTTGTTCAGTTCAGGTGAAAGTAAAGTTCATGGGATGACTGTTTCCCCTACCTGTTCTTCCATGTTTGCATACGCTTCTTCTCATGTATTCCTATTATTTAAGTTCCCTCCCCCTTATTTCTTCTTTCCTCCACAGCATGTTCACCATTCTCTCTCATTTTCTTCTAAAGCCACCAAAATAGAACAAAACCACCCCTAGTCCCATTGTCTGTCTTATTAAATTTTCTTTGTGAACCTTGTAGACACCAAGGGTTCTAAAGGAATGCCTACTTCTCCCTCACTTATAAGGTAAAAAAATTCATTATTGCACTGTCTCCTCCAAAGATCAGATGTATTGACTTTTCTTTCTCTATCACTTAACTCTTGAATTTCCAAGGTTTTACCCAGTTCTGAATTTTTATTTTTATACCAGAAATTCTTTTAAGTCCTTTATTTCATTAAAAATTCCCTTTTACTCCTGTGGGAATAGTTTTGCCAGACAGGTTATTCTTCTTATGAACTTTTGTTTTTTTTCTTTTGTCGTCTCATATTCCAATATTCCCCTTCCTATATGGAGGCTGATCCTGACCGACTCTTTGGTACCTGAACTCTGACTTTTTACTGGTGTTCAGTATTTTTTATTTAACTTGGAGCTCTTGATAGAACTTGCTAATCATTCCTTTCTCTGAGGCTCTATTTGGACTAGTGCGTTTACTCTCCTAGGTTTACCTCTTGGGATTCTCTCAGTTCATCGCATCTCCTCACTGTGTTAGACATTGTCTTCTATTCCTCCTATGTCTGGCTTCCATTTCTGAGGTAGGCCTTTGTGCTTGGGTCAGACTCTGTCCCCTCCTATGCTCTTGGGGACTGTGAGCATGACCCTCTTTATTCCTAGATATGGTGACTAAAAACAAGTTCCATCTTATCATAGAAGTAATTTCTGGATTTTGGCTTAGTCATGGTGGCTCTACTTAGGTGTTCGTCTAGGTTTTTCTCTCTCTTATTCCACCAAAGTCCTGTGTCCATACTTGGTTCCATCACTTGCTGAAAGCCAGAGAGACTCTAAACAGGTTTTGTTTGTGTTGATAGGGCCTTCTATCAGACCCTAGCAGCTTTGCTTTCCAGGTGCTGCCCTGACTTTTTCTCCTCACTGTGTATGCTATTAACTGTCTCTCCTCCACTCAGCTGTTAAATTGATCTTCCTAAAATGCAGGTCTAACTATGTTGTCTCCCTCTCCCCTTTTCAATAAACTCTAGTGACTTCTCATGACTTCTGGGGTCAGATATAAACTCAATCCTTTGCTTGGCTTTTAAAGCCCTCCACAACCCGGCTGCTTACAACCTTTCCAGGCTTCTTACCACTCTCTGCACTCTGTCCTCTGGGACCCAGTGACATTGGCCTCCGTGCTATTCCTCACACGCAGCACTCCCTCTGGTGTCCCTGAGGCTTCCCACTGGCTTCATCTGGAACTTGCTCCCTCTTCTTCTCTACCTTTTGTCTTCCCTGGCTCCACCACCTCTATTAGAAGCCTGTCCCAGTCCTTCTTAATCTTTGTGCCTTTACAGAGACTATCCCGATGTTGTCCTGTATATATCTTGTTTGTATGTATTTGTTTGCATGTAGCCTCCCCCAGTAGACTGTGAGCTCCTTGAAAAGGACTTTTTTTCTCTTTTTTTTTCATCTTTCTTTGTATCTTCAACATTTAGTATAGTGCCTGGCACATAGAAGGTACTGAATAAATGCCTGTTGACTGACTGACTGACAGGTTGCCTGTGTGCAGATCTAGCCCTCACTCCTGCTATATCCTTATATAGGCTTATTTCCTGTATTTCTTACCCCTTGCTTTCTCCTTGTTCCTCTAAGACAAGGCAAGAAGAGACTGTTCTTTTCACCACAGCCACTTCAGAGGTAAAATATCCCTCTAGGTTCATCAGGCCCCATAGCATCTGGTTTCATTGATAGAAGCCTCCACATCCTCTCATTAGCTTGCCAGGTGGAGCAAGGAGTATGATGACTTTCCCTCCAGGAGGGCATGTTGTAGAGCAAGAGAAAAAATGCAACCTGTACTGGATAGGGTAATTAGGGACATAATATCTTCTGGGTGAATCCAGATTTCAGTGAGTACAAAATAAGAGGAAAGGTATTAAAAAGATGTGCCTTTGTTTCAGGAAGAAGCTGAACGTCTTTTGGAAAACTTTTAATTTTTCAATGATAAGCCAGCCTGCCAACCTCCTCCTGTTCAATACTGGGCTCAACTTACTGGCTTTTAGCAGTATCTATCTCAAGTAGAAATACATACTGATGTGGGGTGTCTATCCTAGCACATATCATAGTCTGGACAGTAGGTCTTATTTATCCATTTGGGTTTTCTTGTGTAGATAATTAGATCAAGCTCTTGTGAAAAAGTATGACTCTCCTTAAGGACTTTATCAAATTCTACAGGTTTGTACAGTCAGCATAATTTCATCTACAAGCAGGAGAATCTGTACCATATCATCTTATAGGCACTCATTCTTCCATTTAGATTCTGTGCTGGACTGCATTAGCAAATGAGAGAGTTTCTCAAAGAGATCATATAAAAGGGAAAAGGACCCACATGTACAAAAACATTTATAGCAACTCTTTTTGTGGTGCTCAAGAATTGGAAATTGAGGACATGCCCATCCACTGGGGAATGGCTGAACACGTTGTGTATGTGAATGTAATGGACTATTATTATTGTATAAGAAATGGCAAGCAGGATGATTTCAGAAGAACCTGGAAAGATTTACATGAACTGATGAATGGTGAAGTGAGCAGAACCAGGAGAATAGTGTGCACAGCGAGAGCAACGTTGTGTGATAATTAACTGTGACAGACTTAGCTCTTCTCAGCAATGTCATGGTCCAAGACACTTCCAGAAGACTCATGATGGAAAACACCATCCGCATCCAGAGAAAGAATCAGAGAATCTGAGTGCAGGTGGAAGCAGACTACTTTCACTTGGTTTTTCGTTTCTCATAGTCTTTCCCTTTTGTTTTGATTCTTCCTTCACAACATGCCTAATGTGAAATGTGTTTAACATGATTGTATATGTATAACCCAAATCAGATTGTTTGCTGTCTTGGGGAGAAGGGAGGGAGAAAAAATTAGAATTCAAAATTTTTAAAAAATGAACGTTCAAAACCATCTTTACATGTAATTGGGGGGGAACACTATTAAGGAAAGAAACCAAATGAGATAGTTTATGCTAAGTGCTTTGTAAATATTAAACTTGCATTTACATGTCGACAACTGTGGGAGTGTATAGAGAAGATTAGCCCCTCTGGTGTAAGGGCTTGCTCAGCCCTTTGCAGGGCTGTTCACCCACCTTTGATGTCTCTTTGTACTCAGCTCTTACCATTCTGCTCCAAGAAACTGTAGCATGTACAGTGGTCATACTCTGGTAAAATCATCTTAGTAGATGAGGTACACCAAGCTGAGGCCCATTGGTGAATTAGAGGGTGGCTACCTAAGCATATGAAGACTTCCCCTGACAGAAAGGGCACATGAGAATCGTTTGTTCCAGTGGTCATGAGGACAGCTGACGCAGGTGGCATGGGTGCTGAGAGCATGGTCAGACATTGAAGACACCACGGTCATCTGCTGCAGCCCAGCCCATTGGCTTTTGTCTTTCCACTAGACTTCAATGACTGGAACAGAATCTGACGATTTTGTGCAGCTTTGCCTCACGTAAATCCAATTCACAAACAAGTTACGACATCACCCATGATGTCACTGATCCTCTTTGAAAGCAAAGGTCAAACCACAACTATAATAAGCACAGCTGTGATCATTATCCCCTGAAGTGACTGCTTTGTCCTTAGAAAGTCTGTTGGAAGAATTTCAAGCCTATAAAGGAGCCCTAATAATTTTGGGGTCCTCTCCTTTTTTTTTTATTTTCTTCTACCCTTTCTTTTCCTAACACAGATTTGGATTTTCCTCTTTCTCATTAAATACTCAATTTTTTCTCCTCCCTCCCCTCATTTTTTCTTTTACAGCATTTCATCTTGTCTTTTAAGGAACATTCTCCTTAAGCAGGGGAACCAACTTGAACTTTGGGTGCATGTGTGTGCATGCGTGTGCATGTACATGTGTGTGTTTATCTATATCTAGTGATTTATCAACTTACTGACATTGTCCCAAAAGTCTTAATACAGTTGTAAACTTTAATAACTTCAGAAGTATAAATGCTACAAACTTACAAAAAGATATTTGAAAGGTTATTTGAATTTTTAAAACAGGGATTTAATTCTTACCAAAATTCAGTGTAACTGCCGTTGTATGTTATGTATCACTCTTGCTGATTTCCAACTTTGATCAGATGTTGCCCCATGACTGAAGGAATTACATTTGTGATCCTAGCCTTAAGATCATCCAAAGAATGAGTTGTTAATGCATATATGATAGATTTGATGTAATACCATCCATAAGAAAAGGCCTTTTGGAAATAGATCATGTGACCACAGTGACCAAGCAAGAGGACCTCCTTTAACCATGATCCATCAGTCTGAGGAAGTGTCATCCAGAAACTGTCACACATGCAGTGCATGAGAGGGTGTCCCATCTTATTAAAGTGGGAAATTTATTATTCAAAATTCACACTAGGAAATAACTTCCACACTAAACAAGAAATTCAAGTATGTAAACTTTCAGACGATTGTTTTACATTAAGTCTGTAGCAGTTATACTCCTGGTTATTAAAGCTTAAAACTGTGCTAAGACTTTAGGAACACTTTATATAATTGTTAATTGGCTTTGAAATAATAGCAAAAAATGACTGACATTCATATAGCACTTTAAGGTTTATAAGGCACTTTACATGCGTTATATTATTTAAGTTTCATATTGTAAGATAGGTACCACCCTTGAGTCAGTATCATCCTTATTTTACAAATGAGGAAAATGGAGTTCATATAATGATTTGTCCAGGGTCACACAGGAAGTATCAAAACCATACTATCTAAGTCTAGCACTTGACTATGTAGGAAAGAGAGCAATCTCTCCAAGGTTCCAGTGGATTATTCCCTTTGCTTCCTATATGTATGGAAATTCATTTCTACAAGTGATCTGGTGCCAACTATAGCTATTGTCTCCTATTATCTTTAAGAGGGATGTAGGCAGCTAAGGAGGCCCAGTGAATAGACGGGTGGACTGCGCTTGGGGAGGACCTCAGGTCACATTCAGCCTCAGATACTTACTAGCTATGTGACCATTAACTTCTCAGCATACTGTGTAGCTGTTCAAGAAAAGATCCAAATCTCCATGTTACAGAGAGGTTCCACTCACTGTTGCTGCTGAAATCAAAGGTCCTGACAAAAACAAAGAAAATTTAAGAAGGCCAAAACTATAAGTAAGTACAATTGCCACTATGTAGTCTGGAATAATTGTTCAAACTGGGGCAAAACTCCAAAACTTGAAACGGATATAAAATTCTTCTAATAATCTTTCCCAGAAAACTGATAACTTTGTACCTCTAGAGAAAACAACTTACCCTAAATGCACTCCTGATTTTCACCCTGTAATCAATTCAGTTGATCCCAATATGTTGTACAATATGGAACACAGGTGAAACTGCTTAATTCACATTGTTTCCTTTGGAAGCTGATCCAGTTTTTTCCCCCTTGCCTTAAATATATTTCCACATTAGTCATGTTGTAAAAGAAGAAACAGAACAAAAGGAGAAAAAAAAACACCAAAAAACCTCCAAAGAAAAATAGTATGCTTCAATCTGCACTTGGGGTCTTTGGAGTTCTTTACCTGCATATGGAGAGCATTTTTCCTTCATGATTCCTCTGTACTTGTCTTGGATCCTGGTGTCGCTGAGGAGAACTGTGTGATTCACAGTTGATCATTACGCAATGTTTTCCTGGTTCTGCTTGTTCCACTTTGCGTCATTGTACACGTCTTTGCAGGTTTTTCTGAAATCTGCCTATTCACCATTTCTTCTAGCACAATAATATTCCATTACCTTCATATACCACAACTTATTCAGCCATTCCCCAAATGATGGACATCCCCTCAATTTCCAATTCTTTGCCACCACAAAAAGAGCTGCTATAAATATTTTTTGTACATGTGGGTCCTTTTTAATGATCTCTCTAGGATACAGACCTAGTAGTGGATGAAAAGGTATGCACAGTTTTATTGCCCTTTGACATGGAAGCTGATCCAATTTCAGTCTTTCTTGAAGAATGGTATTTATTAGGGATTAAATTGAAATCTCACCAGTCCAAAGGAGATTAGGGACTCTTCCTGGAGGCTGAATCAGGTTTGGGTTGGATCCAAACCAGCTTTTGGATCTATAAATGTTGAATCAAGAATTGGCATGGTGATAGTTCTTCTGACCCATCTTGGAGAGGCTTTTCAAGTGTACCTGTTAGAGGAGGTTCCATAAAGTGGCAGTTATAGCCCAGATTGGATCATAAAATACATGCCCTGAGACATTTCAGGAATATGCCCATACCTGTGTGCTGCTGTAGTTATAATTAAGATATTATCTCTCTGTCCTGAAACTTTGTAGTTTCTTAATCATCATATACCTTCTAAAGAAAGAATGTTGCAATCTTAAAGTGATGTCACTTTTTATCACAACTGGGAGAGCATTTGACTTCTATTCTCTGCTTTTCTTTCTATGATTCTTTTTCTTCCTGTTTCCCTTAGGCCAATGTTCCATTCATAATATAATAATACCACTGACCTATCTAAGGCATATGTCAGTATATGTCAGTAAGACTTACCTTCCTAAATTCCAGTCTGGCCTCAGACACTTACTAGCTGTGTGACCTTGGGTAAGTCACTTAACCCAGTTTGCCTCAGTTTCTCATCTGTAAAAAAAGAAAAAATAACTGGAGAAGGAAAGGACAAACCACTCCCATATCTCTGCCACGAAAACCCCAAATGGGCCATGGAGAGTTAGACATGACTGAAAAAACAACTGACTTTAAGATATGGATCCTGAGGGTTTTATAGGTAGAAAAGCATGTTCAGTGTTCAACAAACATTTATCTAGTACTTATTTTCAAGTGCCTACTCTTGTGCTTTGCTTTAAAGACTAGCTATTTTAATTCAGTTTCTAGAGAACATTCATTCATTCTTTCATTTAGTGAACACAGATGAATGGTTTACTACATTTAAGAAACCAAGTGCTTAATGCTGGGAGCGATTTAAACATAGGTGACACAGTCACCAACCTGAGGAGCTAGCTTACAGTCCATCAATTTACAAAATACATCAAGCACTTATAGCACTGGAACCATTATTTGGGGTCATCTTGCTTTAATTTCCATAAAAGAAAGCTTCGTGGTGGAGGTGAGAGAACATAAAGCCACCAAGCTAGCGAGTCATATGACAGAAACAAAGCAGGGCGATAGCAGGAGCAGGCAAAAGTTGACTTTTCTTTGTTACTCATCCTGTAACGAAATCCATTTTTCAGGGCTCACCAATCAAGCTGGCATTTTCTCTTTTCCTGACTTAGTATTATGGCCTTTGGGCTTTGTACTCCTTGTCATCTTTACCACCAGATGATGGAAATGGTAGGACAAATATATTGAAAACAAATATTTATTATTACTTAGGATCATAGATATGATTTAGAGTGGAGATGAGGGAGTTATTGAATCCACCTCCTTCATGGATTGTCACAGGTTTTGCAGGTTATGAATAGTACAGCAGGGACTCCAGTCATATTTTAAAATGTGCTAAAATCAGGCCATCTAATCTTAAGCTTGTGAATTTCAAAAATGGGAACAAAATTATATTTCATTATAATCTACACTTATTTGTACA
>CM053771.1:378919960-379006818 GCA_028658325.1 Potorous gilbertii
TTTTGCCCCAGAACAGTTAGCCATGTAGTAATTGAAAAGGTATGAGAGATGTAGTTTCTGGCTAATTTAATCATTTTATTAATAAGGCCAGCACATTATTAATAAAAGGATGGTCATTTGGTCATCTCTCTTTGACCAAAGACAATCATGGTGACTGGCTCAGGGTTTATGTATTGTTTTAGACGAGCAGTGGCAAGCAGCTTTGATTGGCTAACACAGTTGGAGGTAGGCTATATTAAAATGAAGGCCTGAGAGGGACGTCATGTGACCCTTGGACAAAGAGTCTTCCCTTTATACCCCATGCCCAGCCTTGAGCTATGCAGACAAAAGAACCTGTTTCCACACAAGCTTGAGCAGAACACAAAGGCTTCCTCACCAGGGTGGGACCCTAGTTCAATATCATTATCAGCACTTCCCTTCAAGTGACAGAACTTCAGAAGAAGGGGAGAGCTCGAGATCTCCCAGAATTATTAATCATTAGTAATCATTTCTCTCAGTCACTGGACTCAGAAAGTGTTGTCCACCAAAACCTCGGTCATAGTCTTCCACAAATATACAGTCCACAAATATACAGTTCACAGAACGGAAAAATGTACCGGAATTTAAAGTCCAGTTGTAGTGAAGCACACACAAATAGAACACGTGAAGCTTGCTTTCGGCCATGGGATCAGTGATGAATGAACTGTCCTAATGCTCAGCAGGGTGGGCCCCTGGAAGGGCAAGGTATCTCTCTTGGACAGGCGAGGGTTCTTAGAGGGCACAGTTTCTCAGCTGGATGGGTTAGTTCACTGCTGGGCTAGTTCAAACAGGGCACTTGGCTGCTGAGCTAGATCCTAATTGTGCTCAGCTGCTGTTTTGAGTAGATGGGGCCCATTGGTCAGCCCCTGAGCAGCTGTTGCAATACTGTGTAGCCGCATTCTGCCACTAGGGGGGCTGCTGCTCCATCTGGACTGGGCAGGTTGTTCATCTGCTGGGCTTTTCACAGGGAGTGGGGCATCTTGGCTGGATAGATCAGTTAGCTGTGTTTTCAAGATTTGCTCTATTTTAGGCAGCCATATTACGGAGCAGGGGTGGGAAAACCATGACCTCAAGGCCACATGTGGTTAGACTAGAGTGTCACAGTGTTCAGTTGGAGTATGTGCTGCTGTGCACTTTCAGCTAGGGCAGACAATTCTTATTCTGGGACTGGCAGAAGCCTCTCCTTTTTCACACTTCCTCAGTTTTAGCTCTGAGGTTTATCACCTCTAGGAAGAAGCGGGGAGAGATGCAGCCCTCTCTAGTTTGTCAGTTTTCCCTTAGTTTTTGACTCCACCTATACTTAAGAACAGCTGCCAAGTTAACTTACTCAGACTCAGGTCTTATGTGTATGAGTGTATGGGTACAAAGGTAATGAAGAGGTATATATGCCTTAGAGAAAGTTCATTGTTTCACTGGCTTCTTCATATGCACCTGAGCTAGTCAACCCTAAGACACTTTCTGAGGGATGAAAAATCATCACTGCATTTGAAGGCCTTCCTCTTTATATTTCAGCGTCTGTGTTTTTACCCCTACTAATTTTCACCTTTGTTGAAATGCAAATGAACCCAGCAACCCCATAGAGTGATATCTAGAAAACTAAGGAAGAGATGAGAAAATTCTACAGAACTTTTATCAAAAGTAGAAGAATGGACAGTAGGTGGGAGAGTAGGGAGGCTCAATATTGGACTGTGCTTTTAGGCAGTAAGTGTTGAATGTTGTGTTTGAAATCCTAATTGGGATAAACCAAAATATGCTCAATGGATTAAACAAATGGACCCAATAGCCAGTTATTAGTTGATGTTAGAAGGGGAGTCTCTAAAGATGCGTTAAAGCCTCTGCCTAGTTCAGTATTTTTGCCAGTGATTTAGATGGTCTCGTTCTGACATGCTAAGGGTTAGTTACTAAGGGTAACTAAGGGTTAACTAACTAAAGTTAGCTAAGTACTGGAAAGCAAAATTCAAAAAGACGTCTATAGACTAGAATGACAGGTCAAAACTGTCAGCATACAACAGAAACAAAGATGATGATCTGATACATGTTCAGATACTGCACAAGTGAAGACGAAGACCTGCTCTAGCGCCCCTCCATGTGAAGAAGGCCTGAGGTTTTTGACTGCATGCTGAGTCAAAACATTTACCTGGCTGCCGAAACAAAAACAGAACTAAACCTAACATGACCGTAGGCTACAGTAACGCAAGTACTTAGTCCCGCTCTTTTGTTGTCCAACAATACGTGACCCCATGAACCACTGTACGTAAGGCCCTTCTGATGAGGGTGGGTGTTTCCTGGGAACCCCAAAATGTTAGGATCTTAGGGGGTGTTCGCCTGGAAAGAATTCACGCACTCAAACCTTCCCGTCAAAGTGGCAAGGTGTATTGTAATGCCAATAGAAGGGGCAGAGTTCTTAGTGGGTTTGCAACTGAAGAGGGGATGAGACTGATATTTATATACCAAAAAAAAGAACAGTGAAAAGATCTGGATGGGATTAAAGAGGGATAAATAGTCTGGAGTGGGCCAGGTGCAATAGTGAAAGAAGTATTAAGTGATCTGGAGTGGATCAGATGCCTTGGGCAAGATGCCAGTGATCTGGGCTGCTGAAATGAATGGGAAAATTCAAGGATTGGGTTGCTTTTAAAGATATGGTATTTTCCTTTTAGGGATCCAGATCCCATTGCCCCATCAGTTCTGTCCTCCACTGTCTCTCAAAGTCTGTTGAAGTTCATGTTCCTTGTTTCCTTGACACTATCCATCTATCTTTGAAGTTATCCCTATGTCTATCCTCTTTTCCTTTTGCCTTCAATCTTTCCCAGCATCAGGATCTTTTCCAGTGAATCCTGTTTTCTCATTATATGGCCAAAAATTTAATCTTCAACTTTATTATTTGGCCTTTCAGTGATTAACCTGAATTTCTTTCTTTACATCTTGACTGATTTGATCATGCTGTCCAAAGGACTCTCAGAAATCTTCACCCGCATCACAATTTAAAGCACTTATCTTTCAGGGATCAGCCTTCCTTACAGTCCAGCTCTCACAGTCATGCACTGCTACTGGAAAAACCATAGCTTTGACTATGTGGATTTTGTTGGCAAGGTGATGTCTCTGCTTTTTAGTATGCTATACAAATTTGCTATAGCTTACCTTCCAAGGAGAGTCTTTTAATTTCATGACTGCAGTAACTGTCTGTAATGATTGCTGAGCCCAAGAATATAAACTCTGACCCTGCTTCCATTTCTTCTCTCCCTCTATTTGCCAGGAAGTGAGGGAAGCAGCTACCAAGAGCTGAGTTTTTTTTATGTTAAGCTTCCAGCCAGTTTTTATACTCTGTGCTTGTTAGGTCTCATTTGTGGTATCATGTTCATTAATATGTTAGAAGAAAATTTTTGTTCAGGCCTTTGCCCTCAATAACAAAGCAAATTAAGTTAGAGAAAATTAGCAGTTTGCTATAGCACCCAAGGCAAAAGTGTGTTGAATGTGTCTAGGTAACAATTTCAAATTGACCTGCTGCTTTTACAGCCAACTTTTTATAATAAGAGAAAGACAACTTGACAGGTACACATTTCCAAAAAGGGACGGGCCATTCAATCTCAATCTTCCCCTTTTGCCATATCATAAGGAAATGAGATTAGAGATAATGGGGGATGTGGCTACTTGCTGTCTATCAGGCAATAAAAAGAAGGGGATTGGACCAAGGTACATGCCTCCTCTTCCATCTGTGGTGGATACTTCTCCCAACTGATATGTACCTGGAAAACAAGCAAGACTGGAAACAATGGGGTCATTCGACTGACTCAGCACAAATTTCAATCAGTAGGAGCCTCTTTTTAAGAGAAAGACTCACAAAAGGAAGTGTCAAGGATGATGAGGGGAGTCTTAAAACCATGCCATATGAAGAGGGGCAGCGTGTTTAGAAAGCCTAGAGTAGAGAAGACAGAAATGTTTTCAGACATTTGAAAGGCTGATGGTCATTATAATATCTTTTAGACAGTGTTGTGGGCACCTCAGAATTGAAGCACTCTGAGTTAGAAGACCTGGTTTCAAATCTCAAAGCGTTATTCACTATCTTGGTAACCTTGGACAAGTTACTTTTTACCATTATGGGTCTCATTTTTCACAATCTGAAATTACTTAGTTTAGCGGTTGCCTTTAGATCCAATATGATTGGATTTGATTCTGTCACATAGAATTGACAAGACTGAAGATCTGAGTTCACCATAAATAATGGCAGCTTAACAATATGAGTTGTCATCTAATTGTAATCTATCCATCAGGCAGCCAGGTGGTACAATAGATAGATCCAGAAGACCAGAGTTCAGATCCGATCGTATTATTTTACTACGCTAACTAGTCGCGCTAGCTGTGTGACTCTGGGCAAGTCACTTGAGCAGTCTACCTCAGCTGTAAAATGGGGTTAATAACAATACCTAATTACCAGGGTTGTTTCGAGGATAAAGCCATAGATACTGTTTGTAAAAGCAGAGCGAGGACTAACTACTTGTTTTGTTTCTTCCTCCCTATCAATTGATAGATAATGATGTGACAGCTTCTTTGTCAGTGGCACCGTACAGAAAAGCAATTCCTGCATTAGGTAGAAGATTGTATGACATGACCCCTAAGGTCCCTTCAAACTTGTTAAGATTTAGTGATTTTTTTTTTATGAATTCATATTCCTGTTTCTCCTTCACCTGCTTCTCTTTTCCCATCCCACTACCTTCTACAGTATCACCTATTACCTTGTCTGTTTCTGTCCTATTCCGTCTCCCCCTCGCGGGGGGTGGGGGGGTGGGGGGCAGGGCACACCGTATTTTTCCCTATCATTTCCCCAGTTTTCTGTTCTCTTGGATTCCTGTTTGTTTCATTGACTGACTCCCTCGCAGCCATAAAGGGGGGTCCCTTGGGAGAGCCTCGCCCCCATCCCCCCCAAACCTTGCCTTTACAGGTCCTCCTCTCCCTCATCCCCCTCCCACCCTGCCAAAGATAGGCTAGGTGCTCATCCTTCATCCCCCCAATCTCCAATCTCGCTGAATCTCGCGACAGCTTCCCGCCGAGGGGACCCGCGCCTGATCGGGCTGGAGCCGCTGCAGCGGCGGCAGGACCAGCTGCAGGAGCGGCGGCATTAGCCGCGGAGCCTCGAGGGCGCGCGGAGCCTCGAGGGCGTGCCTCCACGTGCACGCGCGGGGGCGGCCTCCGCAGCCCTGCCCCCGGCCCCCGGAGCCCCGGGGCTGACTTGACGCCCGCCCCTGCCCTCCCCCCGGATCGGAGCCCAGCCCCGGCGGGGCCGGAGCCGGAGCAGCAGCGGAACCTCCCCGGCAGGCGGAGCAGCGGGTTGGAGGGGCTGAGGGCTGGCTGCCGCCGCCGCCGCCGTCGCTGCTTCTTCTTTTTTTTTTTTTTTTTTTTTTTTGCAATTTCCATTTGAAGGGAGCAGGAAACACGGCGCAGGGGAGCGTAGCCAGCCACGATGCAGCAGCAGCAGCGGCGGCAGCAACAGCAGCAGCCGCCCCGGGGTAGCAGCAGCAGCAGCAGCGCCAGGAGGCCCTGAGAAGCAGGACGCAAGCAGAGAGGGGCGAGCTCCTGTCTGCACCCCCCAGGGTCCCTGCCCCGGTGCTCCCCACCTCCTGGGCCTCCCACCCCAGCCCTCGCGGCTTCCCCGGCGCTGGGGATCCCCTGCCCCCCAGGTCTCTCCACGCCTCGCTCTCCGCCTCCGCAAACTTTCACGCTGTTTCTGCTGCCCAGCCTGGCTTTACACCAATGGGTGAGTGCGGGAGGGGGAGGGGTACCGGGGGAGCAGCTAGAGGGGTATCCCGGAGATCGGGGGAGAGGGGAGCCTTGCCACCCACCCCTAGACACGCTGGGAAGGGAAAGAGAGGGGAAGAGGGCAGTCTCTGCTGACTATACCTCTTCACCCGGGCAACTTTCTGCCCCCTGGTTGCCTGCCGGGTTCAAGTCTGTCCGCTATTGGGCCATGGGGTTTTTGTTCCGGGGGTGGGTGAGCTCTTGCTCATCTTCGTTATCTCTGCTGCTGGCGAATTCGGGAGATGCGCAAGTTAGAGAGACAGACAGACAGACATAGGAGTGAGCCCCCCGAGCTCTGCAATTTATCCAAGGTTGCCACTTCGTTCCCTTCCCAGGGCTTGTCACTGAGTGGGGTGATGCGCAAATCTAGGGCATTGCTTCAGTGCTCAAGACTAAAACATACACCCGAGTGTGCCCACTCAGGATCCAGCCTGGCTGTCGGAAAGAGACGCACTTGAGCAATCACACCCAGGCAGCATTTTTTGCCTTGTTGGTTGGGAAGGGGGTCCGAACACGTTCACGGTCACATACATACTGCGTACGGTCCATCAATCGCTGTGCAGACAGGAAATCCGAGTGGGCGTAGGTGGGGTTTGGCATCTCTGGACTGAAGGGGGTGTGGAGCGGACAGTTGTGATGGTTTGGAAGGGGGCTGCACAGCCTGCCCCTGCTTCCTAAGTGGGGTGGATGGGTGTGAGGGGATGGTCTTTGGAAGGTGAGAGGTGAGGGAGTGGGGGGGTCTCTCCTCGAAGGTGGTCTCCACACCTCTTGGGTTAGCCAAGGAAGCACCCTCTAACGACCCCACTTAGGAAGCATGAGCAGCTGAAACTGACAACTCTGAAATCCCGAAGGTGTCCAGGGTCCTCAGTTTCCTTCTACTGTTAGACGTGTCTGAGGAAAGAGGGCGGGGAATCCTTTGCTGTTCTCCTTTTGCCAGGAGGACCCCAGGGAACTGAAAGAAGATGCATTTCAGGGAGGGTGAGGGGGGTGTGGTTCACTTTTTTTTGGAATGGGCGGGGAGAGTTTTCCCCATCCCTCCTCCTCCCCCTCTTTTCCTGCCTTGGAATCTTTCCCCGGCTGGCTGGTGATGGAGCCGGCTTAAATACCCAGGAAGCTAAGCCTCAGCATGTTGTTGGCCATTTAAACCCCACGCTGGTTGGCTGCTTCCACCCCGGGAGCCTGCGGCAGCTTTCAGAAAAGGACAGCTCTGGGAGAGCCTCCTGTTTGCACCCAGTCCCCCAGAGAAGGATCGAATGAATGAACGACTACACAGAGGGCACGGGGTTGTTGGGGGAGGGAGCTGTGTTTGACAGTGGCATCGCTGACTGCTCCAAAGTGTACCCACAGGCTGCCAGCTCCTGATGGGCCAGTCTGGGATCTGATGTAGCGTATGTCTGTGCAACGGCATCTCTTTGTGTACAGTCAAGGCGTCTGTGTTCTCTCTTTCTCTGTTACTGAAGCCACTATGTCGCAAAAAAAAGGAATTTTAGAGCTGGGAACCTTAGAGAACATCTAATCCAACTCACCTCATTTGATAGCAGGCGAAACTGAGGCCAGCCCCAGATTCTCTCTATTTCTCTAAACGGGACAATCTCCTCACACCTTATTTTGAAAGGCAAGTTTGCAGGATACCCCCGTCCCCCAACCTCCCATTTTTGTAGGTTGAATGTTGAAACAGGTTTATTTGTTTTCAGTGAATACAATAAAGATTGCCTTTCATGGTAGCAACAAAACATTTAAGCAAAAATTGTTTGCCCTTTTGGTACTGAAATGTTCAGCCCAGTTTGGTATCTCAGTGAAGTAGAAAAACACTTGGTAGAGATGGTACTTGTTTAGCTGATTGACTGAGATTGTGTTTGCTCAAATAGGCCTATTTTTTTTTTGGATCTTCAGTCTACTCAAACTTCTTGACCCCATTTGGGGTTTTCTTGGCACAGATTCTGGGAATAGTTTGCCTTTTTCATCTCTACCTCATTTTACAGATAAGGAAACTGAGGCAAACCAGGTTAAGTGACTTGGCCAGGGTCACACAGCTAGTAAGTATTTTAGGCCAGATATAAACTCAGGAAGGTGAGCATTAGTAATTCCAGGCCCGACAACTCCATCCACTTCACTACCTGCCTGCCCCAATAATAATAACTGACATCTATATTGGACTTACTGTGAGTCAGACGCTTTATTATTTCACTGGATCCTCACAACAACCATGGGAGGTAGATGTTATTATTGCCCCCATTTTACAGATGAGGAAACTGAGGCAAACAGGACTTAAATGATTTCCCTTGAGTCACACAGTATGAGTCCAGATTTGAATTCTGGGCTTCCTGACTCCCAGCCCAGCCATCTCTCCACTGCTTGAATACCTTGCTCTTGATGATGGTTAGCTTTTCCTTTTTTCCCTGGTAACTTGATTTTAGGTTATCTTAGGTTACACGTTAATTTCATTTAAATATCTGAATTAGGTTGCAGGTTATGACAAAGTGGGGCCTATTAGCTGAAGATGAAAATTCAGGGATACTGATTCTATATATTTTAGAGAAGGTAAGAGAAGTTTCAGGAATTTATTATTTCCTAAAGTTAAGTTTCAAGGATGAAGGAAAGGATAGCCCCACCCCTTGGGGTAGATGGTTTAATGTTAGCCAGGGACAAGGAGAAAACTGAATCATTTAACCCCTATTTTACTTAATTTTTCTCTTAACCTTCTGATTTGAAAGGCCAGAACAAGTATAGTTAAAATCATATTGAAGTTTGAAGCTAGATAAAGAGATAATAAAATAACACTTAGCCCAAATAAACTGCATCCAGGATCATGCAAAAGTGATTTTGGAGACTAGAAGAGGCACTTTAGGATTTTTCCAGATCACAGATCCTAGAATCTTTAAGAAGGGGGAAAAGAGGTATATAGAAATCACTGAACCTGACATTGTTGCCTAGCAAAATTCTAGATAGATTATTCTAGGGCAGATGGATGAATATGAATGAATTAAAAACATTTATTAAGCACTTAGTTAAGGGCTGGGGTACAAATATAAAAAGCATGAAACTCCCTCAAGGAGCTTATATTCCGATGGGGGAATCAACATATATAGTGGAGTGGTAACCAGGGAGGAGACTTTTTATTAGGAAAGTGACAAGGATGATAAGTGGAGTTATAGAACAGTTGGTTGTCATATTATTTTTAAGAAGAGAAGTGTTGATTGGTTTGTGATTACAAAGGGAGATTGTGATTACTAGAAACTAATATGGGTTCACTAAGAAGTGGTATAAAACTAAGCTTGTTTCTTTAAAAAAAAAAGCTGCTTACTTATTAGAGTAGGGAAATTGTGTAGTTATTACATATCTGATTTTTAACTAGGAATTTGACAAGTGTCCAAGTTATTCTGAAGGACATGTTATAGTGCTTTTTGGTGGGTGTGGGACTTGGTTGAACATTCAGAGAGCATCCACCTTGAAGGATGTCTCTATTGTCATGCCTGAGAACTCTGCTCGACCTTGGCGCATTGAACATTTTAGACAGTGACTTAGATGTAAACATTGAAGGAATACTAAGTCTGGAGACAAATTAAAAACAACAACAGGGAAACCATAACATGGCCATTGCATGACACAGTCAAGATCTGAAAAGTTCTTAGGTTGTAAGATGAGACCAAGTTTTGCATGCTTATGCATAGGAATAATAAATGCAATGTTCCAACAGTTAAGTTATTTTTAAAATACCAATTTCAAAAGTATGGTAGTTAATACATTTTTGTGTTACTAGAAGTATACTGTCTAGAACTAGAGGTCACTAATCCTACTATACTTTTTCTTAGAGCACATGTAGAGGTCCAGGTATTAGATTTTGAGGGAGACATTGAAAAACTGGAGATAAAGGAGGAAAATGAGGATTGGTAAGGGAATCTGGAAATTGTCACCTGGGAAATGGATGAAAAAATTTTTAGCTAAAAAAAAACAGGTTTATGATAACAGAATGATTAGACAATTTTGTATGACTTTGGAGAGTCCTAGAACCAATTAGTGAAAGTTACAAGGAAACAAACTTAAAGATCAATTTGGCAACAAAGTTGCCAAAAAATAAAATTATCTAAAAATTAAGTGGACTGTCTTTAAGAGTTACTAAGTTGCTAAAAGTATTTCAACAGAAGCTAGATGACAATTGTTTATGTAATCCTACTAGTTGTGACATTGCATTGATGACCACTAAAGTCTTATCCTACTGTGAAAGGTCTCTTGGGTAGTTGGTACAATAAGAGAAACATTATCCTAAAATATCAAGATGTAATGCTTCAGAAAATATGTATCATACTCTGATTTGGCTTGTACGAAATGTCATTCACTAAGCTACAAGTTGCTTAATAGAAATTGAACAGAAAGAAATGAGAAACATACAGCTTTTGATACAATTGACCACCCACATGTCACATACATCCATATGTCCAGCCCTGAACTCCAATCACATATCATCACCTGACTGCATAGAGGAGGCAGTGTGGTAGAGTAGAAGGAGCACTGGTTCTGGAGGCAGAGGGCATGGATTCAAATTCTGCCTCGGGATGCTTATTTTGTGAATTTTGGATGTCACTGAAACTTTCTGGGCCTCAGTTTCTTCATCTGTTAAAAAGAGGGGAAGAAGCTTGGATTCGACGATCTCCTAGGGATTCTTAATCTTTTTCTTTGTGTGTGTGTTGTCCTGTGAAGCTTAAGGGCAGATCAAGGGTACAGCATTGCTCCTGAAGTCAGAAAAACTCATTTTTCTGAGTTCAAATCTGGCCTCAAACACTTAGTTGAGTGACCCTGGGTAAGTCACTTAACCATGTTTGCCTCAGTTTCCTCATCTGTAAAAGGAGATAGAAATCACTTCAGTGTCTTCTCCAAGAAAACCCCAAATGGGGTCATAAGGAGTTGGACACAAAGGAGGAAGGAAAGCGTTTCTAGTGAAATAAAGATGTAGTTTTTCACATCGAGGTTCCCTGATTTGGATGTCCGGGTTAAGAACTTCTTTTACAGGTCACAGATCCTAGCATCTGTGATCCATTGCCTTCAGGATCCAATATAAAATGTTCTATTTGGTACTTAAAAGGCATTCACAATCCTCCCCCTTCTTATTTTTCCAGGTTTTTTTATACTGTCATCTTTCCCTGTACTTTCCTGTTCAGCAACATCTGCCTTCTGTCCTGTGCATTCAAATACTCCATCTCCTGACTCAGTGCCTTCTCAGTGTCTGGAATGCACCCTTTCCTTGCCTCTGCCTACTGGCTACTATCAAGCTACTATCAAGACTCAGTCCAAATCCCACTTTCCCAGTCCTCCCCACAGCTTGGGACTTCTTCCCATCTACTCTGTTCTCTGGAACTTGTACTTAAATCTTTGCTTATTGTCTCCCATTGGAAAGTGAGCTCCATGAGTGTTTTTGGCTTTTTTTATATTTCCAGTGCTTAACACAATTCAAGGTAAATAGTAAGGGGCTTAATAAATGCTATTGGCTGATTTATCTACCTCTGAATTTTCCTTAAGTCTTTCAAGTTCCACATATCTAAGATACAACTTATCTTCCTTCTTAAACCTTTCTTCTTGACTTCCTGTTTTTCATCCTTTATAACCCAGGATTTTTATGTTTAGAGTTTTCCTGATTTCTCCTGCTTCACCCCTTCCCTTATCCATCCACTTGCCAAAACTTTTTGACTCTCTGACATCTGTTGAATCTTTGTTACTGTTTCCCTGAACTATTTTAGTAGACTTCTGATGTCCCTATTTCTCTCCATTTTCAGTCCTTTTCCTCATCTATCTTTTATACAACTGGCAAAAGGGACAGGTCTGGTTGAGTCACTACCCTGCTCAAAAAACTTCAGTGGCTCGCCCTAGTCCATGTGATAAAAATTCAAATTCTTTAGCCTGGGGTTTAAGACCCTCCTTGTGGGGCTGCCTTTTATCCTGCTGGTCTTATCTAATTCTGTTCTCTTTGACACATTATACATTCTAGGTAAACTGAGTTACCTGCTCAACTCAAGATCCTATCTTTTATCTCTTTGAATGAATGAATGATAAAACATGCTGAGCTTGCTATGAGTCAGATACTGACTTACTATGTGCCAAATAATACATTAAATAATGGTGATCCAAGTGCAAGTAAATAAGATTGACGCTGCCCAAAGAGCTTGCGTTCTGACTGGGGAAAAGAATTGCTGAAAAGAAGGTTTGGAAATGGCCAGGAAGTAAGATGGAGGCCTGGTTCTTGCCAAAATAGGGACCTCCCAGGGTCTGGTATCTGAGGGACAGAGCCAACATTCCCTTAGGATGGGGATACAGAAGGCGAGGATGGATTTAGAAGTGACCAGGCATTCGCTCAGATTGTTTCTTTCACCCTGAATGCACTTCTCTCATCCTCTGAACTTGCTCAGGTACAACCTCTTCCATGGAGACTTCCTGCTGCATGCTTTCTGCCATTAATGCTCTTTCCTGATCAAATTTTCCATATACTGTCTATATACATATATAAAAAAAATGAATGTGTGTGTATATATGTATAGGTATATATGTGTGTATATATGTATATATGTGCATTTGTGGTTATAACTCTACTTCTCCCCTTTCTCCCTCTTATTTCATTTTTGTGTATGTTTCCTCAATGCTTTGCATTTAGTAGGTGATTAATAAGTGTTCATCAAATTACATTGAATGTGAGGAAACTAAAGAGGTCCTTACTGCTGTGTGTTTATGTGGAGAGGTATTAGAACTAGTGGATCTGAATTTTGAGAAGCTCTTGTGTGTGGTATGTGTTTATTTCTGAGATTTAAAGATAGCATTTGTTATTTCTAGGTTCTGGTATGTTAAAGGTTAAATGTTATAAACTTGTTTACATTAGGAAATGTAAACTCAGAAGAGGGAAGAATCTTTCAATAAAAACCATTTCTTTGCTAGATACAGCCTTAAACTCTCTTGACTTTTGTGCTAGTTATGGGCCTGTCCGTTTATAAAATGGTGGTAAATAACTTTGTTTCACAAATAAGATTTATCAGATTTTGCAAATTAGAACAGTGCAGCATAGACATTCAATTGTTTTTTGGGTGGTCCATGCCATGTTGGCTTGGGTCATGATCGTAAATGTAATTTTGTCCAAAACACTACAGGTGGTATTTTTAATAGATTAATTCTACATTTTATGGAGAAAGGTCCAAAGACATTACTTTATCTCATGGGTGAGAACACTGCAAACAACTTCTTTTTTGGCAGGCTGTATTGCAAAAACTGTTGTACTTACCACACATGGAAAAGAGTCTCTTGAAAATTAAAAAAGTCAGACTTACCTTCATTCATGTGTCACCTGAGTGTTTTCTTTGTGTCTCTAAGAAAATTGGAGAGTACTTCTGCTGAGGTTTGGGGGTGCTGGGGACTCCAAAATATTGATATCCCGGGTCCTGCTTGAATGAATTCGACTCAAGTTTTTAAACCAAAGGAAAACAAAGTTTATTAAAGATTCAGACATATTGGGTTGGCTCTTAAGGAGCTTGTAATGCTTGTATTCAGAAACGGGCCAGATAGAATCTCAGCTAGACAGAGTCTGAGCTGGATTGAATCTGAGTGCCTTTATGGAGGCAAGATGGAACTTAAATACAGAAAAGACTGTAGGAGGGATCTGGGGTTGGTCTGGTAGTCTAGGGTGATGGGAGGAGGGGTTTAGAGAGGGTCTTGAGGAGAAGTCCAAGGAGGAGGTGACTGCTCTAGGAAACTTCTGGGCAATCAGGAGATTCAGACTATGGAAGTTTGGGTGGGAGCAGGTGGGGCAATGCGGAGGTAGCAGACTATGGAAGGCTGGGCTAGGCCAAAGGCAACAGATTTGAATATGAAAGGCAGATTAAGTGGGAATATTCTAGGGGTTCCAGGAGGTTGCCAGAGTCTGAGCCCCAGCACTTTAGATTTTAGTCACTCCAGCGTAATCTTCATCAATATGACCATCCACGAGGGCAGTATTTGTTTTTCCCTTAGAAAACTCTTTCCAGGAATTTGAGATTATGAGGTGTTAAGTCTTCAGAGCCAAGAGGTTCAGTGTGAATATCTAATTTAATTAATATGTATGTATATATGTATGTATGTATGAGGATGGTAAGAACAGTGTCTTATTGAAGACAGCCTGCTATTTTATTAAGCATGAGTAGCAGCATATTTGATGAAATGGATATTTTTTATTTTAATATGCTTTTGCAGTTTGTTCAGCATATAGCTGGCCACACAGCAGCCTTTGGCCCTTTTTCTGAAATGCAAAACAAACAAAAGAAAAGTGTTGGTATAGAAGACTCAGAACTTCATTATCTACAAATATATAATCTATTGGTTTAGAACTTATATTTCTTACATAAATATATACAGAATGGTTTTCTGTTAATGGAGCAGACCGTAAAGCTTACATAAAACATCTTGATCTGATAGTGCCAGGTTCTTATCTTTCAATGAAATTGGTCCTTAATGAAGTGACCTGTTACTTAGTTCCCGAAAATGTGCCCTTTGGGTTTTCTGAACAAATATTTATACTATTCAGCACCGGTCCTATCCTCTAGAGAGGTACCATTACACCCAGAAATCTCTGTATAAAGAAAAAAGAATTGCTAACTGCAGTTTATGACTCACTCACTAGATAGGACCAGATTCCAGAGAAGATGAATTTAAACAGTCCTTGGGTATCTTTTGTGATGTCTGATAAATAAGTCTGGTTTCAGATGACCTAATTGGCTCTCCACTTCATCCTGCCCAAACCCTGCCTTTTTAAAGTCCATTATCACATTTCCTTTATGTTTAATCAGATAATTTCCCCTCAGGCAACTTTAACAGCATTTGAACCATGAACTCATTTTCCTCTGTTCTGTTCAAGTAGTAGAAAGAATTTGCGTTTTGGATTTGAAATCTGTCAGCCAGTCTCAGCTGGAGCAACTCTTTGAACTATGGTTAGAACGTGGTTTTATCTTCTCTCTCCCTCTCTCTTTAAGTCTTGTCCCATTATCGGGACGTACAACATACACATGAATACATAGTAAGTATTTGTTCATGATGATGATACATGCTTGGTCCCATCATGGTGTAATTGTGGGTGGCACGGTACCAGCACTCAGGCTCTCTTCCTTGAAAAGATGCTGTCTGGTCTTGTTCTTTGTAGCCTGCCAGAGTGTTTGTGAAACCCTGTGGCGTATTGCCAGGAACAGGTCTGAGGAAAACCTATAGTGTCTACGCTAGTAAATAAAGATAAGCTGATGAGGAAGAGGAGGCAATATGTGTCTAATTGTCCTCATAGGACACACAAGATTTCAAAACACTCACTGAGACTTCTTAATCAAACTGCCAAGCATTCAAACTCTACTTCAGAAAGTGCCACTCCAATTGGCTGGCCACGTTGTTCAAATGCAAAATGTATGCTTGCCAAAAAGACTATTTCGTGGACACCTCACACAGAGAAAGTATTCACATGTGGTCAGAAGAAGCTATACGAGGATATTCTCAAGGTCTCTCTTAAGAACTTTGGAAATGATTGTGTGACATGGGAGACACTGGCACTGGACCAGTTAGTATGGTGTGCCCACATCAGAAAAGGTGCTGTGTTCTATGAGTAAAGCAGAATTGAAGTAGTTCAAAAGGAACTTGAGATGCACAGATTTAGAGAATCTACCCCAAATTCACCCAGACTATTTGTGCCTGTCTTGTGATAGAATATTCCCAAGCTTATATTGGTCTTCTCAGTCACAGTCAGACACAATGAAACTTGACTCTAGCATAGTGATGTCATTTTTGTCAGTTAAGATAAAGTCTCTCCTAATCTTCCATTCCTTTAGTCTTCTGATGACAGATTTGGCTGTGACTGCAGAGATGGCATTGGAGGTCCCCACATCACCAGCTACTGTTTTTAAAGCTGGATCCGCAATGCTGGATGGTTCCTCTCTTTATTTTGGTGTTGCCAAGGAGCGTGTCCAAGTATGCATATCTGGTCTTCTTGGCACTTTTAATTACCTTGCCAGCAGCAGGACCCAAGCCTGGACAATTTTCTTCTTCTTACCTCTTACTCTGGGCAAGCAAGAAAGCAACAAGAAGTTTGGTTTTTTTTTTTTAGTGACTACACTAAGTTCTGGAGAAGCAAAGAAAGGCAGAAAATGATTCCTGCCTTCAAAGAGGTCATGGTTTAGTTGGGGGACCACATGAAAACAACAGTGTGAAAACTATGTATATATACATAGATGTATACACACATTCACATGCATGCATGTATACACATGCACAATATATATGTGTGTGTACACATAACATGAGGTATATGTACCTATATGTGCACACTTATGTGTCTATATCCATATATACACATATTTGTATATGTGTATACGCATATATATATGCACAGGATAAATTGGGAGTCCCCTCATGATAGTGTCACAGTAATTGTATAGGAACCAGGACTTGTTCATTGTCAGAGAACACTAAATAGCCACATGGAATGTTCTATAGTAGCCTGATCTAGACTTTTGAACCTTTAATATATCTATCTGAAGGTATTCAGGAATCCTTTCTGTTTGCTTTTAACAGGAAACTGAACATAAAAAATTACTAGAAAAGATTTCTTTATTTATTTCAAATAGTCATTTTGTAGGTCCAAATATCTGGGCCACACTTTTTTTAAAAAAAATTTATTTTGTATTTTGTTTTTTGTCCCCAGTTACATATAAAAACAATTTTTTTTAACATTTTTTAAACAGAATTTGAGTTCCAAGTTCTCTCCCTCTCTCTCTACCCCCTTCACTGAGAAGACAGGCAATTTGATATGTTATACGGGTGTAGCCATTGAACCATACTCATAAAGAACTTTCCTTTAAAATGAATTTTTGCTCTCCTATGTTCTCTAAGTTATTGTTCCTAGTCAACAAGTCACCAGGTATTTCTTAAGTGCTTCCTATGACCCAGGCACCGTGCTAGTACTGGGAATACAAAAACAAGCAGAAAGAATGACCATCCAAGCTCTGGAGGAGCAGCTCACATTTTAAAGGGAGAAGACTGCCCATGAAAGGATCTGGAAGGTTTCCAAGTGGGGACATGGTGGCAGGGTCTGGACAGTGGGTGGCTCCATGACTGGCCTTGACCCTTCCTCAAAGCGGGGATTCCTAAGTAGTAACTGACATCCTGAGACTTCTATGGAGAGGCTAAAATAGGGAATTTTCCTTTTGTTTACTGGGAATGATAGGATCATTGAATATTTGTTTTAAGGGTCCTTATTGATGATCTAATCTACTGGTGGGAAACCTGTAGCCTCAAGTGCAACCCTTTGAATCCAAACTTCATGAAACAAATCCCCTGAATAAAAGGATTTGTTTTGTAAAACTTGAACTCAGTTGAAAGGCCACACCCAAGGACCTAGAAGATCACATGTGGTCTCAAGGCTGAAGGTTCCCCACCCCTAAGCCCATCATTTTATAGATGAACATTTTAGACCCGGAGAAGTCAAATGTGTTGGTGAGGTTCACACAGTTAGAGGTAGACTAGGATAGTAACTTCCTGAATCAACAGTCCATCCACAAACACTTATTAAGAGGCCATCTGTACCAAATACTCACTGTGCTAGGTTCTGGTGATACAAAGATTAAAAATGGGGATGCAGAGATAAACAGGACCAGTTCATACTCTCAAGAACTTACCATATAGTCAGGGAGACCACAGGTGAATATACAATGGAGTTATAGATTGAGAACTGGAAAGAGACCACCAAAGGCCCAATCTCTCATTTTATAGATTAGGAAAATGGGAAACAGAGTTAAATGACTTATCCAAAATTATGCAGTTAATTTCCATCTGAGGTGGAATTTGAACTCAGATCCTCCTGGCTCTTAAACCCAACAGTCTATCTGCTGTGCTGCCTAACTGCCTATATATAAATATGTTTAGAATAAATACAAAATAGGGAACTAGAAACTGGGAGGATCAGTAAAGGCTTTGTATAGAAGGTAGAGTTTGAACCATCTTTTAAAAAAAATTTTATAGAATTTTAAAATTGATCTCTTTTGGTGTTTTTTGTATCACCGTAACTTCCCTTAGTATCTTTCTCCCTTCCGGAAAGTCACCTCATATAATAGATGGTATTTTTTTTAAAGACAGAAAAAGGAGAGGAGAAAAAAATCATTGAGCTGATTCTTGGAGGAAGTAGGAGATTCGGCAACATAGGAGGAAGGATAGCATCCATTTTAGGCATAATGAACAGCTAGTACAAAAGTATGGAGGTGGGAAATGTTAGGTGTCAAACCAGCCAGAGCCAGTTTGACTGGACTGTTTCTTGGAGGAAGGGGAATGATGTAATGAGGTTGTGAAGGTAGGTTGGGGCCAGATTGTGAATGACTTTAAAAATCAAATAAGAATTCACATTTGATCCTAGAAGCAATATAGAGAGTCATTGGAGCCTGAGCATGGTCAGAACTATGCTTAAAGCAGATGACTTTGGCATATGTATAGGGGATGGATTTGTAGTGGGGTAAGACATGGGATCAATTATAGTGTAGTGTAGCACTAATAGTGTACGTGAGGGGTGATTGACAGGTCTCCAGCAAGATGTAGAGGTAGGTAGGATAGATTGGGCGACTGATTGATTGGATAAGTGGGATGAAGGGGTATTGAGTATTCACAGGCAGTACTGAGATTCTCACTTTGGGAGACTAGAAGGGTGGTAGTGAAGAAAATATTGTGTATGGAAGTGAGGTGCGGAGCCAGTAGGAAAGTACAGATACCCAAAGATGTGGAAATGGTAATGAGCTGAATGTTAAAAAGCTATTTTTGTTTTGTTTTGAGATTTTGCAGTCCAAGTGTTTGCTATTGTGTTTATAAAACATCTCTTCTAATGTTGCTTGTTATGTAAACATTTCTCACATCCATCTCCTGTTTGCCCCATTACCTTAGAGTCTACATGTGTCATGAAGGACTTCAAGGGAAACATTTATGGTTGAGCTTATCTGAACTTCACTCTGAACAATTTGACAATTGAATGGGAGAGAGGGAAGGAGGGAGAGAGAGAGACAGAGGGAGAGAAACAGAGAGAAAGAGAGAGACAGAGGGGGGGCAGTTAGATGATATAGTGGATAGTGAATCAGGAAAACTTGTCTTCCTCAGTTCAAATCTCAGACACTTACTAGCTGTGTGACTCTGGGCAAGTGGCCCTCATCTGTAAAATGAATTGGAGAAGGAAATGGCGACGCACTCTTTGCCAGGAAAACCCCAGAAAGGTCACAAGGAGTTAGACCTGACCAAAACAAGTGATCAACAACCATATGTGCAGAGGACAATGAGAGTACAGAAAACATGGGCACATTGTGGTTCCTCCCGTATCTAGCATGCAGTGCGCCTCCAGAACTCGTTATTGGTTGACTAAGCCTATCCCTCTTCCTGACATCCCTGTTTCCATTGAATGCACAGCCATCTTTGCTGTCATGTAGGTATGCAACCTCTGAGTCATCTTTGGCTCATTCCTCTTTCTTACACCAATAAGTCGCCAGGTCTTGTGGATTCTGTGTTCCCAACATTTCTCGTGTCTGTCCCTGTCTCTCTATACAGCCACCCCCTTGGTTCAAGCCCCTAATCACTTCTTGTCTGGGTTCTTGCAGTCACCTCCTAATCGGGCTCCCTGCTGCTGACCTCTTTTGCCTCCCTCCAGTCCTCTTCCATGCAAACTTCTTAATAGATATTCCTAAAACACCGATCCGTGTCAGGTTCCTCCTTGAACATTCCCTATGGTCTCTAGGATAAAACAAAAACTCCTCTGTTTGTCATGTAAAGGTCTCCGTGGTCTGGCTCCAGGTGCATATGGGTTCCTCTTGCTTCTACCCTTGTATTAGCCAATCTGGCCAACTCAGTGCTCTTTGTATACAGTATCCTGTTGCCCTCCTTCACAGCTTGGCCCTGACTTTGCTTCCCCAATGCTGGCAATGCCCTCTCTTCTCACTTCCACTTAGAATTCCTAGCTTAGAATATGAAGAATCTACTCATGCGAGCTTTAATCCTCCATCAAGCCTTTTGCTGATTGATCCTCTCATTGTACACACACATAACAACACACATACACACAGACATACACATACACACAGATATACACACGCACAGACACATACAGGCACACAGACACACAGATATACACAGACACATACAGATATATAGACACACACACACATAGACACAGACATACACATACACACAGATACATACACACGCACAGACACACAGATATACACAGACACATACAGATACACACACACACACACACATAGACCCAGACATACACACAGATATATACACACGCACAGACACATACAGGCACACAGACACACAGATATACACAGACACATACAGATATACAGACACACACATACACATAGAGACACACACACTTTTATAATACTTACCTGTGTTTGTATATTCCCCAAGAGTATAAGCTCCTTGAAGGCAGGGACTGTTTAGTATTTGTTCATGAATTCTTAGCACTTTCTTGCACTACAGGCATTTAATGCTTATTGAATAGAATTGAAGTAGTATGTTGTTTTTCAGTGACCCTACTTGGAATTTTCTTGGCAGAGATATTGGAGTGGTTTGCCATTTTCCTCTCTGGTTCATTTTACAGATTAGGAAACTGAGGCAAAGAGTTAAGAGACTTGACTAGGATCACACAGCTAGGAAGTGTCTGAGGCCAGATTTGAACTCAGGAAGATGAGTCTTCCAGACTCTAGGCCTGGTGCCCTATCCACTTCACTACCACTTAGCTTCTGAGGACTTTGTTGTCAGCTAGCTGTTGATTGAATCTAAATCTTTTAGATTTGTGAACTCTCAAAGAGCCAAGACTGCCTCTTCCTTTCTTTGTATCTCTAGAACTTAGTATAGAGCCTGGCAAATAGTAGGTGCTTAATAAATGTTTTTTTGATTGACTGATGACTGATGAGGTATGGTAGGTAGCACTTTGGGAAAATTATCTTGACTATTGGGTGGTGCATGGATTAGGGTAGGGAGAGTCCTGAGTCAGGGGGATTGGTTAGAAGTCGCTTGTAATGGTCCTGCTGATAGGCGATGAAGGGCTAAAATAGGATGATGTCTGAGTAAAGGGAAATAAGGGGGGCACAACCAAGACAGAAATGTAGAAGCTATAAGATCTGGCAACAGATTGGATGTCCATGTGGGGAGAAATGAGAGAGAGGGGAAGTGTAAGGTGACTCAAAGGAATGAATGTCTAATGCTAGAATTTCAGGCTCTAAACTGAGCGGTGGGTGAAATATTTTGGGGCAGCAGGACCTTCCTTGAACCCTTAACTTGTATCCAGAAGGTGGTTTCTTATTGTTTTGTATTCCTCCTATCTTCTCTTTCATGTATATACCCTGAAAAAAAATCAGCCTCTTCACAACAGCTGTTGTAAAGTAAAAAACACCCTCCAAGAGCTGGTGCAGACTGAAAATGTAGAGGAGTTAAGAAAGAATTGAGATAAATTCAAAATCAGATACATAATGAGTCATTAAGGGAGCCTAGAATGTTTCTTTGGGGAAGGCACATCTTAAACTTTTGAAGTTTATGTAACACAGGATAGTCATATTTTCCCATTGATATCATTAGTCTGAATATAGTTCCTTCCCTCTTCCCATCCCACCCCATTCCACCCCATTCCACCGGTCTCAGACACTAGCTGTGTGTCCCTAAGCAAGTCACTTAATGTCTGTTTGCCTCAGTTTCCTCAACCGTAAAATGCGGATAACGATAGCATCTGCCTCTCAGGATTCTTGTAAGAATCAAATGAGATCATTTTTAGCACCTAGTTTAGTGCCTGGCATATAGTAGACACTTAATAAAATAATCCTTCCTTCTTTTCCTCTTTCCTTTTTCTTTCCCTTCTCTTCCTTCTCTCTTTTCCCTTCCTCCTTCCCTCCTTTCTCTTCCCTCTTTACTTCTCTTCCTTCTTCCCTCCTCTTGCTTTAGAGCTATGAGCTATAACTATTGTGAGTAAACAGATGTCAGAATTTGGAGGCCTTTGGTGGTGCTCGGACTCCTTTTCTGGTAGAGGAAACAACTGGGCTTGGCACTCAGGTAACAAGAATTAGTTAAAATTGGAGGCTACCAAATGGCACGACTTTCCCCTGAAGAATGTGTGAAAGACTTTTGAACATGAGAGCCTTCACACGTGCCTTTCCCACCCCCCACTTCCTTTTACTCAGCCTGGGGTGGGTAAACATGTGGAATTGACATTGCAGTTGCAGATCCTCCACCTGTCTTCCTTCCTCCTTCTGCCCACCCCTCAAAAAAAGAAAAAAAAAGTCATCAATCAGGGAGAAAGCAAGGGTCTGCAGATGGAATTTTTAACAGGCACTATTGAAGTCTTATTCTTAATAGTAGCTTTTCAGCCAGAGATCTGAGGCTTAAATTTTAGCTTTTCCAATCACCTACCTGCGTGACCTTTGATAATTCACTTGCCCTTTCACTTTCCTCTAGCGTAGATGGTTGGGTTACCAGAGGTGGGGAGCCTGTGATCTTGAAGTCACATGTGGCCTTCTAGGTCTTTGGGTGAGGCCTTTTGACTGAATCCAAATTTTACAGAACAAATCCTGTTCTGTGAAGTTTGCATTTAGTCGAAGGGTTATTACACTTGAGGACCTAGAGGTCCACTTGTGGCCTTGAGGCAGCAGGTTCCCCAGTCCTGAATTTGACAATCTCTAAGATCTTTTCTATCATCCTGGCTTCTATTTAAATTATACCCTTCTACAAAATACTCTTTTCTCAATAACTCTTGTAGGTAAATAACACCTAAAAATTATCTAAATCCAAATTTTATTGTATAAAGAAGCAACTGTAATTTTACATTTTAAGAGAAATGTTCTTAGAAGATTTGGATGTATGTAGTCAAATTCGAAATGGTGTTTTTTTTGTTTTTGTTTTTAAAGAATTAAAGAACTTGGTAGCTTTCTTTTCTCTTCTTCTCATGAACTTTCCTTCCTACAGTTTTCATGGGTAATGATCTGGTATTGGGAAAAAAGACCCATGATCTCTGGTTTTTCACTTGGACTTTTAGGCAGTAGAACAAGATGTGCAGTTAGTTGCAAAGTTTCTAGATTTCCTCGTTGATAAGCCTATTTATCATGGAAGAAAATTGGTCTACTTCATCCTTCTTGCTTCCTGGTAAGTTGAGAAACTTACCGCACTTCCTCCTGGTGTAGCATCAGTGAGTTCGTTAGTCACACTTCTCTTTTGCTTAAAGTAGATTTCTGATAAGGGTGGGCAGAGTTTTTCTGCAATATTCTCATCCTGCATTTTAGGGAAGTGTCACTGGGCCCCTTTGCATCCTGCAATGTGAAAAGTTTTGTTTTTTTCTTGCTTTTCTCTTAAAATGTAGCTTCAGCAAGAGTCAGTTTTTAGTGATTGGATTCACTTTTTCTCTCTTTTCTCCAGAGCACAGTCATCCAGAAAAATGACCTCCTGTCAGAAATCCAAGTTCTTCAGTTTTATAAATTGGTGGTGGCAATCCTTCCTAGCTGCCCACTTCTGTTGTTTTCGTTAATACATTTCACCATTCAACATTAACAGTTAAAGGACTGTTAGAGGACTATCTTTTGCCTTTTTGCGGGGAGGGGTATCCCTAGTGTTTAACAGGGTACCTGGCATATAGCAGGCATTTGTTAGATGTTGATTGAGCGATTAAAGAATTATAGTGCTAGGTCAGGCTGCTCCATTAGCTTAGTAGGAGCCTTGATTCTGCTCTGTATGTGCCTGCCAGTCTGTGGGATCACGGACAGGGATCAGTTGGTTTTGTCAGGGGTCATTTTAATAGACTTCAGGGAACTGTACTTCTCTAGGTACCCCACGTCTTAGGACAGTTGCCAAGAATAGGGTTTAAATGACATTACTCTCCTTTCACTTGGAATGGGGGAATTTTTTTCCCCTCACAGTCTTCATTTCCCTACCCGTTGGCAAGTTTGTACCAAGTGGAGTCAGTTTTTAAAACTGTTTGGCCGCTAATGTATTTTTGACTTTCCTAGCCTGTCATTCTTAAAAGTGTTTAAACAGCTCATAGTAAAATTAAACACCACCTTTCCCCTATCTACCTCTTCATGTTATTAAAGATTATTTATATGATTTTAATAGTGGATTTTAATTAGAAATGACATAAGTTAAAGAGAAGGGAATAGGCATGTATATAGTGCCTACTATATACATCTGCCAAGCACCGTGTTAAGTACTTTATTAATATTATCTCGCTTGATCCTCAGCAACTCTGGAAAACAGGTTTTGGTTTATTCCACATTTTTCAGTTGAGGAAACTGAGGCAGGCAGCAGTTAAGTGACTTGCCCAGGACCACACAACTAGTCAGTGTCTGCGGTTGGAGTTAAAATCAGGTCTTCTTGACCTCGGTCCATTGCCCCACCTTGCTGGTAGCTTACAATCTTTGGATGTTGGTATCGTAAACATAATGCAGGGCAAAAGCATTTGTCAAATACCTCCTGCGTGCAAAACACTACATAAACATCAAAAGATAAGTAATGGCTGAATAAATAACGTGAGGGAAATTGTGGCAGTTGTTATAGCAATTATTATAATGCGTTTAAGATGATTAAGAACATAAGAAAGTTGGAAAGATGAAATAATTTGAAGGAAGAAAATTGACTCGTTTATATGTTGATCTTGGCCATAGAAAAGTGAAAAATAAATATCCCAATATAGGGATAGACAAAATAAAACCCAAAACCAAACCAAAAAGAAAGGGTAGTCATTGATGAGTTATAAACGTTTTGTATATTGACATTTGTTTTCCTTCAAAAGGTAATATTTTTTAAGGCAAAACAGAATACGAATAAAATAAAAGACTGTAGATTGCAGTTGTGTGGTCACTGCAAGACATGTAAAGGCTTGAAACCAAACTGAGGACTTTGTGGAGTTTGCATGTAGGATGCTCTGAATTAGGAGGCTCTGAATAGAAATTATCACCTCACTTAGTCACAAACTTAGACAGTAAATAGAGAAATCAAAAATAAATCAGACCAGCACTCTACCTCCACAAGTAATAGTCTCATCTTAATATATCTATCTCTTACTTGCCTACTTTCTGTTGTAAAAATAGCTTGGAGTGGGTTTTCCATCTTACAGATGTGTCAAGCACATTAAAAAAAAGTAGTGTGGGTATTTGCTTGGGCTTTCATAGACTATGCCATGACATGGGTCATTGTAATTTTCTATAGTTTGGAATCATTGTCTTTAGCAATAACTATATTGGAAACCCTTATTGGTGACTGAGTCACATAAAGTCTACCTATTCAGATCCTAGGTGTACTTGGAGTAGAGTATATGGTTTAGTTGTTATTAACATCCACTTATTTGGTGAATTTTCCTGGTAGTCTTCAATAGCTTAGAATATAATGAATCTTGCTTTTCTGAAGAGACTGGAAGCTTGAATTGAAGTATCTTTAAATAATTTCATGTGTAGTTTGTTTCCCTGATTCTAGAAAACCCCACAAGATGAGGACTATGGTACTTTCAGTTATAGGTCAAGTAGGATAGAGCACTGGGCTTGAAATCAAAAAGATTCATCTTCATGAGTTCAAATCCAGCCTCAGAGCTTACTAGCTCTGTGCCTCTGCTTGCCTCCATTTCCTTATCTGTAAAATGAACTAGAGAAGGGAGTGGCAAATCAGTACAGGATCTTTGCTAAGAAAACCCCAAATGGGATCACAGAGAGTCAGACAGAACTGAAAAATGACCAAACTGACCTTCAGTTATACTTGCAGCATCTAAGATGCTAATGATCTTTTCAGAGTTTAAGGAAGTCAAGGAGAGTTACTTAAGGGAGAATGGGTAGGCAGGAAAGGTCTTCAGAAATGTGGTTCAAGAGTTACCTGCTGATCGTTCCCTGACTTTGCTGACCACAAAACAGCGAAAGTGCGGATAATACCCAGGTTAATAAAGACTGTGAAGAGGAAGCAGGGGACGCCTTTAGGGAGGACCTAGTCAGCCTTTAGGGGAGGAAGTAAAGGAAGGTGAATGGTGAGGCTGCTGTTGTCTCCGACAAAGATAGAAAATAGTCGAAAAAAGCGAGGGTTTATATTTACTCTTACTTGAGCATAAGGAGACTGGTTTTACCATCTCTTTCTTTCACATTCATGCCCTTCAGCCATTAACCTCTTTCATTTGGCTCTCCTTAGTCACTTGGTATTGTGTGTTCCTCAACACTGTTTTTATTTTAGGTACACATTAGAATCCTTCTAGCCTCATGGGAAGGAGCTATAGAAAACAGCATTCTTCCCTTTCACACTGAGGTCTGCTCATGTATTCTCTTCAGATCACAGGAAAAAAGAAACCAAACCAAGCAGCCAATAACAAATCAGACCCCAAATCAACACACCAAAAAAAATCTTTTAAGAAATCCTTAGAAATAACCCCAGAAGTTCATTGTAGATTTAGATGTTGAAAACCAGCCTGAGGTGAAAAATATGAAATATTCTAGACATTATGCTGATTAATTTTATTAAAATTTTTTTTTGCTTTAAATAGTATTTCCCCCCTCAATTACATAGCAAGAAAATTTTTAGCATTAATTTTTACAGAATTTTGAGTTCCAGTTTTCCTCTTTCTCTCCCGAGTCTCCCCTCTTCCAAAAATGATAAACAGGTTGATATGGTTCATGCGTGTGCTATCATGTAAAACAAATTTCCATATTCATCATAGTTGTGGAAAAAGATGCAGGTCAAAAGGAAAAAACACATGAGAATGAATAAAGTAAGTGAAAAGGATGTGCTTCCATCTGCGTTTGGAGTCTGTTAGGTGTTTATCCACATATGGAGAGCATTTTCCTTCATGACTCCTTTGCACTTGTCTTGGATCATGGTATTGCTGAGGAGAGCTGGGTGATTCCTAGTTGATCATTGCACTATATTGCTGATACAATGTAACTGTTTTCCTGGTTCTGCTCACTTTACTTTGCATCTGTTTGTACAAGTCTTTCTAGGTTTTTCTGAAATCTGCCTGTTCATTTCTTATTGCACAATAGTATTCCATTATATTCATATGCAACAGTTTGTTCAGCCATTCCCTAATTGATGGGCAGCCCCTCAGTTTCCAGTATTTTGCACCACAAATAGGGCTGCTATAAATATTTTTGTACATGTAGGTCCTTTTCCCTTTTTTATGATTTCTTTGGGTTACAGACCTGGTAGTGGTATTGTTGGGTCAAAGGGTATGCACAGTTTGGTTGCCCTTTGGATGTAGTTCCATATTGCTCTCCAGAATGGTTGGATCAGTTCATAACTCCACCAAGAGTGCATTAGTGTCCAAATTTTGCCACATCCTGTCCAAGATTTATCATTTTCCTTTTTTGTCATATTAGCCAATCTGATTGGTATGAGGTATTATTTCAGAGTTGTTTTAATGTGCATTTCTCTAGTCAAAAGTGATTTAGAGCACTTCTTCAGATGCCTATAGATAGCTTTGATTTCTTCATCGGAAAACTTCCTGCTCATATCCTTTGACCACTAATCAATTGGGGAATGACTTGTATTCTCATAAATTTGACTCAGTTCTCTATATATTTGAGAAATGAGGCTGTGATCAGAGACACTTGCTGTAAAGATTGTTTCCTAGCTTTCTGCTTTCCTTCTAATCTTGCTTGCATTGGTTCTGTTTGTACTAAAGCTTCTCAACTTAATATGATCACAGTTATCTATTCTACATTTTGTGTGGCGGATGGCCTGCATCCCCACATAGCTCAGTGACAGCGGTGAAAAAGGAGGACACACAAGCAGGCAGGATAAGATAGGGCAACTCCATTTAGTGATCCAAGGGTCAGGGTATTTAAGGACAGAAACTGCAAGTCTACGTGACAATTACTTGTCTCTCATCCTGCTAATTTGGCCAGTCTTATTGTCTTTAAGAACGTTAGTCTAGAGGACATCTATTTTACATATCCTTTGTATTCTGTAGTTCTCTTGTTTATCCCACAGAGACAGCAACATGGGGGGTGGGGGGCTGGAGAGCCATTCTGGATGATCATGAGCACAGTCTCAAAGAACAGCTTCCCTGAAGGTCTATCCTGAACTTGCCAACAGCACTCCATCGTACCCCTCAACACATTTTGTATAACTCTCTATCTCTTGTTTGGTCATGAATTCTTCCCCTCCCTATAAGTCTGACAGGTAGACTATTCCTTGCTCTTCTAATTTGATTACTGCATTGTCTATGGTACCTTTTAGCAAGATGTAGTTTCCTTTCTCATCTCTTTTAATTAGATCTATTTTTGCTTTTATTATATCTAAGATCAGGATGGCTACCCCTGCTTTTTTACTTCACTTGAAGCATAGTAGATTCTGCTCCAGCCACTGGCTTTTACTCTGTGTGTGAGTTTCTTGTAAGGAACATACTATAGAATTCTGGTTTTTGATGTACTCTGCTATCTGCATCCATTTTTTGGGAGAGTTCATCCCATTCACATTTCACAGTTATGATTACTACCTGTGTATTTCCCTCTATCCTATCCTGTTCTTGCTCTTGCTTATCCTCTCTTTCCTTTCACCCTTTCCCAACTCACCAGTGTTTTGCTTCTGTCTACCACCTCCCCTGATCTGTCCTCCCTTTTGTCAGTCCCCACCTCCACCCTCTTTACTTCATCTCCTGCCCTCGTACTTCTCTGTCAGGTAAGACAGATTTATATATTCCCTCTTCAAATCAATACTGATGAGACTAAGTTTCAAGCAATGCCCATCGCCCAACCTCTCATCTTCCACTCTGATGTAATAGGTCTTTCTCGCCTCTTCATGTGAGATAATTTGCCCTCTTCTACCTCTCCCTTCCTTCTGCACACTTTGTATTCCTCTTCCCATCCTTTAACTTCTTTGTGTCACTTCCTCAAATTCACCTTATACCTATGCCCTCTGCCTAGATACACATTTTAAGTGTTACAAATATCATCTTCCTGTATAGAGATATAAATAGTTTAGCTCTGTTGAATTCCTTATGTTTTCTTTTCCCTTTTTACCTGTTTATGCTCCTTTTGGGTCTTGATATTGGAGGTCAAATTTTTGATTTAGTTTTGGTTTTCTCCTTGTGAAGTTTTGAAATCTTTCCGATTCCTTGAATCACCATCTGTTCCCTTGAGGTATTATGCTTAATTTTTCTGGGTAAGTGATTCTTGGTTGTAGTCCTAGCTCCTTTGCCTTCTGGAATATCATGTTCCACCACCTCTGATCCTTTAGTATTGCATCTGTCAAGTCCTATGTGGTCCTGATTGTGACTCCCCAATATTTGAATTATTTCTTTCTGACCACTTGACCTGATAGTTCTGAAATTTGGTTATAATGTTACTTGGGGTTTTTATTTGGGGATCTCTTTCCTGAGGTGGTTGGTAGATTCCTTTAATACATTTTGCCCTCTGGTTCCAAGACATCAGGGCATTTTTCCTTGACAATTTCTTGAAGATGCTATCCAGGTACTCCTTTAGCTTTCTAATATTAGTCTAGTAGTCTAATAGTAGTCTAATGACTCTGATATTGTCTTTCCTGGATCTATTTTCCAGGTCAGTTATTTGTCCCAGGAGGAACTTTACATTTTCTTCCATTTGTTCATTCTTCTGAATTTGTTTGTTTGATTGATGATGTCTCTTAGAGTCATTGGCTTCCACTTGCCCAATTCTGTCTTTTAAGATATTGTATTCCTCAGTTAGCCTTTGTACTTTCTTTTTCATTTGGACAATTGTGCTCTTTGAAGAGTTTTTTTTTTTCCAGTGGATTTTTGTATCTCCTTTTCCATTTGGCCAATTTTACTTTTTTAAGCAGTTTTCCAGGCTGTTGACTTTTTTTCATAATTCTCTTGTATCACTCTCATTTCTTTTCCCAATTTTTCTCCTCCTTTCCTTATATGATTTTTAAGCTCCTTTTTGAGCTTTTTCATGAATTCTTTCTGGGCTTAAGACCACTTCCCATTTTTCTTTGGAGTTTTGCCTATTGGTGTTTTTGTCCATTTCTGTGTTTGTGTCTTGGTCTTCCCCTGTCACCATAATAACTTTCTATGACCAGTCTTTTGTTATTGTTATTTTTTGGTCTTTTTTTTTTTTTTGGTCTTTTTACTTCTTTTTAATTTGAGCTCTGCTTCCAGGGTGCAAGGGTCACTGTCTCTGTCTTCTTGGGCTAGTGGCTACAGGCCCTGGCTGTTTACCTGGTGCTACACTGATTTTGCCCTGAGGACCATAGGGGAACCCTTGTGGTTCCTGCTATGGTGTGGGAGTGATTGCCACTTCTAGAGGCCATAGGCATCTGGTATCTTACCTGGTGCTGAGTTGAGGTCCTAATTGTGGTGTCTGGCATGTGCTGAGGTTTGGTGGGGTGTTTTTGCATTTCTCCATGGCTACACTGAAGCACATAGAGGTCTGACCTCTGGAGGCTGCCTTTGCCTGAGGTTATGCTGAAGAGTATAGGTACTGCTGCTGACTGATGTCTACCTGTTTGCTTGTAGCTGAGCTGAAGCGTTTGTTGGTTCTCAGAGCTGGAATCTGCCTGTTCCCTTGGCTCCACTGAGGCAATTCCTGGTGTTGACATTCACCTGCTCCCCCACACCTGGGCTCAGGATCTGCCACTGATCCTGAGGTGGGGCTTGCTGCTGGCTTGCTGGGATCCTTCGAGTCCTGGGCTGCTCTCCCCTTTCATCCAAGTGAGAAGGACCTTTCTTGCTGATCTTACAAGTGTCTTGGGCTAAAAGATTGTTTCACCCCGTCTTTTTGCTGGTTCTGCTGCTCTAGGATTTATCTTGGGCTCTATTTTATGGTTACTTGGAGTTGAGTATGAGAGAGTTACAATGATTTCCTGCTTACTCCACCATCTTGGCTCCTGGAAGTCAATTCCCTGAGTTTGGGATTTTTCATGAAAGCTGCTGGTTCTTTCTTCCCAAGCTTAGACATCCTTGTAAGTCTCTGAAGCATTTACCAGGAGAGACCAAAGTTCCACCCTCCTAGAGACCGGAAAATGAGGGTAATCAATGGGGTGACTCCTCCACCGGGCTTCTGACCCTGAACTTCCTTCTCTTCCTGACCGTCCCTGTGTCTCCTTCCCTGATTAGTTGTAATATCTGAAAATGGATGTCTCAAATTGTTGTAGTTGGGGGCTTATAGCTCCACTGGTGAGAGCCTGTAGCTGATGAAGGCAAAGCCTATACATAGGTTTGATTATCCAGTTGGACAACCTCTGTTCAGATTTTACCCTAATATGGATCAACTCTTGGACAATTGAATGCTTTCAGTCAGTTAATCAACAAGCATGTATTAATTGACTTCTGTATGCCAAGTGCTGGCCTAGGTCCTCCTGCATTTATTAAGTGCTTATTACTTGCCAAGCAGGGGAAGAGGCCCAGGTTACTGTAGTAGCCTCCTAACTGGTCTTCTTGCCTCAAGTTACCACGTGGTTCATCTACGTAATACTGCCAAATTAACTTTCTTTAAGGATGGATCTATGTGACTCACCTACTCAACCAACCTTAGTGGCTTCCTATTACTTCTAAAATAAAACGTATGGTTTTCTGTTTAGTTTATAAAGCTCTACAGAACTGATCCAAAGCTACCATTCCAACGTTTTTGGACATTTCTCTTCTAAGCTGTAATCCAGTTAAATTAGCCTTCCTTCTAGAAAGTCCCCACTAAAAGCACTGTATTTGTCATCTCCATCTGCTAGTCATCCTCTATATTAGTGTGTACTCAGTCCTTACTTTTACCTTGCAGAATATGTCTTCCCTTAAGACATTTCATGCACTACTTTCTACATGAAACCTTTCCTAATTTCCCCAGCAGCAAGTTGCCCTTTCACTTGAGTTTTCTACTAAGAACAAATCAGGTCAGTTCTTGCATTCACTTTACATCATGAAAAACCAAACAAACAAAAAATAAAATCATATCTTAAACTAAAATTCACCAGAAAGCTTTTTGGAAATCCTTGGAGATAACCCAGCAAGGTTATTTCTAACCTCTAACCTCCCTCCCAGACTATGTTATAATTAACTGCTTTGAATGTATGTAAATATGGTAATAAAAATATAAATGTACTACAGTATAAGTAAAGACAACATATATGTATATGTACAAACATAATACACATATATCATGTCTGTGCACATATAATACATATATACATGTCTAAATTAAATTTATATTTATGATGGACATTTATGATATTGGTATTTTTATATATACTTGTCTCTCCAGTAGAATATTGGTATTTTTATATATACTTGTTTCTCCATTAGAATGTAAGTTTACTGCTATTAAGGATTGTTTTATTCTTAGTATTTATGTTCCCAGCCCTTAACACAGTACCTGGCACATAGTAGGTGACTAATAAATGCTTGTCAATTGATTGACAATGTCAAAGGTTCAAAGGAGGTCAAGAAAAGGATGAGGACTGGGAAGAGGCCATTAGATTTCGCAGTTAAATAATCATTGGTAGCTATGGAAAGAACAGGTCAGTTGAATACTGGTGTCAGGAGATCCATTGCAGAGGATCTATATAAGTGAAAGGAGAGGAAATGGGGGGACCTAGTGTAAATAATACAGTTACAAAATTGAGAGAGCTCCTTGTCTTATGTACCTTTCATTGTTTACATTCTTCCAGGGAGTATAAGCATGCTTACAATTAAGTGCATCTGTATTTTATACACATACAAACACATGTATGTATTTATACACACAATATACACATTATACTAATTAAATAAACGGCCATTTTGGGGCAACACCAAATGAGGAAGAAAAAAGAAAGGCCTCTTGGAGGAGATGGTGCTTAAGCAGCCCCCTCCAGTCATCCTGATGAACATCTGGTCACTGGACCCAGGTGACTCAGGAGGAGAAGTGAGGCTGGTGACCTGCACAGCCCTCCGTCCCTCAGGACAAAGTCAAGTGCAAGTCGTGTCATCATTTCTCTGATGTCATGGTCTCCCTCGAAAACGGACAAACAGAGACAGAGCAGTGGATTATAAAGTCCTTGCAGAAAGGTACCATCTTCTGCCTCTTTTCTGTATCTCTAACTCTTAGCATTGCTGTTCTTGAGACTTTCAGCTGTGTCCAGCTCTTTGTGACCCTGTGGACCATAGCACACCAGTCTTGTCCATGGAGCTTTCTTAGTAAAGACACTGGAATGGTTTACTATTTCTTTGTCCACTGGATTAAGACAGAGAGATTAAGTGACTTGCCCAGGCTCACACAGCTCATAAGTATCTAAGACCAGATTGAAATTCAGGTCTTCCTGACTCCAGGCCCAGAGCTGTATCCACTGAGCCACCCTCGCTGCCTCCTAGGCAAATAGAGATTAAGTGACTTGCCTATTAAGTGTCTGAGGCTGGATTTGAACTCAAGTCTTCTTGACTCCATGTCCAGAGCTTTATCCACTGAACCGTCTAGTTGCTTGGCATGGCACAAAGTAGGTGCTTTGTTGATTGATTGATTTGCCAGCAGGGTCTCCAAGAGAGCAAAGTGATGAGGGAGAACATTCCAGGCATGGGGGACAACATGAATTTGGGAGCAAGTAGACTATAGTTTGTCTGCAGGGTAGAGAATATGAGTCAGTCATGTTTAATTGCCTACAAAAGCAGACTGGAGTCAGATGTCAAAGGGTTTTGAGATCCAAGCAAAAAAGAGCCCTGGAAAGCGACTGAAGCGTAACGATGTCAGACCTGGACTTGAGGAGTATCATCAGTGTGTAGAAAATGAGTTGGAAAGAGGAGAGACCAGATATAAGGAGAACCATCAGGAAATTGTTAGTGTTCTGGGAGACAACTGGTAAAGGCCTGGACTGGCAAGGTTGTAGTGTAAGCGCAGAGAAGGGGAAGGATGCTAGAGGTGGAAAAAAAAAAAGGTTGGGTAACTTTTTGTTAACTATTAATCACAAAGGGATTCAGTGTAATTTGCACTGTCAGTACAAACCCATAACCCCTACCATTAATAAATAATTAAAATTTCATGCCTTAGTGTAGATGTGGAAAAATGAACTAAGAAGATGTTTGGGCTTGAAGCAGCTGTGGAGGTCCAATAGGAATGAATGAATAAACATTTATTAAGTGTTTACTATGTGCAAAGCGCTGTGCTAATTGCTAGGGTAGGTGGCAGCTAAGTGGTAGTGGATAGAGCACCAGACCTGGAGTCAGGAAGGCTGATCTTCCTAATTCAAATCTGACCTCAGATTGTGTGACCCTGGCAAGTCACTTCATCCTCTTTGCCTCAGTTTCCTCATCTGTAAAATGAGCTGGAGAAGGAAGGGGCAAACCACTCCACCATCTTTGCCAAGAAAACCCAAAATGGGGTCATGGAGAGTCAGACATGATTAACAACACCAAAAATCTCAGGATTGTAATTAAGAAAATGTTTTGGAATTTAAAAGAAGCTGAGGGAGGGCAGTAGTCAGAGTGGAAGGAGAAGAGAGCGTTTCATAACTGGGAAACAAAAAAAGAACCTGGGGCTGAGAGATGGAGGCCAGAGTCTCTGCACTGAGGAGTGCAGCGTTGGGGGGAATGAGATGGAAGAAGCCTGGAAAGGTAGGAGGAGATGAGGTGAAAAAGGGCTTTGAAAGACAAACAGAGGATTTTGTATTTGATCCCACAGGCAATCGGGAGCCACAGGAGTTAGTGCTAAGAAGGAAGCTTTAGGAGAATCACCTTAGTGGCCGAATGGAGAGGAGAGACTTGGGCTAGGCAGACCCAGCCGCAGTAGGCTTTTGCTGGTCCAGGCATGAGGGGACAAGGGCTGCACTACAATGGTAACAGTGTCAGAAGAGAGAAGGGGGCGTCTTCAAGATACTGCAAAGGAAAAGTTAACCGACGATGGTAACCACTTGGATGTGGAAAGTGTGTGTGTGTGAGAAGTAGAGAGAAATCCTTGCCTTCATTCTGAGAATCAACCCCTGTTGAAGTTGTAGCCTGGTTGCTGCTCCCTCAGGTGCTACATCCATGTCTGTTGAAGACCCAGAGACAAAAGCCTTTGTCCCCAGAAGTCTTCGGTCCTGTCAAATGGTTTAACATCAGAAATTGGTGTGGTTTTGTCAGTGGAAATGATAGTAAATCATTACATGCCAGGCACTGTATTAAGTATGTTTGATTTCCACAACAACCCTGTGATGTGGATGCCGTTATTTTACAGTTGAGGACACTGAGGGACATTCATTGGCATTAAAGAAAAGGCCTCCTTTGTTGCCACAGCCTAAGGACCATGGAACTTCTGGGATCATGGGACTTTCTCCCGGACTTGCAGCTGAAACTTGTGCACATTTCTGTGAAATGTGAGCTTCTTGAATGCAGGGTTTGCCTTACTTTTTGCATATCCCATGATTAGCACAGATTTGTACTTACTAAATGCTTCATTCATTCATTCATTCATTCAGTTAGTTCAGTTAAAGATAATGGAAGGATCCTTACTGCACATAGCTCCTTATGATCCTCCAGCCAATAGGGTTAGAAAGGACACTGGAGTTCATTGAGACCAATCTCCTCTTTTTAAAAAGGAGATAACTGATCCCCAGTATTTTTGCCAAGAAAATCCCAAATGGGGTCACGAGGAGTTGGACACACCTGGACAACATCATGAGAATGTAAGGTCCTTGAAGGCAGGGCCTGCCTTTCTTTCCACTTGTATTTATATTCCTATAGTGTAGCACAGTGCTTGGCATGGAGTCAGTGCTGAATAAGTGCTGGATGAGTGGCTGACCCTCTAACTGCTCCTGGTTTTGCATGTGATATCTTTATTAACTTAAGTATTTTCACTGAGCTGTGATTTCATCTCTGTGGGTGCTCCTTCACACATACTGAAACTCCTCTGCACCCTAGTAAATGAACTTCATGAATTTGTGGCTCAAGATTTTGGTCACTGAATTTTCCTCCCCTTAGCAGTGAGCCTTTCTGTACTTGGGGAGGCTGCGTCCTTGAATACCGGAGCTCTGCTTGTCTTGGGTCCGCCCTGGAAGCCTTCCTGACTTGGGAGGACCTGTCAGAGCTCATAACTCCCCCAACATATCCTTCAGTAGTCCACAGTCAGACACTTTGTCAACCCTCCAGGGCACTGGAGTCGGACTTCATTAGAGGGTGCGTGACACATGGGACTGTAACTACTTTTGTCACTACCCGCTGGCGTGTTTGCTTTTCACAGTCCCTCTGAAATGCTAGGAGAGAGTGATGAGCAGCTACTTCTTAATGAAGATGTGGTCTATTACAGCCATCCCTTCCACATCATGGCTTTCCCCATTGAGGTTTCAATAGGTGTCAGGTTGGCATAAGAAATTAGATGGGAAATTTTGGGGAGTTTTCTGGAAGTTGCAGATAACACAAAGCCCATGACCAAATACTTAACCTGTATTTTACAGTGAGGTACCATAAAAGAAAAATGAATTCAGACTTCTCTGATGCGGAGAGGGCCAAAAAATTGTACCTGGATTTTCTAGATCATGGGCAAGGGGAGCAGGAGTGCTGTGCCCCAGACCCCTGCTATGTGGAAGTGATAACTGCATTTCATTTTTAAATTTTGAATTTAATGAATATCAAAAAAAGAACATTTCTGTTTTACAAAGTAGAACAGAGAGACGGTTGTATGAAAAAATGAGAGGCTCTCTTTCTTCAAGCCTGCAGGAGATTCAAGTCCTGCTTGTCACATTTATTTCTGACTTCCTTCAGTTCTCTTCAGTGCATTTAAAAAATTCCTTTTTCAGTCAGTAACCATTTATTAAGTGCCTATTAGGGCAGTGAAGTGACACAGTGGATAGAGGGCCTGGCCTGAAGTCAGGAAGACTCGGTATCCAGCCTCATATCCTTACTAACTGTGTGACCCTGGGCACGTCACTTAACTTCGTTTGCCTCAGTTTTTTCATCTGTAAAATGAATTGGAGAAGAAACCCACTCCAATATATATGCCAAGAAAATCCCAAATGGGATCATAAAGAATCAGACATGACTGAAAGGACCGAACAACATACAAAGAAAAGTCAATCATAGCCCCCACCCTCCAGGAATTTACATTTTAATAGAAGATCTCACACAGAAGGAAGCTGATGGGGGCAGGGAGGAAGGAAGATACCTGGCATGGGGACTTGATGGAAATCCAGAAGAGTGTAGGTAGGTGGGAGAAGAAGAGATGGCTGGCCTGGGAATCCTCCTTAGATGGAGATTCTGGGAGTAGTTTTCCACTCCCCAATCAGGAGTAGCTTCTTTATTTTCTGCCCCCCCAACTTTCCCTCTCTATCAAATTACTTTCCCTCCAAATTGAACACACATGCACACACACACACACACACACACACACACACACACACCCCTTGTAAAATCAGTAAAACAAAATGAGACCATCCCTTTGTGATGCCCCAAAATGCACATCTAATTCTGCCCCTTGAGTCCATCCCTCTTCCTTTAGGAGGTTGGTTGCACACTTCTCTAGTAGTCCTTTGGAATTGTGGTTGGGCATCATACTGGTCCAAGGGTTCTTGTCACTGTTCTCTGGACTATGCAAAGAGCCACACATCTAGGAAGCATCTGAAGGTAGATTTGAAGTCAGGAAAGATGAGCCTTGCTGACAACAGGTAGCAACTGTTTTTGAGTAGCTCAAGATCTCTCCCAGGTAGCTCTGCGATATCCTGTCATATTGTCACAAATATGGAGAGGTTCCATTTATATCCTGCTCTGATCCATGATAGTGGAGAGCACCTTGGCAAGAATACATGCCTTGCCTCTTCCTAATGATGAGAGAGTCATTGAGCAAAGTTACCTCTGCTGTATATTTCAAGAAATTCTGAGGAATTTTGTGTATGGTTGAGAGACCCCTTGTTGGAAGAGAGCTTTCTTCTTTAATGAGTTGAGAGCTTTTTTATAATCAGCAAACTACAATTACAGTGGGTTCATATTCTTTACATGCCTCAGTCACTTGTGTGATAGTAATTATGTGGCCTGCTATGGAATATTGCTTTCAAAAGTCTGCTTCTTCTCTACCATTACTTCTCTTTAAGGGTGCTCTCAGTGATTCTCACGATCATTTTATATGCATTGGAAAGTAGGCATATAAGTTGATAGAGAGGCAGTGGATGGCACGGTGGTTGGTGTGTCGGGCTTGGAGTCAGTAAGACCTGAATTCAGATACAACCTCTGATGCTTCCTCGCTGTATGAGTCTGGATGGAGCGCCTAACCTGTGTTCGTTTCAGTTTCCTGAACTTTAAAATAAAGATAATAAAGCACCTACCTTCCAGGGTTATTGTGAAGATCAAAGGATATAATATTTGTTAAAACAAAACAAGTACCTGGCATACAGTTGATGCTTTATCCATACAAAAGCTTTATATGCTTTTCCCTTCCTTTCCTCTACGAGGTGATTTTCTCTCAGTCGCCTTTTGGTGGGGATTAAGTAAGATGTGGTACTTTTTTTCGGTGTCTTTGCTGTCTTCCTTGAAATACTTTGTGAATCATTTCCTCAGTGTCCTCAGAATTGTGTTACCTCCAGTGCCAATCTCCATGTATTTGAGTCAATTCATCTTGGAATATAAAAGATGAAATTTCATCAGGATTAAAGTTGGAGCTCTAGATTTGGTTTTTAAAAATCAACTGCAGAAGTACAGAATGTTGTAAAAACTCTCTATAGTTCATGGGAAAAACATTCTGTGATTTTATTAGAATGTAAATTCAGCAGTATTACAGAGACTCCTCAAAACCCAATGCAAACTTAGATAATACCAACATCATACAAGGGAGGTTATAGTTCCATTGTACCCTGCCCTGGCCAGCCCAGCCCACATCTCAAGTATCTTGTTCTGTTCTGGCCGCCCTTTAGGATGGATGTTAACAAGCTGGAGCAAGACCAGAGAAGGGTGACCAGGAGGGTGAAGGCATATATAAAACTATGCCATGTGAGGATTGGATCAAGAAACTGGATGCTTAGTTTAAAGAAGAAAAGACTTAGGGGGTACATGACTACTGTCTTCCAGGGTCTGATGAGTCTTTATGAGGAAGAGAAATTAAACTTGTTTCATGTCCCCCCAGAAGGTATAGCTAGAAGTAGATGGTGGAAGGTAGAAAAGAAGCAGATCTACAAAAAAATTATTTTATTTTTAATTGATAGAATAATTTCCATATCATGGTATAATAAAGATGATTGTACATGAAATTACAAATCTATTATGTATAATTTGCTATTTCTTTTAAATATCTAATAAAGTTATCATGTAAATTTTTTTTCCTTTTCTTCCTTCCTTACTCCCTCTCTGCTTTAGAGATGGCTACTATTAGACACAAATATATATGTGTGTGTGTATGTGTCTGTGTGTGTGTGTGTGTGTGTGTATGTAACACCATTCTATATGTTCTTCTATTTCTCAGTTCTTTCTGGACACAGACATTGTTTTCCTTCTCTATATCCTTTGTAGTTAACTTGGGTATTTTTGATAACCAAAATGACTTAGTCACTCATAACTGTTCTTAAAAACAATCTTGCTGTTACTCTAGACAACATTCTCTCAGTTCTGCCCCTTTTGCTTTGCATCATTTCAATCAAGTCTCTCCATGTTTTGCTAAGAACACCAAGTTCAATATTAAAGGAGACAAATTTTGACTGAATATAAGGAAAAACTTTCTCTTAGTTGAGAGGAATCCAAAGTAAAGTGAACTGCTGTTGGACATAGGTTGGTAGTTTCCTGATTCTGAAGGTCTTTTACCAAAGGCTGAATGAGCACTGGTTGGAAACTTTATAGGAGCTTTTGCTGCTCTGATGTGGATTGGACTAGGTCAAGGTCCCTTCTAATACTTTGAGTCCCCTAGAGAATCCTAGGAGGCAGAAAGGTTTGAAGTAGAGTACAAAAAATGACATTTCCACCATTTCTCTGTCTTTTCCCCTTACTCTCTTGACTTTGCATTAGGTGCTAGTCTAGATGAGAATGTTGCTCATTGGGGGAAAACATAGAAGGTTGAAAAGTAGGAGGAAACAACGTTATTGTTTCCCAAAGAAGAATAAGGATTTTCATTTCTGTTCTTGTCAACATTAAACCTTAAACCTTGAGGGAAAAGTACCGTAATAATCATAAGACTGGAAACTGGAAAGTTACAAAGCACTTTACAGAATCTTATTTTTTATTTGTAAGAAAATCTCTGTGAGGTGTGTAGTGCTCCATTTTACATGCAGTAGAAAGAGTTGCTGTGAATCCCAGAGGGGCTAGAGTACTTTTGCTTTCCATTAAGGGGCCCCGCTGAAATTTGGATGAGTAAACATGGACCAAATTCAGCTTGGGAATCCTGGTCCCTACAGAGAAGGATCTAGATCTTTTTTCCCCTCATATCTTTAACATTATCACCCTTTTGGAAAATCATGTATCTTAGGTCCTGCTCACATCTGGGAAAGATACTTAATGGAGAGTGTATATTAGGAATAGGACAGCTATTTATTTCTGCTGCCTAAGAGAAAAAGGGAACATAAGATTCACAAGTGTTCATTGACAGAAACTTTTCAATATGAATCAGTAATTTGTAACCATGACTATATTCCCCCAGGAGGTTGAGATTTAAGGCCATCTAACCATGTAGCATTTTACAGGATTGCTGAATTGACTTTCCTCTTTTGACTTGGCTCTGCAGTCTCTTTCAAAAGTCCATGTCTTCTGGCAAACCAGGCCAAGGACTGGACTCATATTCCTGCTACAAGTAGTCATTCTCTCTGACTAAGAACCTCTTCCCACTGCCAGTAAGATCTGACTGAGAGACTCAGGGGATTTGACCTCTAAAACTCATAGGGCTGCTTTACAAAAGATACCCAAAGCAAAAAAGGAGGCCAGAGAACCAAGGCCCAGGCCTAACTCAGCTAGCCAGATCTCTGCTATATAGCTTCCATATACTCGTAGCCACCATTTGGACAAGGTGTGTGTCTGTGATGGGGAGGAGTGGTCGTGGGAGGCTGGAGAAGTACTGGGATTTCCTCTCCCACTCCCTCTTAGGAGTGGCCAAGGAATCTTGACACACCAGGTGAGAGAGTTATTCCTTTAAAGATTTCCTGGGTGGCACATGTACAAAAATATTTATAGCAGTCTCTTTTTGATGGCAAAGAATTGAGGGGATGCCTATCCATTGGGGAATGGCTGAAGAAGTTGTGGTATGTGAATGTAGTGGAACGCTACTGTGCTATAAGAAATGAGGGACAAGCAGATTTCAGAAAAATCTGAACCTACTTGCTGAGTGGAGTGAGCAGAACCAGGAGACTGTTGTACACAGCAGCAGCAACACTGTGTGATGGTTATTTAATGATACAGGACAACTCCGAAAGACTCGCAATGGCAAATGCTGTCTACATCCAGAGAGAGAATTGTGGAGTCTGAATGCAGATTGAAGCATGCTATTTTCACTTTTTTGGTTTTTTTCTTTCTTGTGGTTTTCCCCTTTTGTTCTGATTCTTCTTTCAGAACATGACTAATGTGAAAGTATGTTTAACATGATTACACATGTATAACCTAAAAAGAAAAAAAAGATTCTCTCATCTCAGCGGTCATTCCCTTCTGATGCAGACAAACCCTCCCTATAGCCCCATCCCGTTGAAGCCATGGGGGCTGGCAGTCGGAGAGGGGACCCAAGATTTACTATACCTTTCCAAAGCTATAGAAACTCCTCAGCACCAAACCATATTTACTTCCAAGTAGGCAGGTCACAACACTACACGGGATATGCTCCATTGGGGGCGGGGAACCTGCAGCCTCTAGGCCACATGTGGCCCTCTAGGTCCTCAAGTGAGGCCTTTTGTAGGAGGAATGGGCCTCAGTTGTGTGGAGAAAATTCAGTTATTCTTAAAAAATAGAAGGATGATTCAACATCAGAATAGGTTATTGAGAGACACTATGGAAACTATATCCCAGGAGATATTTAAAAAAAAAATAAAGGGCTGGAGCACTTATTTCCCTGCCTACAGGTTCTCTATTCCAGTCCTCTTTGTTCTTTAATTTCATGTGGTCTTAGAAGGCCTTTGAGAATTGGGCCATCTGGCTCCTTCTCCTCCTACTTTGATCAAAGGTATCTACTTGAAAAGAAGACTTCTTTTGGTGCTGGTTTAATCTCTATTTTGACTTTCTAAGGAAAATCTTTAATTTCTCATCTGCTATTGACTTTATTGGCTGAGCACATAGAATATTGGAATTATGAGACAGAAATTTTTAATCCATTCTAAATAATTTCACTTTACTTGAAAGTCACCTTTTGATCCTGTAGGGATCTTTAACTGAGGGCGTCCCTTTTGTTTTCCATGAAGTCTCTTTCTTCCTTTAAGACACAACAGAAATGTTAGATTTTGCAGGAAACCTTTCCTGTTGCCTTCGACCACTAATGCTCCCTTCCCCCCCCCCAAGATTGCCTTGTAATATTTGGCACATATTTATATTTATTTACTTTTTATTGATGTCCTCCCATTAGAAAGTACACTTCTTATAGCATCATTTTTTTATACTTTTACCCCCAGGGCCTAATACAGTGCCTGGCACATAGTGAGGAATTTATCAATACTTATTGATTATACATTTCTTTCTTTTCTAGTACTAAAAAGAAAAGTCACTGGAATGAGAATCAGGAAGACTTTGGGTTTGAGTTTCAGTAGTGTCACTTGCATTTGGCTTTGTTCAAATCTATTCACTTCTCAGAACTTCTGTTCCTTCATGTTTAAAATAAGTAGGGGCTGTGGATGGTGTGTGTGTGTGTGAGTGGAGGCTGACTTAAAGGTCCTTTTTAGCTCTAATAGAATTCTGAGTCTATTACTGCATGTTATCATATGAAGGGGAAGATGCTTGAGATTTAAATGTGTAATTTCTATGGATAAATAATCCCCATTTCTTCTAGAGTTTTTGGAATGCGTTAGTCTTATAAGTAGCTGCTGGAATGTATTAGACCATCTGAGAAAAAGATTAAGAGGAAAAAATAAATCTGAAGAAAGTATACCAAGAAAGTTCTTTAAAGTATTTTACTGCAAGAGGTCCAATAAAATTGACTATAGTTACTGCTGGAGATTAATGAGTATTCTGTGAGGACATAAATTTACTTCTCTAAAAAAAAACACAATTACCGTATATGGCATAATCCTTCAACCAATATTCATTTTTTAATTAAAATTTATTTTTTTCAATTAACCAGCATTTATTTTCTCTCCCTCCAAGAGTCTTCCTACAATCCTCTCCCCCACTGAAAAAGGAAAAAAAAACCCTTATAACAACTATATCTAGTTAAATGAACAAATCCCACATTGGACATGTCATAAAATGCATGTTTCTCTGAGTAATGAGTACATCACCCATTTGTCAAGAAGTGGGTAACATTTGTCACCTTCAGTACAGCTGGTCATTGCATTGATCAGAGTAAAGGCTTGCAGAGTTGTTTATTTTATAATATTTCAGCCAATATTTCATTCAAAAGATGTTTGAATGCTTTTCTGGGAAGGACACAGAGAAGATTTAACTATAACCCCTTTCTTTGAGAAACTTGTAACTTAGTTGGTGAGGTAACATATACACATAACAATGCAAGAGTTAAATCAAGACAAAATAAATAACAAAAATTTAAAAAACAAAAGAAAAAAGATGTGACAGTAATATTAACTAATATTTTTATTGTACTTTCAGGTTTGCAAAGTGTTTATATAATCTCAAGGCAATGTGTGATAAATATGAAATGAGTGATCCAGGTAGACTATTCAGTAGAAATTTTGAAGACAGAGAAATTCATGTGGTCTTGAGTGGTTAGGAAAAAATACCAAGGACAAGGTACAATTGAACTGGGTTATACTGTGTGGGTAGGATTCATATGAAAAAGAAGGAAGGCATTATATCTTGAGGTAGGAACATGTATTATGTAGTTAGAAGTAGATAGACCAGGTTATATGGAGTGGCAAGTTAATTTTGGGAAGTTATGGTGAATAAGTGTGGAAATGTAGGCTGAGACCAGATTGTAGGAGAGTTGGCTGAAGAGGGGATCTGAACACACTGTCTTTGAAAATCTAAATGAAGAAAAATGTAGAGTTGCTGTTATTCAGTTACTTCAGTTATGTCCACTCTTCGTGACTCCATTTGGGATTTTCTTGGCAGAGATACTGGAATAGTTTGCCATTTCCTTCTCCAGCTCATTTGACAGATGAGGAAACTGAGGCAAGCAGGGTTGGGTAACTTTTCCAGAGTCACACAGCTAGTAAGTATCTGAGACCAGATTTGAATTCAGGAAGATGAGTTCCTGACTTCAGGCCTGGCCCTCTGTGTACTGTACCACCTAGCTGCCTGTTAAATGCTTTAAACATCTTCTGATTAAGTCTAGCGGAAGAAAGCTTGTGTGTAGTGGTTACGAACCAATCTTTTCAAATGCCTAGTAACGTCTTCTTGTTTCCTACAAAGGAAGTTGTGGTCCTGGTTATCCCCGGAGAATAGAGTGACATTTCACCCTCCTTTTGTGCTGTTTAGGCAGAAGAGTTGAATGTAGGCCTGGGTTTGCCCCTGAAAGGGAATTTCTTTCAAATTTCCTCCACTTTTCCTTCCTTCACCCTTCACATCTTGTTAGTTGATGGGCCATCTTGCAACTATTGGAGATTGTGACTAGGGAATATCCCTTTTATATCGCATATATCTGTATGCTAAAGAAAATATCTTCTGTGTTTGCTTCTGTTGTACCCCCTGAGCTGCCACATCCTCTCCCCCTCCCCGCACCCAACATTTTTTTCTGTCTTCCAGATTTCCACAGATTTCCTCAACAGTTGCTCACAGAAGTACCTCTAACAGTTAATAATAGCTCATTTCTACTGATATATGCATACTCCCGGAACACCATGACCTTAATATTATTGTATCATTTAACACAGATGAATGGTTTGAATTCCGAATCCAATTGTTCCTTCATTTTTAAGGTGCCTTTTAAAGATCATTCCATTGGAAACTAATAGCCACGTCATGTGCTTGAAATCTCCATCATGTTTATCTCTGTATTTTTATAGTGTTTTAGAGTGTTAGTATTGTGCCATGAGCTCCTTTTTCTATAGTGAATATGATTCATAGTTTTTGTAGGGATCTTAAAAAGTGAGCACTATTCAGATTGTCTTCTCAGGATATAAAGTGAAGTTTTTTGAAACAAAAAATAGCCAAGAAAACAAAGTGTTTCAGAAATAATAGCCATTGGAATTAGGAAGGGGGTAGAGCCATTCTTTGCTCCCCAGATGTTTTTTTTAGGTTAATTAGGCCAAGGGAAAGCTGCCCTAGAAATGCCAAGTGTGCACACTAAATAGGAATTGTTGACTTCCATCATGAGGAAGGAAGTGGCCAAAACAAGAAAAAGATAAAATAAGACGAAGAGGGGGAGAGTATTTAGGCCTCCAGATAGTTTAGTAAGTCAAGTTGAAAGTTGTCAAGTGGATGAATTAATTTTTCAGCCAGAGATTTAATTAAAAAAAAAAAAGAAAAGCCAGTCAACACACCCTGCCTCACTCTCTAACTTGTGGACCTTGTAAGGAAATGTGGAAGACTTTGTGGGAAATTTGAAAAAATAACTAAGCATTGATTAGAAAACTCCTGGGAAACAGTCGTCAAATATGGGAACAATTCCTGGTTAAAGAAACCATGATTACTTAGTAAATAGGTGAATTTATTTACTGAAGAACCTATTAACTATTTATATAAAAATTGTATGGGCCTATCAAAAAAAAAATGTTGGAAGTAGTGGTGGATTGGTAATCTTATTACAGGCTGTTACAAGAGGAAGGGCCCAAGCTGACCTTGTGACGTTTCTCTCTATGGTTTGTTAGTTTGTACCTAGAAAAATGAGGGAATCTCTACCTGACTTTAAACAGGAAACTCACAAAGTTAAATAGGGAACATTTTATTGAATGATTGAATAAAAATGAAATAGAACACACAACAATCCTAGGGAAAGACATTTCCTCCACTGAGCAATCCAACTTCTCAGTCACTTAGTATTCAGGGACATTGTCTGTCAGTAAATATTTATTGGGCACCTACTCTGTGCCCAATATCCCACTGGGGATACAAAAAATGAGGGAAGGAAAGGGTATAAATATTTATATAGAGCCTATTCTGGGTCAGGCACTGTGCTGAAAGAGTTCAAAAAATATTTCATTTGATCCTTATGATAAACCTTGGAGATAGGCGCTGTTGTTATCCCCATTTTGCAGTTGAGGAAACTGAGGCAAAGAGAGTTAAATAATTTGTCCAGGGTCACACAGTGAGTATCTGAAGCCAGATTTGAACTCAGATCATATTGAATCCAAGCTCAGTAGTCTATCCACTGAACCACCAGACACCTCAAAAAAAGAAAAAGATGAAAGACGCTCCCTTCTCTCAAGGAACTCACAATCTGAATACCTGAGTTTAATAGGTCTATGGGACATCCAGTTAAAAATGTCCAATAGACAGCTGGAGATGCAAAACTGGAGGTCAGCTTAGAGATTAGAACTGAATTTGAGAATTTGATTTTGAGACTAGATTTGAGGATCATTAGCATAGACTTGATCATTGAATTTATGGGAGCCAATGAGATCACCGAGTGAAATAGAGGGAGAAGAGAAAAAGGGGCCCAGGACAGAGCCCTGGAGGACACCCATGGTTAGCAGTCATGGTCTGTATGATGAGGTAGAAAGGAAACTGAGAAGGAGCTGTCAGATGGGCAGGATGAAGACCAGGAGAGAGGGGTGTCCTGAAGAGGAGTCTCTAGGAGAAGAGGTCAAGAAGGGAGGACTGAGGAAAAACCATAAGAACTGGTAATGTTCATGATTTAGGAGAAAACTGTCTCCACTGAACGAGGAAGCTGTGAGTCAGACTATAGGGAATTAAGAGGAGAAGAAGAAAGGAAATGGAGATGCCTGCTGTAGATGGCTATCTCAGGGAGTTCGGCCACAAAAGGGATGGGATGATGATTAGAGGAGATGGATGGAGGGAGGGGCAGAGACAGGTATGTTTGGAGGCAGTGGGGGAATAGCTAGTAGATGGGAGGAGAAATTAAAGATAGTGAGGGAGGCTGGAGAAGGTGGGAGGGAGATGGCGCATGTAGAGATGGTAGGAGTTAGAAAGGAAAAGATTTAAGTTAAAAGCAAGTTTGTTGCCTATGGAACAGGTGATCCAGAGAGCACAGGGGAAGGGGTAGGAAGCTTTAGAGTGGGTCATTGAAGGGTGAGTGGGTTGTAGGGAATGGGAATAAGGTATCAGGCAGTGGGGGTTGGCTGCTGGGGGTTCAGAATCACCAGGCTGGGGAGGGTATAACCAGAGGGAAGTTTGTTAATCATTAAGGGAAGATTTTAGATAGACTTTCAATGTCTACCGGATGAATGAAATACTTTCAAGATCTTAGGCACTTCCAGGGAGAGGGAGAAGCAAGGACTTGTCATTGAATAAAGGATGTTAATCTCTTTCTCCCAAGCAGCCGGTCAGGTTGAAGGTGCGTGGGAATGGTGCCCTTCCCCTTCCCACTGGAGGCAGGATATGAGGCATGAGAAAGACAATTGCTTCATTCTCTCTGTGATCCTCAGGCAGTTTTATATCATCGCAATCACAACTCCGTTGTATCTTCTCCAGCTACTACTTGGCTCCTCTGGCAGTTCTTCTGATTCCCAGTGTGAAGCCACAGGTATTACTGTTCAGGCAAAGTCATATGTACTTTTCTTTTTAAAACTTGGATTGTGTGATCTGAGACAGTTCCAAAAGACCCATGTTGGAAAATGCTAATCACATCCAGAGAAAGAACTATGGGGTCTGAATGCAGATTGAAGCACGCTATTTTCTCTCTCCCTTTTTTTCTCTCATGGTTTCTTCCTCTTGTTCTGATATATTTAATGTGATTGTACACGTGTAGCCTATATCAGATTGCACACTGTCTTGGGGAAGGGGAAAAATTTAAAACTAAAAATCATGTAAAAGTGAATGTGGAGAACTAAAATTAAATAAAAATTTTTTAAAAATTGGATTACCAAGGCGGATGGCCAGCTTCCCTGGTCATTGGGTGTGGTCTCTGCCACCTTGGAGGGTAATCTCCAGAGTTTCCCTTGTCTGTCAGGATCTGCAGTCCTATTTACATGACAGTTCAGGATTCTGGACCAGAGTAAGGGACAACCTTTCCATGAAGCTACTGTTTGCCACCTTTCTTGTCCCTACAAAGCCTCATACGAGCTCTCCCAGGGAGTAGGAACTTGAGGTCTTTGACTTTAAAAGAATCCCTTTGTACCAGCTCTAGGTTCCAATACAGTGATTTTAAAGTCTTATGTACTTTTCCCGTAACACCTGGAAGAAGTGACTTCTACCTGAGGGAACACTTTTTAAGGATCAGGAAAAGCTTCCTTGTTATTTCCTCCAGTACTCAGAAATCTCTTTTAGGCCCATTAAAGCTGCTGCTTCAACTTTGTACCTTTATCTTGTTCTGTTTCCAGTTTAGAGCAGACAGCATGCATCTGACCTGGCCCGTGGCATTCTCAGGATCATAAATCCTTGCCATTACCCAGGTCACTGATGTGTGTGTGTGTGTAAATATATATATATATATATGTAGATATATTCTGCATCATCTCCCCCAATTAGAATGTGAATTCCCTTTAGGACTGGAGCTGTTTTAGCTTTTCCATTTTTATCCCCAGTACTTAGCATTGTGCTGGGTAAATAGTAGGTGCTTCATTAATGCTTTTTTTTTCATCTTTTCTTTCAATGAGATAGGGTTACTTAAATCAACAGGTTGTTATCCTTGCTATTTGCCAGTTGTGCCTTAGGCAGAGAGGCTAGGTGGGAGGGAGAATATACGTTTTCCAAGTCACAGAATATCATTGTTGGAAGGAGCTACAGAGGTGGTCTTGTACACTCCATACCTGAATGAGGATCTATTCTGTAGCATATCAGACAAGGGAGTCATCTGGCTTTTTTTTTTTTTTGAAGGCCTTCAGTGATGAGGAATCTGTAACCTCTCAAAGCAGTCTGTAGTCCTTTAGTTAGAGTTTTTCTTAGAGGGCCACCATTCCATTTTTTAACAAGGTGAAAAGGTTCCAGCATTGACTACCCAGCAATTTACAAATAACAGTAAAAAAACAAAAGATAAGTAGATTTAGAAGATGACTGTTAGATAGTCAAGGGTTAAAACTGATAAGAGAAAGCTGAGACATCTCCTTTCAAAGCCCATCCACCATCCAACCTTGATAGGGAACATAGTAATGTTCTAAGGATTGATAACTGGCTATTTGGAAATGCAGATGGACAAAATAAGGAAGAAATATAGTGATGGCTAAGAGATGAAGGGGTTTGGAGTCTACAGTGAAGGACCTTTACTTAAAGCTGCTATAGTGCATTGTGGAGTTAAGGTCTGTGGTGGAAGGCATAGCTACTGGATTGCAGTGGTACTGGGTAATGCTCATGTTATTCCCATGAGTCACTGTGGGACAATGGAGCTTCTCAGATTCATCTTTAAGAGTGTATCCTACATTCCTGACTTTTTACAGGAGGCAGTAAAAGGGTTCTGTGGTGAGATAAAATGGATTCTGAGAGCTGACAAGGAATCGTGCTTCATGTTATCTTGAATTTAGCTGAAAGTAGGAGAGATATTGTTGTAGCCTCTTGCAAAGACTAGCTGACTGATATGAACCATATGATTATGGTGTTGATTGCCAGAGATTTTAGGACGTGTCAAATGAGAAGGGTACAAGAGATGGAGTGCTCATCCATAAGAATTTTTTTCCTTTTTTAGATTCTCTTGATGTCTCACGCATACACACACACAAATCAAAGTAAAGGCACTCAGCTGGTATATGTGCTGGTGTGTTGTCTCTTTTTTAAGGTAATACTGTTGGATAATTTTGTTTCTCCATTGTATTCTTGTCAGGGAAATAATCAAGTCTTTGGTTAAGAAAACATTTGGTAAGAAAACATTAAATTTGGTCACTCAGGAGGAGGAAAGAGGCATAACCCTTAAATTAAACATTTTGTAGGAGAAAAGGTGCAGTGAGAATTCATTCTGTGGCTCAAAGATTCCTTTCTTAACATGTTTAGGGATTTCTGACAGTGCAGAGTACACTGTTTGCAACTTTATTTCATAAGAAAGGCATCCTGTGTTAGAGAAGCAAGGTCTCTTAGTAGACACAGAACTAGCCTTGGATTCATGAAAGCCTGATGGGTGTTAGCCGTATGTCCTGGGACCATTGTCTTAGCCTCTTTAGTGCTTTCAATGACTTTTTGATACGACTGTAAGTTTCAGAGAAGGTGCTATTCTCATGTGGGATATCTCAGTATCAATGGAATCACAGATCTGGTTCCCTGTTTCTTAGGAAACCCACATTTCCATGCTAGAGTGATCCTTTGGTTGCCTCCTTACGTGAGTTTGGCCTTTTTAGTTTTTTTTTCTTTAAACTTGGTGTCACAGTTTTTGTTCAACTTAGAAAATATCAGCTTTGGATTGGACAATATCAAGAGCTAAGGATGATGCAGAAATGGAAGGGGATAAAAGAGATGTAGGGTACTCCTCATCACAAAATATTTATTCAGTGTTTTTAGAGGTGCTCTTGAAAGAAGCAGCAATTTTAGAAACTTAGTTCCCAAAGTAATAATCTAAGGGGTGGTTGGTTATGTCAGTTATTAGTTTTGGAGATTGTCCTATGAGCATAGTAGTAAGGGAGGAGAATCAGTGTGGAACGTGGGGACGTGTTCACATACGATTAAAGTGAACATGGTGGAAGAGTAGGAGAGTTGGTTCTTACAAGTTAGAAACTTAGGAGTTCCTTCAGTTTATTGAGGACTTGGTGAAAGAAAGGAGGAAGTGACTGGAAAGTTTGTGTGAATACTCAGAATAACTTGAGCGGGCATTTTGGTATAATTTGGAAGCCCCCTGCAAGTGATTGAATGCAAGAGAGTGTAAATAGCAGTGGAGAGCCAGTCTGCAGTGTCTACCAGTACAAAGTGGGCAGTGTTGAAAAACTCCAGATCAATCTTTTGTCCTTTATGGTGTATCTGAATCGTGGGTATCTGAACCCACGTTTTCTCTTTTAGAAGGAGCATTTCTGTTCTATGCAAGTGTGGGCTAAACAGTCATGGGGTAATGGTTGACAGGATTACAGAGAACCTTTTTCTTTTTTAAAGCTTTTTTTTTTTTTTACAGTGTCCTGCTTAGTAAATGGTTTTCTGGTAACTTAACCAAAGTTTAACAAAAACCCTCTGCCAAGTAGGTGCTTGCTTATCAAGTTTTATTTCACCCTGTTTCTCCCTTTACTTACTTATGTTTCCGTGGCAGTTGTACTTATCTGCCTCTCTTGTGATTCTGTTATTTGGAGGCATTTGCAAGTTGAATATTCTATTCACATCTTTTTTTAAAGGAATATAGGACCTAAACATTTTTTTTTTTATTGTTGTTGAATGTTCATCTTATGTTGATGATGAAGCACAGGTTTGCATTTTGTGACTTATGCCCTTTGCTCTTTAGAACGTTATTCTGTTTCCTTCCATTACTTCTTGTGGGTACAAAATAATCTTGAGTTACTCCAATTTCCTTTCCTTTATTATATTTGAACATCTTTGTCTTGTCTTCTTGCAGAATTTGTTGTTTGTCATTACAGTTGTTAAATTTGGCCATTAGAATCTGAAATATAAGATTTGGGGTGGGGGAGGCTCCCAATCCATGCCTTTCATCATTGCTTTGCTTTCCATATTCAGGAGCTTTAGACTGTTTTCTTACATTTCCCTGCATATTATGTTCTTTTGGGAGACACGATTCTTAAGCTGTAGATCTCATTTTTGAGGTCTAATATTTTGGCTTATATAGAGATCATGTGCTCGTTTAATATTTACACGTCTGCTTCTCTGTCTGATTTCCCTCCACTTCAGTATTTTCATTATCTAATCCGATATTTTTTCTTTTGTTCATTTAGAGCAATTCTCCAGCGAGCAATTTTTTTTCTAAATTTGCTAATTGGGTTTTAAAATTCCACATTGAGAGCTTTAAATCCTGACCTATATTCACCCATAATTTCTCATATTATGGATTTTACTTTTCTTTTGAATCATTCAACAATTTCTTGGTGTTGTTCGATATCCTCTTGGGAAACCATAGGATTTCATCAGATGTCATTTTATTTTCCTTTGTCTTATGGTGTCTGTAAAAAGAGAGCTTTCTGGTCTGTTTGAGGATTTATTACTTATTCTTCCTTTGGGTTTTAGGATTTTCTCTGTCGGTTTATCTACTTGTTCTGGGTTTTTATTGTTTTTTTCTTTGGCATTACGCTCAGTTTTTGTTTTGTATTTTCCTATTACTTTCTGACTCTTTCCCCTTATCATCTTGAAGCCGGGCTATAAGTGGTCAGCATTCTCATGCCTGTGTTCCTGCCCTGAGTAGCCTCTGGTGTGGCGAGCCTGGCCTCAGATGGGTTTCAGTCCCAGTGCAGTCACGCATACTGCCTGCTCATCTTCCCTTCTCTTGCCTAACCTCCCTTGGCTCTTGTCTTTCCTTTTCTGGTCAGTCTGAATCAGCAACTACTCCTCTTTGTAGGGTGTGGGTAGAAGGGAAGGGAATAAGCTTTTAGTTAGTACCTACTGTGTGCCAGGCTCTGTGGTAAACAGTTTTTGCAAATATTATCTCATTTCATTCTCACAACATCCCATCAATGTAGGTAAGAGTATCATCCCCATTTTATAGTCGAGGGAGCTGGGGCAAACAGAGGTTAGTTAAGTAAGTTGCTCAAAGTTATACAGCTTGTAATTGCCGGAGGCTGGATTTGAACCAAGGTCTTCATTACCAGTTTAGCTCTCTATCTACTGCGCTATCTACTGACTCTGGATAAATTCGAACTTAAGGCTACTTAACCTAGTGCCAGTCCCAGACAAAAGGCAGCATGTTTTCAGCCCTGCCCTAATTTGCCATCCAGTTTGTATTATTTGTATAATTAGTAAAAACTAAGTAATGCCTTGTAAATTCTATTTATACTTGAAGCCCTGGCAGAGAGCTGTAATGACTATGTAATAGGACAGTTTACCAAAAGTATGTTATAATTAGAACGGGACAGTTTGCTGGCACCAGGTGGCGCTAGATGGTATTAGGTGGCACAATGGGTAGAGCACTGGAGCTTGAGTCAGGAAGGCTAATCTTTCTGAATATTGTGATCCTGAGCAAGTCACTTAATCTTGTTTGCCTCCATTTCCCCATCTGTAAAATGAGCCAGAGAAGGAAATGGCAGAACACTCCAGTGTCTGCCAAGAAAATCCCAAATGGGGCCATAAAGCATTGGACTGGACTGAAAAATGACTCAACAGCAAAAACATAACCCAAAACAGTGCGCCGGACAGTCTTCTGAGAACTTTTGCAGGCATACCGTTTGAGTCTCACGTCAACCGTTCAAGGTAGGTGCTGTAATTATCCCCATTTTACAGTTGAGGAAACTGAGGCAGGCAGGTTAAATGAAACTAGGACTGTTTAATAATGTGGACAGCAAGTACAAATGTTTGCATGAGTGTGTGTATGATGTGTGTGTATATAGACAAAAGATATCAAGGCAGAAATCAGGATTCTACCCTCAAGGATGGGCAGCCAGTGAATAGTGTAGCAGTTCTGGAGTTAGGAAAATCTGAGTTCAAATCTAGCCTTGGACACTTATTAGCTGTGTGACCCTGGGCAAGTTACTTGACCCTGTTTGCCTCCATTTCCCATCTGTAAAATGAGCTGGAGAAGGAAATGGCAAACCACTTCAGTATATTTGCCAAAAAATCCCCAAGGGGAATCATGAAGAGTCAGACAGGACTGAACCGACTGAACAAAAATCAGTTTCAGATTATGGCATACCACATAGTTTAAAGGTCAGAGGTTACGTTTACTTTAAAATATTGTCTGTGTCTGAATTGTGTTGAGGAATATAAGATTTTTGTGGTAGTTTGGAATCCCAGAGTAATACATGCTGTGAATCTTTTTTACTTAGCTGTTATCTTTTTGGTCCAATTACTCATTCAGTTATATATCCGTGTCCCAGATTGCTCTCTTCCATGGTCTCCACCTTCCTGTCATAGTTTTTAAAGGATATACCTTCATATCAATAACCTTAAAAAAATACTACGAGCTTCATTTCTGATCTCCCAGTTCTTTTCTCCACCATTTCTGCCAAATATCAACAATGAATTCTTTCTGTGTGATAAATAGCTTTATATGCATATCTTTTGACACCAGATCTAATCTGACCAGGTCAGATTGGTCATCTCCCTCAGGTCTCTTCTACATCTAAAATTCTGAAGAATCATTAGACTTGGTGTCAGAGGTGCCCAGTACAGATTTTGGTTCCTCTGCTTTACTCCTGCAATTTTGGCCAATTTGCTCTCAAATCTTTTAGTTTCTGTAGCGATCAGAGGATATCTGATGTTTTTTCCAATCCTGTCATATCTTACTTAAATGTTTTCTAAAAATTAAGCATATATTTTCTGTCCATCCCACTTCTTACTCCCCACAAAGTCTGTAATAAATACTCATCATCAGAGCCAGCGGTGTCTGGATGTAGCTTGAGGCACGCTTTTTCACTTTATTTTTCTTGAGATTTTTTTTTCTTTTCTTTCACAACATGATGACCACAGAAATATGTTTTGCATGGCTACACATGTACAACCTATATTGAATTGCTTGCCTTCTCCATGAGGGAGGTGGGGAAGGAGAACAGGAGAGAATTTGGTATTCAGAATTTTAAAAACAAATGTTAAAAATTGCTTTTACATGTAATCAGGAAAAAATAAAATATTAAACAAAAATTTTTTTAAAAACACAAATATTCATAGTCAAAATAAATTTTTATATTATTTATGTCCAAAATGCACGTTGTATTCTGCATATTAAATCCTCTCTTTCAGGAGGGAAGTAACCATCTTCGTCACTGATACTTTGGAATTAGGCTTGGTCTGATCCCATATTTTGAATAATAGGTTGGTTTTATCAACTTGTTGTTTCATTCATGCTTCACACTTTTTTTTAACCTAAATGATCTTGCTCTTGTGTGTATATGTATCTATATGGCAGTCTATATTTAATCTCTTTTTCCTTTCCATAATGGGACTCTGTTTTTCTTTATTATTTTTGAATACAAAGAATCACTTATAAGATCCTAGATTCTTACATGTATTGCTGGAAGGGCCTCTAAAGTCCAGCATCCTAATTTTAGGAGAAACTGAGGCCTCAGAAGGCAAAATGACTTGCTAAAAGTTGTACAGATAATTATGACCAAATTGAGATTTGAACTCACATCTCATGACTTCAAGTTCATCACTGTTTTTACTGCCATGTTTCTCAGTCCTTCTACAGCTTCTTACAAACTACAAAAACTTTTTTTTATCTTTGCTGACATTCAAAAACATGTTTTTCTCTTTTACCCTTCCATTTAAAAAAAGTGTCTCTGTTGTATAATTGTTTTTAATTTAAAATTTTTAATTGTAAACTGAAACACCAAAAAAGAGAGCATTTCCATAGACACAGCAGAATACAAAAAAGAGGACTTTATTTGAAACCATATGAATCTCCATATTTCTGTTGCTTAATTATTTTCAGCACAGTTTACTTGGCTGATGAAATTATGGTGCCATGGGCTAGTTTTAGCGTGGTTTATTTTAGTTAGTCTACATCTTTTTCATGTTTCTTCCTACTCTGTGCAGGGCATTATCCTGGGCACAGTGGAAATCCAGAGAAGGAAAAAGACAGGCTTGAAGCAAGGATCTTTTCTGTTTGGGAGGAATCTAATCAGGCGTACTTGTCTCTGCACGGTACTCAAGGGTTGGAAATAAATATTATTGTATTGTGTGAAATGTCGCCGTGATAGGCCTGGCTTTGAGTGAGAGCTGGCAATTAGGCTTCTTGTGTGCTATTGCCTGACTTACTTTTTTGAACTATGTGATTGGGTTAATGGGTTGTACCAATATTAGAAACAACTGATCACGCTGACCTTGGAAAACCTGTGGTTTTTAGGTCAAAACAATTTTAGTGATATTTGGTGTTGGATTTCATCAAAGTGAGGTGTTATTTCCAACAACTTTTTTTTTTGGGTCTACCTAATACTACATAAATAGTGTGCTTTAAAAGAAGTGCTCAAGAGACAGCAGTAAACATTTATCGAGTGCCTACCATGTGCCAGGCACTATGTTAAGAGTTGTGAATATTCAAAGAAAGACAAAAGACAGCCCCTGCTCTCAAGGAACTCACAGTTCAGTGTGGAGGCAACATGCACATAGCTATGTACCTACTAGACATACACCGGATAAATTGGAAATAACAAGTAGTGGGTTGCAGCTGTAGAACTAAGGGGAACTGGGAAAGGCTTCCTGTAGAAGGGGAGATTTTAGGTGGGACTTGAAGGAAACCAGGAGGCAGGTAGTTCAGTGTCGCTCTGCTCTGGTTAGACCTCCCCTGAGCAGTGGTCTTCTCTTCTGGGCGCCATGTTTTATAAGCAACATTGACAAGCTGACACGTTTCTGCAGGAGGTACTGTGATGGTGAGTGGGCCAGACAACACATCACATGGGGACCGGTTAAAGGAAATGGTGATTTTTAGCATGAGAGAGAAGACCTGAGGAATGATAGGCGCTATTGTTCTTTTTCAGTTATTTTAGGGATTGCTGTGAAAGAGATTAGATTTAACCCTGCTTGGTTTCAGAGGGAAGAGATAGGATCAATAGATGAAAGTTACAGGAAGACAGATTTCAGCATAAAGTAAGGAAGAAATTCCTAACAGGGAGCAGTATCTAAAAATGGAATGAGCTGGCCTTGTGAGAGTGAATTTTCTGTCCCTAGAGGTCTCAGAGCGGAGATTGAGAGATCAGTTGTTAGAGATGTTGGACAAAGAGGTGCTCCAAGTAGGGATTATACAAGTCGCTCTACTTTTTGGGGCCTCAGTTTCCTTCTTTGTAAAATGAGATGGTTGTGTTGGATTTCCAGTTCCCCTTCCCTCTCTATGATCCGCAGTGGTTTGTAAAATTCTGTAATGGTATGAATCGTAAGCTCTTATTATTAAACTGCTTGAGTGGATTGGATGAAAGTGTCTTGTATCTCAGGGAACTTCAGATGATTCTGAGAGCTAGGACAGAGGCAGGTGACCCTCAGAGCCTTTCTTGGTCATGTCACTCCCCAATTTCTGGTCTGTTTTCTTTCCTCTCACTGATAGCTTCTCATTTTTCTATCTCCTTTTCCTCCTAATTTCTTTCTTTTCCTCTCCCTTTATTCCTATTTCTCCTTTTCCTCTTTTTCTTCTAGACTGTCTTAAACAAGTAATCATTATCCTCTGTTATTTTTTAAATTCAATTTATTTTATTTTCAGTTCCAGATTCTCTCCCTCTTCCTTCTCCCTCCCTCACCCATTGAGAAAGGCAAGAAAAGCAAAACCCTTTACAAATGTGTAGAGTTAAGTAAAACAAATTCCTAAATGAACCATGTCAAAAAGGAAAGAAGAGAAAGGAAAAGGTGCTTTATTCTGCCCTCAGTGCATCCACTGGCTCTCATGTTTCATCATACGTCCTTTGGAACTGTGTGTGTTTATTGCATAAATAAGAATTCCTAAGTCCTTCAGAGCTGATTATTTTTACAATATTATTGTTATACAAACTGTTCTCCCACTCACTTCTCTTACATCAGTTCATACAGGTCTTTGCAGGTTTTTCTGAAACCACCCCTTCATCATTTCTTATAGCGCAGTAGTGTTCCGTAACTTTCATGTACTGTAACTTGTTTAGCCATTCCCTAACTGATGGATACTCCTTCAGTTTCTTTTTTCTTTGATTTCTCTGGCGTAAAGTCCTAAAATTGTTATCTTGGAATCCATAGGTATTCACAGTTTAACAGTTTTTGGGCTAGTTCAAATGGCTCTCCTGAATGGGTGGATCTGTTTGCAGCACCAATAGAGCATTCAAGTTAGGCTGTGGGTTTTTAGTTTTTTTTTTTTTTAATGTCTTGGACCTCTTTTGCAGTCCGGTGAAGCTTAAGGATCCCTTCTGAGAGTAACATTTTTAAATACATAAAATAAAATTCATAGGGTTGTGAAGGAAACCAGTTTTATTGAAACACAGTTTTCAAAATATTTATCAAACAGTTTAGATCCCTGGGTTGAGAATTCTTGCAGTAGATAGATGTTGTTTAGCCCCACAGGTTACCCTTGTTAATGGCTAAGCTAGAGAGAAGGCTCAGGTTGTGGCAGAATGATGACATTGGGGCCTGAAGTCGGAGGTTACTTCGGTTCCCTAAGCTGTCTCAGTTTCCTGCAGGTATTCTCAAAGCTTAGAAATCACTAACTAGTTTGGGATACATTAATGGTTAAGAAAATCTTGGTGAGTAGTACTGTATCCTGTGGTGAAGTGCTTCTAAGATCTCATCCCTGTGAGGAAGCCTAGTGCTTGGACACCTACCTTGTCGAGGAAGTGAAAAGGGATGCTGAGGACTGTATGCAGTGTGCGAGGCAGGACAGGAGAAGGAGGCATTTGGTTTCAGAAATTTTATTGGGCGTAGAAGTTGTTACAAGTGTGTGCTGTCCAGACTTTTCTTCTCCTCTTGTTTAGTGCAGTTATGACTGCATTGGAGTTTGGTTATTTAAAAATTCAGAGGAAATGAGATGAAATCTATCTATTCTCTCAATTCTTGGCCTTTTACCCATTTCTTAGCCATTTCTTAGACCCTGCCCTTCTGTTGGTGTAGTGGAAATAACTTGGAAAACTTGTATTCTAGTCCTGATTTGGATGCTAAGTGTACATCCTCATAAGACAAAATAGTTTACATTTTTGGGCCAGATGAGAAGGTTCCAGGTATAGTGGAAGAAAGAGTTCTGATTTGGAGAGTCTGAAGACCTAGGTTCGAATCCAGCCCTGCCACTTCTTAGCCAGTCAAGTTATTCATCTGGGTGAGATTCTTCCTTTATGAAATGAGAAAGTTACTTTATCCAGACAGTCTCGGAAGTCCCTGCTAGCTCTGGATCTCATGATCTAGCTTATGACCAGCTCTACCGTCACCCCTATTTAGTGACTCTGTGACCTTTTTAGGTGAGGGGGTCTTTCTGCTTTGGAATGCTCCATGCCTGTTCCTGTGTCCAGTCCTGCTATGTTGGGTCAGCTTAGGACAGCTTCAGAATGCCCCTTTCACCTCCTGTGGGTTCTGCTCTTTCAAGGAAGGTTACCTGGTCACTTCGGCTGCTACTATTTTACCTATACTTTGGCTTGGTTTTGGTTTTCTGCTGGTCTGGTCTGGCTCTTTCTTATAGGGGGTGCTTCACATCCATCAGTGGGACCTCCTTGAGGGCTGGGGCTGTCATTTGCCTTTCTTTGTATCCCCAGGGCTTTCGCCCAGTTCCTGGTCCATAGACCCAGTGCTCATCGACTGCTTTTTATTGGCTTACATCTACTTTGCCCCTTCCTTCTAAGTTAATTAGTGTTGCTTTCTAATTTCCTTAAGAAGTGGATGTTTGAAGTTCCAATTTTTTTGTCTCTCTTTTTACCTGGGGTAGCCAGGTTGTCTGCTGCTCTGCCCCCAGGGTAGCTGTAATGTTACCTTCTGTATGGTAGGTCCATGAAGTGGCCTTTTCCTGACAGGAATATGCTTCAAGGGTTCATAGGTGATGGTCTTTAATCCATGATGCTATTTACTACCCTCGTAACTGCTGTTTGGATGAGGTGCCAAGAAGGCACACAGACACTCAGAAGTCAGGCAGTTTGTTAGTCACATATATACATACGTGTGCATGTACAAACATATGTGCATATATCGCATACATGTGTACACACATGCATATATACATATATGTTTATACATACATACATAATACGGTTCTCTGCCTAGAGGCAGCTAGGTGGTTCAGTGAATGGAGTATTGTGCCTGGAGTCAGGAAGACCTGAGTTCAAATCTAGCCTCAGACACTAGCTGGGTGACCCTGAGCAAGTCACTTAATTCTGTCTGCCTCCATTTCCTCATCTGTAAAGTAAGGATAAAAATAGCGCCTCTGCCTCAAAGTTATTGCGGGGGTTAAATGAGATACTCTCTATAAAGCCCTTATCACATTGCCTGACACACAGTGGATACTTAATAAAATTTTCTGTCTGATAATTATTGTCGGGCAGATTCCCAGGGACCAAGTTGGGACCAGTCCCTGAGTGGCCCAGGTCGTAACACCATCCCCCTCCTTCCCCAGGGATCACCGAGGCTTTGTGATTAGGAAAACTTGCTAACTTTGCATGCAGGGGATTAGCTGGAGTTTGCTAAACTGATTAGGATCAGGACGGCTTTGCATTCATTGCGTAACTGGAGCTGACAACCAGTAATTGGGTACACAGGAGTTTTCTGGTAAAAGGCAGATCAGTCAGACGTGGCGTCAGTGCTGGCAGCTTGGGCCTAGCCGTGGGCCAGTTCTCACAGCCATTGTGACTGCAGGTTATAGTTCGAAATCTTTGGTCTGATTCGGCTAGATGGGAACTTGGAGAACATTTAGCACATATCTAATTTTATGGCTGAGGAAGCTGAGTCCCAGGGAAGTAGTGACTTACCCAAGGTGACACAGACTCTAAATAGCAGAAATGTTATTGGAACCAGGTCTTTTGACTTCAGGTCTTCTTTCCTTGCACTGTGATAGAAAACGTCAGCTCTTTGGTGAAATAAAGCAAAAGGAATTCGAGAAAGGACTATTAAAGGATTGATAGCGACAGAGTTTTTTAGAAGTTCTCCAGTCTTGGTGCAGTGTAAAGAGTGAACTTAGAATCACAGGACCTGAGTTCAAATCCTGATCTGCCACTTAATTCCTTGTGTGACTGTGGGCAGAACATTTTAAGGCTTCACTTGAAATAAAGGTTGGCTGTTGTTTAGTTTGTTCAGTTGTGTCTGACTCTGCGACCACAGTTGAAATTTTCTTGGTAAAGACACTGGAGTGGTTTGCCATTTCCTTCTCTAGCTCATTTTATAGCTGATGAAGCTGAGGCAAATAGGGTTAAGTGACTTGCCCAGGGTCACATAACTAGTAAATGTCTAAGGCAGGATTTGAACTCAGAGATGAGTCTTCCAACCGCAGGCAAAGCATGGTATGTACTATGGCACCACCTAGCTTCCCTCAAGGTTTGGATGAGAGGATCTCTAAAATCTCTATATCCATATTCTGACCCACAGAACTTATCATCCTAATACAACTTTATAGAAATGTAAACTCAAAGAGTTGAAGTGATTTGTCCATAATCCCACAGACTACTAATTAAAATTGGAGTACTTTTTTTTTTTTTTAAAGAAAAAGACATGCCATTCCATCTACAGCAGGAAAAGTGAGTTACTCATTTTGTCTGGTTACCCTCACCCCTGACCCCCTTCCTGTTTTTCCTGTGCATGGAAAGGAGGAAATACTTTAGGAAGGAGAAGGAAGACCAAGTCCAGGAAGTCCATTCATTTTCAGAAGTCTTGGAGTCAGCCCTGGCTTAGATGCTGATTCACCAAGTCAGAGACAGAATTGTGATGTGGGACAGAGGTCGCCAACGTTGAGCCAGATTAAAATGTAATTGAGAAGTATTTAACGAAAGATAGAAGAATACGGTAAAATATAGATATTACATTTTAAAACTTACTTAATGTGTGGCCTTTAGAGATGCTTATGTACTGGTCTGTGTCCGGTTTCTGTTTGACTCTGACACCACTGATGTGGGGGAAAGTTTGTCTCTGCCATTCTCAACCCAAGTGACCCAGATATAATTTTTTGTTTCTTTGGCCATGACTCTTCATGCTATCTATTCACCTTTTAAGACTTGGCACATGCTTTAACATTTTTTTTAACACAAGAATGTCTATCTTCATTTCTTCCACCTTCATTACATACATACCTACCCCTAGGAAAGATTTCCATCTGTCCTGCTCAAAACTCCTCAAAGAATACCCCATCTGGAGGGAGCTGGGAGAACTTAGGAGGCCTTTCAGTGCCAGAAGACTCCAGGGGGTCTCAGTGGACTCAGCAAGTGAAGCCCCTGGTTGTTTGTGTGTGTTTTTTTTAAATTACTGCGGTTGGCTTATAGGAAAGAGTCCATGATTTTCCAGCTGCTCCTACTCTCTGCTGGGCCATTATCTGTGACCTAATCTTTTCCCTTAAAATCTGTTTTCTGTTCCTATCCCCATATAATATTCCTACATATCCATTAAATCATATTAAATCTAAGTTTAAATCATATCTATTTTCTTTGATCAAAAACTTGAAGTTGTAGAATCTTAGAATTCTAAAGCTAGAAAGGACCTTAGAGGTCATCTGGTCTAAAGTCTATTTTATGTGAAATAAGAAACGTTTCAGAAAGGTTGTGACTTATTCAAGGGTGAACAGTTTATAATGACATTGGCTTGACTTGTGCTGTCAGTTGTCTGACACTCAGTTATCTATCTAATACAATTTCGTTACTGCTCTTTCCCCCTTTCTTTCCCCATATCCTTACCTGCATCATGATTATTTAGCAAAGAGCATTATTTAGAACCAGAGGAAACTGAGTTCAAATCTTGCTTTTGTTATTTGCATAATCTTGGGCAAATGACATCATCTCTGCATTGGACCATATATAACTCTATGTCAGGCTCTAAATAATAATACTGGTTAGGCAGCTAGGTGGTACAGTGGGTTTGGATTATTGTTCTAGAGTCAGGGAGACTTGATTTCAAATCCAGCCTCACTTACTAGCTACATAACTTTGGACAAGTCACTTAACCTCACTATGCCTCAGTTTTCTTGACTGTAAAATGTAATAATAAGCCCTAATTCATAGGATTGTTGTGAGGACTTCTTGAAATGATGAAAATACTTCTCACAGAAATTGGCACATAGTGTAGACACTATATAAATGCTAGTTGTCATTCCCTAGAATGCCTCCAAGCCTCCTAAATGACATCCACAAACATTTAAGAATTCAGCTTAATAATCCATACAGGAAACATCAAGTGGATAAAGACTTCTAGTTGCTTAGATGATGACAAACAGGTTGATCTGGACAATCAGCCTTTATATATCTTGGATAATCTGTGAAGATGAAAAATGAACTAGTCCCTGAATTATATTTGAATGAGAAACAGGGTCGAATTGTGTTTGAGAAATTTCACAGTACTTTGAAAAATTTTAATGTTCTTCAAGTCATATTCTATGGTTGTAATATTCATGATTTACTTTTGAGTAATCAGAATTTTGGGTGACCCAAAGGATAACCAGGTGATATAAGGAGGGTATAAATTGACTGCAGTTTACAAACCTGAACTGATATGTAAGAATGCTATATAAAATATCATCCAAAGATGCATGACCAGAAAGGGAGTTTGACCAGTTGTATGAGAAGACTGAAGGATATAAGACAGGCATTCCTCTTCTTTAGAGCAGCGCTTCTTAAGCTGGGATATGAGATCACAAAAAATTTGGCAGCAGTAAAAGGTTTCTGAACACGCCGATGACCAAAAATTAATTAAAAATCAAATGTGTAATGAATCCAAGGTGTTTCTGGTAGTGCTTACCCATGTTGCATTGAACAACTTAAGCGCAGCCATGGTTCTGAACACAAAGCAGGTACACTTTGCATTGTGCATGGCCTCAGTGCTGCTGAAACGCAAAAAGGGGTCAGAAGCGGAAAAAGTTTAAGAAGCCCAGGACTAGAAAAGAGGTGTCATCCATATGGCCCGAAATTGGCATGTGACTCACAACACTCCTGAGTGTGACCTGAACAAGATTAAAATGTAATTGGGAAATATTTAACAAAGTAAGAATACAATAAAACAGACAATATTAATATCTGATTTTCTAAGTTAATATACTGTCCATGGGGATGCTTATTTATGGTTTAATGGTCCCAGTTTCTACCTGAGTTTGACACCATTGCCCTAGAGGAAGGCCATCAATGTGTTGGGTAGATCTCTTTTGGGGTTTTGTGGGAGGATGTGGACAAGGTGATGGGTTGTGATTTACACTATTCCAGGAAATCCATACATCACCAAGATCCCAGATCTATGCATACAATGAAGCATAAATAAATCACTCTATAGCACTGTTGGTTTGGTATGTGTTCATGATAGGTTTCTCTGCATTTGCTTATTTACAGTAGGTATATGTCCTGTTGTCTCCTTTTAGATCAAATACTAGTGTTTTGGAAAAGGCACTGTCCTAGAAACCAAGAGATCTGGGTTCTAATTCTGGCTCTGTTGCTAACTAGTTATATGACCTTGTGCAAGTTATTTTCTTCTTTCTGTGCCTTAGTTTTGTCAACTTTAAAATTAAGGGGTTGAACTTAGATGAACTCTTTAGGCACCTTCTGTGTTTAAAATTCTATGATTCGGTGGTTCCTTGAGATGCAGTACTTTGATTTTTCACCATCTATACTCTTAGGGTGAGATTGGCCAATGGTAAGAGTCAAGAAAGGGGAGGTATGATGGAAACAGTGTCCCAGGTTAGGGGCTTTCTGGAATTAGCATTCCAGTCCTTTATAGCCCCTAGCCCTAGATTATGCTGTGATTGGTTAAAAGAGCTTTCAGACCACTGGAAAGGGGTAAATAGGTTACCATTGGTCAAGGAGGAAAGAAGCCCCAACAAGAGATGGAACTTGATTTGGGGATTTTTGGGTTTTTTTGGCTAAATCAAATATGACTTGATGCTTTCTATGTATTTGCTTAGGTCTGTTGGTAGTCCTGACAGCATACACTGGATACCTAGTGTTGTGAATGATACTTACTGATGGCCACTGCCATATTTAATGTGAATTGGTAAAGAAACTTTGGTCTCTTTTGGTATTTCCTGTGGTGTTAAGATCCAATGAGATAATACATAAAGATTTTGTGACCAAAATGAGTTAAATGTGTGTAAGCTTCTGTTGTTATTTGGAAAGTCTTGGGACCAAGATTTGAGGCATGGTGCCTCAGAGGAATTGAGTAATTTGTTTTTGGAACAAAACCTGATGTTTTGAAATACTTGGTTGTTGGTTCCAGTTACAGTGCTTTGTTTGAAATCTGTGTTCAACAATTAAATCCTGCTTTTAGTAGTAATAGGTCCACAACAACCTCAAAGAGGTCCTCATTACGACCCACTTGGTCTGTTCCAACTAACTAGTTTTCATACCTCTATTTTATCTCCTATCTATTTTATATACTCCTTACAGATTAATTCTCCTTGTGCAGAGATCCGATAACATTCTTCTCTGTACAACAGAGCTCCTATTGCTTATTGAATAATGTTCTAATTCTTTGACCCAACATTCAAGGCCTTCCCCAGTTTGGTTCTCTCTCTTCCACACATATCCTATGTTGTCTGACGTTTGTGTCTTGGCTCATATAATTTCTTTTGTCTACATTGTCTTTGCCTCCATCGCTCCATCCCCCTCTCTGAAAATTCTGTGACTGTTGAGATTCTTCTATCCATCTTTTAAGGCCAAGCTCAAATGCTACTTCCTTCCCTAAGTGTTCACTGGTTCCTAGTCAGTAATGATCCTTCCGCCTTCAACTTCACCCATCTGTTGATTTCAAGTACTTTTCTCCTCTCATATATAGTGGACAGAACTTTAAATCATTAATAAAGGAATCTTTTTTTGTAGTAATAGTAATAGTCGTTTTTTGGTAGGCACAAAGGTAGAGTGACCAGGATAGAGATGCACAAAGGCACCAAAGTGGAAGAAGGCCCAAGGTCTTCCAGGTGTAGCTTGATAGTAGAGTCAATGAAGGTGAGTAATGAAGGCTCGAAAGGTAGGTTGACTCTAGAATGTTGAGGATCTGGAACATCAGGCAAAAGGCTTGGTTGTTAATTTATGCTTTAGGCAATTGGGAGCCACTGAGTAGTTTTGAGCAGAGAAGTGACATGATGAGACATGTCCAGGAGGAAGATTAATCTGGCAGTGCAGGTAGAAAAGATGAATTGGTGAGGGTGGGAAGCAGAATAAGAATAGCAGGAGGTTGTTAACAACAGACTTTGTGGTGATGGTAACCCATGTTGGAGTGGTAACCATGTGAATACAAGGAAGGAATGTGTGGAGATAATATGAGAGAGAGATGGACTCGAAGATAAAAAAAAGTAGGGATTTCATTGTGGGAGAATGGGTGAATGGGAGTTCTGCTGATGGGAAACCATGGAGTCAGATGTAGGTTAGAGGAGAAGGCTTGATTCAGTTAAACAGCACATGTTTTCTAAGTATCTGTATTGTATTAAATACTATGCTAGGGAGACAAAAGCAAAACAAAAAAAAGTCCAGTGCATATTTATATTTAACAAACAGTGAGCCTAGTGGGATCTACTGCTCTCCACCTTTTTCTATGGCTGTGAACATGTGCACTGCTATAGAGTTTGGCTGATCTTTTATTATACTTTCATCGGGAAATCCCTTAAATCAGTATGAAAATTCTTGAAAAAAAATTTTTTTTTGTTTAAATAGGAAATCACTTTGCCCATAGTAGGCACTTAGTAAATGCTTGTTGACTGACTGAAAGTAGGCATGTGGGTCAGTAGTTACTGGTACTCATGGGATATAATTTTTAATATTAAGAAAGTCCAATATTTTTTCTACCATTTGTATCTTTCCCTTTTTAAGACATCTTATTACAGCATCTCTTCAACTGTGGTCCAGGAATCCCTAAGAGACCTCAAGGACCCTTTCACAGGGACTATGAGTTTAAAACTATTTTCGTAATAATATGAAGAGGTTTTAATTTCTAATATAGCACATATTGATAGATATAATCCACATAAGCAAAAATACTCTTTGGGGTCTGCAGTAATTTTTAAGAATGTAAAAGGGTTCTGAGGCCAAAAAGTCTGAGAACTACTGACTTATTACTTACTATAGGTAAAGATCATTTTAAGTTACAGTTATTATTACAGGTTCAATAAACCCCTACTTAGATTGTGAAGTCCATTAGGACAAGGACCTGTCTTATTTGACCTTTACATTTTTTCAGGTGATTGGCACAGGACTTAGCACGTTAGTAGGTTCTCGATGAATGTTTTTTCAAACTGAAGTACTGTATCGTCAGTCAACAAACATTGGTTAAACATAGCTCTTAAGATACAAAGAAAGGCAAAAAAGTCCCTGCCTGAAAGGAGTTCACATTCTAATATGGGGAGACAATCTGTCTTGTATGTGCCTAGTTAATTGCATATTATTTATGCATATTTGTTGTTCACTGTCTTCAGTGGTTTGCCATTTCCTTCTCCAGCTCATTCTATAGCTGAGGAAACTGAGGCATAAGTGGCTTGCCCAGATTCACACAGATAGTAAGTGTCTGAGGCCCTGACTCCAGGCCCAGGACTCTATCCACTGTGCCACTTAGCTGCTGGATTTACATGCATACATAATCCATATAGATCAAGATGTCTTGTATGTATGTAGTTATTTGGGTTTACATACATGTGTCCCATTTTATATATAGGCAAGCTATCTTGCATGGACCTAGTTATCTTGCATGGACCTAGTTATTTATATGTAATGTACATGTTATGTATCATGCTATACATAAGATATCTTGTATGTGCCTAGTTATTTACATGTTTATATATAATATATAAACATATTACATTTTATACATACACATATAACAAGATATCTTGTAGCAACTTAGTTATTTGTTATCTGTATAAGTTATATAGATAACATAGTAAATTACCAAGTATCCTACAAGAGGATAATATGTGTATGTATAAAATGTAACATGTTTATAGATACAAGTATACATATATACATACACATTAATATTATATAATATATTATAATATAATAAATATAATATAACAAATATAATGTGACATATTATAATATAAATAACAAAAGTCCTCCTGAAGAAGATGAGCTTTGAGCTGAGTCTTGAACAAAGCCAGGGACACCAAGAGGTTGGTTGGTGGGTTGTTGTCCTTGGTTCTCAAAGGGGACCAAAATGGCATCACCATGATAAAGTGAAGTTTCAATGTGACTGTGGCTGATCAGACCAGTAGGAGCTCAGAATGCTCTACCACAGATCGAGTACAAATAATATATGTGAACATTTGGGGTGGTTACTCCAAGTTTGCACATCCTGTGTTTCCATTGTGTTGTTTCAATTCTGCTTTGCTCATAGCGCACAGCACCCTTTCTGATGTGGGCACACCATGCTGACTGGTCCTGGGCCAGTGTCTCCCATGTCACACAATCAATTCCAAAGTTCTTGAGAGAGACCTTGAGAATGTGCTTGTATCGCTTCTTCTGACCACCATGTGGACACTTGCCCTGCATTAGTTCTCCATAAAATAGTCTTTTTGGCAAGCGTACATTTTGCATTCAAACTGTGGCCAGCCCATCAGACCTGCACTCTCTGAAGCATAGTTTGAGGCTTGGCAGTTCAGCTTAAGTAAGGACCTCCGTGTCTGGTATAACCTGTGTAAAAAGTACAGAGATTAAAGATGGAGTGTTGTGTTCAAGGAATTCCAAACAGGCCAGAATACCTGGATCATAGAGCACAGTATTATCTCATGTATAGTTTACTCTTAGGATAATTCTAGAACGACTTCTTCTTTCCTCAATAAATGCAGTTGTACCAGAACTGTGGATGCGGTGTTGAGATCCACCTAACTTTCTCTGCCTTCTATTCCCTCTGGTGGAGAGTAACAAGTAATGCAGTATCGGAGAGGCCCATCTGTTGGTGGGGCCTGAGGTCCGCAGGGACCCCGGGTGATAGATTGGTTATAGATTGGATAATATGCCCCTGAATAATCCACAGGGGAATTCAGAGAATTGTGATCTCACTTGGAATGATGGAAGTCAATGGAGCTTTCTCAGAAAGGAAATCTTGTGTTTAATTTATAGTGAAGCCATTTGGCTCTGTAGGTTGCTGACTCCTGAGGGGAGGGGATAGATGTTTTATTTCTGTTTTTGAGTCGCCTTCGCTTCGTGGTTGTTAGATTGGATTGGATTTGACAATACCCTATAGAAATAAATATGACCATATTTGGCTCTGTTGTGATGGTAATTTGTAGAAAAGTACAAGATTTTCAATCATCCCTAATGAATCATAGAATTTTAGAGGTGGGAGGCCCTTAAAGATCCTTCTAGTGCATTTTACAGATGAGAAAATGTAAAATGAGTGGCCTATGGTCCTCCAAGGTTACTGGGCAAGTTACCCAGGGCAAGTTACCCAGGGCAAGTTAGTGTCCAGTTAGGGCTAAAATCTGGAGCTCCTGACTTCTAAGCTAGTGTTCATTTTGATCATATTTCTTTATTTCATATACATGCACTGTGTGTGTAAATTGTATAAAACACTAGTCTTGTGACATGCATGGGCAGCAAGCAGCATTGGAGATAATCTTCCATTGCCTCATCACCATGTAGTATCGTTTCTATTTCTACTTTCTGTTTTTTTCTATCCCCTCTCTCTTTCCCTCTCCTTCTCCCTGCCACTGTCCTTTTCCTCTTCCTTTCTCTCCCCTTCCTCACTGTCCCTCCCGTTTCCTGTTTTCCTCTCCTTTTCCCTTCCCTTCTTCCTCTTCCTTCTAAGGATTGAACTACATCAGTGTTTCTCAACTCCAGCCATACTTCAGACCAGTCAAATATCTATACTTTCTACCTTTGGTTACTGTTTCCTCCACAACATTAGTGGATCTCAGGGGGACTTGGAAGGACTGGGAATTGGATGTAGGAAAGTGAGATGGGTTAGGGGCAGAGAAAAGGGGCTGCTCTTTGCTGCCAGCTCTTCCTCACTTGGTATTGGACAAGTCACAATAGTAACTTGCCTCTTGGTTGCAAAACTTTCTTCTCCCTTTTACAACTTAGTGGCAGTAGAGCAAAAGAGGGAAGGTGGAGAATTTCCAAGGCTTGGGGGAATGAATCTGGAGCTCCAACTGCATTGGACTTCTTTTTTTTTACACTAATTTAAACATTCAGGGCACCTTTGCTCCTTTGGGTAAAGACTAATCGTAGGCATGTAGGTGCTGTGATGCAGAAGTAGCTAACATCTGCAACCTACAACACTGCAGAATACAGAGAACCAGATTAAAATGCAATTGTAAAATATTTAGGAAAAGAAATGAAAACATAATGAACATAGATAATATTACATTTTAAAACCAAGTCAATGTGTGGTCTACAGGGATCCTTATATATTGAATAGTGCCCTTGTTTCTACTTGAGTTGGATGTTCCTGGTATTACAGAAGAGTGCTAGCCTTGGAATCAGGAAGACATGCATTCAAATCCTGCCTCAGATGGTAGCTAGATATCTTCAACCTATGCCTCAGTTCTGAGGGTATTAACAGCTTCTGTCCTCCTGGGTTGTTGTCAAGATCACGTGACACATATCTGCACAGCTTTTGGCAGACCTCGAAGTGCTATATATGTGCTGGTTGTTACATATTATTGTAATTAGTGTTGTGATGAGAATGATGCTGCACCATGAACTAAATAAAAGTGTGAGAACCATGAATGTAAGTTGTAGAACTTCCTCAAGATGAGGCTGTTCAGCTTCTTCTGAAGATGATGGGAGATGGGAGGGGGAAGATATTCTCTTCAAAGGATTTCCAGAGCAGTGTGGCATATTTTGGTTGCTACCAGGCTGTCTACATCAGGGGACTGAAAACATTTATTACCTCTCTCCCTTTTTTCTAAGGGCTGAAGTTGACCTCTGTCCTCCTCACAGGGCTGAAGTCATAGCTGGGGTACTAAAGTCTTATGGTGACAGAGTTCTAGTGCTAATCAGCTGAAGGGGTGGGTTTTCAATCTTCTTGTCCTTGCATGCATGAGGTCACCATTTGTGTCTTACCATTAGCATTTTATGTGGCTTCCTTGGTGTAGCACTTTGGGGTTATCCAAAATCTGCCACCATGACAGCCATGTCATTTTGCATATTCATAGATGGATCGTTCATTTAATTTTGACATCAAGGTATCTCTGGTAATAGACACCAACGTTAACTAACTTCTGTGCTTGTGTTCCGCTTTTCTTCCAGTGGAGGCGATAGTGGAGTTTGACTATAAAGCTCAGCATGATGACGAGCTGACAATCAGCGTGGGTGATATCATCACCAATATCAAAAAGGAAGATGGTGGCTGGTGGGAAGGACAGGTCAAAGGCAGAAGAGGTTTGTTCCCTGACAACTTTGTAAGAGTGAGTACAAAGTGAAACTGTTTTTGTGTTTTCTGTGTCCAATTTGCTTAAAACTGATTGTGACCATGTTTGTTGCTTATAGAACACAATTGTCTAATTTGAAGATTAATCTCATTATGCTGTTTTAAGAATGCCTTGATGGCTAAAAAGGTTACTTGGTAATTGGGTATTATTTCTGACAGTCAGAATGGATAGTTGTGCTCATGATTTCTGTTCTACCTGTTTTGAATTGCCCCTTTTATAGTAAGGATGATTTGCAACCCCAACTGTCATTTAACTAAGTGGAATATTCATTTTTCATAGATATCCTTAACTATAATGTATTCATCACCATGTAGTATCATTTCTATGTCTAAGTACTTAGTACTTATTCCTAGTTTCTGTAATGTACAATGGCACCATTTTTATTTATGTTTTTGAAATGCTTATGAGACCAAACCATATTTTAAAAATATATTTAAATTCATGGTAGCTCTGTAATCCCCCTTGTATATATCATATCTTAGTGAATGTCATAAAAATATAAAATGTATCAGGATGTATTTTTGCCTTATGATAGTTTCAAGAATTTTACCTTTTAGGCATACGATTTCCCCTACATTTAAAATATGTTAAAATGTATCTTCACCAGCTCCCTATAAGGTGATATAAAAATAAAAGCTTTTATACTTCCATTTTTTTCTTCCACTGTGTTCATATAATTTTTGGTCTGAGATATTTCAGATATTCCATTTTCATTTACCATCTCTCTCCCCTCCCCCATACACACATTTTGCCTATGAAGACAGCAAAGTACTATTTAGCCTTAAATTTAGGTTAGGGGTTTTGTTGTTTGTATGTTTGGTTTTTTAAGAAATAATTGTTCAGTTTATAAAAATTGTACTTTTTTGCAGAATTTTCTCCTTGGTAATAAATATAGAAAAGATAGCAGGTTAATTGAGTTAGATATTATTGTATGATTACTAACAGTTAACTTCATATTTTACATATTCTCTCTCCTATTGGAATGCAAGGTCCTTGGGAGATTTTCCTGCATCCATAAGTGCTTAGCACAAAGCCCAACTGTAGGAAGCACTTACCAGATTTTTGAATCTGATAACTCAGCTTTGTCACTCTTCATATCCAGTCACTTGTCAGGTCCTGTGTAGTTCTCTCTCAGCTGTGTTTGTTGCATCCTTTCTTTGTCTTCTTCTGACTTGTGAGGCAACCTATTCTCCACTAGAATACTGCTGACCTCGTCATTTTCTATTCTGCTTATCCCCTTTTTAGATCCATCCTTCACACTGATGCCTGAGTAATGTTGCTGACGTGTAGCTCTGCTCAGTATTACTCACCAAACCACAACACACACACACACAACTGATTGGTCCCCATTGCCTTCTCCCTTTCAAATCAGTATGTTCATATTTATCCTAATATAGTCTGTGTAAAAATTCAAAGGACAGTAGAGATTGTGGCTTTCATTCCTTTACAGATGTCCCTGAAAAAAATAAATGAATGCCGTTTAATTTTTCTCTGACCTTCCCTTCCCTTCCCCAAATCCTCATCGTGCCCTAATATCTCAGGGTCATCATAGGGAAATATTATCACTTTGCTGTAGTGGCGCAGAATTTAACCAAGACTTCTGGTTGACAATATGTCGGGTAGAGTTTGTTGTAAAGAGTGTAATAAAAATAGAAGCTTAACCCTGAAAAACTGTTGATCTGACTGGCTTTTCTACTCTTGGATAGACAACGTGGCCTATTGTCTGTTATACACACATGATACTATTTTCCATCTCCTAGCTCTGGTTGTCCCTCATGCCATCATATTTCCCCACTACCTTCATGTCTCAAAATTCCTGATTTGCTTCAGGTTGCTGCCTTATCCATGAAACCTTCCCTGATCCTCCCTGTGGCTAGTGCATGCCCTCCCCAAACTACCTCATGTTCATTTTGAGTGTGTTATGCTTCCTCCATTACAATGTAAGCTCCGTGAAGGCAGGAATCTCCAGGGCTTAGCATAAAGTCTCGTTTAAGGTAGGTGTTTAATAAGTGCTTGGTGGTTGAGAGTTGCTCTTCAGGATGACAGGATTATTGACTTAGAATTGGGAAGGACCTATAAGACCATCTGATTCACCATCCTCATTTTACAGATGGGGAAAATGAGACAAGTAATTTGCCTAAGGCTACACAGACAGTAAATGTGGGAACCAAACTTGGACTCTGTCTCCAACCTTCTTTCTACTCTGTGGTTCTTTCCTCTTACAAATATAAACATGTAACAGAAATATAACCATGTATCAGCATCCGTTGTGTCCCATTTTTATACATGTATGAATTCTTCCTTCCATACTCCATAGAAGACCATGAAGTAAGAAGAAACTTTGCTTTTCCATGAATGGCATGGGAAAGAACATGGCATATCCCAAATACTCACTGCCATGGAGGGTACCTGTCCTTTTCTGTGTATCACTGGGAATACTCGTTTTCAGACATGGGAGATACTGGAATGTAGGCAGTTCTGCCCTGGTAGTCAGGGCACACCTCACCACCACTGCAGGAAACAGGGCAGTGACATGTGGCTATAGCAGAAAGTAGGGGCAAGTCACGGTGGATGAGAGAGAGCCTAGAAAAGGCTTACCTTCCTCATCCTTGGTTATTTTTCATCACTGAACAAAACCTCTCTAAATTCCCTGACTCAGAATTATTAGATCATTTAGCCAACCATTTAAATATACATAGATATGCACGCAATATACCTTTGACAAAACCATAAGTTGAACTGAAGCACATGACTCGTAAGGGTTCTATGCTTTTACATTTTAAAATAAGGAAATGTGGGAGGTCAGGTGGTAGAAACCAGAGTGATTTTTTCTTTTCACTGTACTTGAAGATACAGGAGGAGCTGGAACCTTTTCTATTTTTCATCTCACAGATGGAGATGTAGAAGGCAGGAAGCTGTGGTGAGGGTAAAAAATATGTGGACTTTTTCCGTTATACTTGACTGTGTGTGAGATAGTACTAACTTTCTGCCTGCTTATCGACACAAATGAGCATAAATGCATTTTCATTAAAAATCAATGTAGGTTTTAAAGTAAATCTATACTTTGTTAAATCAAATCCAACCTCTATTTAATTTTGCCCTTCTGGAGATCACGTCGGCTTTGTTGCTGCCACTTTTTGGGGAGGGTGGGGCAAGTTGGGCAGCTCATTTGCATATCTTGGTGCCACCTTCAAAGAAGGAAAGTCTGAGTCTGAGTTCTGTAAAGTACAGTTGAAGGGAGAGAAGGTTCACCATTTTGCATATTTGTGAGACTACTTATGGTAAGAATTGTTACCTCTCATTCCACTTCCCTGCGAAATGAACTTTGCCTACTGAAAATCTGGGCTTTAATGCTAAGATAGGGTGGGTTTTGTAATGGACTCAGCATGAAACGTAGATGGTTGTTCTCTCAAAATGGTTTTTCTTGCTGCCTTTTTAATTACCACTTGCTTTTGTCCTGAAAAATTTTTAATCTTCTGGAGGCAGTAATTCTGTGAATTGACTCTTTAGGAAATGTTTATTTTCAAACAGATAAAATGAATTATTTTTAATACATAAATATTTTTAAATGGATTAAAGATGATTTTTGTCCATAAAAGTTTGCCTTGGGCTTAATGTATACTTATAAACATGTAGTTACCTATGGCACCCTTGCAAATATCAACTTCCTCAAAGCTTCTATTATAGGTCTCTTGAGGCACTAAATAAATTTTGTAGTATGCATTTTTTTCAATATGTAAAAGAAATATATTTTATTTTTAAAAAAAGTTCTCATTAGAATAAAATTCTTTGGGAAGTCAAGGTTTTACTTCAGGCAGACTATACTAGTAATAGAAAAATAAATAATTAATGTATTGCACTTATGTGATTTTGTTTAAGTGTGAATAAGCATATTTTTGTTTGTATGTCTGCTTCCATTTCCCCTTGTGATATGCCTTAGATACAGGACACCTTCATGTGCAAAACCTATTCCCACCTTCTGCTAGATATGTGACATTTTATGTGTGTGGGGGAATAGGTATTCCCTACCCCACTCAGGCCTGAAAATGCAGTCACCACTCCTGGACCCGTTGCCATAATTGATCAGCTCAGAAGTTTTATTTAATGCTTTCTTACCTGGGATGGTTCTCCCCGCCTTAGGAAGTTCGACCCTAATGGTAATGGATTTAGTATGGATACGTATTGGTTCAGCTTAGAACTCTCAGGCTCAAATGACCCACCATCTCGAACTCTCTGGTAGCAGGATTCCAGGTATGGGCAAACGTTCTCAGCCTAGGCATATGGCTTCAGGTAAGGTCCTTAATTTTCATGAATCTCAGTTTCCTAATGTGCAGAGTGGTAATAATATGGACTATGCCTCACAGGCACCTTGCAAAGGTCAAATGAGACGATGCGTGTGAAGCACTATGTGCCGATGTAAGCTGTTATTACTTTTAAATACATTTTCTTTTTCTCAAAATGTGCTCTTCAACAAATGTATCTGAAATTTTATTACTAAGAGTACTATTTTAACTAGATTTAAGTAACATTTATAACATTATTTATAATAACGAAAAAAATGCATTCTTAGTTTCAATGCAAGAGGCTAGAACAATAGTAGGACATTTTGGTATTAGGTGGCAGGAACTGATTTAGGATGAGATTAGAAACTCCTAGCCCAGTGCCTATGTCCCTTCATCTGCATAAACTTAGTATATTTGGTATAGTATTGGGTTGGGAATCAGGACACCCAACTTTGAGATACAGCCTTGGTGAAGCAGAAGTTGACTAACTTGGAGTCACTGGCTTGGCGTTAGGAGAGACCTGTTCTTTCATCACTCATGTTCCCCCTGCCCCCCTCCCCACATGCACACAAACAGAACAGGCACATGGTCACAATTGGACCAGAAGTCATCTAGTGCAACTCTGCATTCTCCAAATGAGGAAACTGAAGCCCAGAGAGGTTGCAACCTGTCCCACCTCACACAGAACCAACATCTGAACTCAAGTTCCATGTCTCCAAGTTCCTACACTTGGTAGTTCTATGACTTTGAGTATATCACAATCGCTCTGAACTTCAGCTTCCTCATCTCTGAAAAAGGGAATAATATTTGCAATGCCTTTCTCACAAGGTAATTATGAGAATTAAATCAGTCATCATTTATAATGTGCCACGTGGATGCCCAGCACTGTGTCCTAATCTAGGGGTACCAGCACAAAAGCAAGACAGTCTCTGTCCTCAAGGAAGGAGTTTATATTCTCTTGGGTGGATAAAATGTATTCACATGTAAGTAAATACAGAATGCCAAAAAATAAAATAAAATAATACAAAGTAATTTCATTGTCCAGTGGGGCCATTAATGATGAATGAGGTGTCACTTGAGCTGACCTGGGGTTTAAGAGGCAGACATGAAATACCGCCTATGTGGGACAGCAAATAGACGAGTCTGGCTGGAGGATAGAGTGAATTAAGGGAACTAAGCCATGACTGTCCTGGAAGGTAGGCTGGAGCCAGGTTGTGGAAGAGTTTGTATTTGATCCTAGTGGGCAACAGGAATCTTCTTGAGCAAAGGAGTGACACGGCCAAACTTATATTTTAGAAATATCAATGTGGGAGGTGCATGAAGGATGGAATGGAGAAGGAGAGAGACTGGACACAGAGATTCTAAATATTGAGTCAGTCAAGAAATATTATTTTCCTGTTAAATGCCAGGCACTACACTAAAAATTGGGGGATAAAAAGATGGAGCTCACAGTCTGATGAGGACGGCAGCAGACGACTAGATACAAACAAGAGGTTAACAAGCCCCACTGATAGGCTCTTGTAGTGCTGCGGGCAAGAGTAATGGCCTGAATGGGGTGATTGTGGTTAGTAGAAAGAAGGGGACAGGTGTAAGAAATGTGGCCAGCCAAGATTTAGCAGCTGATTAGTGTTGGAATGAGTGAAAGTAAAGAACCCAGAGTGATTCTTATGCTGTGGTTCTGGGAGATTGAAGTTAGGAGGAGAGGTGAGTTTAAGGAGAACAATGATGAATTTTGTTTTGGACATGTAGAGTTTGATATGCCTATGGGAAATACATGTGGAGGAAGCAAGCAGGTAAAATCATTTCACTTCTCTGAGCCTCAGTTTACTTATCTATAAAAGGATGGGCTTGGGATATATGGAACCAAGGAAGGTCTTTTGTAGCTTTCAAATTCTAGGGCTCTATAAGCTTAATCATTTGGGGAATGGGGGATCTAAGGGCAGTTGCCATCTTGGCATTTGGGTAGGGACTCAGCCTCAGGTGTTCAGTCATTTTTTTAGTCATGTCCAACACTCTGTGACCCCATTTGGAGTTTTCTTGGCAAAGATACTACAGTGGTTTGCCATTTCCTTCTGCAGCTCCTTTTACAGATGAGGAAACTGAGGCAAACACAGTGAAGTGACTTGCCCAGGATCACATAGCTAGTAAGTCTCTGATGCCAGATTTGAACCCAGGAACAGGAGGCTTCTAGACTCTAGGTCCAGTGCTCTATCCACTGTGTGCCTAGATATTCCGTAAATCATTTTTTGGTAAATTAGGATAAATTTTAGAACTTAGAAGGGTCCTTAGAGATCGCCTAGAGTTGAGGATTCCTTTCTATAGCTTAGTGATAACTATGAATATGATTTTGTTATCCAGAGCCTTAATTTCTGATGTGTATGAATTCTTGGAGCTTAGTAGGTGCTCTTTTATAAGGCTTTTGGTACTAGATACCTCCTTAGACTCATAACTGCACATTGGAAGGTACCTCAGAAATCATGTTTCCTGCTGCTTTTGTTTTGTGTGTCATGGATGATATGTTCGGCACTCTGGTGAAACTTTCTCCAAATGGATTTTTAAATGAATAAAATAAAAATAGTAAGATTATAAAGGAAACCCAATTATATTGAGGTAATTACCAAAACATAAAAAAAACCCCAAGCTTTTGAATCCCAGGTTAAGATCATCTGGTCTAAAATATAATAAAACAAGCCACAAAGCTGAAGGACTCATGATGAAATATACTGCCCACCTTCAGACAGACTGTGAAGACTAAAGCTTCTGCCATCCTCCCTTCCGTCCCCTCCCATCCTCTCCCCTCTTCTCTTCTTTATTTTTGGAACATGGCTAATGTGGGAATTTGTTTTGCTTGATTCTTCATATTTGTAATGGGTTTTGTTTTTCTTGCTTTCCAAATGGGTTGGGGGTGGATGGGAGGAAGAGAATTCAGAACTGGAAATAAAATAAAATAGAAACCCCTCAGATCTATTCCATTGTCCTCATTTTACAGAATTTTGCTGAGACCCTCTGGGTTGAGGTGGTTTGCCCACGGTTATATTGCAGTGACAAAAGTTTGGCCAAGATCCTAGTCTTCTGTGTTCAGTGGAATTTTATCAAGAAATCAATGATACTACTTTGGTGTATCTCAAAAATATATTGTGGGTGGCGAGGTAGGAGTGGGAAAAATCATTTACCATTGTGAACAGTTCGTCAGTTTTGTATCTGTAACTTGGGAGTTATAAAATGCTAGCTAGCATTTGTATTGTGATTGCAAAGCACTTGAAATATAATCATTCATGTGAGCCTTACAACAACCTTGTGAGATTACTGCTGTCCGTATTTTACAGCTGAGGAAACTCAGGTGGAAGTTAGCTAATCTGCCCGGGATGTTTGAGGGAGGGTTTGACCTCAGATCTTTCTTATTTTAGGTCCAGCATTCTGTCTGTTGCCACACATGTTTCTTTGACCTCATCTTTGGCAGCAGGGGCTTATAAAATATAAAATTTGTGATTGTGATATCACTTTGTTTTGGGGCCAAGATGTATGCCACTTCCCATATTTTATACTATGCAGGAGAAATGTTGGGGAGGGTAGAATTATATGCTTGAATCTAACTATGTGTTTTCCCTTCTTTGAGTCTCTGATCCGGTTCTGCTTCATTCCATCATTAGCTTCCATTGCTAAAGTTGATGTGGGGGCAGGGATAAATGTCTTGGTTAATAGATGTCTTCACTAAATTTTGTATTTTCCTGGAAGTCCACTACAATGCTGTATGCACAATAGGTAGGACTTTAATAAAAGTTATTTCCCTTGAATTAGAATACCCTAAAGATGAAGCAAGAGGGGTGGGGTGAGGTGTCCAGGTTGTATTTTCTTATTGAATACAAAACTAATAATGGCCACAGGAAATAACCAACTCAATTCGTTTAGGAAAAAAAAAGAAACATTTTTTCCCCTAAGAACTCAGGCAGCTAAATTAGGAATAAATTCTATAAAAATAGAAACTAGACCTTCTTACTCCTCTTAGAGTGATGTGTCTCAGTCTTGGAAATGTTGTAAGTAAGGAGAACTGGAGTAATTAAAGGCAAACTCCTTTCTGGTGAGTGTCTGCATCATCTATAATGGATTCACTTAACAATGAAACTGTTGAGAGTCAGTTACAGGATGTGGTGCAAGGCTGATGACTCAGGGAGAGGGAGCTGTGACCTAGATTACTCATTATTTATACTGCTATTATTTATTGTTGTTAACTGCTTTTGATATTGATAATTTAAAATAATGGAATCTTGGGATCGATGTATTTTATTTTCATTTAATGAAGTGTGTAAATTGTAGGTCTGAAAAAAAGACCATATAGGTTTTTGCCTTCTGATTTTTGTAAGTCAAAAATCCAAAGGAAAACAATGAAAAATGAGCATCACTCTGTATGTTAAAAAGATTACCAGGCTGATGACATTTGAATGCAGTATTTTCATGTTGCTGCACTAGTTTGGTGGTATATTCTTACTGTCTTTCAGTCTGACACAGGATTGGCGATAGCCTTCGATTTAAACTTAATATTAATTTGAATACTTCAGAGATTCTTGTGTGTTCCTTCAGAAAAAGATAAAGGACAAAAGTATTCTCATTGTGAATTTTAAATGCACCATATGTAAGAAATCTGATTGGCAAACAAATACATTTTAAAAGATGAAAACATGTTTAGTTCTGTGGCACTGAATATATGTATAAATTAAGACTTTAAAAAAAATTATGGCTCTTTGCTGTTGGTGAATTCTGTCTCCCAACAAGGGGTCAGTTTGAAAACACCCTTTATGTAGTTTTTTAGTGATCTTTGCTTAGGTTCTTTCTTTAGTACCTCATGCCAGCTCTACCTCTTTCTTTCTGTGTGACCTTGCATAAGTTGAGCAACCTCTCTGGCTTCAGTTTCCTCATCTGTAAAATGAGTAGATTGGATAAGATGACATATCCCTTTCAACTGTAGATACCATGACCCACTGACCTGAGGATTTCTCAAGCCATTATAATACTTTTGGGTTTTGTTCCTACAGACTTTTCTCAATACAATGCAAATAAGGATTGTTTTGTTGAAAGTAAGAATTGTTTTATTTGTATTTGTAAACCCAGCATTTAGCACATAGTAGGCTGTTAATATATGTGTCAGTTGATTGATGCCAACCAGGGAATAAGCTACAGTGGCAAGTAGTAGTAGCAGGGAGATTGGCTTTTACATTAAACTGGTCTATTTGAAGGTATTTATACCAACAACTCAGTATATAAAGTCAGGATGTTTACCAGGTAGAAGTGAATTGTGGTACCAGTTCCACAAATTCTTCCTTCCTTCCTTCCTTCCTTCTTTCCTTCTTTTTTCTTTCTTCCTTTTTTTCCTCAACTAACAGGTTTTCTTTCAGATGACCTCTTTTGGGGATTATTACTTCCCAATATGGTCAAGTAGTTGAAAATGGCTATAATTGGTTACTAAAACAAACCCCTCCCCACCAAGGCTTCCAGCCTCCTCCCTTCCTTTTTTTTAAGCTGTAAAGTTCTGTAAGATTATTCATTTGAGTGGGGCTTTTGGAGAGTTTTAACCACATTGTAAGTATTTCAATCCAAAAAACACATGCCAAGTGTATAGTTCATTCAGGCTGATGTATTTTTGCATGGGAGAAAATGCAGTGTCTCCAATAACAGGAAATGGTTCTTTCCAAGTTTGCAGCACAGAATAAACATTATGCTGTGGATGAATTTTGTTGAATAGAGGAGGCCTTAAAGGAATATATGACATCTTTGAGATTTTGTAATGAAGTGGAATAAATGATAGCTCTTTGGGATAAGAAGCTCAACTCATTGGCTGAAGTATTTCATATGCCAAGGAGTTAAGGTTGCTATCTGGATTTTCACTTTAGTCAGCCCTGATGTATAGAGGAGGATATGGAGGGATAAACTAGGTTGGACCTTACTACCCTGTGGGATCACGGGTGAGTCACTGCACCTATATGGACTTGCTGAGGAGGCGGTAAGGCCCTTTCCAGGGCTAAACCTTAGGAAACTGTTTAGATTGTAAATTTGGTAAACTTTGCTTTACTCAATTACTTGCATTCACTAGATATTTTTCCAGTATTAGGAGCGATGGGTAGAATGTATTTTTAAAATCTGTCAAAGAAATAATAAAATATGTCACTTTTTTTTCTTTAGAATGTGTGCTGGAGGAAAATCATGGTTGCACTTATTGTATATTAGTAGTCAGTTACTAGCCATGTGACTCTGGGCAAGCCACTTCACCTCTCTCAGTCTCAGTTTCCTCATTTGTAAAATGGGGTAACAGCGCCTAACTCACAAGGTTGTAGTAAGGTTCGAAGGAGACAATATTTGTAAAGTGCTTTTGAAACTTTAAAACACTAGGTGCTAGTTGTTATTAATTAAAGCACAATTTAATTATTAAAGTACAGTTTATCTGTAGTGTTTTAGTTTATCCCTTTCAGCATTATCTGCATGAACACAGCCAATTTTTCTGAATTCATGGATTGTAACATAGGAAGCATATTTTCTTTCTTTTTAGTTTTCTAACTCAAAAATGGGTTTGAGGTGATGGAATTTTCCCGAGCCTCAGTTGAACTAAAAGAGGAAGAAATCCTATTATCTTTCTGCTAGTGAGTCAGATTTAGCCAATGATTTTCAAACAGTTCAGAGAAGGTGAAGCTAATGGAATGAAATGAATGTCTTTTCGAGGACATATGTGGGTTTACATAATATTTGCTAATATGGACTTGATTTTTAAAGTTCTCTTTACAATTCTATGAAATAAGCAGATAAAATCAATCTGAAATAAATATTTTATCAACACCGACAAGACTTGCTGTCCTTGTTTACAGGAAGAAACCAAGGATTATTTTACTACTAGTTATGCTACAACTGTCCTCTCACCCTTCTATTTGTTAAATAAATTAATTGAAACAAAAGAAATGGTCTAGGATCTAAAATTGGATGGAGAAAACAAAAATGTTATCAACTTTTAGCTGGAATTTATAAGCAAAAAAGTAGCATCCATATCTCTCTCTGTGTTTTTATTGAAAATGCGTGTTATAAATTCAAACAGTGAGTGTGGGAGAAGTGTAAGTCTGTACTTTTGCTCTGTGCATCTTTGAAATGGAGGCAATAGATCCGTTCCCCTTCGGGTTTTTAGTTGAAAGGAGTTGCTGTTGAGAGGTCTTACCATGGAGTAAATATAAATACTAATCTAAAAACTCCTGGTACCTAAATAGAATCTGTCTTTTAAATAAAGTCAAGATATCCAGAAATAATTTCTGCTAGAATTTTGGGTAATTGGTTATCATGGAAGTGGTATATCAAGGTCTGGGCTATGCCACTATCCAGGAGTGTGATTTTAAGTAAATTGCGACCCTCCAGACTTTCATTTCCTCAGCTTTAAAATTGGGCCCCCCACTAAGTGGTCTGTAATGCAGTTTTTCTCTTTAGGAGCCTGCTTATATTTATAAAATACTACATAGACAATATTACATAATATAGGCTTATACTACAATATTTGTGTAACATACAACTATATATCATCTATCATTTCTTCCACAAAAGTCCTTTCTACATATCACATTGTGACATGGAGTTGACTACACCAAACCTCTGCTCCTTCTACTAGCTTTGTAGGAGAGTTCAAACTTGAACATGTTCTACTATTCTGGAAATCAATTAATCAACAAATATTTATTAAACACGTCCTTTGTGACAGGCTCTATACTAAGTGCCTGGGGTGCAAAGAAGGCAAAAGATGATCCCTGCCCTCAAAGAGCTTACTTACAGTGTAACTGGAGAGATGACATGCAAACACATATATACAAAGTAAGCTATATGCAAGATAAATAAGAAATAATTAGAAGGAAGATAAGTAGGACTAGGAGGGGTTGCGGAAGGCTTTCATTAAAAGATAGGATTTTAGCTGGAACTTAAAGGAAGGCAGAGAGGTGGAACAGAGGAAAGAGAGCATTCCAGGCATGAGGTACAGCCAGAGAAAATGCCAGGAGCCATGTTATGTTCATTGAATAACCTCTTCTTTCATGCAAGAAAAGCTTTGAAATAGTCCCCGGGAACAGACAGGATCTATTTTTCCAAGACAAGCTTTGCTGATCACTGAGAGATATGTCACCATTAGGCTGACCATCTGGTGATGAAACTTTTTTTGGCAGCAGCAAACCATGAAACAGGGAAAAATTTTAAAATCTTTTCATTCCTCTCTGTCCACCTTCTGCTTTTCTGCAATGACAGTGGCAAGATGGGAGTAAAGGAGGCAGAGACAGCTAAAGCTCCCACAGTTCTTAGAACATTAATTAACTTTGATTATCTGTTCTCCAAGTATGAAGATCCTTGTCCAGTGACCAATGAGTGAATGTGTTGTGAGAGGAACTAAACTGGCCGGATCTTGTCATTCTTGTTATAAATTAAATCAGAAGAATGGAGAAAGTGGCACTTCAATAGGATAGTTCACAGACAAAGAAAGGAATTGTCGTATAGGCTACAAGAAGCATTATTTTATGGTATATTTGGTCATCACATATTGCAATCTTAATGATAAGTATTTGCATGACTACCTAGTAAGTAGTTGCAGCTCTGTATTAATATTGGTTGCTGAGGGTGAAATAGTAGAGTAATTTTATGAAGAACTTATTACCATCCTCCAAATCAAATCAATATTATACATGCATGTATATATGTATACATATATCCTGATAATTGGTGACTTCAGTGAAAAGGTGGAAATGGGAAAAATGTACAAGAAAATATGTTTCAGGAAAAATAAACAAGAAAGGCCATTATGTGTTATAAACAAAGAAGAAAGAATAGGAATTGCATAAATATATGACCTACAATTTAGATTTCCTCTTGAACCATTTAAGTAAGCTGTCGTACATTTTTAAACTGGGAAATGGACCACAGACGTCAATTTCCACAGACTGTAACTTCTTCTAGAAGTTAAACCAGTCTAAACTAATTACATAAGAAGACCCGAAGAGTCAGGAAACACCGAAGTCAGCAAATATTTGACTTGCAAAATAGAGAAAGATGGCCACCACTGGCAACAATGGGTCAGAAAAGAAACCCATGTGTAAGATTTTATGAAGAAGGATGGTAGATGATGATCAGCAATATCCTCTCATAAAGCAGAGAGTAGCGGTGCAGGATAAAACCAATGGAAAGAAATCTAACTAAGCAAAGTCATACAAAAGATGATGAAAGATGAAACTGAAACCAAAAAAAACTGCAACCAAAAAAAAATGGAAACATCTGCAGAAGTTGTTATAACAAATCATTTTATTCACAAAGGTTAATGGAACCACTGCACTTAGACTCTGATATCACAGTGTCTGAGTTGCTTACAGAAGTAGAGATAGCAGTAAGAACAACCAGTCATTCATTAAATGTTTATCGAGTGTCTACAATGTGACTGTCATTGTGCTAAGAGCTGGGTATACAAAGTAGGGTAACAGAGTCTAAAGGGGGAGACAACATGTAAACAATTACTTACAGAGCAGTTATTTACAGGCTAAATTAGAAATAACCAACAGAGGAAAGCACTAGAATTAAGGGTATCAAAAAAGGCTTCCTACATTAGGAGAAATTTTAGCTGGAACTTGAAGGAAACCAGAGAAGACAAGAGGCAAAGATGGGAGGGAGAATATTCCAGGAATGGGGAGCAGCCAGTGACAATACCTGGATTTGGGAGGTTTGAGGAAAATCAAGATTGTTATCATTGGATTGCAGAGTATGTGGGGGGAATGGAATGTAAGGTGTACGAAGAGGCTAGGTTATGAAGGGCTTTGAATGCCAAATAGAAGATATTATATTTGATGCTGAGGGTAATAGGGAGCCATTGCAGTTTATTAAGTGCCTGTATGTGTTGGGGGTAAGGGGGTGGGAAAAATTATCACAGAAAGACTAAGCTTCAAGAAGATCACTTTTTTCCTGTTATCTCTACAGTTTTAATACTGTTTATATCATAGAAACTAGAACCAACATAGAAATGGTCTCTCTACATTACAACATTTTATGTTTTTTTTAGATTAATTAATTTTTAGTTTTCAACATTTACTTTTATAAGATTTTGAGTTCTAAATTCTCTCACCTCCCCTCTCCCTTCCCCAAAACAGCATGCAATTTGATATAGGCTGTACATGTATAATCATATGAAACCCATTTCCACATTAGTCATGTTGTGAAAGAAGAATCAGAACAAAAGGGAAAAATCGTGAGAAAGAAATAAAAACAAACAAAACAGACAAAATAGTCTGCTTTGATTTGCATTCAGATTCCATAGTTCTTTCTGTGGATGTGGATAGCATTTTCTATCATGAGTCTTTTAGAGTTGTCTTAGATCATTGCATTGCTGAGTAGAGCTGAGTCCATCAAAGTTGGTCATTGCACACTTTCTGTTACTGTGTCCAATGTTCTGGTTCTGCTCACTTCACTCAGCATCAGTTCATGTGTCTTTCTGGGTTTTTCTGAAACTCAGGGAGATCACTTTGATAACTGAGTGGATAATGGCTTAGAATGGGGAAAGACTTGTGGTCGGGAGACCAATCCATTCAATGGTCTAGGCTTGAGAAGATGAGAGCTTGCATCAACATGATAGCCTTGTCAGATTGCATATGGGGTGTGAGAGTGAGCGGTCAAGGATGAGATCTGATTTGAGTTGCTGAGTGACTGGGTAAATCATGGTGGTATTTGGAAGGGGGGAAGGTTTGGTGAAAAAGACAATGAGTTTAGTTTTGGACATGTTGAGTTTAAGATGTCTACAGTTTGGGATGTCCAATGGCTAGTTGAAGATTGGAGAATGGAAGTGAGCAGAGAGGTTAGGGCTGGATAAGTAGATTTGAGAATCATCAGCATTGAGATGATAGCTGAATCCATTGAACCTGAAGGGATCACCAAGTGAAATAGTAAGGAGGGAGAAGAGAAGAGGGTCTAGGACAGGGCCCTGTGGGACATCAGTGGTTTGCAGGCATGATCTGGATGAAGGGCCAACAAAAGATGGAGAAGGAGCAGTCCGATGCGGGTAAGAGGAGAACCAGGAGAGAATGTATTCACAAGACCTAGCAAGAAGAGACTCAGCAAGAAGAGGGGATGAGCAGTGTTAAAGGCTTCGAAGAGTCTGAGATTGAGAAAAGGCCATTAGGTTTGACAAGGAAGTGACTGTTAGTAACTGTAGAGAGAGCAGTTTCAGCCGAATGATGAGTCAGAATCCAGATGGAGAGAATTAATAAGAGAGTGAGAAGAAAGAAGGTGGAAGCACCTGTTGTAGATGGCCTTCTCAAGGAGTTTACCTATAAAAGAGAGGAGAGAGATGGGAAGATAGGCAGGGATGAATGGATCAGGTGAGGATTTTGTGATGATGGAGGAGACATGGGGATATTGTAGACTTTAGGGAAATGGGCAGTAGGCAAGGAGAGCTAGACGATAAGTGAAAGAATGGGGTTGATAGAAGGGGTAATCCGTGGGTGAGGGCAGGATGCAATGGAATCACTTCTTCAGGTAGAGGGGTTTGCCTTGGCCAGGAGAAGAGCCTTCTCTTTTTGTAGGACAGGCATGGAGGAGGAGTTAGTGACAGAAGGTGTCTGGGTGATGTGAGATGTGGAAGGGAAGAAAGAAGAGGGAGCTCTTAGCAAATGGCCTCTTTTTTCTTTTGGTAAAATATAAAGCAAAATTCTTAGCTGAGAGGGTGGAAGGAGGAGGAGCCTTGGGAAGTTTGAGGAAGAATGAAAAG
>CM053771.1:379007318-379067318 GCA_028658325.1 Potorous gilbertii
GTGGATAAAGTCCTGGGCCTGGAGTCAGGAGCACTCTTTTCCTGAGTTCAAATCTGGCCCCCAACGCTTACTAGCTGTGGGACCTTTTTTGCCTGGGTTTCTTCATCTATAAAATGAGCTGAAGAAGGAAATCGCAATATCTTGCCAAGAAAATGGGGTCATGAAGAATCAGACACAACTGAAAAGCAATTCAGCCACAAATAACGCTCTAATAATAACTACCAGGTGAGGCATGAGAAAGGGAGAGGTGTGCTCACAAGATAATGTTGTTATAATGGAGAAGCTAACAGTACAGAATACGTACTGAGGAGATATTCCCTGCGGATGCTGAGGTCCTCCAGATGTTACCACTTCCTGATGACATTTTGTTGATTGCAACAAAGACACTAAGACACTAAGAAGAGTCTTGTAATCACACCAAGAAATTTGGTCCATCCATCTCCGAAAGAAAACCCAGATGGAAAAAGATGACGATTGTCTAGATTGCAACACAAACCCTACAGACCTGGTCCAGTCTGGTGTATTAATAAAATGAATGAGAAGTATGCGCAAAAACAGTCCTTACATATGGGACTAGCATTACAGAGGGATAATGAGTTGAGTTCGAAGAATAAGGATGGGTTCCTTTTGGGGAACTGCAAAGCACTTTCCCCAAGATCTGGTGCATCCCATAACAAGAGGCCCCTCTTTTCAATACAAAGCACTGTACCAGTGTTGCTGTGTGGCAGTGAGACCTGAAACACCACTTCCGCTGAAGAACCAAAGATGAACATCACACAGAGGGTAAGAGGAAGGGTTATGGTACATGTGAGCAGTATGCAACATCTAACCAGTGAGGAACTCCAAAGGATACCATTCATCAGAGAATTATATGACAGAAAGAAAAGATGGTCTGGTCAGAGACTTCGATGAGAGGTTGATAGGCAGAGTGATCCACTGGTACCCTCTAGAAATCAGGGAGGCCTCCAGCAAGATAAGCCCATTTTATATTGAGTTTTGGGAGGACATGACAGGACAGTCAGCCATGGATAGATTGTAACATGGAACTCCCAGATCAATTAGATCACAGATTCATTTGTGAAACTGCGTATCCATCATTTGGCAGCAAATTGATACGGCAGTTGAGGTCCATAGAAGATTAGATGTCTCTGGGTTTGGTATGGTTTTATATTCTAGACACATAGTAGATATTAAATAAATATTTGTCAAGTTAAATGGAAATGAATATGTCCTTTTATGGATAATCTCAAATGTTGGAATGTTAAATTTTTTATGGAGCATAATTTATTTAATACTATGTCAGATAGCAAGTAATTTGAATTAAAAAGGAAAGATCAAAGAGTTTCACCAATGTTCATTTACATGTAATTCCTAATTAAAATAAATAATGAATGTTAGGAGGAGGAATTCATTCATTGGAGGTTTCAGATAGTAAATATTGTATAATTCGTTGTATTCTAGGAAGCTACTCTCTCTGACTTCCTCCCCTTATCCTATTTAATCATTGTGTATGTTTTTGTAATTCTCAAAATGTTATTTTTGGGGCAAGAAAGATGACATTTATCACATGTATTTTATTTTCATATGCTCAGATCTCAAAATAAATTGTTGAGTATTTGTGGCATTGATTTTCTTTTTCACTATTTTGTTTTCCTCTTGGGAGTTGGGGTGGGGAGAGAGATTGAAATTCATGGTGTTTTATAAAACGGCAATGTGACTGCTTTCCAAAGACAGTCTCTAAAACTGCAGCTGCCGGAAGTTCTGCTTGATATTTAATGAAGGATGTGACCTTTGTAAAATATTAAATAAGAGGAACTAAATACACATACTCTTGATCGTTGGCATTAAAACAGGGAATTTTGAAAGGATCATAACTGCACCTCACAGGTAAAAGCTTTATTGCTATAATAGGCTCGTAAGATTTAGGAATGAAAGAGATCTTCTAGAGCTTGTCTAAATTTTTCTGATTTTGAAATTCCTGTTTCTGTAAGGAATGATTAAAATATTTGAGTCATAAAGTCAATTTTTACTATATTGTGTAGTTTTTTTAAGAGTTATATTCTTGAGAGAAATTATTTTTAAAATAAATATTTCGATGAACTGTTCTTGGCATTTGGGTTGTATTAGATATTTTTATTTAAGGATTGCTTTTTCGTTCATACTTCTCATTCATTTTATGAATGCGTTTTGCCCTCTTGAGATGCCCTGAATTATTTCATCTTTTGCGGTCAGGTGTGGGTTGGTAGATGAAGTGCTGATGGCTGTTTGGCGCCATGGTCTGGTGTTATAGTGGTCTTTAGAAAGGAGCCACAGAGGGAAGGTTGGGCCTCTTGGGTTCTAGCTCTGGTTCTGTCAGTAAGTAGTTGTAGGACTGTAATGTTTCCTTAGCTGTAAAGATGCTGTAACAATTCTCTCTCACTTTGCATCAGAGGGATCTTTGCAGATAAGATAATACTTTGGACAAGAAAGTGTTCTGTTGGGTGAGAAGGGTTATAGAGAAGCAGAGTGGCAATTAGTTATTTGTGGAAAGCTTCAGTATCAGTTATTTAATTTTGGCATGGAGTAAAATAGTGGAAGAAATTTAATGTGTTTATAAAAACTCAAGTAAAAGGTCTTCCCAGTCCCCCATTCCCATCCCACCCCCACTCTGCCAAAAGTGTTTCAATGAAAGATATGTTTACATCCATTACTGCCTCTTCCTTTTCACAGGCACCTTCCTGATTCACATGCTCATCACCTCTTTTCTGAATTATAGCTACAGGTCTATCTCTCTTCCTTCAGTCACTCTCCAGGGCAATCTGTCCTAGGCAGTGCTGCCAGATTAATCTTCAGACACCACATTTATCGTGCCATTGACCTGTGTTACCTGAAGGATAAAGGCCAGACCTACCTTTCCAGCTTGGAGCTGTTACTAATTCCTGTTTTACCTCTTGGCTCCAGGTAGGCTGATGCCTCTCTACCTGATCATTTTGGTGAGACTTGATCCACTTCATGGAGGCTTTTTTTTTTGGTTCTCATTGGTCTCCCCATTCAAAGAAGTCACACAGCGTTTATTTTATTTTCCCATTTGTTTTAGTGTTTAATTTTAAACTACTTGGCATCACTATTAAGCAATCTGCATGTTATGCATAGATATCTTATTTCTTCAGTTAGGCCCAAGGGCCTTCAGAGGACAAGTAATTCTTTTGTAGAGAGTTCCTGAGGCATCGAGAAAGGTTAGGTTACTCTTCTAGGGTCACATCGTCACTTTGTGTTAGAAGCTAGTACTTGAGTTCTTATCTCTTTGGCTTAAAGGCTGTCTCCCTATCCTTTACACACACACCAAGCTTCCTCTCAACAATTTTATTTAAGGAACTGAGTTTAATTAGAGAAATAAAATAATTAGTGGATGCTTTTTAAGTATTTGAAAAGTATTATTCTCTAAATATTTTCAATAATATTTAAGGTTCCCTTACAAAATTATTTACGTTAATTAAACTAAAAGCTGTGTTTATCTGTCATTGACCTAGCCAGAAAATACTGTTTGGCCATTTCGTATTTCAGGTAACTTTTTCTTTAAGTAATGATCACATGAATTACTCATATGTGTGTATACATATATACTATATGTAAAATACACACATATACACGTGTGTATGTACATATGTATGTGTATATGTAATTTTAGAAGTTGTGAAATTCTTTAAATACTTTCTCCCTCTTGACCCTTATGGTAATCCTGTGAAGCAGGTGCAATTATTACCTGTTCTTACTTCTCCTCCCCTTCCATCCCCTCCCTTCTCTTCTCTACAGTATAAGTAATGTGGGGCTGTTTTGTATGAGTACATGTGGTTTTTCTTTCTTTCTAAGCAGATGAGGGAGAAGGAGGAAAGAGGGAAAGAATTCAGAACTGAAAATCAAATTAAAAAAACCTAAGTGTATGCATGTATGTATGTGTATTTATTTATATACTCACCATATATATTTATTTTTCATCTTCCCTATTCTGGAAGAAAAACTCATCTCCAATATACTCCTCCACTGATTCTTATTGAATCCAAAACTTTCTTCCTGTATATTGTCATTTGCACAGAACTTAAAGTGAGAAAAACAAGTTCATGTCTGTCATTAGTTGTGTGACCTTGGCTAGTTTTTTGTCTCTGAATCTGATTCCTCATCTGTAAAATTCTTGTAGTATTTACGTCACATCAAATGGCTGTCATGAGAAGAGTGCTTCATAAGCTGAGTACTATGTAAATGAGTTGTTATGAAACAGAGTCTAGCTAGGACAGGAACTTTGAAGCTGTGATTTTATCAATGTGGGTTTTCCGTCTACCAGTGGACTTTGGAGTCCAGTCATCCTCATGTAAACCAAGTATTTGTTGAATATATTTCATGTGTTCCCTACTCTCTCAAGTGATATCATGGAGAGTTATTGCTCCTCTGCCATCTCCAGTCATCCTGATCTATCTCTGGACACTGGACCCAGATGGCTGTCAAGGAGAAAGTGAGGCTGGTGACTTTGCACAGCCCTCCTTCACTGTTATCTAGTTCACTTGCAAGTTATGGCATCACCTTTCTGATGTCATGGTCCCCTTTGAGAATGAAGGACAAACCACACAATGATCAGTACTGGATATTTTGTGGTACTGATTTTATGTTTTGTATATTTATGCATTTTATGAATCTGTTTAAAGATATTAATCAGGATAATGTTGAATTACATGTTGTTAGGAGTAGCAAAGTATTACTAGTTCCATTAGGTATTTTTCCTGTTCACTTGGTTCACACTGTACCATTCCACTTGGATTGAGAGGAATGTCCAAATAAATCCTTAATTATAATTTGTAATTTTATAGTACAGTAAATTCTGATAGTCACCAGCCACCTATCAGCCACATTAAAATACTAAGACAATTCGCTTTGAATCATGACTTCCTGCTACTTTATTGAAGTTATTAATCCTATTGATTAGTCTCTGCTGATTCTCTAGGGTTTTCTAAGTAAACTATTTTTGTCATCTGCACATAGTTCAGTCCTTTATTTAAAAAGACCCTCAAGACTTGGTCTAGTTTTTGATTGTCTCCTTTATTTTTTCATCTTAACCATGTTGTTTTTGAATGTTATTATTATTGGTATTTGGATATTGTTAATAATACAGAAAGGTTTGTCAATAGTTTTTGAAAGTGAGATGGGACTTGGATTTTGGCAAGCATTTTGAGATACAGCTACATTTCCAGATGGGAACATTTATCATGGGCTCAGATTTAAATGTTTAGGATGTGCCTTCTAATGTCCCTTGAAATCATAGGATGCTGCCTCATTGTAGCCAACCTAACTCAGCTAAGAAGTTTGGTCTGTTCCTTATGATTTTATCTCGAGTGACTTAGAGAATCAGAAGGTTTCATGGGGAAGAAGTGAGGGAACAAAGGAGAGTAAGAATGCATGGCTAGTTCATTGACTTGCCTAGCATTAGATAATGTCTTTTGGAGCTTTTTCTAGCACTTCCAAGAAAGTTGTAGCATAAATATGGAAAATAGTCTTAATGATTTTGAGGTTGGAGAGCTTTTTCCATATGCTCTTACATTCATAGTGCTGTTTTTGGTTTGTTTTGGAGAGAAAATGGAAGCCAGAGTATATGTGAGCTTTGAGAAATCCAGTTTGTGTTGAACCATGATTTTGGTGGTCAGAGAGGGAGAAGAATGATAAGATGTGTGTTGAGGGGAACTCAGCTGTTGTTTTTTCCTCTCTGAAAATAAAAAAAAAAGGTTTCTTTAACCTTATTGTTTTTTCACCTTGGATGAAAAGCAGGAAGATAATGTGCTAGCTGGAGGCTGACCTTCATTGCTTTTACCCTTTGTTCAATGCGGGCTGTTCTTTCTTCCCTTCATCAGCTTTCTTCTAAAAATAAGTGCTTCCCATTCTTTGTCTCTTGTAGCTTTTCTTTGCTTAGCTGATGTGAGCTTTAGGTCATTCCACTTCTCCTTCCCTAATTGAAGATGGATGTTAGAGGGACCTGGGGTGCAGGAAGATCTGTCCTGTTCATATCCTCAATGACTATCCTCACCAACTTATTTCTTTTCCCCTTTTGTCTTTGTATCCATAGCGCATAATACAATGCCTTTCATGTGGTGGGTACTTATAATTCAGTAAACATTTATTAAGTGCATACTATGTGCCAAGGCACATAAACACTGGGGATGCAGATAATGGAAAGAAAGTCTTTGTCCTGGAGGAGCTTATAATCCAATGGGGGAAGATGATACATGAAAGGAAGCTGGACAGGGGAGGGCATCTTGTTCTGTGGACTAAGAACTAGGAAGAGCTACTGATGTAAGGTGGAGAATTGAATAATGCTTGTCAAACTGACTTGCAGAATTTCCAATTACCACCTAGGATTTTGGAAGCAAGAATTCATTCTGCAAATAGGACATTGAAACCAGGAGAGGAAGCAAGAATTCATTCAGCAAATAGGACATTGAAACCAGGAGAAATGGAGTTGACTTGACCAAAGTCACTAAAGTGGCAAGGAGCAAATTTAGGATTGGAACTCAAGTCTTCTAACTCCAAAAATCCAGCACTGTAACATTCCACTTGGGTTGAAGGGAGTATACAAATAAATCCTTAATTATAATTTGTAATTTTGTAGTACAATAAGTTCTGATAGTCACCAGTCACTTATCTGTGAATGAATTATTTGCTTGAGGATTTTTTCTTTTTCTTTTTTTTTTTGGTGCTGTGAAGTTCGGTGTTCTAGGCAGTTTCTGGTGATGAAATTTCTTCTACCAGTGGTGGTATGCAAGGACTATACAATTTAGAATTTTAGAGCATTCCTGGGGAAACTGAGAGATTACCCAGGGTCAGAAAGGAACCAGAATCCTAAGGAGTCTTTCTACTTCCTACAGCAAGCTTCCCTTTGAATTTGAGGTCTATCACTGTCGATTAGTGGGCTTCTTTCCCCCGTGTGTGGACGACTTCCTGGGCCCAGTGTAATGCTCTCCCCCAGCTTGAGAGAGGTCTGGGATCAAGGAGGAATCTGAAGGTTATATAAATGTCTGCGTGTTGGTATGAAATTTTGTCTTTCTGCTTTTCAAAGCAAATGTAAATAATTTTTACTCATTTTTATTTGCTCATTCAAACATTTTAAGTGCCTAGTGTGTATAAGCCACTGTGTTAGGTTATGGGGCTATGAATATATATACAAGACAGACCTTGCTCTTGAGGAGCTTAGAGTGTAATATGGGAAAAATAGGTATACAAATAACTAAGAGGGGAGAGACAAATGAAAAGGAGTGGTCCCAGCAGAATGCTATTAGATGTTAAAAGAGGGGAGAATTATTTTGACTTGGGGGTGCCACTTTGAATTATATGTCTTTTCCCAGGGTTTGGGAATCTGCGGCCTCAAGGGCACGTGTGGCCCTCTAGGTCCTCAAGTAAAGCCCTTTGACTAAATCTAAACTTCACAGAATGAATCCCCGTAATGAAAGGATTTGTTCTGTAAAACTTGGACTCAATCAGAAAGTTGCTCCCAAGGACCTAGAAGCCCTAAGGCAGAGCCTTAATCTTTTTTCTTCCTCTTTTCCCTCCCCCAGTAATTTTGAGAGAAAACGGCAAAATGTTTAAGTGACTTTCAGAAATGTTCACTGCCAAATGTATCTGCCTGACTAGTGACTCTTCTGAATACAAGCATTCTTTGAAATACTTAGTAGTCTTAAAGCTGATCTGAATCTCAGGTTTTTGTTTAAAATCTCATTTTCTGACTCCTTTAATTCTGAAACTGTGATTATTTGAATGGGAATTGAACTGAATTTTACCTTTGCAAGGGTTTGCTTGGCAAATTCATAGTGTAAAAATGCTGAGAAGCATACTTATCATTAATGGATTTTTGCACAAACTTTGCTCCCTCAACTAATGGGAAAGCTATGCTTTAGACTAGAATTCCCCCTGGATGCTCAAACCAAATTAGGAATCGAATTGCTTGGCTCCCATAGGATTTCAGCAAGCTAGCTGGTCGTTCTCTTCCTTTTTCCCTCCCCCAAGCCCATTTGTAATTGTATCGATTTTGACCCAGTTTTAGAGAAAATGTAGCAGGATATTTAAGTGATAGTGTACAGAGATAGTCACTGCCCATTGTCTCCTTGATGTTGAAATCTGTCTGACTAGTGAGGTTTCTGATTAACAAACATTATTGTAAATACTTAGTATTCTTAGAGCTGATGTGGGCTGTCCATAAGGTAAGTTTGAACTGGATGATCTTTTTGAAAACTCTTTAAGCATGTGTTCATAAGAAACCCTTGGAAAGTTGAATCTCACCTCCCACCTTGTTCCCATTTATTTTCGATTCTTTCAAGCGTTTGACTTCGTCACCAGTTTGACTTCGTCACCAGTTCTCAAACCCTTTCATGATTCGATCTTTGGTTACTTTGTGAACTTGAAATGACTAAAACTGTATTTCTTTAAGAATATTCTTAAAGATTTAGCCTTCGCTAATTCAGATGGACATTTCCCTTGGTTGGTACAAATTCATGCTTTAAATATGTAAAAACAAAGAAAAAAGGCAATTGGCTTCTGCCAAAGAGTTTCTTCGATCAAGAGAGATATTTTAGACTGTAATTTGGGTGAAATTTGTACACATGCAAGTTATCTACATACCACAGTATGAGTGGGGTGTTTGCTGGTGCAACTTTTATTGGAGAAAACATATATTGGAGTCAGCAAGCACCATATGCCCCTTTTTTGTAACTCTGTGCAGATCACGTGCATACATTATTCTGGGGGGGGGGGCAGGAATTGTGTAGAGCATTTCAGCTGTCTGAAGTAATCCCCATCTTGCTCTACCACAGAGTCTGCTGTTCTCCAACTGTCTTTTCCTCTGATGCTAATTATAACTTCTTCATATTAGACTGTACTCTTCCTCTTTTTATTACAGTCAAGAAATGCCCTAAACTCTTAACTGTCAGAGTGCTTTTGTTTTTTTGGGAAAAAAATTCACTCCATTTAGATTAAAGAAAAAGATATGCGGAAATCAGAGCGAATCTGTATGTGTTTATCAGTGGAAATCATGTGGTGCGCGTGCTATTGAACAGGATGGGAGAATAACTTTTCTAACCAACAAATCAGAGACTTGGTTCAGAAGTAAGATGCTTCCCCCTTTTTATTCATGGTAACTTTCAAGATGAGTTATTTGAGCTACTTATTTCATATTTAAGTGAACATTCTTTTCATCTGTCAAAGCCCTAGGATAGCTGATTTATCTGAGATTGTAAACAGGCTATACATTTTAGCTTTTGATACGTCTCGATCTTCTCTTGTATGATGACCGGATAGCTTGCTAATGTTCGATGTGTCCAGAGAGCAAAGTGATTTTGTTACTAAGTTGGTTTAAATATAATTCTTTCAGGGGTGATGATTAGCCCTTCTTTTATTCTGGTCTAAGGCACCACTTTCCCACTTGTTGAGGGAACAAAGTTTTTTTTTTTACTCGGTAGCCCAGATTATAATTCTGAAATGATTAACAACTATTCTTCTGTTAATTCTGCAGCAAGGTTTATAATAATTTTCATTAAAAACCCTTTTAATTTCGCATAACACAATGGTCCATTTCGTCTTCTGTGATCCTTTCCATGGCTTGTGGTCATGAATTCTTCCGTGTATAGATCCAATATGTGATTTCTTCCTCCCTCCTCTAATTTGTATATCTATTTGTATTTGTATATATCTTCATGTTTTACTCTTGTCCCCATTTGGAGTTTATTTTGGTATATAGTATAAAGTATCAGTACATCACTAGTTTTTATCAAATTACTTCCAGTTTTTCCATATAACAATTATGAAAAGAGTTTTAAAAACATCTAGCTCGTATGCAGTTTTTATCTTTTGTCCATTGGTATAGAAAGGTTTTTTTCCTTCTCTTTTTTCTGAGAATACACTGCAGATGGTTGCATGTGTCATTGAAATGTGTAACAGTGACTATGGTGGTCTAAAATTACCAGTTAGATGAATTCATAATACTTCAGAGGTAACAGGTGGATTTAGGAATTGGTGATCCAGTAAATACTTCAAAGAAGTGGAAATAAATGGGAAGAAAGTAGGAGGTGAGATTCACCTTCAGTTTTTATTAAGGGCCTCTTCTGAAGCAAAGCACCATGTGATAGTAAGGATAGCACTTCAGTTTGGCTTCTGTTGAAGGATCCAGGAACTGGTAAAGCTAGTCCAACAGCAAAAACTGACACCAAACAATCAGTGAAGAGGTTTTGAATGTTGGGATCCTCAGGAATCAGTTTTTACATCTCTTCAAAAACATTGTATTGTAGAATTAAGTAAAAGAGAAGTGAATTCGCCTGCTGGCTTATTTGGAGAGCTGAAAACTCAAACTGCCTTTTTAACCCCTCCTCCCCCCAAGAAAATTCTCTGAAGATATACCTTCTTCTTTGTTGTATGAATAATTACATTCACTCACTCTACAATTACCACTCTGTTTAACTGTACACCTGCAGTGGCTGTCTTCCAAACCATGGTGAAACTTGCTGTGAACCTTTTCCCACAGATAATATCTGGGCACACTGACTGTTCAAGAAGTACTGAGAGGAACTTTGGTTAACATAATGTGCAGGTGTTAAAATCTAGGCATGTAGGCCAGACTTTGGGTAATGCACATAGAGGAAGAAGAATTGTTAGCAGATTGACTGGGGCCTCCAGTTTGCATCCTTTTCCAAATACAGTCTTGTTTGTGATGAATTGTCCTGCATTCATCTCAGTCGTTTATACTTGTATGTGAGACATAATTGCTTGGATTTCGTGTGTTGCTGCTTTCTCCAGTCAAAGCCTCTGTTTCTGTTCAGTATCTTTCCAAAATGGCAGATAGTCAAACCTCAGGATCCGAATTTGAAGATTCATGTACCTTTTTGGGACAAGTCACTCACTTCAGCTCTAACTGTGCATTAATTGCCTACAAGATGGAGACTGTCTACTCCATAGAATGTTAGACCTACCAACTTCCTTCCCCTTCAGCAGCTTATGTTAATGTTTTCATTCTCTGTCTCTGAGTTCTCCCTTATTCATTTGTCCTTCATATTCCAGCCAGACTAATCATTCTTAATGTGAATAAATTTGGTGTCATTACTTGTCTTCCCAAGTATCCCCCACAAGTCCTTTGAATGGCGTCCAAGTCCCTTTACAGCTTGATGCCCCCTTGATGCCCCCAGCTTTCGCAGTCTTATCTCGTATTATCCTTTCCATGAATTCTGTGGTTCCGTCAGACTGAAGGAATCGGTTGCCCTGAAACATAGCTTCTACTTTTCCCCTTTAGTCCTGTTATACATATGCTCTTCCTTAAGCTTGGAACATCATCTCACCTCCCATTGATGTCCTTTAAAATTATGGAGAGGTCAATTTTTACTCCATTTATGGAGAACTTTGGTGAGAATAAGAGCTGGGGAACAGGCTTTTTGTACCCCTGGAGGTCTTGGAATAGAAGCTGGAGGCTCACCTTTCAGGGATATCCAGCTCCAAGATAATCTTTGATTCCTTTCAGTTCTGAGATCCTGTAGGTCCTTTTGTGAGTCACAATTAACTTGCTCCATTCCCCTGGTGTGAACTGCTACCCTCCCCACCTTCCCACTTCTCGGGCACACGCACACATACATACACACACGCACACACATGCACGCACACACATATACACGTGCACGCATACATACATGCACACACATACACATGCACACACACGCACATACGCATGCACACACGCACACACACATGCACACTCTTGGCCAACTGACTTACAAAATCATGCTGTTCAGTTATAAAGGAGATTAATAAGAAAATGTGACTGGTTCGTTGTAAAAATGACTGAGAAAAAAATAACTTGAAGTGTTTTTTTGGAGTGATTTATGTGATCATGTTATAAATGATGAGTTTTTAAGTTAAAGATGAATACTCAAGGGATACGTGTTAGGAGGTGTGAGAACATGTACTGAAAGTGTGTGCCATGCTTAGGTCATCAAAGAAGGCCAGCTCTTTCCCAGTGGCCTTCTGTTAAGAGCACTAGAGCCATGTGTATGTGTATAAAAACCTCACATGTCTACATTCATCCTGAGTGAATGAGTGGAGACCGTAAGATGAGCTTTGATGAAAGTCATCTTAGCAATTCATCTAACTTGTGGTTGAGAAGTAGGGAAATGACATAAGAGGCTGTCATGGTGACTTTCCATCCATTTGTTTCAGTTAACTCCTTCATGAAAGAGAGGCAGACTGACGTGTTGCACCCTTCCATGGAGAGCAGCTTTCGTGGCTTCCCTGTTCTTAAAAATTGGAATAATTCTTGTGCGTAGTTAATCTGCTTCTCAGCATGGTTCCCATAGCTGAGGTTAACTTTGACTTGAATGCGTTTTACTACTATTTCCTTATAAACCAAGTCAGGTCAGCAAACATTTGAGGAAATCTGTCCTGTGTGCCTGGTTCTGAGACTTATTCCTGCATTGAACCTTCCTCCCCATGTTGTGTGTTTCAGTTCCCTTTAAAGGAAGGATTAAGTCTCTACTTACTATCCACCTGAGAAGGATATATTAACATTTCTAGTAACTCTTAGGATATTCATAATTCTGATAATTTAATTTGCGATTTTACTTAACGTCATCTGTGTAATCAAACATGTATACTGTACCTCGATTCTAAACTTTACCAGTTTAAAAAAAAATTAAAGAGAATGTTAGACAATTAATATAATGAACTACCTTTAAAGTGTTCACAGCTACAGAGGGATCATTAACCATTAATGACAAGTCATCCCGTCTGTACAATTTGGAAATTTTTTAAAAACTATTTTTGAAATAATACAAAATAATAAACCAGTAAGGAAGCATTGTTTTAAAAGGAGTCTCCATTCTGTCACTCTTGGACTAACCTTCTTAGGGAATCCATCCCTAGTATTGCCCTTGGAATACTTTTAATGGTACAGTTCTCTTTCCTTTATGGCCTGAATCTCACATTTTCTGATCTCTGTACTCATGGAAAACATAGGGTTGAAATATGAGTAATCCTTAAAGTGTTTTGTCCATAGTTTTCCCCCTCAAAATGAAAACCTCCTGCCTTCCAATTGATTTGTTTCACACAAATGCTTTATTTCATTACTGAGACCTGTCTTTGCAATTCTTTCTTCCTGCCAAGAATAATGGGAAAGCCCTCTTATCTTGGATACTATTTTCCCCTTCAGTCAGAATCCAAGTCTCTGTGAGTCATTAGCAAGTAAGCGCTGAGGGGCAGCAGCGTTTGGCTGTGCCTCTGTTGGCAGGATTTAGTGCTTAAGCATGGCCCCCTCATGGACACAGGGGAATACCTTTCTGAGTTCTACCTTCTTGTATAAGAAGTTCCTAGTATTGGCCTCGGAGTCACAGTCCCGCGTTTGCCAATACTGTATCTTTAAAAAAAAATTTTTTTTGTTATGAACTTCAGACATCAATAAAAATCAGTCTGTCCATAGTCAAGAAAAGAGAGAAAAAGCCTCCGTAGCAAACGATGAACCTGCCACGTGCAGCTTCGAGTTTGACATGGCAGTACTGACTGCCCTTCCTGTGCATGTCCAGGTAAGAGCTTTCTGCCATTTTCTGTGGATTTTAAAATGCTTCCTGGAGGCAACCATCACTATTATCTATAAGGTATTTGTACTCTATCCATTAAGACTCAATAAATAGGATTTGCTCCCAGGGGTGCCAGATAAACCTTTATAGCTTTATGTAGAGGACTATTTAATGTAAGCACCTTTTTATTGGGATAGTAAAATGCAGTGAAAGCAAACCTTTTTCAGTTCTTTTTTATACTCTTAAGAGGCAGCATGGTGTTATAGAGAAAGGTCTGGCCATAGATACTGGCTCAAGTCCTGTCTCTAAAAAATATCTGCTGGGGTGTGATGTCACTTAGTCTCCTCAGTGCCCCAGTTGCCTCAGTTGGAAGACTTTAAGTTGCTTATAGACAAGTGACTAGTTTTTATTAGTGGAAGGAGTTTCTGTACTGGGAATTTCACATGCTGATAAAAGCAGAGGTTTGGACTCCTTTTTATTCCCTTCTCTTCCCCCCTCCCCCATATTAATAAAACTCCTCAAAGACCTGAATGAAAGAAATGTGCTTTTAGAAGAGCTGCTGAAGTTGGGTGGTTTTACTTCTTACTAAGTGAGATGCTGTTATAGAATTCTCTGTTGCTAGTTACAGGGTCAGATTAGTTTTTCAGACCTAACAACTGGGGAAATAACTGGAAAGATGGCGTTTTGTCAAAGTCTTCAGATGCAGGTTCCAAAGGAGAATTGAAATAGAAAGTTTTCCAGTTAGTCTGTGCTTGATAAAAATATGAACAAAGAGGAGGAGAAGGAAGGGTGAGGCTCAAATCATTCATAATCTGAAAATCCCCTATGAGAATTTTCTAGTGTATGAATTTATGGTCATAGTGGTCAAGATAGTTTTACTGAAATGGGTGGAGGAGGAAGGAAGGGGGAACTAGACCTTAAAAAGAAAAAAGAGAGATAGGGAGACCTGTGTCTTTAAAATCTAATGAATTTTCATTTAATAGAAAACCAATCGCTTTGGGAGTTGTGTTTTGTAGACAACACTGGTTCACAATACTGAATTCAGGAATGTATTTTATTTTTTTGACAGGGAAAGAATGGATGTGCTAAAAGAAACTTAATTCATTTTCATTTTGGGGGATTTTTCTCCTCTTCTAAGTGATTATCTTGATGTACTGACTTGGCAAATTTCTGTACTAATGGGATGAGTCTAAGACTATAAGAGATTGAGGGAATTAATTAGTATTTTAAGTACTTTATTTACATTTGGTGCTAAGTAATTAAGCTTCATTGATTTGGTTCAAACTGTCTTTTAAACTACAATGAATCTGTCTCTCAGAGGAAACTCAGAAACAGTCACAGAACGTTGGAATTCAGCAGCACTCACCTCCACCACACCTAAACCAGAATTCTCTTCCACGTGTCTGGCTAAGGGTCTTTGTTTAAAGTGCCCCATCGAGACAGGGAGCTCACCATCTCCAGGGAATTTAAGTCTAATTAGGTTTTTTATTCTGTCCCATGTGAGTGAGTCCATGAACAAACTGGGAAAATAATGGTTTTGAATCAGCTATTAGATGATACACGATTAGGAGAACATATTCCATTTTTAGTGATTTGTTTTCATCTTGGGAAGAACACATTAAAGTAATTTTCTCTAGGGGCTTGTTTTAGGCCTGGAACTAGATTTTTTTTCAGTGATAGAATGGGAAGCATATACACAAAATCTGTATGTGAAGCTAAGACAGGAGCATTTGAGAACGTAATGATGATTGATGATGATAGTACTTTAAGATTTACAAAGTAATTAAGTATGTGATCTCACTTCATCCTCACTACAGCCCAGTGAAATAGGTGCTATTATTTCCCCCATTGTACAGTTGAGGAAACTGAGGCAAACAGAAGTTAAATGGTTTGCCCAGATTTACTCAGCTAGTGAGTTTCAGAGGTGTCTGGTCCTGTAATAAATCAGTCATGAATGGAGGAATTAAATGTCTTTAATTGAGATAACAGGATAGCAAAACTGCCACCCTGGGAAATGTCCCATGATTGCAGAGCACAGTGGATTTCCAAACCTGAGTACTGAAGATAAAGGTTCTTATATTTTGGAGAAAATGGAAAGGAAGTAGTATGTGGTGGCAAGGCCAGGACCACTTTATTCTAGCTGTTTGCCCTTCAGGCCATGAACCCCAAGGGAAGGGGTAAGGACATGAGGAGCTGAGATCCAGCTTAAGCTAGATTCCTTTACAAGGTAAAATCTCAGGGTAGGGGGACTTAGGGTGTTGTTCAGGGCCACCTCATGGAGACTAAATATTGTAAGGGTAGCAATGTAAGGACATTACTGAAATTCTGACATTACTAGGATCTTTATGAGTGATATTGCATTGGTATTAACAATTTTCTGTCAGAGGCCACATTTGAACTCAGGTCTTCTTCCGGACTCCAGGCCTATAAGGGATTCGGAACTCTTGGGTTATCAGGATCATGGTGTCCTCGCGAGAAATCTCTTGGATCCATTATTCTATCCACCTCACTGCCTAACTTCCCTTCTGAGCCAGTGCCTGAAAACTTTCCAGCAAGGAGTTCAGACCTACCTGAGCTTGCTTCTCATTGGCAGAACCTTTGGCAGTCGAGGATCATTTACAAGTCAGGAGGAGTTCTATTATAGAGGAAAAAGTAGAAGATAGGAAAAGGATAGAGATGACTAGAATGTTAAGCAGAGCAGGAGGAAAACTTCAGGAAACTGAGATTACTGACTTGAAATAACCTGAAACTCATAAAGGACATGAGTGACTTATAACCATTGAGGTATCTGATAGGAGCTTAATGAGAGAGAGAGAGGAAGATCCTTAAAAAAGAGGGAAATACTTATTTAAGCCCATTTCCTATCTCCAGAATGACAGAAAATAGACTTAAATATCTAAAAACGGAGAATATTATTTAGGTTATAATCCATGTATATAAATTTTAATTTCCATTGACAAGTATGCATTTAGGCACATAAATAAAAACAAAAAACCAACATAAAACCCTCAAGAGATGCTAAATGATCATGCATGTGTCTACAAACTTCATGTGTTTGTTAGCTAGCCCCAACTAAAAGAGATGTGTATTAATTTTAATGTCTTCTATCATTTATTTTTTGTCTGTGTATCCTCAGTCTTTTGCACATTGCTGGGCCTGCATGTATCATCATTTCATAAATGTTTGTTGATTTATTGATTAACTGTACCCACATCAACATTGATTTTGTGATGTTATTTTATTTAGCCTTGTCTGTGTATATTAAGGAGGCCTCGTGATAGAGGGAAAAAACCAGTGGATTTGGAGGCACATGGGCTCGAAACAAATCATTTAACTTCTCCGGGTCTTAGGGAGTTGAACCTGATGGTCTCCAAGTCCCTTCTGACTCTAAATTGTGGAGTCAGATCACATGGTGGTATCCAGGTGTGGATGCTGTTCTTTTGTTTCTTCTTTCTGTTCCTTGTTGATATTTTCCTTTAAATGTCTTCCTCGGTAGAACTGGCATAAGACATTTCTGATGAAAATTTCACATCTGTAAAAATGTATAAGGAACTGGCCCAGATTTATAAGAGACCTTCTCCAGTAGATAAGTGGCCAAAGGGCATGAAGAGGGAGTTTCCAGGTGAAGAAACATGAAATAATCATGTTTTAATTTAAACACAGAATAATTCCATGGAGATCATGTGCATGTTAGCTATTACTGTTTGTTACTACTACCACCTACTACCACCATGCTGCCTCCTCCTCCTCCTCCCCCTCCCTCTCCTCCCTCTCCTCCTCTTCCTCCTCCTCTGCCTCCTCCTCCTCCTCCTTCTCCTCCTCCTCCTCCTCCTCCTTGGTCTTACCGTTACTACTACCACCTACTACCACCATGCTGCCTCCTCCTCTTTGAAAAAAAGAAGGAATGATTAATGAAGAAAACCAGTTAGTTGACTAACCTTGGAAACTTTGGACATTTCTAGTTATAAGAAAATCTTTTCTTCGGAAAAAAAAACAGCTGAAATTTGACTCCCTTTAATTTCCATCATTTCTATTTCCTAACCCCCCCCCAAAAAAAACCTCAAGAAGAAAATGTCAGTGACTGCCACTCCGTATGCCTATAGGCTCATCTCTGAAGTGTAGGAATAAGCTGCATTGATACAAAGGACATCTTTGAGGAAGGTATGAGGGGTAGACAGGTGCTCATAAAACATTTTCTTGCAGTAGATCAGATCTTTATAATCCACGTGACAAAAAGTACAATAAATACAAGATCCCGCTGTGTTTTTTGCTTGTTGACAAAACATTTGATGAGACAGAGCAGAAGAGTTTGTAATTCTGTGACCTTGCCCTGCTCCTTACTGCCTGTTCTAGGTTGATCAGGGGTCTGAATGATAGTAATCCAGAGTGCACTTGAGAGTTCCCTGAGAGTGTCATCAAAGCCGAAGGAACATTTTTAGAATCAGCCTTCCAAGTTTCTCAGAGCCTATCTAGTCCTGAACTGAATTGAATTTCTGATATTAAAAGATCTAGAGTGACTCTCCAGAAGTTGTTCTGTTACAAACTCACCTTTACTAACTGGCCAAGTGCATTTTGAGTATTGGATCTTTGGATTTCTACCCTGCTTCCTTGACTTATGCTGACTAAACGAGAAACCATGGGTGTGAGAGGCTGTTTTTTTTTTGTTTGTTTGTTTTTTTAACAGCATCAGTTTTTGCCACTTATGGCCACTTTCTCTTCGTGTCCAAGGCCCACTGTCATTTTGGTGAAAGAATGGTGGTTGGAGTGGAATTGGAAATGTGGTCCAGTAATTATGTTGTGTGTAATGAAATCTGAATTAGCTTTCATTATATTGAATGTTAGTTGGAGAGAGCAACTTTCTTTAACATACTTTTTTTTTTGAGGGGGAGCTTCTTTTGTATCATGTACTCCTTGAACAATCTGGGGAAGCTATGGGTCCCTTCTCAGAATAGTGTTTTAAAATGCATGAAATAAAATATGTAGCTTTACAAAGCAAATGAATTATATTGAAATAAAGATATATATACGCATATATATATATGTGTGTGTGTGTGTGTGTGTATATGTGTATATATATATATATATATATATATATATATATATATATATACATTCCTATCCAAGTTTACAGACCCTATGAAATTTATTGGGTGGGTGGAATGTGGAATCCCTGGGCAATTTCATACAGTAAAAGGGGTGCTGAAAGACAAAAATCCCCCCTTCTTGTTCTTATCGTTATGTAGCTAGGTCCTTATTAGAACAATGAGTCCCCTTAAGTGTCTGCATTTCTATTGGGAAGTCTTTCCATTGGCATATAGTCTCACATGATTATGTAACTTCTAATAGTACAATTTGAATAAAACCAGCAAGTCAGTAAGCATTTATTAAGCAAGTACCATGTGCCAAGTACTGTGCTAAGCTCTGGGGTTACAAAGAGAGGAGCTCAGAATCTAATGGACAGCCTCTTCATTCACACTACTAGGGAGATAGTATATGACTTTGGTGTGTATTGGCTACATCATAGACCCAGATGACAGTGAAATATCATTTTATGTCTGTGAATTGAGATATCAAATACTTTCTAAATGTCATGATGCTTCCTGTTCCACAGACATGGCACGTTGCATGCCAATAAGACACATTTTGCTGGAGTCTGACATTTGCTATACAAGAATAGAGCTCAGTTATAATTTTATTATTATACTTGAAACAAAAATCATTAGAGTCCTTCTCTGATAAGGACTTAACCAGATCTAGAAGACCACAGGGTGTGGAATGAGAAAAGAATCATAATACCATTCAATAATACATATTTCTTAAGCATTCCTTCAAATCCAATGTGTACACATTATGAATTATATTTTTGTTTAGGATTTGCCAGGAGTAAAAAAGGTTTGCAGTTCCCATTCTATACCTTCATTTGTTCAGGGAGATGAGACAGAAGCATGAAACTTTTAGAAGTAATAAACAACAATAAGAGATGCTCTACTATCTATTATAGACAAAGCGTGGAAACTCTGAGAAGAAAACATCCCTTGGGCTGGTAGAGTGAGGAAAAGATCTATGGGGAGGACAGGACTTAAGTGGAGCCTTGGGGGGTAGATTAGACTGGGAATGGGTGAAGAACAAGTGGGGAATTTCCAAATAAAGGTGTAATCGGCACATGCATTTTTAATTGATATTGATCTGTGTGGCATATAATATATGAGGAATATGAAAAAAGATATTGATCTACTTGTCTCTCCAATCAAAGCCAGGTTCTATGGAAAAATGTATTCTATAATATAGTACAACTGTTACAGGTAGAGAGAATCTTAAGTTGACTTATTGTAATCTACATAAGACCATGCTTATATGTTTGAAAACAGATATTTTTGCTTTCACCTGTGACATGAGAATTTACTAATCAGCTTTTAGTAGATTTGAGCATGTCTACATGATATCAATTTGAATCTATTGTTACAAAAAATACAATTTTTTAGGAAGTCATTCAAATCTATTGTGCTACTAAATCACTAGTTTGGATTTTTCATTTTTTAAATAGTTGCTTTGGAATTGTTAGGGGGAAACACAATTTTAAAATTTCTTATCAAAAAAATAGAAGTCGGTTTCATGATTTCATTGAACCTTGACCTGTGACCCCCTCATTTTCAAATGAAAACAGAATTTAAAACTTGAGGACAGGGATTGGCAGCCTCTCAGAAATGGGGTGCCAGTTTTTTTAACACACACTTTTATGAGTGGGAGTTAACTGTGGTGGTCCGGAGTAAGCAAGCATCCCAAAGAACTCTTCAGATGAGTGCAGATGCCTTTAATTAGATGATTACAGTGCTTTTTCTCATCAGCTGTTTTAAATATCACTTTCAGATTGATGGTGTGTGGACATATCCAGTGGCTACTGAAAGTTGGTTAGAGAAATCTTACGCAACAGATGAAGGCAGAAATACATGTAAGATAGAGCGTTGACCTTGAAGTTAGGAAGACTTGGGTTTAATTTGGCACCTGTTGTATAATGGCTGTGTAACTAAGCAAGACACTAAACCTTTTAAAGCTCAACTCTCTTAAGACTCGCAGTTGCCAGGAGGTGCCAACCCTTTAACTGTAAGCAGCTACATCATGCATTGGAAAGAATGCTGGGCCTGAAGTTAAGATGTCCTGAACTCAGATGCATACTAGCTGATGACCCTTGGCAAGTCACTTACCCTTTGCCTCAGTTTCCTCATCCTTAAAATGGGGTTAATAATAGCATCTACCTCCTAAGGTTATTGTAAAGATCAAATGAAATAGCCCTTACAGTGCCTAGCATACAGTGAGTGCTATATAAATGCTAGCTGTTATTATTAACTTGTCTTGGTAGAGGAAGTTCTTCTCAAGAAGCTACATACACTGATGAAATTTTAATTCCAGTGGCAAGAAGGGTAACACCTGAGATGCATTTATTACCTTGATATATTGATAAGCTATTGATTTTATCTCATGCTTTTACAAACTAACACCATTTTTTTATAGTTTTAACTCTAGAATGAAAGACTAGGGATTAATTTGTAGTTGGAAAAATAATCCCAGAAATGGAAGATGATTTTATACTGCTACTCTATTGAATTTTATCAGAAATAAAGCATTTTGTATTTGGAAAGTGGTTGTGTATGGTTTTCACTAGATCAGTATAGCCATATTGAATACTTCTATTGGTTGAGTTCAACAGTTTATTCTTTACTGTGAAAATTAGTTGTGTACCGCCCCCTGCAGATGATTAAGAATGATATTTATTTGTACATTTTTGAAAGATACTATTTCTCTTGGTTGCCACTTATTTTTGTCTTTCAGAATACTTTGTCAATTGAGAAATGTCACATAGGATAAGATATTGAAGAGCTACAATCTGTATGAGTGGAGAGAATACTGTGCTTAAAAGTGAGTCTTTTGATGAAAGCTCAGATACTATGTGAGTGCATAAAATGGGGAAGGGGAATGGGAAGTATTTGTTCGGCACCTTCTGTGTGCTTTACTACTATATCTCCTTTGATCCTCACAACAGCCTGTAAAATGAGGAAACTGAGGCAAAGAGAGGTGAACTGATTTTCTCAGGGTCACATCGTTAGTAAGTGTCCGAGGCTAGAGTTGAACTCAGCCTCGGCAGTTGAACTTCCTCACTCCAGACCCAGAGCTCTGATCTAAAACAGTACTTGATGTGTTAATGTAAGACTGCTTAATCATTTTGTGAATATAAAGGTAATATAGTCATCTGAGGTCTAGGTATCATTTGGGTAAGTTTTTAAATCTTTTTTTCATTCACCTACTTTTGCCGATTTATTCTGCCTGCATTTCTCATAACATTTTTTAGCTTTTTTGCTACTAAACCACAATCTCTTTCTCTGAACCCAAAAGATTTTTAGAAAGATATTATTTCTGTCCCTCCTTTCCTCCCTCCCTCCTGATCCCTGTCTTTCTGTCTTCTCCCCACCACTGGAAAAAAAGACATGCCGTTGAGAAGTGATCTTTTCATGAAATGGTATCTATGAAATTGCTTTGAAAAATAAAAAGTATAAATGTAAATGTTATTATGATATTATTATGTTTAATTATTTTCATGAATTTTATCAATGCATTTTGATACTCTTTTGTGGACAGACCATAAATATTGCATAGGTGTGAGAGAGGCAGTATGGCATATCCCAATCCCAGTTTTCCTTTTCTATTTCATCATCAAAGTTGTCCTTAATATGTCTAGATTTTTCTCATAAAGCTTTTTTTTTTAAGATGGAACAGTAGGCATATGGGTTGGTGGTTGTTGCTATTTTAAAAATTGCCTTAAAATAATGCCTGTAATTTTTTTCCAGGCATTTTCTAGTCTCCCTACTTTCAGAGAACTTGAATTGGTCATTTAGTGCTTTCAGAATTGTATTGGCTCCAGCAGGCATGTGTACTTGTTTGAGTCCACCTGTTGTGCTTAATTCTTCATGTACTAGAAGTGATAGTAGAGCCCAAGTGTGGTGGCTCCATTTTCTTTGATGGAAAAAAAATTTTTATAAAAATCTTGAGAGAGTTTTTCTGTTTTTCATGTTTTTTGTTATACTCCAACTTTCATCTTTAAATGGTTTGAGTGAATTTGATCTTTCACTGGACCCCTTTTCTTCTACAATTCATCACTTTTTTGATGCTACTCATAATCTTCTGCCATCTTTTCATATTAGGTTTGGTAAATGGAATTTTTATTCCAAATCAGTGTTACCCTTAGAGGAAATGTGCCTCCACCTAGGAAGGAGACCAATGGTTTTCTGTCTTAGGTGATTTCCAGGTTTTGGGATCTCCTTGTTGTGATTGGTTAAACTTCCATAAGGAAATGGAGTTAGCATCAATATCTTTTCTTTGTTCTGTTTCTTTTTTTAAAATGGTCACTAACACATGAGGCTGGTATTGTTTTAGTTATAACTTCATCTTTTTTCATCATTTTCTTCTATTTTGTTATCTGTTTTTATCTTTGCTGCATAGTAAGTTGATAATTTGACTTGCACATAGATGGCTGTTTTGGAAATGACTCCTCAAATCGATGACCAGTTATTTCTTGTCAAGATAAAATCAATTAAAATTAATCTTCATGAGTAGATATTTAGCCTCAAGGATGAGGGCGAAAATATTTATATTGCCTTCTCATGTCAGATCCTGCCTTAGAGTCTTGTGTTCAGTTCTGATGCCACAAATTCAAAAGGATATTGACAAATGAGTTTGCGCAGAGGAAAATGATTAAAATGGTGAGAAGACTGGAAGCTATGACTTAAAAGAATCCATTGAAGCCTGGATAGAAAGCACAGTTGGGATAGGGAGGAATGTAAAAGCTGCCTTCAAGTTTCTGAAGGTCTGCTATTTGGAAAAGGGAGCAGACTTGTTCTGCTTGACTTTAAAGGGCATAACCAGTACCACTGAGTAAAAGTTGCCAAAAGGTAAATTTCAGCTTGATATAATTTTTTCATGTTGAAAGTATCCTGTAAAAGTGTAATGGGCTGCCTCTGGAGCTCATAGAGTCCTATTTATTGGACATCTTCCAGGGGTAGCTAGATTATGGCTTGTTGAGGATGTTATAGAGGTCAGTCTTGGATAGGTTCAACTTGGAAGAACTGACTTTTTGAGAATTTCTTTTTTTTAAATATAACTTTATTTTATTTTCCCCTTTTCAAATAACAAGCATTTCTCCTCTCCAAATAAAAAAAGAAAAACAAAACCTTTATAAATATGCACAGTTAAGCAAACAAATTCTCACACTGACCATGTCCAAAAATACACATCTCATTCTGCTTCTTGAGTCCACCCCCTCTTCCTCAGGATAACAAGTTCATCATCAATCCTCTGAAACTGTGGTTGGTCATTGCCATCTTAGCGATCTGATCTCTGAGATTTGTGATTTAGATGATCTGTTCTAAGGTTTCTTCCAGCTCTTAAGCCTATAAACTTTTATGTTGTCTAACCATTCTCCTTGCCCTCCCTCTCAACAGGTTTTTTTCAGATTAAACATGACCAGCTCCTCCTGTGACAGTTTTCAGACTTTTCACTTTTTTTCTATATATACTTGAGTTTGTCGTTGTTGCCTTTAACTATAGTTTCTGGAAATTAATGGGAGAGACAGAAAGAAATGTCCATATCTGATAAGTCATCACTTTTTAGTTTTGTAACTACCAGTTATTGGATTGTGGTGTGATGCTGTCCGGGCATAGTACCAGTTGTGGTAGAAGTAATCCTAACTGGAAGTTAGCAGACTGGGGTGCTGGTCCCACCTCTTTCATAAATAATTGTGAGACTTTGCTCAAGTGACTTACTCTCTCCAGGACCCAGTACCCTCATCCAGAAAGAGAAGCGACTGGTCTATGTGATTCCTAAGGTTCCTTTCAGCACTATGATTCTTGAGATTATGATGAAAAGAGTTTCAGACTACATAGGCGCGTGGTAAGATGTTTTTACATATTATAGCACCCCTTAAATTCTGCATGTAGGTGGCCAACTATACACAAAACCAACCCAAAGGTGCAGTCTTCCTTAAAAAGAACATCTTGAATTCGAGTCTTCCTACAAGTGTAGGAGTTGTTCTCTGCCTTATTTTTGAAACAGACAACCAAAAAAAAAATCCCAAAAAGGCAGCATTAGAAAAAGTATTTATAATTTTACTTAGTTCCTTGTTCTTGAGGCTCAAGTGCCAGAATTACAAAACAAAGTCTTTGGAGACTTTCACTTTATGGACAATCTGAAGTGAAGTGATCAGTGATCATTTGACAATGAGAAAGAAAAACTAAGAAAATAATAAGAAATTCCACTGGATAAAAATGGAGCACAATAGAAATAGCTGGAGAAGGAGATTTAAAGTTAAGTGACTTGCCCACAGACAGAAAGCTAATAATGGTCTAAGGTAGAATTTGATCTTAGTTCTTCTTTACTCTGGGTTCTGAGTTCTACCTTTTGGCCACCTTTCCTTATTGCTTTCTGTGTCATTGTATACTCTGCAGGGGTGGGGAGCCTGCAGCCTCAAGGCCACATGTGGGGCCTCTAGGTCCTCCAGTTCAGCCCTTTGATGGAATCCAAACTTCACAGAACAAATCCCCTTAATAAAAGGATTTGTTTTGTAAAACTTGGACTCAATCAAAGGGCTGCACCCAAGGACCTAGAAGGGCATATGTGACCTTGAAGCTGCAGGTTCCCCATCCCTGGTAGGCAAATAGACTTGTGGTTTAACTGGTATAAAGAACTCCTGGGTGTTCTCCTAGAACTCCACCAAGGCAGATCAGCATCCTCTGCAGTTTTGCATCCTGAGTCTTTCTTAAAGTCCTGAAATGATGAATGACTTTGTCCGGGGTCACACAGCCTTTATCTGGGGTCACACAGCCTTTATGTGTCAGTGGGACCTGAACCTGGGTCTTTCTGGTCTCCTCCTGGTTCTGGGGCCAACTCTATCATCCACTATGCCAGGCTGACCTTAGAGGTCTCTTAGCAAGACAGTTTTAAATCTTTCTGAAAGCAGATGACAACTTCATTGCCAATTTGGAAGTATAGGAAATAAAAGCTAAGGATATAGCTCTTTCAGTATATTGAGCATGACCTTTTTATTTTTAAAATTTATTTATTTTTAGTTTTCAACATTCAGTTCTACAAGTTTTTGAGTTTTAAATTTTCTCCTCTTCCCAAGACTGTGCAATCTGATATAGGCTCTACATAAACATTCATATTAAACATTTTCACATTACTCATGTTATAAAGAATTATAACCAATGAAATGAATCATGAGAAAGAAGGAACAAAACAGAACAACAAGGGAAAAGGAGAGCAATAGTGCATGTCAATCTACATTCAGACTCCGTAACTCTTTCCCTGGATGTGGCAGCATTTTCCATCTTGAGCCTTTTGGAGTTGTTGTAGAACCTTGCATTCTTGAGAAGAGCTAAGTCTGTCAAAGTTGGTTATCATACAGTTTGGCTGTAACTGTGTACAATGTTCTCCTGATTCCGCCCACCTCACTCAGCATCAGTTCCTATAAATCTTCCCAGGTTTTTCTGAATTCCACCTGCTTCTCATTTCTTACCGCACAATAGTATTCCATTACATTCATGTACCACAGTTTGTTCAGCCATTCTCCAGCTGGTGGACATCCTCTCAGTTTCTAATTCCTGGCTACCACAAAGAGAGCTGCTATAAATATTTTTATACATATAGGTCCTTTTCCCATTTTTATGATCTCTTTGGAATACAACCCTAGAAGTGGTACTTCTGGGTCAAAGGGAATGCATGTTTTTATAGCCCTTTGAGCATAGTTCCAAATGGCTTTGTAGAATGGCTGGATCAGCTCACAACTCTACCAACAATGAAGTAGTGTTCCAACTTTCCCACAACTTCTCCATCATTTATCATTTTCCTGTTTTGCCATGTTAGCCAATCTGATAGGTGTGATGTGGTACCTCAGAGTTGTTTTGATTTGAATAGTGATTTAGAGTGTTTTTTCATATGACTGTAGATAGCTTTAATTTTTTCCTCTGAAAACTACCTTTTGATATCCTTTGACCATTTATCAGTTGAGGAATGACTTATATTCTTACAAATTTGACTCAGTTCTCTCTATATTTTAGAAATGAGGATTTCATCAGAGATACTGGTTGTAAAAATTCTTTCCCAGTTTTCTGTTTCCCTCCTAACCTTGGTTGCATTGACTTTGTTTGTGCAAAAACTTTTCAATTTAATATAACCAAAATGATCCGTTTTGCGTTTCATAATGTTCTCTCTCCCTTGTTTGGTCACGAATTTTTCTGTTCTCCATAAATCTTATAGGTAAACTCTTCCTTGCTCTTCTAGTTTTCCTATAGTATCAGTCTTTATATCTAAATTGTGTACCCATTTGGACTTTATTTTGGTATCCAGCGTAAGATACTGGTGTATGCCCAATTTCTGCCATACTTTTTTCTAGTTTTCCCAGCAGTTTTAGTCAAATAGTGACTTCTGGAGTCTTGGGTTTATCCAACAGTATTGAGCTCTGTGTCTTGTGTGCCTAGTCTATTCCACTGATCCACCCAGTAGGAAGCAGTTTGGATGCTTGCTGCTTTATAATAATTTAAAGTCTGGTCTGGCTTGGCTGCCTTCCCTACTACTTCTTTTCGTTAATTCTCTCCATATTTTGTGTTTATTTTTTCTAGCTCTATAAGATACATTTTTGGTAGTTTGATTAGTATGGCTCTGAATAAGTAAATTAATTTAGGTAGAATTGTCATTTTTATTATATTAGCTCAACCTACGCAAATGATATTTTTCCAATAGATCTGACTTCATTTGTGTGAAAAGTGTTTTGTAATTGTGTTCATATAGTTCCTGGGTTTGTTTTTGGCAGGTAGACTCCCAAATATTTTATAGCGTCTACAGTCAGAGCTGTGGACTTGTTATTTCACCCACAGTTTAACCCTCCCAGTCTCAGAATAAACTGTACTTAAAAAAGTAGATATCTTCTTTATTTTGTGTTACAAATATAGCATATTGAGTCTCTAGATATTGAATGTAGCAATAACTAAAAAAAAAAAGCCACTCTACGACATTTTCTTTTCTATTTTTAGAGAACTGTTTCAGACCAAAAGAGTCTGCGATATAGTGTCAGATGATTTTGGTGGTGGTTTTGCTTAACTTTTTCCTTTGTTATCCAGGAGGGTTCATAAGATTACAGACTTAGAATTAAAAGGGGATTTACAGATCCAAGATCCAAACACTGTGTTTTACAGCTAAGAAAACTAAGACCCACTGTGATAAGTGACTTGCTTCTGGGCATTCAGGAGGTAAGCCGTTGAGGTCCTCTCACTTGAAATCTATCCCCCAACTTGCCCTTTTCTGATTCAATGTATTTGGGAATGTGGGGAATGACTTTGGTGTAGAAACAAAGACAAAGAACATCAATAAAACTTTTTTTTAAAAAAACTAAGATCTTCTTGAATGTTTCAAGGCAGGATTGGTTGTAAATATTATTCATAGAAAACCATCTTTCCCCTTAAAAAAATAAACCTAGAGTTTTTGCACAACAAAATGAGGCAGTGACTGTCTCCAGGAATAATGAATCTTTAATCGTTTGTTTTTGAATGAAGTAGAGAAATGCATCATTGACTTGCTCTGATTTTCTCAGTGTGTTGGTGGGTGCATTGTATTTCTGAAAATAATTATGAAAAAGGGGGGTGGGTCTGGTCGAAACAGTCTCATATTGTGATGAAGGCCCCTGAAGCACTATGACTGATGAAAAGCAAGTAGACCTGTCAAAGCAGTGACAAGATAATAGCGGAGAGCAGCTGTGCTGAGGAGCATTATTCTCTCAAATGCCCTTTTAATTAATTGATATTCCTTAAAATGTCGCTAGGTGTTTCTAAAATGATCCCATCTTGAAAAAACATGACGTAGCTTCTATAAACTGTTTCTTTTGTGTGTATGTATAAAAAGTCTGCCTCCATCACTATGGTTGATTTGACTTAACCCTCTCACAAGCTAATAACCTATGACTCCTTGAGCTCCATTGGACAAGCCAGTAGGTCTTCCCCATGAGCATCTCCAGTGGGATAAAGTCAGGTTGAAATTTAATCAAGCACCTGATAGCCTTTTTCACCATATCCTTCAAGCACAGGAAACTGTGAAACATCTGAAATGTTTACCTTTCTCCTTGGCCAGACTTTAAATAGGTGGTAGGCCTTGGATGAAAATTTCACTAAGATAAATAATACTGATGCAAGTATCCCCCCACATTTCGGTAGAGTGAGTTTCTGGAAGCTCTGGGGTCATTCTTTTGGCCACAAGTAAGATTGTACAAAACATAAAAAGACTCTAAGAAGATGCTTTTGATCAGTTCTCAGGTTTAGGTTTCTGCAGCAAGTGTTTTCTTGATCAGGAAGGCAGGGCAGTTGAACTGTGGGGGTGGAAAGGCAGTCCTTTCTTGCTAATAGTTCTGATGAGGTTATTGGCCTCTCTCCCTCGATGCCAGATCAGGCTACCTTGAGCTAGACTGCTCTTGAGGTCTTTTTACCTCTGACACAGAGAGGTGTGACCTTGAGAAGGAGTGGTTTAAAATATAGTATCAAGGACCAAGCTGACACAGTTTTATAACTGCTGAACCCTTTGGTGTCTCTACACATTGACATCTGGAAGGGGACTCTTTCTTCTCCCTTTATGGGCAACCAATTCTGGCACAGCTGTTTAGGCAAACCTGGACTCTGTAAAGGCAGTGAGACATGAAGGTATGTGTCATCGACAGGTAGAGGTGAAAGGGGAAGAACATTAGCTGCAAGGAGATTCTGGGTCCTGACCGACCTCAAGGTCCTTTTGAACTCTAAACAGAGTATGAGATTCTTTGATCAGTGAGGACTGTTTTTTACTAAAGATCTGAATGACTGGAGTTTTCTTTGAGTTTTCCATACTGTGGGCACCAACTTCTCATATTCTAAATGTCAGTTAGACTTTTGATTTTTTTGCCTGCTTCTCATTACCCTTCATTTCCCGACTTACTATCCCTCTCCATAATTATACAGAGGTGGCCTCCATTTCTAGCCTCTCTCCCTATCAGCTGGATCACTTCTGGCTCCTTTTAATTCAGCTTGTTTTTCTTCCTCTTTTGCCTTCTGCTCCCTCCTTGCCCCACAGTCACCACATCCTAAAGTTTTGTTACTTGTATTAATTCCTCAAGACAGCATGACCATAGTGGATAGTGATGACTTGGAGGTAGGAAAAATTATCTGCCTCTGTCACTTACTACTGAAAAGGTAAGTTAGAACCAGGTTGTAAATGGATTGACATTCCAGACATATGCGTTTGTATTTAGTCATAGTGCTTATAAGGAGCCCCTGGAATTGACTGAGCAAAGAATTGAAATAGTCACTTTTGGGATATCAGTTCAGTAGGTGTGAAGGAGAGATGTGGAGAGACACCTGAGGCAGGGAGCTGAAGCCATTTCATTAGGCTAGGTGAGAGATTATCAGGGCCTGATAATATAGGGTGGTGGCCATATGAACAGAAAAGAAGGATGATTTTGATGGTGAGAGGGAGAAATGGCAAGATTTGGTAAGTTAAATCAGTGACTCCAAGATGAGGTGACTTGCAGGATGGTAAACGACAACAGTGATATTTACATAGCACTTTAAGGTTTGCAAAGCACTTTCCAAATATTGCCTTATTTTATTCTCATGACCACCCTCGGAGGTAGGTATTTTACAGATTAGAAAACTAGGTAATCAGAGGCCAAATGTCTGAGGTAGGATTTGAATTTCACTCTTTCTGACTCCATGTTGAGTGCTCTATCCATGGTGACACCTAATATCCTTAATGGAAATAGGACTATTTAGAAAAATGAGTTTTTTTATGGAAGGTATTGAGTTCTGTTTGTGACATGTTGAGTTTGAGTTGTCAATAGCACAACCAGTTTGAAATATCCAGTAGCCAGTTGGTGATATAGAATGGGAGCTCAGGGGCTGGAGATATATCTGTATCTATATTAATATCTATCTCTGTTTATACAAACACACACACACATATGTATAAATCTGAGAGTCATCTTTGTAGAGTTGATACATGAACTCAGAAGAGCTGGAGCCATCTATTATATATCTAGATCTTTATGCCCTGAATTCCAATGTATTTTAGAAAATAAGTCTCTGAAAGACCCAAATTGAATCTATCATAAAGGACAGTAGATTTTATTTTATTAGTTTTTCACATTCATTTATTTTATTTTTAATTTCTGGAATAAAACAAACCTTTCCAGGACAATATAATAAAAATATACTTGCACATGAAACTGCAAATCAGTTACATACAACATGCAATTTCTTTTAAGTCTGTGATAAAGTTATCGTGTAAATTCCTTTTCTTCCCCTTTCTTCCCACCCCCTCAAGTTGGCTACCATTAGATGCAAATAGATGCACACATACACACACACAACACATATATGTACCACACACACATATATGTAAAATTATTTTATACAAACTTCTATTTATCATTTCTTTCTCTAGATGATTGATAAATGGTCAAATGTTATGAACAGACAGTTTTCCAATGTAGAAATCAAAACAATTCATAGTCATATGAATATTATAGATTTTAGTATAATAAAGGACCCTTTCTTGTCTAACTCCCTTGTTTAGGGATGAAGATACCAAGACTCAGAGAGGCTATCACTATTTTCCTAAAGTCATACTAACAATAAAGTTGCTTTATATTAAAAGGAACCTAGTAAATATCACTGCTTTTTCTTAAGTGACTGAGACAGGTTTTAATTGATTATTTCTTTGGCCGCACTGTATTGGTGCCCTGGACCCCTCTCCTTGACATTTGAAGGGAAGTTGCCTTCCTCAAGAGTAAACTAGTGAGTACTCTCTCCTCTGCTGAGTTGTTAGCTTAGCTTAGAGATATATATCTTTTGTATGGAGGTGTTTTTGTATCTGTTGTGCAGCATTTATTTAGGGATTTTCTATCTAATCTTTATGCTCAGTATTTTTTCTCTCCTTCAGCCACTTGACTAAATAGTGAAATTAATGGAATGGGAGTAAATTGCTGTATCTCAGATCTCATTATTAATTTAATCCACTGTGGAATGATTTTTCCTTTTCTAAGTGTGTTTTTTTCTTTTTTCTTTTCATTCTTTTTTTTAAACTAAGGAAATCTTACTATCATTACATCCCTTTTTGGGGGAAGGTTTAAAATATTCTGAACTTAAGACAATAAAAAGAGTATTTCCATATACACAGAAGAAACTAAAAGAAGATTCTGTATGAAACTGTGACTTTCTACTTAATACTACTTTTTCAAAGAAAAGCATATGATAAATTCTATACTTCATTTTCAAAACTGTTCTGCTTATCTATTTTCTTCTGTTCATTTTTAAAATGTATTTTTAAGAGGAAACTTTATTTTTTTAAAAATTATTTTTATTTGCTGTTCCAAATTCTCTCCCTCCCTCTACCTCTTTCCTGACCAACTGAGAAGACAAGAAATATGCCCATTTTACAGATGAAGTCATAGAAAACATATTTCTACATTGGCTATATTCTGAAAAGAACAAAAAATAAAGATTATAAAAATATACTTCATCCTGCTCTCTGAGCCCAAACTATCAGTAATCTGTATGGATGTGGATAGCATTTTTCATCACGAGCCTCAGGAATTGCCATGCTCATTGCATTGATGCTAAGTCTTTCACAATTGATTGTCATTGCAATATTTATTGTATAAAATGTTCTAATTCTGCTCACTTCACTCTGTATTGGTTCATATGAGTTTCTCCAGAAATCATCCCCTTCATCATTTTCTATTATACAGTAGTATTCTATCACAACTGGATATCACAACTTGTTCATCCATTTTTCAATTAATGGGCATCCCCAGTTTTCTTTGTTGCTATAAATTTTTTTGTAACCTGGGTTCCCCTGTGAATTTTTTAAAAAGTTGTAATAATCTTTTTTTTGTTGTTGTTAAGCCACTGACCCTCCCCCTCTCCCCCACCCCCATCAAAAACTTTAAGAAAGGAAGAAAAGGAAAAAAACCTTTGAGACAAGCATAGTCAGTTAAATGAATCTACCTGGGACTTTGTCCAAAAATGTATGTTACTGCCCCTTGTGTCCATCACTTTTCTGTCAGAAGAATGGGTGACATGCTTTATCATAGGTCTTCTGGAGATACCTTTTGTCATTTCATTCATCAGAATTTTTAATCTTTCAAAGTTATTTCCCTTCAGTCTGTACAGAAATTGTTCCCTCCCTCCACTTCACTCTGTCATTCATACTATCCAGTATTCACTGAAATAAACTCTTTTATCTTTTTTTTTGATGCAGTAATATTCCCTTACATATATGCATATCATATTTGTCTAAGATATGGTCTAAGACATTCCCTGATTCTAATTACATATATGCGTATCATATTTGTCTAAGATATGGTCTAAGACATTCCCTGATTCTAATTCTTTTCTTTCTTGTTCTCCTTTATATCCTACCTTCATGATTAGGAAGTTTGTTTTGCTTATGCAGTTTTCTCATTATATTTAACTTCACCTCTTACTTATCCCTACATGTTGCCTGTAGAATTCGATGTGTTTTATATCAAACTATGTTCAGTCTACTCATTGGAAGTACAAACACTGAAGCTTAAATATTTTGGTCACATAATGAGAAGACAGGATTTATTGGAAAATACCTGATATTGGGAAAGATTGAAAGCAAAAGGAGAAGGGGATGACAGAGAATAAAATGGATGCTAGTGTCACAGAAGCAATGAACATTGGAAAGATGTTGGAAGATAAGAGAATAGAAGGGTCTGACTTGTTATGATCTATGAGGTCACTAAGAGTTGGGCACAACTGAACAACAAAATGAGGGTGGGGAGAGGGAAAGAGAGACAGAGAGAGAGAGGGAGGAAGAGACAGAGGGAGAGAGAGGAAAGGAGAGAGAGAGAGGGAAGGAGGGAGAATCTGTGTGTATGGTGTTCTTTTCTCTATCTCAGGAGGGATGGTTCCTCTGATATCTTACCCCCCTTTCATATTTATGTATTCTTCTTCCCCATCTCATTTATGAGAAACAGCAAGATCCACAACCCTCCTTCTTTGTTTCTACATCAGTATTCCTTTTACCCTTCCTCCTTTCTCCTCTTCAAACCATCAGAAAAGAACCGGTCCAAACCATCAGAAAAGAACCGGTCCAAACCACAGACCTCTGCTTTTCTTAGTCAGGTGAGAGGAACAGTGGATAGAAGTGCTGGGCCTAGAGTCAGCATGATGTGAATTCAAGTCCAGCCTTGGACTGTATTACTAGTTTCAGTATTCAGATCACTTCAATTCTGATTGCTTCAACTTCTTCTTCTGTAACATGGGCATGATGATAACAGCATCAACTTCTGAGGGTTGTTGGGAGCCTCAAATGAGATAGTCATTTAAAGCACACGGCACAGTGCCTGGCACATAGTAAGCACTGTATAAATGTAAGCTATTTAATTATTATTCAGTTACTTCCGTGCTCTTCAAATACATCATAAAGATTCTGTTGTTTCTTTCTCCCCTATCAGATTGTTAGCACTACATCATCACACAGCCCTTTCTAACTATTCAGATAAATTTATCTTTCTAAGTTTCTCTGATCTCCTGTGTTTGTATTTAAAAGTTCTGACTCTACTCTGTCTTTTCCATCAGAAATTCTTGAAAGTCCACTATTCCATGAAAGGTCAATTTTTTCCCTTTCCTCTACATCCAGGATTACACTCAGTTTTGTAGGATGTTATTGCTTGTAAACCTGTATCTTTTGCTTTTTAGAACATTATATTCTAATGTCTCCTCTTGTCTTCCGTAGAAGTTGCCAGGTCTTGTGTGATCCTGACTGTAGTTTTTTTATGCTGGAACTGCTTTTTTTTTTTCTGAATGCTTGGAGTATTTTTTTATTTTACATCGAAGTCCTGCATTTTAATTTTGACATTCTTGGGAATTTTCTTTTCAGAGTACTTTTCAGGAGGTAATTAGTGAATTCTTTTGTTACCTTCTCTGCTTTATGAGCTTTATTAACTGTGTAGTTTTGAGTTATGAGTTATTGAAATTGAAGATCCTGGATTTCATTTGTTGTCCTAGATTTCAGGGACTCCAGTGATTTTTAAATTATTTCTCTTTGGTCTGTTTGGTCTGGTTATTTTAAAACGTAAAATATTTTGAATTTTCTTTTATTTTTTTCAATGTTTTGTTTTGTTCAAATATTTTTTTCTCTTTCATGGAACTATTAATTTTTGTTTGGTGTGTTCAGAAGTTTTCAGGGAATTCCTTTCTTAAGTGGGGAAGGTATGGATGGAAAGTAAGAAGTATTTTTTCCTTCTTCAGTTCTAGAGTAGGATAAATAACTTATTCTTGGTCATTATTTGGACTGATTTAAGGTTAGGGTTTTGTCTGGAGTTGTTATGTGGGAGTCAGGCAGTCTTCCTTTTGTTCAGGCAACCATCTTGGCAACCAAACCTGTAAAGTTTCATTTTTAATGGTGCTGAGTTAAATTGGCCTTTCCCAAATGAGAGAGAGGTCTCTCTTTCTGAAATTCTAATTGGAGTGACAGGCAAGTGGGTGTATTGAAAAAATCAGAATTTCATTTTAAAACTTGAGAGAGCTACTGTGTTCTTCTAAAAGCTAAAAAGGGACATTGGAAGGCAAACCAGTGGTTTTGATTGATTGTTCTTTGAAAGGAGAGTTCTACGGTGGGTGATTGTGTTGTAAAAAAAGAAAAGGCATTTGTTAAACTTTGAAAAAGAAAAAAAGTTTTTTTTTAAAATAAAAAAAATCCATCAAAAGTTGAAATAAAATTTCCAGTTAATTTATTGGTCTGGTTTGCTTGGCAATGTGTACAGTGGGCATCTGGCCTTACACCACCAGTCTTATGGCTTGTGACTTTCCCCTCATTCCCTCTTTCCCTGCCCACCTCTACATGTCACATGTGAAGAACCTCTTCTGCTTGGTGTGGGAAAGATAGAAAATTTAGCCAAAAAACAAGCTGATTTCCTCTTTGTATGTTTCTCCTGATCTGTGTTCTTGAGGATACTAATTTGTGTTTTTCCTCTTCCCTCACTTGACTCTTCCTTCTTTATCTCTTAGGGTAAATCTTCTGGCCCATGGCATTGAAAACAAACAAAAAACAAACCCAGAATTTTAGAGTTGGAAATTTCATGGTCATCTTCTCTAACTTCCAGTTGGATGAAGAAATCTCCTTTCTTATAATTTCTTCCTTCTATAGATAATAACACTTTAAAGGAAATGTTCGGAAAAGTCTTCAGTAGTTGTGCAAATTTTTCTAGATGATTTTTAGAGGGAGTTAGGTATACTACTTTCCTAATACAACTTACAGAAAGTAAGTGCTAGTTTTCCAAAGTCTTTATTTCTTCTTGAGACAATATAAACAAGTAAATACATACTTTGAATTTGGGAAGTACGTTGAGGTTTCCACTGAGATGTTCTTTTGGTACCGTTACATACTTCGTCATTGCCTGTGGATAGCCTGAGTGATAATGATGCCATATTTATAAGTGGCCTTTGGAATTACAATGTGAGTAAAATGATTAAATATCCCCAGAAGATAATTAATGTGAAGCTTGCACCTATTATGATATTAAGGGTGTTTGTGAAAGCACAACTTCAGACACATTTTCCAAAATGCATAATAATGGAAGTTATTTTTTTTAAAATAAGATTGTCATTAGAGCACCCTCTGTAGAGTTTATAGTCATTGGAAATCACAAATGAAGGGGTAAGATCCTGAAAAAATTAATAAATGCCAAGTAAATTAGCCATTGCTACAGAATGTTATAATGTCCTTGTCACATTCTGCATAACACAGTGCCTAGAACGTAGTAGGTGCTGAATGATTACTTGCTGACTGACTATAACAGAGCAAGAGCTAATATGCTGGAAAGATTTTGAATGGTCAAATTCATAAGGTTTAGAGTTGGACTGCAATGAACTCTTAGCAGGTAAAACTAATTCTGGCATCTAGACTTAATGCTTTATCTATCCTAGTTTTGAGTAATCTTCAATAAGGAAGACTCAATTTAAGGCAGATGGCAGAATCATGTGAAATGTTGTGCTTGGTCAAGTCGCCAATGTAAGGGCATGAAATGAAACCTTCCAGGAAAGTCAAAAGGCTTGGACAAAACTAGTTAAAAAGGAGAAAATCAAGTCAACTCAGTCATATATCATACATTCAGGAATGAATGAAATGAGAAAGAAATCTAACAGTGTTCTGGTCTCATCCTTTACTTTCATGATGCATTTGTGGGCTTCAAAATATGCAGCAAAAACCTCCCCCCACCCATATTCTGTTGCCTACTTGAATAATCTATGAGTTTGGGGACGCTGATCTTCAGTATTTTCTCATGGCACTTGGGAGAACCAGTAAGGAAGTTTACAGGTTGGAATCCTGGTGGTGATCAGGCTGAGAAATTTTCCCTAATGTCAGATTATTAGAAGGTTTTCAGAAGCTTTGAATGTTACTGTGTGATATTTCTAGGAAGAGAAGGTAGAGAGGAGTCCTTTGTATTTCTGCGGAGGGTGTAAGACATTTGGATTGCAGGCATTCTCTCCCTTGCCCTAGCAACAGATCAGTTTCCCCTTCAAGTTTCTTATAATACTTGGTTTTATATTTTTCTAATACCCTTGTCATATATTATTTTGAATAGTAATTCCAAAGAATTGTAGGGCTCTTGGTTGTTATTCAGTCTTAGGCATACATGCATACACATGTGTGTATATATGTATGTTTCTGTGCACATTTATGTATATATCCACACACATATCAATGGATAAATACAAATATATGTTACAATATTGGCATTATACATGTTTTATCCACTTAGGCTTTCTTGTGTGGATGGTTAAGCTTTGAGTGGCAACAGATTCTTCCAGGAGACTCTGCAGTGTTCTAAGGCTTGAGGCAATTAGCATAAAGTTAATTGAAAATGGGCCCATTCTTTATGATTAATAAGATCCAATATCACCTAAAACTGTAATTGAATTCCCAGTTGTTGTTTTCTGGTCATCCTGAATCTTCTCAATCAGTGAACACTGTGTGTGCCACCAAAAGGGTTCTTTTTTAACTTTAAAAATGAGTCCTTTTTGAAAAGGTTAGCAATTACTGATTTGTAATCATTTCTAAAGAGGAAAATATACTAAACTGTACTATTCCTGTATTGACACTGTAATTTTTAAAATGTATGGTAAAAATGAAAGTACAGTATGGGATATGAATTATAGAATTTGAATATTATATGATTTACTTTGTAATTTGCAAAATTCTTTACTTACATTGTCTCATTTGAGCCTTACAAGAAGCCTTTGAGGTAGATACTAGACATAGCATTATCCCTGTGTTATACAGAAGGAAACAGAGGTGAGTGTTTCAAGTGACTTACAGCTAGGAAGTTTGAGGGTAGATTTCACCTAGGTCACTGACTCCAGTGTTCTTTTTGTAATACGCTTCTGTGCCAGGAGATGAGGTTTGGGATACTTCTCATATGTAGTGGTATAGTATTGAACTGGTGATTAAGGGACCCTCGTAGTCCAATCTCTATCCCTCCTCGTTTGATCCTTTAAGCCAGTCATTTAATTTCCTTGTACTTCAGGCTGTAAAATGAAGGGGTCTGGGTGGCCACAAAGGTCCGACTCAGTTCAAATATCTCACATTTTGTGGTTGTAAAAAGTTAAGCCAGTGATGATGCAGAGACTTCAGGAAGTCGAGTCTGTTTGGCTAAGGCACTCACGGTCTTTCTGGAAACAGATGATCTCACATCACGTTTCATGCTTGTAATTTCTTGGTAACAGCTAGTAGATCAACTTTATGAAACACTGGGTGACAATGTACTTTCAGCATGTGAACTGTTTCCTAAGAGCCCATGTTATTATAACGGAGAAAAACCGGGGACCCAAGTCCAACAGCAAAATAGGAACCCTGGGATCTAGTGTACCCCAAAGGAAGCGTAATGTCTGGAAACTAGAGTTTAGAACCCCAAGTAGGAGGGAAGAAGTCATCTAAAAGACCCACTCTCTACATAAACTGAGATCTGTTATGTCATTTCATCATAGCACTTGTAGTCCCAAGAGCCCTGGATGTGGGAAATAGTCACCTCATCTCTCCTCTTCCCATCATCCCTGCCTCATTGAGTGGTTTTCCTTTTGTGCAAGGCACCCAGAAACTCAACAGATTGGTGTTCTCTTCTGCATTTTAGCTGCTCTCACTTCCCCCTTGCTTTCTTGCATTTCCTAACATCAAGATATCCATAGGAGGAAGGCCACAGGATTTATCCTTCCCTTCTCATCCCCTTCCTTGTGTTTTCTGATACCACTCTAATCTCTTAAGTGTTTCAAACAGGATTTAACTCCTGGATACTACGATGGAAATGTGTAATTGGGTGGGAGGTAACAGTAACAGAAGAAAAGGTTAGTGGTTTCACAAGTTATAAGGGTTCTCAAAGTTTATTCCTGCTTATAAGCACCAGTTATCCGAAGGAATTAAATCTGTTCTTCTCTTTCCCTCATCTTTTCCTCCCCCAGCTTTAATTTCATTCTGTAGAAAATGCAATAGCTCAGTGGATCTAATGCCTGGTCAGGAGTCAGGAAGACCTGAGTTCAAATATGGCCTCAGACACACAGTTTCCTCATCTGTAAAATGAGCTGGAGAAGGAAATGACAAACCCCCCAGTATCTGTACCAAGAAAACCCCAAATGGGGTCTTGGAGAGTCAGACATGACTGAAATGACTAAACAACAACAAAGAACTTGTAGAATACACACACGACTCAGACAAGCCCATAAACAATGGATAGAAATTTCTTTCCACTACAGGATGGCTTGCATTTATAAAAGGCTTTCAGGTTTGCCACATGCTTTACAAATATTATCTCAAATTAGCTGCACAAAAATCCCTAGGAGTTCGGTGCTGTTATCCCCATTTTAGAGATGAAATAGGTCCCTCTTCTGCCCTTCCTACACCAAATCCCCAAGTTCCTAAACCTCTCTAGACTAATTGTCCTATTCTGTAGTTGGGGCTTCTAGATAGGGAAAGCCCCTTTCTTTCTTTTGAATTCACACAGTTCATATAATTTGCTCTAACTGGAGTGCTATACTCCATTTTTCCAGTACTGAGTCCTTTCCAGAGTCAGTGGTAACTTGGAATTTTCTTCTTCCAGGAGACACACCACTTGGGAAATTCTCCTCTCGCTAAGAAGGTGGGATCCCTGAACTTTGAAATATGGTTTTCTAGTGAGGCAAACCCCAAGTCTAGTGACGCCCAGGAATTTTCTCCAATGAGGAGACTGGATTCCAAAGTTCTATTGTATAAGAGTCTCCTTTCTCTGCTTACAGGTGGATTCTAGGACTCTTTATTGCTAGAAAGACCACTCTTAAGAACTTACATGGGTCCTTTGTTCATGGCTATCTTAGGATGATATGGCCTCTGCCTCTGTAAGTCTGGGGCCAGGAACTCAACACTATCCAGATACCACACACTCTTCGGTTACATAGGCAAGCCCTTGTCTTGTCTCTGTCATGTCCTTACCTTGAATCTCTGCCCCAGTTGCTGTGCTATCTTGGGATAAGAGTTGGGGAGATAGTTAGCAGGTCTCTAGGGTCCAGGAATTCACCTCTTGGGACACGTGGGCTAGAGCATTTGAAATTACTGTGTATTTCTGAGCTGACAACCATTAATTCTGTGGGGAGGGGAATTCCACTTCATTACCCCTCAAGACATGTTTTCAAAATTTTCTATAAATATGAAACTACATGTTATAGAAGGGGATTTCTGTTTAGGTATAGTTTAGATTGGATAGTGGCTTTTTCCCCCCTGGTAGTTGGCTCTAGATAATTTACATGGGAGTTGAGATACATGCTTGTATCTTTAAGAGGGAAAAAAAGAGAGACCAGTTCATGCCAAGGGTTCATTATGACTCAAAAATAAACCATACGGAGAATGGAACATGTGGCTTTCATATTTACAGAAAATTTTTGAAATATATTTTTTCTCATGTTGGGTAAGATGAGTTGAGGAGTAGATTACTAAAGAGTAGGTAATAATCTGGGACAAAAGAAAGCCACCAGTTAATTGCTTTGCATTGGACGAAGGATGTTGGGGTGGGGGTGGGGTTACCTCTAATTTTTGACCTTTCCTTATCAATTAGAAGGCTTTTTCTTGGCTGTGACAGAAACGCTAAGGTCAAGGAAAGCATCTTTGCAAGAGTGAATGAGTTGCATCAGGAACTCTTGCCATGCTTAGCCCGACTCCAAACCTGGTGTTTGACTAGTGGGAAAACACTATAATGAGATAAGAAATAAGGCAAGTTCCAAAGAAACACATCTTGAATAGATTTCTTAATGATCATGTGACACTTGCAACAGGCGGGTGGAAAGGAGAACTAGGAATTTGGATTCCTCTTTAATCCTGAATTTGCGTGCTGCTCTAGCACCATCCTTCCTCTCTGATCTACACATTTCTCATTTTTTTCATTGCTTGCTCTCTCTGTCTCCATGGGAGTATTCCTAGAATTATGATTGCTTACTCTAACTATTTCTTTTGCAGAAAATCCTCCTTAGCCTCATTTTGATACTTCCCTTTTGTTTTTCCATCCAGTGGTCTTTGTCATACATAGCAGAGGGACATGGGAAAGGATGGAGTGTGGTTGACTCGGTTTATTGGAGAAGGATCTCCTACATCCTTTGTTTATTCCATCAACTCCTTGTTTATTAACTAAACTAGCTCCTGACCTCTTTCTCTCCCCCTTCCAAAGATAGCTCTGACACTTTCATGATCACAATGTTGATTAACAATCATCTTATCATTGCTGTGTTTTAAAAATGGAGTTCACATGCGACTGGTCCTAAAATAAGTGGCTGTCCCACAGTTGTACTTTTATGTTTAAAGCTCAGCAGACAGTTGTACAAATGGATAAAATTAACTGCCTTTTGTAACTGAACAAAAATATTTGGATTTAAGCTTATATTCTGTTTACCTAAGGTATCTTTAGGATGACGTTGGTAGCAAAGAGAAAGATGTGGATAATTTAGATCTTACCCCTGCTCTCACAAGATTTTTGTTTTCAGTGCTTCATATTTTGAAAACTTTTTATTCCATGTTGCTTGGTAGAGTCAGAATTTGGTATGATGACATCTATTAAAAACGCCATTCTTGAGTTTTTTTAATGGGTTAGTAGGTGTTTGGATGGTTGTGAGCAGTGGTTCGCGCTGCAGTGGTGTGGTTCCAGGGCACTTTATTGAATAAGTTTTCGAGGCTTTTTTTTTTGTTTAACTTTAGGGCCATTTTTACCTCTTTCTTGAGGTATGTGTTTAGAAGATGAGCTTCTAATTTAAAATGGTGGCCACTAGGTCATGTTTTGCTAGGTATTCATTAGGTGCTAAATTTTTACAGGTTGCAGTGATGCATCAGTTAGTCTTTTCCTTGCATGATCTACTTGGATCACAAAGCCCAGGTTGCTGTTGTCATCATCCTCATCCTCATCATTTCCTACAGCATTCCCTCCTCTGCTGTATCTTTTCAAACTCTTAATTTCTTCAAAACTTGGTTGAAGCACCTTCTCTTAAGTGAAATCTTTCCTGACCTCCCCAGCCTCTGGTACTTTCTCTTCAGCAAATTACTTTATATTTATTTTGTTTATATCTTTTACATATTTATCTGCATCTAAGATGCATAAAATGTAAACTCTTTGAAGACAGAGACCCCTTATTTTTTGCCTCGCTATCCCTGATGCCTAGCACCATGTGTCTTAGGGAACAGGCATTTAATAAGTCTTAACGTGAGTTACCCTTTCCTCCCCTGGACACTCCAGAATTGTTTCAAAACTATTTGTAGTACCAGTGACTTCCTCTGTTGGTGTGCTCTGTGTTCTTCATTTAGAAGCAGAAAGTTTTCCGTCTTGTTCAAATTCTGAGTTTATAAAAGATTCCATCAGTCACAGTATGTGGGTTACATTGCTTGCATTTCCATTGTGAGTAATGTTTTGTTTTCTTTTTAAGATTATGGGGTCGTGCCCATAGTAGGTGCTTAATAAATGTTGAGTTGAATTTTATGTGTTAGAAGAGATATAGTAGCAAATTATATTGAACGAGCTAGAAATATCCTTCTAGGCTGGCGTCTCGAAATATTTCTAGTGGAGAATCATGAAGGAATTTTTCCCTTTACATGTAGACTGTGACCAAGATTATGTAACTGATAAAAGAAATGAAAAGGTTACAGTAACGAAGAGGAGCAACACTTTAAAGTACCAGTTACAAGGCATTGATTTTCACCTAATAACTACATTGGATTTTGTTTTAGTGATTTTCCCATTTTCTTCCATAGAGCATGGATTTGCATTTTTACTTTTTAAAAATTTTGATCTGAATTTCTGATGTCTTCTCTGTGGGGCTTTAGATGTGGAAACTTCTTCCAATGATACATTTTTTATTTTGCTTGAAACCTCTTTTTCTTGTTTGTTATTGTTGAGTCATTTTCAGTCATGTCCAACTCCTCATGATCCCATTTGGGGTTTTCTTGTCAAAGATACTGGAGTCGTTTGCTGTTTCTTTCTCCAGTTGAAACCTGTAGCCTCTGATAACTGCTTTGAGCACTGTGAGATTAAGTGTTGTGTTAGTGGTCACACAAGTAGTCTTTATCAGAAGCACCACTTTGAACGCAGGTTTTCAAATAAAATAATGCGTGTAAAGCTCCTTATAAACATTAAAACCCTGTGTAAATGCCAACTACTTTTATTTCTGTCTCTAGAGCTGTCCCTCTTTTCTATCCACTTTACTACAATGAATCTCTGTACATTTTTGCATTGACATTTGTATGAAAAAGAATGTAATTTTCTTTAGGAAATGGTAATAAGAGGAAAGAGGACTTAAGACTGTTTAGTCATGAACTCCTTATGAGATTCACTACTGTTCTGGACACTATAGTTAGAGTTAAATATACATGTAGCACAATGCCTGGTACATAGTAGGCGTTTAGTACATGTTTATTGGATTGGATTATTGAATAAATATAATTTTTTAAAAGTTGAACTAATGGATAAGGAAGGAAATGGACAAAATTTTATATTCATAGAGCACACAGAGTGTGTGAGGAGTAAAATATTGTTTTAAACAAGTATGGTACAGACAAAAAAGTGTTATAGATTTGAAGTCAGAAGATCTGGGTCCAAGTCCTGGCCCTGCCACTTGCAAGATCTGTGACTATGGGTTAATCATTTTACAGTTATTTAGGAAGACACATTTCATGATTAATGATTTGTCTTCAGCTGAGAAATAATCCTTATCTAGTACTTGGAGGGTTTGGTCTTGGGCCAGAGAGTGGCTCCTGTTTCCTTCAGTGATGGAATAGTCAAAGCTCTGAAGAAAGACAGCAGGTGACTCTAAGGTCAGACACACGACTAATCCTTAGGAATATAGGATTAGGGTGTTGAAAAGAAGAACAGTTAAAAACCAACAGAAGATGGATCTCTAATGTACTCTGCAAATTAGTACAGAGAACTGGGTGTGTAGTCAGAGTCTAGGTTCAAATTCCAATTTTACTCCTTACTATCTGTAGTTTTAGAGTCCTTTGGATAGCAAGGAGGGCAAATCAGTCAGTACTTAAAGGAATTAATTCAAGCTATTCACAGAAAGGTCAAATAATGAAGGGGAGGCTTAAGTACATTAGCCACAATAATGAGAAGATGGAGCTCATTGGAAAAGACCCTAATGTTGGGAAAGATTGAAGGCAAAAGGAAAAGGAGATAGCAGAGGATGAGATGAACAGAGAGTGACATGGAAACAGTGAATATGAAGATAGTGAGACATGAGAGATAGTGGAGGACAGAAGGGCCTGGTGTGCTATGGTTCATGGGGCACAGACAGTCAGATACCATTAAACAACAAATCAGTGCCGTTTCGGGCCGACATGTCACCTGTGTGGGGTTCAGGCTCCTCATCTGCAAAATAAAAGGGTTGAATTGAGATGGCCAGTAAGATTCCCTCTAGCACTAGTGTTTTGTGAGTAGGTAAATTTTGTTTTCATTTTGTGTATATTATATTTATTTTAAATAGTCATTTTAAACTTGTACATCATGTTTAATTAAGTGGGGTTGAAGCTAATAACTCAAAATAAAACTTGGGATTATGACTGGATTTCACTAATGTATGCTGCTACTTGAATATTTCTGTGTAGCGTGAAAAATAAAGCATCCATTACACTTTCAGTCTTCATAACCTTGGAAGGTAGATAGTGTGAGCTGATCACTCACTACTACATACCCCTAAAGCCTTTACCACTTTTCAGTAATTAGGCATAGGTTTCTATTCTGGGTTTGATGACTTCCCCTTGAGCCTTCTCTTTTCCTATGACTGCAGGAAGCTCAAAATGATGCCTTTCATATATTTATATTTGCCTAAAGCTTTGTCATCATACTCCCCGGAAGTTTCTTCTCTGTTTCTGTAGTTCTAGCTTTATAGCCCAGTGCCCACCAGCTCCTTGGCCAGCTACAAGTAAGGAGAGGTGGAGATGCCTGCTTTCGTTTTCCCATAGAATTAAATCCGCTACATGTTGACAACTCAAGAAATAATTTATTAACTCTGAGCAAACTCAACTCTTGGAGTCTATATTCAGTCCTCCTTCCTCCATACCATCCTCTATACACTCAATGATTATTTGACATTGCATTCTCTCACTCTCCCATTCATGCTTCTGTTCTCCTTCACTCCTGGCATGTCCTACTAGGATTTCCAGCATCAAGAAAATGTCCTGATGCACCGTTCTGTGATTGCAGACCATGCTGTTGCTATAGGCTCATTCACTATTCACTCATTCACTTCTTTCAGGGATATCCATCCCAGCACAAATATTACTCTCTCTCATTCTACATATGAACAGACTGAGGGTCAGAGAAGTTGTGTGACTTGATAAGGCTATGGAGGAAGTAGTAGTTGAGCCCAAACCCCAAACTATGTAGGCCTTCTTATGTCTAGTAATTCATCCTTTGCAACTACATTCACCTTACTGACAGTACACATTGGCCCTTTATGTTGTTGTAAATAAGAAATGGGACAGTGTAAGAGTTCAAGGTCTTCTAACTCATTATGATAACATAATTCTTTAGTATTTTGCACTAGAGAGAAAGCATTAAACATCAACATGTACATTTGCACATTTGAATTTTTCCTGTCAAACTAACTTTACAAATAGTTCAGTTTTGCTGGGTAAGTAAGCTAGTGGAAAGCCAAAAGACTTTTAAATGTGTATGGGTGTATGTATCTGCACACATGTGCATATACATGTATATGTATATGGGCAAAGCCATGCCAGAATCATAATTTTTCTATTTGAAAAGAATGAAAGTGAGCATAGGATGACTATTTGTAGTGAAAATGCACTGAGGCAGTTAGGTGGTTCAGTGGTTAGAGTGAAGGACTGGTATTTGGGAAGACTGGAGTTCAAGTCTAGCCTCAAATACTTTATAGCTGTGTGATCCTGTCCAAGTCACTTAACTTCTTTCAGACTTAATTTCCTCATCTGAAAAATGGAGATAAGAATAACACCTATTTCCCAGGATTCTTATAAGGACCCAAATGAGGCAAATGTCAGCTTTTTGTTGTCAGTCTTGTTTGACACTTTATGAGCCCATTTGAGATTTTCTTGGCAAAAATATTGGAGTGGTTTGCCATTTCCTTTTCTAGTTCATTTTACAGGTGAGGAAACTGAGGTAACCAGGGTTAAAGTGACTTCCTCAGGGTCACACAGTTAATGTCTGAGACAAGAATTTAATTTGGGTCTCCAGATTGGGCTATCTACAGCACCTTCTGGCTGTCCCAAATGTTAGCCACATGGAAGTATAAAATGATATTATTTTAGAACCTCAGGGATTTGTGGCCATGGGGATGGGTACTCCCTATGGAGTTGCAGATGATAACCTATTTAGGTCTCAGGAGACCGTTTTTTCTGAGTTGTGGTTAAAAAAAATCACTGGCCAGCCTTCTGGTCAAAGGCTCTTCTCAGGGCTTATGCAAGGCTGGTGTTTAAACAACAGCCTCTTGTGGGGCCTGCATGTGAAGTCTTTCCAGTTTGGTGATACCGCCTTTTAAAACTAGGGTCCCCTCTATGTGATGATGAGGTGGCAGCACGGTAGGATTTTAGTGGAAGAAAATAATGACAACAGTGGCTTTACAATAACTTTGTTCCATTAGAAATTTATAAATAGAATTTAAAAGCATTTATATTTTAGCAGAGAATTTCCCCCATTGTAAAAGTCACGTATTAACAGATTTTCACACAAAACCGATATGTTTGTTTTGTTTGTAGATTTTTTTTAAATAAGGGAGTACTTCTGTTAGAAGAATAGTCTTGGAGATAGGGAGGGAAAGAACATTAGAAAAATATTTTAAAAGTATACAAAAGAAAACAAAGAAATTGAGGAGACAACCTAAATTAACAGGAGTTCACAGATTCACATACAAGTTTCTTTTTTACTCTTTGAATTTGGAAATATTCATGTTTGTTAATGATTGCTAAGTTCACAAAAAGGATAATTTATGAATGGATGTGTTCCATTTGGCAAAAATATGACAGGTCTGCTTATGTTTTTATATATGTGCCAAAAACTCAGAACAGGAGAGTGATGCACTGTGAGTGAGATGTGAAGCTTAACATTCTCCTTTTAAACATTCACATCTTTAATTATAGATAAATGTTGTTTACTCATGATGTGGTAATGCCAAAAATAATGGACATTTCTGTTTAATTAATAATTGAAAGGATGAAATAATTCTTGCAGAAGAATCAGGGATAAACTCTAGCTGGTCACTGGCACTCATTTTAATACGCCTCATTCCTTTGTTTTCACTTAAAAACCTCAAAAAGTAAATAGGACGATTGGTATTTCAGCTGCTTTATATTTAAAATTTTACAGTTGTCCTTTTACTTAAAAGCAGGTACCAGAGACCATGGCTTCTATCTGTCTGTTTTATGTTTTACTGCAAGGAAGGGAGAGTCTTCTGTGTTTGTACTGAAAATGCAGGTGACCATATGGCTAGTTTCTAAAGCACAATAGTCACATAAACATTTATTAAGCACCTACTGTGGGACTTGCACTTGTGCTCAGCACTATATAGATACTCTACCTGTTGAGTAATTTCCTTCAAGCCCACTGTTGATGTGTTGTTTTGGAGTGTGCATGTATGTGTTGGGATCTGTTGGTCATAGAATTGGATAGATTGCTGCACCATAAAAATGGTGCAGAAGGTAGACTTTCACCTCATTTCATGCCATTGTTTAGATTTACAATCCTATTCAATTCTGAACTTTGATTCATGAAGCTGGGTGTTATGTGAATAATGAGTCTATTAATGTTGATTGACCTGCTAAACTGTTGTTAAAATTTGTACCAATTTTATCAAGTAAGGTCATGAAAATCAAAACATGTTGAAAGGAAATCCTTGGGCAAAACGCTTAGCCTCCCTGGGCCTCAGTTTCTCTTCTGCAAAATGAGAGTGTTGGAGTAAATAACCTCTGAAGGCTTCTCTCAGGTCTAAATTTTTAATCCTGTGAGTGATTGCAGTCCCATCTTTTTCGTTAGATTCTTTAAATTATGGCAATGAGACAAAGGAGGTCAGTTCTCTGTCATATGCCACACATGGCTAGGTACCCTTTCTCTACTCTCTGGTTTTCACTCATAGGTAAAAGCTGTTAAGCTAAAGAGCCTCCAAGGCGACTGTCAAAGGACAATACAACATGATAATCCTGGTGACTTAAGTAACCAAAGAGACCGTGTTGCAAGTTAAAATCCATGTTAATAATGTCCACAGAGGACATTCATGTACCCTGCCTTGGATGGTAAATTGATTAGAAAATAATTGCCAGGGCTTGATCGCCAATGTTATCTGCTGTTGTATGTGTGACTTGAAAGCATTCACAGAGCCTTCTAGTCTTTGGAAGAATTTTTAGCATTGAGATTTCAGCCCAGGATGACTCAGTGAACACTGATTGAGAAAATACTTCAGTCTTCCCTGATGTGAAAAGACTTTTGGCCTGGGCTAAATGTTAACTGGCAGATGCCCCAAGAAACATGAGCACTTATGCCAACCAGTTCTCCATTATACTTTCTCAGAATGCCTCTAAGTAAGAACGATTCCAATTACAGCTAAGGTAGTGTTTCTTCATTTTGAGTTCATCTCAAAACAGTCACATTAACACTGCCCCTGGAAACAAACTGAAGAGAGGGCAGAGCTAGAGGTCAGTATTTGACATTTGAAAGAGTCTTCTGTCAGTCTGTCCTATGGGCTGAGTTGAATGTCAATTTAGAAGAGCCTTTGTTCAGTTCTCAGCAGATTTATTTATAACTTTTGAGAACGTGTAAAAAATTGACCCCTTTCCTTTCCATCTAAAAATAGTTCTCTGGGAAAAGAAGTTACTGTTTTAAAATAATAATAACATAGAGAATCAGTCTCACAATTGCTATGAAAACAGTTTCTGGGGACAGTCATAAGGTTTCTGGAGTCCTGTTGTTGAAACTGGAATGTTAAAAACAATCCTTTAAGGACTGCCTTCAGCAGTGGTTCTTAAAACCCCCCAAACCCTTTCAACCCTCAAAGTCAAAACTTCTTATTATAATATGAAGATATAATTTGCTTTATTAAAATACTCCTCTCATTTCCACCTACACATCTGTGTGAGGCCAGATTTCCTTCATATACTTTAACCTTGTATTTTAACTTCAGTTATATAGAGCAACAGATTGAAGGTAGAAAGACAGACATTAAGGAGATTTGCAAAATACTTAAAACAATGCCATCTTTTCACTATTCTTTTGTTTTGGAAAATATAGTTATTTTTCATAAGAATATTTATGTTAACATGTAATGAATTGTGGTTATAACTTAATGGATTAATAAACATTTAAAAAGTTTATTAGTTTTAATTTCTGATATGGGAAATCTGTATAGCTATAACTCGGGGTCCTCAGTAATCTTAAAGAGAATGAAAGGGATCCCAAGACCAAAGCTCTTAAGAACCACTGATTTGCAGTACTGTGACTTATCTCCCTCATCTCCCAAATGCCCTTGAGTTAGATGGCAGATGGGCTTCATAAAATCCACCACCTCTATTTTTAATGACCTCAAGGGAAAAGAACAGTGTTCTTGAGTTGGGTGCTCAGTTTTTCTGTCTTTCTTTGTCAGGAGAAACCAGCCGATGGAAAAAGGATCTTCTAGACCAATGAAGTTAGAAGGTCAAAGTCAGAAGGAGCTTCTGCTTCTCTTGCCATGTTCTAGAGCTTTCTTGAGGGTGGGGGTCGTAGATGTTGGATTTTTAAGAGGGCAATCCAGTTTTGGTGGTGACTAAACCATATGTAACATCTAATGAGGAAGAAAGAAATTTCCAAGGTACAAAGGAAAATTCTTCCTGCCCCTCTGCCACAGGTACATGTTTTCTTCAAATTATCAGGTCTGAGATCCTTAGAAATACTTCCTCATCCCAAAATGAAGCTTTAGTAAGCGTCATTGTAATGGTGACCTAAGACAGGTAGCGTCTAAGCACTGTCACAGCACAGAATTTAGAGTTGTCCTCCCTTGCTTTATAATTATGGTACCTTGGACACTGTTCCTATGAGCTCAGTAGGATTATTATTATTCTGTAGTATTTGACTTCAAGCAATATAAAATTGTTATCCTTTTCCTCCTTTCCTGTGTTTTAAAATAACTCATTACTTGTGAACTTGCTACTGATTTTATGGTTTATTTTATTTGGGTGTATATGAAGAAGTCTCATGGCCCTATATAGGTTAATCGAATTGACCTTCTGTACAAAAACAGTATAAAAATTTGACTTTTTTTTGCCAAATGGTCTTCTTTAGAGTAATGACTTTAGAGCTGTTCCATGAAAATTTTCATAGCTTCCTGCAGCTTTGAGAAATTAAAATGCCCTGTTGTCTACCACCTTGAGTCATGAAATGAGGATGACGTTGCATCTCTTTTGTCACTGGTCTTAGAATAATTTACTTATTGTAGCAGAGATACTCTGTGTGGAAATTTGTACTGACAGAATTTCAAGAACTTATTTAAAAGTGTGTTCCATTGGTAAAATTCTTTGATCACTTTTTCCTAACTTTGGCATTTGAACTATTTATTTATTTATAAAATAATTTATTAAAGCCTATTACGTACTTGCATTGATTTCCCCCTCCTTTATTAATAGTTGAATTTTTCAGAGTGTGGCTGTTGAAGAGCTCCGAACGTTAACATATCTTTTTGGCAGAGACAGGCAGGCTGAGAGATGTGCAATTTCTGTTTGCAATGTTCTTGTTACTGTTCTGATGCTCTGTAACGTAGTTATTTTTTTATCAGACCATTCATCTTAGAACCTGTGGTGACAGTAGGGGATTGAAATTGAGTTAGAGCTGGCCCTAGCTTGTATTTAGTGGTAAGGAAAGAAGGCCTCTGCTTGCATATGGACTGGCCCAGACCTGTAAGTAAGAATTTTGTTGCCCTAGACAGACATTTGTGGGGGCAGCCCGGCTGGCAAGCTGCACAAAATGAGCCCTCAAATCAGCTTTGTAATTCATGGTGTGAAAATTGTGCAAGAAGTAATTAAGACAAATTCCATTGAGTGGGAGGGTAAATTAAGTACTCCAGTGTTTTGGGGGAATACAGTCTAAGAGCTGGGAAGGACCTCCATGGTCATCCGATCTAAGCCATAGGATTTGATGTCCAATGGGCTTTCCTTGCCACTCAGAGAGACTTGGGCAGGATTGTTATCCCAGCGAGGGAAAGCATCCCTGCTTGAGAGTGAGACAGACTTCTGCCTCAAAGATGGGAAGAAAGGGGAAACCTAGGGGAAGTGGTGAGATTGAGGCATGTTAGGGGTTTCTTCTTGGAATGGAAGGGAAAGAGGGAGAGAGTGGATAGGCTTATATACAGTCTGCTGTGCCCCAAGCCACCTGTACCTCAGGCTCCCTCCTTCCTGCTCCCTAACCGGCATCTGAACTTAAGCTCTTACCACCATCTGCTCTGCTAAAGGAGTATGCATATTCAACTTTGACACTCTCTGCCTTTCTATGTCTTTTAAGGTTCTCACTCAGGAAACAATACCCTGTGGCTCTGACTAGTTACAGCTTTGAATTAGACCCCTAGTCAACAGTGCTGAAAAACCACACCATAAGTTTGATACAGGAGTGTGACCCTTTTTTTAGTAATATAGAAATGGCAGCGGCCCCACTCTTTTCTTTGCAACAGAAAGTTTTTTCTTTTTTTCAGTTAGTCTTCCTCAGCTGTAGCTCATGGATATGTTTTGAAAGCACTGCTCACCCCTGAACAGCTGCTATGCTGATATTGATTGATTGATATAGGAAAAAATTCTCATGCTTTAAAATTTTCTCTTAGACTAGACATGTGATTTAATTTGTATAAGGAATTCTCCCAGAAGAAATTTTCTCTATCTGTGCAGGTCATCACTTACCCTGCAACTTAACTGTCTTGAAGAGTTGCCTGGGGGTGCTCAAGGGTTCAGAGATTTGTCTAAGTTCCCACAGCCAGGGTGACTTAGCAAGCTTTCTGATTCAGAGACTGGCTCCAGCCCAGTCATCTCTTCATTTCTCACCAGGCTGCAATGCCAGACTCCTCTATCATACCTCTCCCATCTAATAACTACTTTACTCCTCCCCCTTTCACACTTTTCAGCTTCCTTTTATCTGCTGTCTTTCCCTGTTAGAGGAGCAGTTAGATGGCACAGTGGATAGTGTATTAGACTTGGAGTTGTCTCTGAGTTCAAAACTGGCCTCATACACTTCCTAGGGAAGTCACTTAACTCTGTTCATCTTAATTTCTTCATATGTAAAATGAATTGGAGAGGGAACTGGCAAACTGAAGAGTCAGGCCTAACTGCAAAGTGACTTAAAAATAACAAATTCCTTATTAGAATGTAAGCTCCTTCAATTCAGAGGGCTGTCCTCCTTTTCTCCCCAGGGGGTAATGTACTTATGCTTTCAACACTTAGCATCGTGCCTGGCTTATAAATGCATGTTGACTGACCAACAGGCTGACCACCACCCCCCTGTGTCTCTCTGTTAAAGTTTAATTCCTTAACTTTAGTGATCTCCATTTCAAACTAAGGAATCAGTGAACTTTTTGGGAGTAAAACCAGTCACTCACAGGCCTTGATAACGATTTAAAAAGTAGTTTTTAAGTGTTTGCTATGGGCCTGGCATTCTATTAGATTTCATGGAGCACAAACATGTGAAATCTAATCTGCAGGTAAAATATCTGAAATGGTCTTTTTCCCTTTCAGTGTGTATGTGTGTATGTGTGTATGTGTGTGTGTGTGTGTGTGTGTGTGTGTGCGCGGGTGTGTGATATGTGTGTGTGTGTGTGTGTGTGTGGTGTGTGTGTGTGTGTGAGTGGTGTGTGTTTATGTGTCTGTTTGTGGGTGTGGGTGTGTGTTTGTGGAAGTGTGCATGTGTGTGGTGTGTGTGTCTGTGTGGGTGTGTTTGGGTGTGTGCATGTCTGTGTGTGTGTTTTTGTGGGGGTGTGTATATATATAGATGCTTTTAAAAATATATTTCCCTTTGTCCAATGAGCTCTAATTTTTTTTTTATCAGTTTGAGCTCTCTTTTAAAAAACAGAAGAACAATTCAGGAAAGAACTGGCCCCAAGGCCCCCTCTGACAATAAGCACAACATTCCCTGTATGTAATCCTTTGCCTCATTGCCCAGAACAGGAAAATAAACCTCGTCTGTTCTCCAGAGTCAAGACTGGTTATTCTACTTGTGCAGATTTCCTTTCTTCCTGGCATTTTCTCTGATTCATCATGTACGTTGTTCTCTTGCTTTTACTTTTTTCTGCTTTGCCTCCATTCATACAAATCTTCCATGTTTAAGTGTTTTCTTCCAATAGCCTGTGTGCCTCTGTTTCCTTAAATCAGTAACAATGTCATATTGTTAAGTGTCTCCTATGCACCAAATGCTGGGGATAAAAGGAAAGGCAAAAAACCCCCACAGTCTCTGCTTCCAAGGAACTCTGAGTCTAATGGGGGAGAGTCAACTATGTACAAACAAGACATAGACAGGATAAACTGACAATAATCTCAAAGGAAAGGCACTCCATTCTATAATCCATCACTCAGTCTAGTTCCATACTAATCTTCCATATATATGGATGTGGTCAATATATAAATATATAATTTTCCTCTGTGAGAAGAATCCATATAAATTAGAGTATTGAAACCCAATATAAAGGAGGCCCCTAGCCTCCTTAAGCCTAAGAGAATACCTAGCTATTCTCAATAAATTGACATCAATAGGGAAGGGGAAGAGGTACAAGTACCTTAACATCTTCCAGGCAATGTGCTCACTTTACAAATACGATCTCATTTGAATCTCACACCAGCTCTGGGACGTAGGTACCATTCTCATCCCTGGTCTATAGTTGAGGAAATCAAGACTGATGGGTTAAGTGACTGGCCAAGGACCACACAGCTAGTAATTGTCGGAGGCTGGATTTGAACTCAGGTCTTCCTGACTCCAAGCCGAGTGCTCTTGTACCCATTGTACCACCTACCTAACTCCATCTCCGGATATCAAAAGATAAGATTGTTTGCTTTATTCTATGAATTGATTACATTTCCTATGTACAGCTTGATTGTAGATAGTCCTTCTCATGACTATGAGCTCTTTGGGAGTTGGGATTGGTTTTTTTGTCATTCTTTGCATCCGCAGTGCTTAGCACACATTATTGCTCAGCCATTGGAATAGTCCTGGCAAAGTGCAGAGTTGCTGTGGAGCTGATTTTCATGAAAGTGAAGAGAAGCCTTTCTTTCAGTCATAGAGCTGGGAGCTTGACTGTCCCATCCTAACTGTACAAGGCCTAGGAGGTGGTGAAGATTATGTCGGGGCAGGATGGTTATGACAGTTTAAGGTTTGTAAGGACGTTTACAAACATTATCTCGTATTCTCTTCACAACCCAGCAGGGGAGAAGTGCTGTCTTTAATCCCCATTTTACAGATGAGGAAACAGAGGGTAAGTGACCTACTCAGGGTTACACAGTTGGTAAGTGTCTGAAGAAGGACTGAACTCAACTACTTTTGACCTCAGGACCAGCATTCTATCTACTAAGCCACCTAGATACCTCATGGTTTAAAACTGACTGAATGACTTCCCTCAAAGATTAGTGAATAGATGTTGACCTGAATCTTAAGTGAAATGTCCCAAGGGTGTTCTTGGCCCTGTTCTGTTGAACATTTTTATCAAGAATTTGGATTCTGAAGTTTGGATTCACTCAAAAGGCTATACAAGAGGCCACATAAGGCCTCAAGGCTGCAGTTTTCCCTATCCCTGGATAGATGAAATTTCTGAGTACATCTCTTGGAGATTATCTTCAACTTTTCCTATGTGCAACTTGATTGTACATAGTCATTTGCATGTGGTCCTCTCCATAGACTCTAAGGTCTTTGGGAGTAGGGGCTGGTTTTTTTTTTGTTTGTTTGTTTGGTTTTTTGCCTCCCCAGTTAAGTTTAGCACAGTACCTAAAATGTAGAAAGTATTTAATTAATGCTTGTTGGCTTGACTTGAATTGCAGTAAAATGGATGGATAACTGAAGCTCTGGGTAACAGAATTATGATCCATAAAAGATCTCAGAAGGCACAAATGGTGGGCCAAATAATATGAAATAATTTGGATAAATGTAGCACTCTACACTCTGGTTCAGAATATCAGGCATACAACTACAGGATAGGGAAACTATGAGGAAGTACTCATTTGTGTGAGAAAGGCCTGGGGCTTTTAGTAGATTGCTGGTTCAGTCTGAGTCAGCATTGAGATGTGACCATCAGACAAGGTTTAAAAACTGCATTATTATTGCTAAAAGACAGCATATAGGAGAATTCAGTAGCTGCTTCCAAGAATTTAAAGGGCTGTCATATAGAATTGGGGCTAGATTGCCCCAGAATATAGAATTAAGATCCATCCTTACCCTCACCTATGGCAAATGAAAGTCACAGAGAGGAAGAAACTTGGTAATGATTAGAGTTGCCTAGAAGTGAAATGGGCTTAAGAGGTAGTGAGCTCCTCCTGGAGGTCTTCAGACTGAGTTAGAATTGCCTCATAGAGGCAATTTCTATTCATGTGTGGATGAGATGCATGAAGTCCCTAATTAGAGATGGGATAATCCTCTGCTCCAAGTTCTCAAATGGCTCTCAGTTGGTCTGCTGAGTCAAGGTCAAAGACTCTTTTTGTCTAGTTGGTACAGAGCTCTCTAAGATCTGGCCCCACTCTCCATTCCAGCCTTTTCTCATAACGTTCTCCTCCTACATGTATTCAGTCCAGCTGTGCTGTTTATGATTTTCCTTACATGTTGAGTGCTTTCAGAGTCCTCCTGTTTCCTGTTGCAGAGCATGTTGACTTTGTCAACAGGAAATCGCACCTTCATGAAGCTTATACCTTCACGAAGCTTATGTGAAAACTAGATTTTTTACAAGAGGAATGAACATGCATGTGGAAGTCAAAGCCAGAGAAAAGCATTCACAGTCCATACATTTACATTTTTATAATAGCAGGACAAAAGGAGGAAGGTAGACCAGGTAGAAGCATGACATGAAAGAAGGAGAGGAGATGGTGCAACAAAGGTGGGAAAAAAGCCGAGACCACTCCCATGGAGAAGAGCTAAGTAATGTCAGAAGTCTTGTTCTTTTCCCTTGGCAGATGCTAGACTATGAAGATAGGAGGGTCTGCTTATCTGCAAAGGACCCCAGCCTGGCACAGACAGAGTGGTACCTGGTTTGCCTCCCAAGAATTCACAGGAAGTCCAGCTTGGGGAGCAAGCTTTGTCAGCTCAGGGAGATTTATTCTTGAGATATTCAGGGCCTCCTGCATGCTCTGGGTCCAGTATTTCTGGAAGATATGACAACTCAAAAAAAAAAAAGTTCAGAGGACCCCTACACAGCCCTTAACAACTTCTTCCTATTGTTTTTGAATACATTCAAAAAATTTTATTTTTAACTTTGTAACTCGCAACAAAAAACCTTCAGACACAAAATATTTTTTAAAAAAGTTTTCAGATGATTCCATAAACTCTTATATTACCAAGAATATTACTCTGTTACCAAAAGAGCATACTAATTTTAACAGGATGACAAAAAGTGACCTATTACTTTCTCTGTCTTCTCAGTTCTTTTTCAGTGGTGACACTTACGTAACTGACTTTTATATAAAACTTTGAAGCGCTTTAGGTATCCAGGGGTGGGGAACCTAAACTTCACAGAACAAATTGGATTCAGGCAAAGAGCTGCACTTGAGGACCTAGAGGTTCACGTGTGGCCTCAAGGCCGCAGGTTCCCCACCCCTGGATAGTCTCTTATTGAAGATTCAAAACAGTTTAAGTACAATGTTGCTATTGTCCAATTATGTCCAACTCTCCCTGATCCCATTTTGGGGTTTCCTTGGCAAAGGTGCAGGAGTAGTTTGCTATTTTCTTCTCCAGTTCATTTTACAGATGAAGAAGCTGAGGCAAACGGGATTAAATGGCTAGCCCAGGGTCTCACAGCTACTAAATGTCTGAGGCCAGATTTGAATTCAGGAAGATGAATTTTCCTGCCTCCAGGCCTGGCCCTCTATTCGCTGCACCCCCTAGCTGCCAATAATACTGCCAAGTGCCATATGTATTACTATCTCCATCTTACAAATGAAGAAACCAACGCCCAGAGAAGTTAAGTGATGACTCCATGGTCCCACAGTTAATGGATATGAGTCAACCTGTTGTTTAAAACCCAATTCAGATGTCATATTCTTCATGAAACCTTACCCCAGCACTGTCAGAAATGACCTCTTTGCCTTTCAGGCTACATGTACTACTACTACTCTTATGTACCCACCATCTATTTTTTTTATGTTAACAAGTATTTGTGAGTCTGTCGAATTCCCCTACTGGATAGTAACTTCCATGAAGGTAGATATTGTATCTTAATCTAAATTAGTTCATTTCCCAGCGTAGTATTATGCACACAGTAGTGACTTAATCCATATTTACTGCATTGAATTAAAATTCTTAGCATGTATTTTGTTATTTTGCAGACTGGCATGCTGTAAGCTCTGTTTGTATTCTTTCAGTAGTTGGAAAACAATTTTGAGTCTTAATTAATATGAGATATATTCAACCTCCAAATTCTGGCATCTCTATCATGTGTCAGTCGTCTTGCCAAATTCTGGTTTTTCCCATCTTCTCTCTTTTTGCAGAGGAAAACTGGAGTCTGAAGGGCTTCAGTTCAGTTGAATTCAAAGAAGATTCATTAAATGCTCACTCTGTGCCAGGTACTATGCCAGGCAATTTGTAACCTACAATACCAAAAAAAGAAAAACAGCCCTACCCCTTGCATCCATCTTAAGCTTTATGCCATTGCTTGCAAACTGCAGAGACTTCCACCGCGGGTGATATCTAAAAATAGTTTGTGGGAAAAAAATACAGCTAAAACAGTCAAGGGGTGAAACCGAGCAAACCTGCATTTGTCAGTCATGCAGATAAGAGTAATCCTACAGGAATTTTCAACTCATGGATTTAGGTGCAACAAACCTGATTCAGTGGCTAGAGTCCCCTGTGCTGCCTCTCAAATCTGTCTTCACAGAGTGATGTATAAAGTTAACATTTAATTGATGGGCTTTGCTCATATATGCACAATAACAATTTTTTTTTGCATTGTAGAAACTGTGGACTGTACAGAAAAGTGTCACTCTTGTTATTAGAGAGCCTTTATTAAACATTCTAATACTTTTCTCATACTGTGTGGCTAACGGCTAGATTGACTTATTATTTTAGGTCAGGAATGTATCCTGTGAAATGTGTGACACATAGTAAAAAGATGTCCCTGCATCTAGACAAAGCATACAGCCTTCACCAAGAGGCAGTGGGACCCAAACCTCACATTGCTTTTCTCTGTCCTAATATATATATACTGCACTTCCAGTTTTTTTCGCCCAGAATTTTATTCCCTAGCAACAGGAGGAAAAAAAAGATGAATACTGTTCTTGAGGGTGGAGCGTTCTGTATGCTGTATGCGCTAGCTGCTGCAGTGATTCTTGGGAGATAGATTGCAGAATGTGTGAACTCCGAAGTCTAGAGGATATACCCTTTGCCTGCTAGATTCCAGGGTCCCTTCTAGTTCTAAAGCCTATAATCCGCTGATTTTTAACAAAAAGCTATCTTTATTTTAGATTCTGACAGTACTTTTACAGGATACTGGTAGATATAGGGTAGGCAGATAACATATTATACAAATGCAACCATTTCTTCGACCTTGTTATGTAGTCATTTGGTGATGTGGCTTTTTGAGGTACATACTATGCGTTTGCAGGTGTTTGGAGAATAACTAGAAGTGGCTGATGAGCAAAATGCTATTTGTGACAGAAAGTTCTGCCAGGGTGGTTGTTTCTGAGGTTTTGCCTTTGTGTAGGTGGCAGAAAAAGCAGAAAGACGTGGATGTGTGTGTGGGAGAAGTGCTATTTCTAGGATCTAATTCAAAACTTCATCTACAGAAGAACTGACTTTGGTGAATCCCTGTTTTTCTCCTGCAAGGAAATAAAAATTAGTTTCTTCTATCCATTAGAGCAGGGAAATAGCAGAAATAAATTTATGACAGCAGATTTCAAAAGGGGACAGTTGTGCCCAAGTATAAAGGTCCCCACAGTGCCATTTTACATTGCAAATGGAATTTTAAAAATGATTTTTGTGACTTTCTTGCACTGGAGCCCTGCCTGTTCCTCATTTGCTCCATGGTTTACAACCATTGGTCACAGGTCCAGGTTTGGTGATAGAGGGAGCTTTCTTTATTTCCCTCTCTTAGCTCAGGAGACAGAGGGAAATGGTTCCAACTTATTCTGTTTATATGTGTGAAAATCATTTTTTCCAAGCTAGCATTTTGTATTCAGTCCTATTTATTTTTGCAGCCTCGTTTCATCTCTCTGACGCAGGGTAGAATGGATCTTAATATAAAGCAGTTGATGGAGTGAGCTAATTCAACCAAGTGGCCACTGGTTTGTTTCCATTGTCAGGGGAGCCTGGTCCCACTGCACTGGTTGGTTTTGTTTTGTTTGGCAGGGGGTGGTGTGGGGAGGAAGGAACTGTTGTACACTGGGGCTTTGATGCATGAGAAAAAGGACAAGAAGATATAAGGAAAGCAACCAAGGTGAATTATGTTGGGTAAGGAAACCTGTCTACTGAGTTATGCCAATTAAATAAAGCTTTTGAATTCTGATATTTTAAAAACAGTAACAGCCCATTTTTCTATCATGCTTTCAAAAATATTATCCTGGCTTTCATTAGAATGGAAGTTGAACCCAGAAAGCGTTTCAGTTCTTGATCTTGTGAAGATTAATAAATACCTTATAAGTGTTTTTTACTTTAAAAGACAAAATAATCCTTAATTATGCAGATTTAGGGAAGAGAAAACTTTACACA
>CM053771.1:379072318-379087182 GCA_028658325.1 Potorous gilbertii
CCAAGTGAAATCACCCTAGACGGGATGTTCTTCTGGGAATCGGCTTTCAACGCCTTCATTTTTACTTGTCAACTAGTAATAAATTTTCCCAGCATGCATTACATTCCTAAGAATGATAGGATAGAAACTTTCTTGCAGAAAAATCATCTTAAGGTTTGAAATAAAGTAAAGTGTTTGTCTGCTCCATCTTTCAGCTATCCACTAAAATTAACCATTCCCTGGGTCTTTCAAAACCTCTTTTTAGCCACCAACAGCTTGAAGAAAAATCAGTGATTGGGTTCTCTCTCTTAGTCATGTAGCCAGCATTTATTAAGAGACCACCATGTAAGTGCTGGGATACAACCTCACGGAGCTCACAGTCCTCTAAGGGAGATATGGTGTATAAATGCTTGTGTATAGACAAGATGGCTACAGGACCATTTGGGGTCAGTCTCAGAAGGCACTGAGATGAAGAGATCTGGGGAGGGCTCTTCTTGCGGAAGGGGAGACTGGTTAGGAGAGACAGGAAACAATGACAGTGTGTTGGGATTTAATGGACCCAGGAGAAACATTTCTGAGGATCCCTTATGTTTGGTGCCTGTTTTGCCCCTCGAGCCACCTACTTGTCTGCTGAACACTCATTCCAAACTTGTTACTTGTCAACGGCATTCCCTGTACATCTCCTTCAGCTGGCTGCCAAGTTATCCTGAGAAATTATCACTTCGGCTGCTTGCACTGGCTGCTTGCACTGTTGCTCAAGGAATTTGTCCATGGTCATATAGGTAATAAATGGAAAGATTCAGGATTAGAATCCAGGTCTTCTGATACCTGGTACAGGGCTACACTGTAGAGTGCATCTGTGTGAATTGCAGTACATGTTTGACTATAAAAAGAGATGCTGTATTTTTTGGTTCTTGTCCAAAAATTCAACCTGCAAAAAGAATGGAAACCCAGCTGGTATTTGGCTTCACTCCTGGGTAGATAATAGACTGCTTGCCATAGCTTTAAACCTTATCTCCATGTAAAGCTGGTATTTTAAAAATAACTTCTCCCGCTATCATCTGCCAGGGAGGAAACAGGTCCTACCCTGAACTATTGCTCTGAAGGGGAGGTACTACCACTCTAGAACCGTCCACACACAAATAAAACACTGTGATACCTAAAGATGACAAAGATTTATTTGTCTCTGAGAGAAAGGAGGCTATTTAGACTGCAGGAACCTGAAGCTTCAGAGCCAGAATGAGCCAACTATTGGCTAATTTCTCTAGTGGTCAAAGTGGAAAATGATGAGACTGTTTTAAATAGATCCAATGACCGTAGATTTAGATATGCTTCTAACACCTTGCATTATATATGAAATCAGTATGAAGTAGTTCTCTTTTTAAACATTAGCTTCTTCTGATCTGTGCCTCATATCTAGATCTCCATCCCCTTTTAGAATCTGAGTCTAATATTTGGCTTGAAGCATGAAGGTATTGTGGGGTCTAAGCACCAGGTGGGGACTGGAGAGATGCAGGTCCTACTTAGTCTTTGTCACCCAGTGACAAATGACTGGGTCATTTATTGTCATTGTATAGTATATGTATATGTATATATAAAGTAATGTGAAATGATTGTGAAGATATTTAGTATAGGAAGATTTGAAAGCTGAGTCTACAAATATGATTAGTCTTTTGAAGTTGTGAGAATGGAGAACAGCCAGTGAGTCACTACACAAGCATTTATTATGCCTTTACTGGATTCCAGGCATTGTGCTGAGCACTGGAGATACAGAGGGTTGAAAATACAGTCCCTGGCCCCCAGGAGGTCACATTCTAAAGGGGACAACAACATAGAAACAACTAGGTAAACATAAAAGATATATTTAGTGTAAATGGGAAGTAATGTCAGAGGGATTGGTGGTAGTGGTAGAAGGAAATGAAAGGGCCTGCTGCAGAAGGTGGGATATGAGTTAAGTCTAGATGGAAACCAGGAGTCAGAAGTGAGGAGGGAGAGCATTCCCATGATGCACAGCCAGTGCAAATGTGTGGAGTCTGGAGATGGAGTGTCTTGTGGGAGGGACAGCAAGGGTAGTGTTGCTGGATCCTAGGGTTCTATGGAAGGGAGCCAAGTAGAAAAAGGCTGGAAAGGCAGAAAGCGCCAGTTTATGAAGAATTTTAAAAGCCAAGCTGAGGATTTTATATTTGATTCTGACAGTAATAGGTAGCCATTGAAGTTTATTGATTAGAGGCTAACGTGGTCAGATCTGCTCTTTAGGATGATGGCTTTGGTAACTGAAAATAGTGATAAAGATAACTTTTTAGGAAGTGTGTAGTGATATTCGTCAAGTCACTTCTCCCTGAACCTTATTTTCCCCTCCTGTAAAATGAGGGAGTCTGACTAGATGATCCTTAGAGCTCCTTTTAGCTCTTTCTTTTTAAATTTAAATCTGTATTGGGGCCTTTTGTCCTCACATCACCTAAGTTTCCCACCGTATCCCTTCTCCCTTCTCTCTTTCCCTTCCAGAGTCATCTCCTATAACAAAGGGAAAAGAAAAAGAGGAGAAAGGGGGAAATCAGGAAAATCAATCAGTGCATTGGCTACAGTCTGACAGTTTGTCAGTTTCTCGCACCTGTGGCACGCTCCCTCAGCAGGGAGCAGAAGGAAATGGTTCCTTAAATCTATACTTTGTTGCCAAGCTTGTCCTTTGTAATTTTACAACATTCACTTTCAGCTGATTTGTGGTAGTTGTTGTTTCCATCTGTGTTGTTATAATCCTTGTGTCTGTTGTTTTCCTGGCTCTCCAGCTCAACCTTTCTAGGACTCTATGCACTATTTTACCATCTTAGTACAAAATTCAGGAATTCAACATGTCCTGATGTCTCATCCCCTACTTTCTTTTCTTCAAAGAAATTCATTATCCACTTCATTTGTGGCCTTTATTTTCACAAGAGGATGACTAGGTGCAAAATTACCATGAGCTAAAACACTGGGGGAAGAGCAGAAGGACTTTTTCTCATTGTGACAGAAGCTGTTTAAGAGAGATGCATTATTTGTCCTCAAAACTGCTGCGCACAGTTTCACAGTTTGTTAGTTATTTAGTTAGTAGAGCACTTATGTGCTGGGCACTCTGCTAAGCACTGGGTATACAAGGAAAGCAAAAAACCCAAACAAAAAAGGCCCCGCTCCCAGGAATCTCAACACTGATATGGAAGAGACAGCATGCAAATAAATGAGGTAATAGAAAATAGATAGAGAGGCTTGAGGTAATCTGAAAGGGGAAGGCATGAGCCACTACAAGGGACCAGGAAAGACCTCCCAGCAGAAAGTTGCAATTTGCCCAGTTTTGAAAGAAGCCAAGGAAATTAAGAGACGGAGGTAAAGAGGCAGAATATTGCAGGCATGGGTCAGTCCAAAGGTGAAGAGATAGCAGATGGAATGTCATGTTGGCTGAGTTATAAATAGACCTGTGTAGCTGCATTTTAGAATCCATGGAAAGGTTAAGGTATAAGAATGAGCCAGATCATAAACAGCTTTAATTACCAGAGAATTTTGTATTGGATCATGGAAGTAATAGAGAGCCACTGCAGCTTATTGAACAGGAGAATGATTTGGTCCGACTTATACTTTGGAAAAATCACTTGACAACTTCAGCGAAGAAGCAATTCAAGGATGGAGGGAGTTTGAGTCAGGGAGATCAGATAGAAGGCTGTTGCCATAATCCCTCCAAGAGGTGATGAGGGCCTGAACTGGGGTGGTGAGGTATGAGTAGAGAGGAGGAACATATACGAATGACATCGTGAAAGTAGAGCCAACAGTGCTGGGCAATAGATTGGATATGTGGGTTGAGCGGGGAGTGGAAGATTACCACGAGGTTGTGTGGTTGGGTGACTGGGAGCAAAGTGGTACTGTTGCCAGAAACAGAGAGGTTTAGAAGAGGGAAAGTTTTGGGTGGGAAATGTAATCATTTCCGTTTTGGACACATTGAGTTTGAAATGCATATTGGTTTGTAAACCAATGCTGTTTGGTACCGTTAATTGTTACTCTGTAGAATTGTATATTTATTCATGCACCATATCCTCCAGGGCACCCCTTCAATCATAAACTCAAACCAGTAGAATGATGGATTTGTCAGTGATGGTCATCACCAAGAGTTCTAGGGTCAACCTATTGGGGTTTCACTCAATACAAATTCCTTTTGTGCTTGCCCTTAACAATCAGCCAGTAGTCATAATTAGGTCATGGCAAATAGATTTACTATGATGACATTTTGAAAATAGTAGCAGTAAAACTTGTGGTGCATTCTCCCACAGATGCACACAGGGCTAGAAGCTCAGCCCTTGGAGGCACGTCTGGTTTTCTCCTTTGCAGGTCACACATTGCCCCTTCTGATTTGTTTAAGAGACTTGTTAATATCTCATAAAGGCAGAGCCATAATTTTACAGGTCGTTTAACACATTGTTACCATGTTAAAACCTCATCACTTGTGATGAAATCCCATACCTACAACACCTAAATAGGGGAGAGACAGGAAGTCCCCCTTCTCACCCCCTTCCTTGCACTTAAAATAATATTATAGTACATGTTGAAAATGAGGTTTTCTAAACGAGAGTCTGAAAGGAGGCGTATTAGTCTATAAATGACTAGTGAGTCTCAGTTGTCTTCAGTAATGAAGGAACATATTGTGAATATCATTTAAAAAAAAAGTAGATATAAGTGACTTGCCCAGTATTCCATGGCTAGTATCTTAGGCCAGGTTGGAACCCAAGGTTTTTCGACTCCAGGTCTGGCACCCCATAAACCGTGCAACCTAGCTGCCTTGAATGAAGCCAGCTCAGTCACCAGGACAGTCAACATTTTTTGCTTCCTTAAAATTTTTTTTCTCATCTTATGTGGAATTAAGTACTGAGAGGCAGTGTGGCGTAATGACTAGCAGACTGGCGTTGGGTTCAAATCCTACCTCTGCTCTTATGGCACACACTGGCTCTGTGACTTTGGGCAGGTCACTTGATCTCAGTCAGCCTGTCAGAGAACTCCCTAAGACTATATACTGCAGACAGGTTGCCCGTTTGCATCACTAGAGGAAGCTTCCACACTGGAATTTCTTCCACTCTTCCCCCCAAAAAGAATTCAAAAATTAGAAGTAACCAAGCTCTTTGCTTTTTCTAACTATATGTAAATTATAATTGAGAATTATTTCATCATGATTCTTTGGTTAGCTTGTTATACACAATGCTAATGATTTAGCGTATTCTTCTTTAATCCCATGTGGGCACCTTATGACTTCAGTAAATGGTGTGTACTCAGTGGGAGGTTTTAAAGTGTTGACAGTCACTTTCAGCATGACTCAGACTGGTCCCAGACTTTCCATCTTTAAATAAGCAAAAATATATGGTATTGACTCCTGAATGAATGGAATTGGGCTGGTGTATTTATTTGTAAACCACAGCCTTAGCAGATGGTCCTTTCTAGCCCAAGATCTAAGATCTTACAGCCCTGGGTCACATATTGATCATATCCTTACAATGGACAGTTTTTTATTTCATAAGGCCCCCTTTCAAGTAGATAAAACAGCTTTGAGGAGCGGGGACATTGGAAAGAACATGTGTTGGCCTCACATCTTGAAAGTTAGGGTTATTGTAGTTCAGAAGTCTAATGTTTGTTTTTGGAAAGAAGAAGCTTAATATACTTACTGAGGCATCCTCAAATTTCAAAGTAGTCTTTTTTTTAAATCCCCATAGGAGATAAAGAAGGAGATGAAGAAAGAAACCCTTTCCAGCAAGCCTCCCGAGAAGCCCATTCAGGAAGTAGCCAATGGAAGTTCTTTGCTGTCTTCTGACACGATCATACGAACCAACAGAAGAGGTAAGCTGCATAATGTGAATCACTCGATTAACCCTATCCTCTCAAGTAGATTATTGGATTTTTGATTGCAAAAAATTAAATACAATGCACTTGCAAAAATAATTCCATCATAATAGAAAAACATCAACCCCAAAAGAATCCATCCAAACTAATGCTGATCTGGAGAGAATGATCAGAGAACTTTCTGGCAGTGGGGAGGAAGAGGGATGAAAAGAGCATTCCTTTTTTTTTTTTTTTTAAAGCTTTGGAATTTTTTACCATATCTCTTTATGAAAAGCCATTTGGACAGATGGATTAACTTTCAGCTGAGTGAGGATACAGTTGGATACAGTATCAAATGCGACAAAGTGCTTTATAAAATGCTAAGCCTATGAATGCTACCTCAAATAATGATTATTTTATAGGACTGGTGCCGGAAGTTTATGTGCTATACACATTTATACCACAATCAATGGACCTCTTAGCATTATACTAGTTTTGTCCTTCTGAATGTTATTCTTCTGGGCACTGAGGCAGCATTTGAGTGGATATACTTAGTACACAATACATTGTTTAACATTCATTAGCAATTCCTGGCGATGAGCTTCCCATCTCTAGGGATCTTCAGGCAGAAGCTGGACGAACATTTGTTGGGAATGTGGGTAGATGGCTGTTCTCCATTTGGGTTAAGGGTTGAACCATATGGCTTGTGAGGTCTTTTGCAACCTCTTTATTTTTGCAAAGTTTTCAGTTACAAACTTGTAGTTAAATTTCTGTTTTGTGTGCATAATGTGTATGCACGTGTCCTTATTTGACTCGCTTTGTTTCAGTGATAGAAAGATATGAGATCATTCAGTAAATGCTATTTATTTCTAATGTATTATATTGCAGTGATCTGCATGTGTGTGCCCTCAAATTTTTTCCCTTTCAGTGTTTGGCAACATAAATCCAGTTTCCATCGGGTAGAGAGCATTGTTCTGTGGTCTGGGAGTAGTTACAAAGGAAGTAGAAAACAGTGAAATATCTCAGAAGTCTCACACTGAGAAGCCACAGGGAATTTGAAGCTGGGTTCAAGAGAACTGTGAACTTGGATGGGAAAAAATTTTACATCTTTAATATAATGGATTGCTTTTATATTTCCTGTTTTTTTTTTATTTCAAGCAATTAAGAACATTGTGTTGAGGAGGAATCCATATATAGATGCAAACACAAAAACAGTTAATCCCTGATATAGAAGAAAAAAGTCAAGTTTACATAATGATGGGGAGTAACAGCTAATTCTTCACAAAATTTAGACAGCAGAAGACTCTGTAGTCTATGGCTGAGTGTCGGGGTCTTTTTTGTGTACTGTTCTAGATATTCGGGTTGTATCTCTGTGTCTCTTTTCCTGCTTCCCCTCCCTTCCCATCACTACTCCCTTTTACAGCCTGGTCCATTCCTCCACTCCCTTAACACCCCACCCCGCCTCCAGCTGTCTTGGTTAGCATTTCATTTTTAGACATGTTCAGAAGGAATATTTGCCAATGTTCCCTAGTTGCTAGAAGCCATAGTATTTATATTTTGCATTTCAAAGTTTCATGATGTAGAGTAGGAGTCTTCTGGTTGTAAGAATTGGTATTGTACTGTAAATGGAAACCACAGAGCTGCAGAAAGCATGACTCAATACAGTCTTGAGAACTGGTTTCACAATTCTGAAGCCTTGAAAAAAAATTGGATTCAGGTCTGTAAATTTAATTTGGCACCCACTCACAGTTCCCAGTATGCCCTTCCCCTTTCTAGATACTCCTACATTGAGTTTTTTTTTTAAACTGATTCTCATGTTAGTAGGCTGAGGAAACATGGATATCTACCTAAAAGTACAATCATGCTGTGAGGCCTGCATATTCACATTCAAATCAACCAAACATTTATTAAGTACCTGCTAGATGCAATTAAATCTAAATAAGTTTAAATTGAAAGTGGAAAGAGGGAATTGTTTTCTTTGCTGGGTGGTGCAGTGGATGCAGACCCTAGGTCTGGAGTCAGGAAGGCTCAGATTCTAATCCAGCCTCAGACATTTAACTAGTTGTGTGACCCTAGACAAGTCATTCAACCACTGTCTGCCTCAGTTTCCTCAGCTGTAGAATAAGGATAGTAACAACACCTACATTACTAGGTTGTTGTGAGAATGAAATGAGATGCTCTTTGTTAAGTGCCTGGCCCATAATAGATGCTTTTTTGTTGTTTGTCATTGCAGCTGTGTCTGACTCTTCATGACTACATTCCTTCTCCAGTTCATTTTACAGAGGAGGAAACTGAGACAAACAGGATTATGTGATAGTAGAGGCCACATAAATGCTTATTTCCTTCCCTGTTTCAAAAGTTCTTAACCTTTTATGTGTTGTGGATTCCTCTGGCAGTCTGGTGAAGCCTGAGAACCTCTTCTCAGAATAATGTTTTTAACTCTATAGAATGAAGGACAGATCTGATCTGTTGCCAAGGCCCACTGATTTCACCTTGGCAATATCTGTCAGATAGGTCCCCTTCTCTCCTCTATCACTGCCACCACCCTGGTGCAACGTCTGATCACCTCCTGTCTTCATTACTGTACCAGCCTGCTGGTGGATCTGCCAGCCTCAAGTCTATCCTCCATTCAGCTATTAAATTGATTTTCCTAAAGCACAGGTCTAACCTTTTACTCAGTAAACTCCAGTGGCTCCCTATTGCTTCCAGGATCAAATGTAAAAGTAATAGTAGAATAATATAAAATCCTCTGTCATTCGCAGCATTTATAACCCAGCCCCTTCCTGCCTTTCCACTCTTCTTACACCTTAAACCCTGATGTGTACTCTAGGAACAGTTGTGGCTGTTCCACAAACATGACACTCCAATTCTCAGCTCTGGGCATTTTCCCTTCTTACACCTTAAACCCTGATGTGTACTCCAGGAATAATTGTGGTTGTTCCACAAACATGACACTCCAACTCTCTGCTCTGGACATTTTCCCTGTCTGTTCCCGAGGCCTGGAGTATCCTCTCATCTTCTCTCTGCCTGCTCACCTCCCTGGTGTCTGCCTTGATGTCCCAACTAAAATCCCATCTTCTACAGAAGGTGTTTCCTGAGCCTTTTTATTCTACTGCCTTCCTTCTCAATTAGTTCCTATTTAGCCTATCACTTAATTTGTACATATTTGTTTATATGTTGTCTCCTCTCTTTAATTGTGAGTTCCTTGAAGGCAGGAACTGTCTCTGCATCTTATTGTATCCTTAGTGCTAAGAACAGTACCTGACACAGTGTAGGGGCTTAATAAATGTTTATTGACTGATTACAAAGGCAATCAATGATAGTGAAATAAAGATGTCTTTTTTTTTCATGCAAGTTCACAGATCTCCTCCCCTCTCCTTCCCACCTCCAACAGTCTGTCCATGGTCTTCTAGATCCGTACATCTCACGTGAAGAACCCTTGACCTAGGAACAAAAACTTGCCCCATTCCTAACATCCTTGACCTTATATTCTGATAGGAGAGATGAAGCATATACAAATAGTTAACCATGTGATATGCAAAGAAAGGGACATGATGCAGAATAAAGAGAATGGGTTTGGAGCCGAATGACACATTGTGTGATTGAGCAAGGCTGTTCACCTCCCAATGCCTCAGTTTTCTCATGTGCAAAATGAGGGTGGTTTTGGAATAAATGCCCCTGCTGGGGAAGGTGATCTCATGAGGGAGGTTAGGGCAAAGGCCTAAGAGAATTAAGGAAGGAGAGAGCATTTCTAGCTGTGAGGAACTAGGAGGGCTTGTGGAGAAGGTGATAGTGCCTGTGTGGGGCCTTGAAGGAAGGGAAAAGTTTCCATAGATGGTAGTATCTATGGGGAGAGATGGTCCTTGCATAGAGGACAAACGTATGGATATACAGCAACGGGGAGGGCTGTGAAGAGATCAGGAAATTGTTAGTGATTACATTTGACTAAACCAAGGCTTGTTAATCTGGGGTCTAAGAATCAGGTTGGTTTTCTTTTAACCTGTTTTGATAATTGTATTTCCCTATAATTGATTTCTTTCATAATTTTACTCCTAGACATCCAGTCCAACTACTATGACATCTTGTACAAACTACTCTCGGTACTTAGCTCCTAACTTACAAAATTATAAACTCATAGGATGTAGATCAGGAAGGAAATCACCTCGAACAAGGGTTCTTAATGTGGGATTTGTGAACTGGTTTTTAAAAAGTATTTTTATGACTAATCCAATATGATTGTTTTTCTTTGTAATACTCTGTATTTCATTTTATGCATTTAAAAACGTTATTTTGAGAAGGGTTCCACTGGCTTCATCAGTCTGCTCCAAGGGTCCTTGACACCCAAAAAGTTAAGAACCCCTAGGCTAGATCAAGCACTTAGCAGAGTGCCTTGAACATAGTAAGTGCTATAGTAAGGGCTTCCCTTTCTCCTTTCCTAAACCAGAGAAACTTGAACAGGAATAATATTTACATTGATTACATTGTGGTCTAGAAAGATAGATTGGAGCTAGATTTGTGTAATCACACTTAGTATCAAGTACTGGAAAGTGGAAGTCATTTTTCTCATGATTATTTCTATTTTCTACTGTGATCTGTAAAGGAAAGGCATTTAGAGTAATGGATCAAGAATTGAACCTTAAATCAGGAAAACCGGAGCTCAGATACTTCCCCAGAAACTTCGTACAGCCTTCTGTGTAAACTTTCTGGGCCTCGGTTTATTTGTCTGTAATATAAGTGGGCTAGACTCGGTTATGAAGGTCCCTTTTAGCTCTAAGTCTTATGAACCTATGAACTAAAAATGGCTTCCCTCCCTTTATAAAGATTCTCATCCAAACAACAACAACGAGATAGGAAGTCGAATGTACTAGATTTCTTTTTCCTCAATGCCTACTTTTGTTTGGGGCCTAACGTGGCCTGATGCTTAGTAAGACCATCCGAATTTCTTTTGGACCCTGGATTTAATGGAGACAAATAACAGCACACCAGTATTCCAGAGACCAAGCACATGGGGGACCATCTGTAAATATGAAACAATTGAAAGACTGTCTTTGTTTGGTCCCAGGGCTCATCACTGACTCACTGTGTCACCTGGGCCAGACATAAATCTCCAGTTGTTTGGAGATGGTTAGGGCTGAAGTGAAGCATTGTGCAGAAGGGGCCAATGACTAGGTTTGCCCCCACCCCCACTAACTCAAGACTAGCAGTTTTCTAGTGTTACTGATAATAAATCAAAGTAAGTAGATTGATTGACCTTGTCAGACCAGATAAATAGATCATTGTGTTGAAGTCAGAAGCTACATTTTTCCCACCCAAATCAATGAAAAAGCATTTCCCTTACCTTCAACTCTTCCTACCCCTATTCCCAGTAGGGTTAGACGCTAAATTAGTGGGATTTCTCTAGTAACTAATGAATTCTTTTATCCTTAATATTTTTCCTATATTAGAGGAATCAGAAACTCTTTATTCTTGATAGATTTTTCCCCCAGAGATTTATCCTTAGCAAGGGTGGTTTTTTTTTTTTGTTATTTTTTTTTATAGCAGTTGTGGGAGAAATGGCTTTTGGAGACTTCACCAGTAAAATCTATGTGCATTCTCATTAGGTTATTTAGATTTACAAATTTGGGATTTAGCCCAGCATTCAAAATTTCATTTTCATTTGCTCCATCATCCAGATGAGCTATGAAGTCTACTGGAATTGAATGGAATTGGCAAAAATCCCAATTCCTCATATTTATCAAAAAAAAGTAGAATTTTGTAGTCAAGGTTTGCTATTTCCTTTATGTGGGCCCTGTCACTTTGACTGAACACTTGTATTAGGTTTAGCAGAGAAGTCGAAATCAGCTTCTACCCTTAGCTCCAAATGCTTTCACTCAGTTGCCTCTCTTGTGGAGCAAAAGATGTGCAAAATTTGAGTTAGGGATAGCTGACATCACTACCTAGTACTGTCCAGTTGTTGCAGTGTTTTTTTTTCCATGACAAAACATAACCTTTGTACTTGGAATATGGTAGCCCTCCTCAACTACAGATGGATAAGAGACCTAAAGATATCCTGGAGTTGCCGTATTTTGTGGCTGTTAAAAATAAAGGAAGTTTGAATAAGTGCCCACCATTGTAATAAAAAAAATAGCTTTGGCATCAGATTAGTTTCAGCTCTCTGTTTTAATGTAATGCAAATTTCTTCAGTATTTGTTTTTAAGAGTAGATTTAAACCAGAAGAGTTTAGATCTGAGGCTACATTGAGATGGCTAGTAAGCAAGTATCCACAGTTGGCTAAGCAGACATGAATTTTATATCCTGGGGCAGGGTGGGGAGAGGGGAGCTGTTCAGTCTGTGCAAACACCTGGATCATTTCTAGTGCCATGATGTGGATCACAGGGAGGGAGAGAGCATCTTACTGAAAATAAGCCTTTTTTTAAAGGAATAAAACTTGATTTTTTTTTTCCATTTTGGTTTTGTACAATAGCCACCATATTCCAGAAGGTTATTCTAAACTTAAATATGTAACAAATCCGAGCCAGAAAATCTGGACTCTCTCATAATATTACACAGATCCTTAAGTAGAGCCAAATGTCATCCTTATTCATCAGGCAGTGACGCATTTTCTCTTACTTCTGAGGAAGATTTATTTTCCTTTTTCCCTGCTTGTAAACCAATAAAAGAAAATGATGATCATTTCAATCTAGGAAAATGGATATCCAGGGAAGCATGTTTTTGTGTATGTTTTCTTTCCTCCAAATAGATTCAGTTAACCCATGCTGACAAAGTATATTCTGAAGGCTAATGTATATGTTTAATAATATTTTCACTTTGTTCTATTTATAAACCAACATGTGAAGTATGCGTGTAGTATTTCCTTTTTTATTTTTAATTGAAAATATTCTGTTTAAGAAAAATTTTAAAATCTAGTCTTATAACAGTTGAATTTTTTAAAAATACATTTATATCTTTTATTTTTACATCACCATACGTCTCGCCTCTCCTTTCCCAGAGACATGTTCCTTAAAACAAAAATTTGAAAAAGAGCAAAATAAAAATAGATCACTAAAATTTCCAACATATCAAAGCATTCTGATGTTATGTGCAGTATTCTACAACCGTAGTCTTCTGCCTCTGAAGAAATGTAGAGGAGGAAGGGCCTTGTCTTGTCTTTTCTTTGAGGCTGGCCCTCATTGTAATTCACAGCATTCACTTTGGATCATCCTGGCTTGTCTGTCTGTTTGCATTGTGATTGTTGGCAGTATTGCTTCCTGCTTTTGCCTGCTTTGCTTTTTGTCTGTTCAGTTAAGTCTTCCTGTGCTTCTCTGTATCCATCATTTTTTGTAACACAGTAATACTCCATTATATTCAGACTGCAATTTGGTTAACCATTCCTGAACAGATGGCCATGTAGTTTGTTTCCATTTCTTTGAAAATAGTTAAATCTTAGATGATATACTTTGCACATATTTGTTTAGAAAGTCACTGTTTGATTTCTAAACATTTGTTTAGATTAAAAATGTAAATATCAGCCCAAAGGGCCACAAAACTCTGTATACCCTTTGACCAAGCAATACTGCTACTAGGTCTGTATGCCAACTAGGTCAAAGGAAAAGGACCTATTTGTACAAAAAATGTTTATAGCACCTCTTTTTGTGGTGGCAAAGAATCAGAAATTGCTGGGATGCCCATCAGTTGGGGAATGGCTGAACAAGTTTTGGTGTTTTATTGTGATAGAATAGTATTTGCTCTAAGAATGATAAGGGGAATGGTTTCAGAAAAACTTGGGAGGATTTATATGTAGAGGTGCAGAATGAAATGAGCAGAACTAGGAGAACGCTGTAGATAGTAGTAGCAATACTATAAAGATAATCAACTGTGGAGGACTTAGCTACTCTGCTCAATACAATGATCCAAGACCAGCGGACCCATGATAGGAAGTGCTGTCTCCCTCTAGAGAGAGCACCAATGAACTCTGAGTGCATGGAAGCATAATTTTTTCGCTTTCTTTATTTTTCTTGCCTTTATTTTGAAACATGGTTAATATAAAAATGTTTTGCACGACTTCCCATATTAATGAGTAGCATATTGCTTGCCTTCTTAATTTGTGGGGGAAAAGGCTAGGGGAGGGAAGCAAATTTGGAACTCAAAAAATGTCAGAAAATAAAAGAAGTTTAAAAAAGAAATATAAATAGAGTTAATATTGAAAAAGCAAATGTCTTAACAATTAAATACAACATATCTCCTGACATTTTGTATTACCATTCTTGAAAGGAAGTATTGAGGACCTAAACAGAACCTAATCTAATACTAAGTTGCCTACTCCACCCAATCTAAATTAAAAATTGTTATTGTCTTCTCTAAGACTTCAGTTTGTCCTGGCTTGCACCCTGGTCTAAGCTGAAGAGATTCAATTTCACTAGTAACATTATTGATGTGAGAAGTTAAATATCTAAGGTTGTAGTTGATACTCATTGGTCTGTGTCAAGGACAAGGTTTTGTTTCAGGCATCTAATTTCTTTTTACCTGTTGATTTTTGGATCTGTAACTGTATATTTTATGTTGAAAAGGCATCCTGTGCCTCCTTCTACCCCCTATATTTTGAGTGATGATGTTTCTTCTTCTTTTCTCCCTTTGGTGTTTACTTTGGTGTCACTTAAAAAAGAACACATTCTTTCTTGTTTTTTTCTTTTATGACGACTCATGGGATGGCTCTTGTTTTCTTCGATCATCGTGAATGTGAAGCCACTGCTTGAGTTTCTTGTTGGTTTTATATTTCCTTGTTTTTATTTTTAGTTTATCATGAATTCAGTGTTTGGTAAGTCTTTCTTGTATTTGGCCCATTTTGTTCTTTGCATTAATTATTATTGTGATTGTATACTCTTTGATATAAAATGTTTTGAGGTCATTTTATTGGCTATTCTCCTTCTTTACTGTTTTTTCTATGGGTAGATAATCAACTTTAATTATTGTTATTTAAGAATCATTGTGCCCCTACTGTGTACCAGCCTCAGCTTCCTTTTAGGGATCCTTATAAGAGCAGCTGGTTGCTTTTAATATATTATTATTATATTATATATATT
>CM053771.1:379087682-379107129 GCA_028658325.1 Potorous gilbertii
TATTATAATATTATGATATTTATGGTGATCTGTTAACTCAAGTGAGACTTCATTTTTAGATGGCTAATTCATTCATAGTAACGGTGATTTTATTAGTATTAATAAAATAAAATAAACGTTTGTTGAATAAAATTGTATACTTTTTTCCATATCATCCAGGCAAGGCATTGATTTAAAGGTTAGACAAATTTAATAAACATGTATCTTGTTATTATACCTATTGAAAGGTTGGCATTATGATAGGATACAAAGGACTAAATGCTTCTCATCTCATACAAAAAACAGTCTGTTAGGGTAAGTAAATAGTCTGTAATGGATCAGGAGAATCCACAGATAAACATGATACAGGGTGATGGCTCATCCTATGCTCTGCTGCAAGGTGATGGGTTAAAGGAGAAAACTAACAGAATATTCTAGTGATATTTGAAGAAGAATAGGATGTTATCATCTAGAGAAGTATAAAGCGGGGAGGTGATATATAGGCTGAATTGTAAAGGAAGATGAGGCATTTGAAAGTCTGAAATGAGAGTGCGATTCAGATCTGGAGGATGATCTATATATTTGCTCGAAGGTGGGAGTTAGCATATTGAATTTTGGAAACCGAAATCAAATTTGGTATGTATGTATTATCCATGAATAAGAGTAATGTAAAATAAGGTAGATTAGGTACTCAGTTATGGAAGGGGATGGGGGTCTTACATGCCAAGTAACAAAGGGTTTGTCTTTTATCCTAGAGGTTGATAACAATGATGGTTTTGAGTAGGGGTTTGACAAGACCAGATCTGTGTCTTAGGGAGACTATTTTGACAGCTGCATGAGAATGGATTGGAGAGAGACTCTAGAAAGAGGAACTGATTATAATTGTCCAGATGAGAGGGAGAATGATGGTTATTTGAGTGGAGAGAAGGGAACGATGCTAATGATTTTGTGGATGTAGAGCTGAGGCTCTGATTGCTCCTTGTGGGGGGGTGGGGTTGGTGTGAGGAAAAAGAAGAGAGGAGCTTCAGAAGTGACTCCCAAGGTTTCACATTTGAGTGACTAAAAAGATGGTGAAGTCCTCAAGGTTATCTTTTAGAAGTCCAATTTAATTTTTGCTTTAAATTCTGCCTCTGATGCTGACTTCTATGACCTTGGGTAAGCCACTGACCCTCAATGGGCTACATTTTTCCTGGAATCACTTCTTGAGCTAAATCTATGACCCTTTGATCACTTAAGATAGGGACAGGATGCTGAAGTCTGTTGGCCATACACTGAAGCTATAATGATAGCTAGATTTTATATAGTGCTTTAAGGTTTGCAAAGCAAACCTTATCATTAAAAATATATTATTTGATCCTTACAACGTTCCTGGGAAGGAGATACTTTACAGATTTTGAAGATTAAAGAAACTGAAGCATCTTGAGATTAAGTGACCTCTGTGATCACATAACTAGTAAGTATCTGAGGGAGAATTCAGACTTTAAGAAGGTATGGGCTGTAGTTTCTTCGGTATTTGATTGGAGTAAAAAAAGTATATCTGTTTTATATATGTATGTATATGTATATATTACCTTCCCTTTCTTATTTCACTTCATGGTATAATGGGAAAAAAAATGCTTGCTCTACTGTGGGAAGACCTGGATTCACCTACTTCTGTTAAAAAGCATCACCACTCTTCTGGTCTGCCAGGATTGTAACCTCAGAATGATTCCAAAGTCCTCACTCACTCTCACCTCACACATCTAATCAATTGCCAAAGATTGCAATTTCTACCTTATTCCATCTCTCGCATCCGATCCCTTCCTACACTTCACACAGCCGCCACCTTCTTTCATTTCATCACCTCTCCATTACATTATTGCAATAGCATCCTAATGAGTCTCCCAGCTTCTTCAGTCCATCCTACACTCTGATGCCAAGAAGATATTGCCTAAGCATAGCTCTGACCATGTCAGGCCTTTGCCCAATCAATTCTGGTCACTCCCATTGTCTTTAGGTTAAAGCAGAATCTCCTCTGTATTAAGTGTAATAATTAAACTGTATAATCTTTCCCCCCAAACCTTCCCCTCTTCCTAACTTTGCTACCTCAAGGGTGCTTAGCATGGGTCCCGCACGTTGTGGTAGATGCTTAATAAATTCCAGTTGGTGGACTGACCAGGCTCCCAACCTAGGTTTCTTACTTAATTCCCCCCTCCCCCCCTCTCTCTCTCACTCTCCATATCCATCTGTTGCTATGTAATCTACCTTCAAAACACCCTTTTCTCCTCTAACACTGGCTCCGACCATGGTTCCAGCTCTCATCAACTCACACTTATAATACTGTAATAGCCTGCTAGTGGATTTCCCTCCTTCCAGTCTCTTCTCACTCTTATTCATTCTCCAATCAGCTGTCAAAGCAACCTTTCCAAAATGTAGGTCTAACTGTGTAACACAGCTGCTGTTCCCTACCTCCCATTCTATATACTCCCCTGGCTCTCTATTACCTCAAGATAAAATGTAAAATACACTAGTATTTAAGACTCTTCATAAACTTCCTTCTTTTCCCACCCACCATTTCCATTCTTCTTCCTTCCTCCCCTCCATATGTGGTACTTGGCGATCAGTGACTCTGGCTTCCTTATTGTTCCTTGAACAAGACCTCTGTTTCCCAACCCTCTGTATTTTCACCCATCCATCTTCAGGATTCGAATACTCCCTTATCTCCACTTCCTTACTTGCCTGTTTTCCTCCAGGTCTCAGCTAAAATTCACCTTCTCTGAGAAGCTTTTCCCATCTCCCTTAATGAGTGATTTCCCTCCAACATTCCTTCTGTAATTTACTCTGTATCTCTCTTGTTCATATGTGGTTGTTTTCATGTGATCTCACTCATGAGATTCCAAAAGGATTTGTATTTCTATGTTTATTTGAAGTGCTCAGCAGTGACTGACACATACTTGGTGATTAATAAATGCTACCTGATTTAGTAACTCCATTTACCTTTTTAAACTTTATCCCAACCTCTTCCCAGCCTTACTGAACCTCATTACCCTTGCTGCCCTCTGTGATTCAGTTAAACTGGGTCTTCTCAAACTCCCTCCATCCCTTGTGCCTGGAATTCACTCGTACCCCATCTCTGAGTCATTGAGTCGAATCCCTCACTTCCTTTAAGACTCAGCTTATGCGTTGCCTCTGACAGAAAGCTTTCCCCAATCCTTCCAAATGCTAATGACTCTCTTCCCATACTGTTTCGTGTTTAGCTACTTTGCTGCTTATTTATATTTATTCTTTAGGGCAGCTGGCTGGTTAATTGAGTGCCAGGCATGGAGTCAGGAAGACTCATCTTCCTGAATTCAAATCTGTCCTCAGACACTTACTGTGTGACCTTGGGTAAGTCACTTAATCCTGTTTGAGTGCTGAGCCTACAGTCAGGAAGACTCATTCTCCCTGAGTTCAAATCTCACCTCAGACACTTATTATTAGCTGTGTGACCCTGGAAAAGTCACTTAACACTGTTTGCCTAAGTTTCCTCATCTGTAAAATGAGCTGGAGAAGGAAATGGAAAACTCCAATATCTTTACCCAGTGGGATCATGAAGAGTCAGATGCAACTAAAAAGTGACTGAACTACAAATATATTCTGTTTTCATCACAGGAGTTGCTGTCTCCCTCATCTTAGTATGGAAGTTCCTTGTGTATAGGGATTGTTTTATTCTTTACATTTGTAGCCCCAGCGCCTAGTATAGGCCCAGCATATGTGTTTAATTAATCTTGTTAAGTCATTTACTCTTTGGGAAGATGTTAGGAGAACTTTATCTCATGGTTATCTTTTTTTCTTACAGCATCAAAACTAGTAAAGCTATTATTCTAACTAACTTTTATATACTGCTTCTAAGGTTTGCAAAGCATTTTTACAAATATTGAATCATTTGATCCATGTGCTCACTCAATAGAGTAGGTGCATTATTACCTCATTTTATAGTTGAAGAAGCTGGGATGGTGTAACGTTATTGGGAGTTGAAGATCTACCCTGCCTCAAGGGAAGTTTGCTTAGGGGAAGTTCGATTGCTTGAAGGCTGTCACACCTTTTGTTAATTAGGCACTGAATCATATTGTGATGCCTTTTGGCTCTCTCTATGTTTCGAGGTTAGCATTTTGCTTCAGGACTCACTCATTGGAAGAGTGTTCCTGTGGTTTGGCCAGATGACACTCTGGGTAGCCATTAAGGAGCTCCTCCCCACTTTGAAAACCCAGATGCTGGTGCTTCTCTCTATGGTAACTATGTACGTATGTAATGGTAAGACAGCTGGCTCTGTCTGTTGATCTGTGATGTACGTATTGCTTATGGTCAGACAGTTAGAAGCCCTGTCTGTTGGTCTTTATGCTATTTTCTGTTTGTATTTTCTCTGAAGTTCAGGGGATTGACTTTTCCCTGAACTAAGTGAATGATATATATGTTTAATTAAAGTGATTTGTTGACCCCTGTAAAGTTGCTTTCCTTTGAGAAAAGCAGATCTGAGAAGCTGTGCTAGCAGGTCATGCTGGGTATGCCAGGGTGCTTGCTGCTACAGATGGAGAGACTTGCCCAGAACCACACAAATATCTAATAAGGCTAGTGACAGAAAGTGTCACCTCTCAACTACCTATTTTTTTTTCTTGCTTTAATTTTGCTTGCACTTTTCCTGAGAGGGAGGAAGGGAGATAAAAAGAGAGAGAAAGAAGGAAGAGGAGGAGGTAAAGATGATGTCTTGAAATATCCTTTGGGTTCAGAGTAAGGGAGATTGTGATTTAGTAAACACAAATGTTATGAGAAACACGAGCAGAATCCATCAAGAAAAGGTGATGGGATAATTAAAGAAAGGCTTAAAAACTCACCCAAATTATATCTGGCCATAATATACACAAAATGTTAAAATGGATCCTGCATTAACAGATCAAATATTGTTTTAAATAATTTATATAGATATATAGTATTTGTGCTTTCCCCAAAGGACTCATTTTTAAACAGAATATTCTCTCCACTGAGGAGATCGTGACTTCTCCATGTCTTATGCTTCTGTGTGATTTTGATCCGTGCAGTCTTACTGACTCCAAGTCCAGCTCTCTATCCACCATGCCTCACACTATCTAGTCTTTCCTTTTACAATGGTGTTTGTTACCTGTCTGGCATGGGAAAATGTTTCTGAGAGCTCATTTCACTAAGTATTTATTACGTATCATAACAATCTTATTCTGTTGTATGGATTTTGTCTCTATCAACCATAAAGGTTTGTTGTCCATGTGGGCTGAGTGCAGACTTTGGCTTAGGTTTTGTTTTGTTTTGTTTTTTGGTCTTATTCTCCTGCTAGAATGTTTTTCTAAAGAATATCATGGATAGTTTTTATACCTGTGCTTGTGGTGGGACTGTTTGCTTTTGTTTGATGTTACACTGTGTTAAATAATGAAAAAATTGACCATGAGAACAAAGAAAATATTATGTGCTTTTTCTTTCTAGTCATTGACTGTTTGAAATAGAGGAGAGCTGGGATTTGTTTTGTTAAAACATGCCATCTTTTCAAATTTCTTAGTGAGGAAAGAAATAGAAGTCACAATAGACCGTTTAAATGAGGGATTTCTGAACTTGTGATAAAACTTCACTGATTCCTGTGAGTTTCCAAATCACCTTGGGTTTTTATCTGAGCCAGCCTCTTCTTAGTCATTAAAAGAATGTTTTAAAATTTTCTTGAGACCTCTCTTTTATCACCAAGAGGGTATAGAGAGGGACAGAAGGGAAAGGGAGAGAAACAGGGTGATATTCCCCATAACTGGGATACCCAGAGGAGAAACTAGACAAAATCTAGGTGACCCAAGAGCAGAAGGCTTATGAATTTAAAAGATATACTTAAAACATAACTATGAGCCTAGATTTGAGGATTTATTGGACATACTGCTTTTTCTCCCCTTGGATTTCTGTTCTCAGAATGTCTAAGGTCAATGCCAAAGACCATCTAATCAGTGCCTACATATCTGATGTGTTTTGAAGGTAGTTGCTATACCAGAACTGGTAAGAATTTATATTAGACAGTAAAATCATTCATTTTGTTATCTGTGCAGTAACAGGTAGTACTATCTGTCTAGTCTGGGAAGGGTGATAGGGGAAAAAACATTTACTACTAGGAAAAATATTTGGAGAATGAGATGTAGGGATTAAGTGCTAGTGAATGAATAAATTTTTTTGAAAGGTAGATATTTAATAGTTTCTGTTTTGATTGGGCAACATAACAGATTATTAGGTATTTATGATATACCTTGATGATACCTTCCCAATCATTTGGGAAAATCTATTTTCCTACTCTTTAGTTTTTTTTTTTTTAATTTTTTGAGCTGTGAGGCCCATTTTCAAACATCTTAGTTGAGTAAGTAAGCAGTCGTTCGCCACCTCCTCCCTCTGACATCCACTTGAAAGAGAACAATGGTGGTTTTTATGGGCCCAGCCTGTGGGACTAGGGTGGGCAGCTATCTGTTTAGCCCTCCTTCCCCACAATTCCCTTTCTTCCTTCTTCCTCTTTCTGTGGAACATGCGCAAATACTTTATCTTTTCTTCCTCCTTTCCCTTTAATTCACGTAGAGTATGGTGCATATTTTGGTCAGATTTATGCCATTTGTGTACAAAGCATATGATTTGATTCTCAGATATATTTATAAGCAAATTCTATTAGCTATCCAAAGAACAATGAATTCCAACAGCATGTATTGTAAACTATTTGTGAAAATTGAAAAAAAAAAAGAAGAGATCTTACCAAATTCCTTATATGACACAAACATGGTCATGATGCTTGAACCAGGAAGAAATAAAGAGAATTATAGACCAGTATTTTTAATTAGCATTGATGCAAAAAGTTTAAATACAATGCTAACAAAGTGGTAACAGTAATAGATTTTAAAAATAATTTATGTTATGATCACATTTGATTTTTTTTGAACCAGCTGTGTAAGCTTGATTCAATTTTAGGAAAAACCATAAGCAATATTAGACCATGTTAATAAAAACAAAGTTATATACTTTCATCAATATATAAGGGAAGAGCTTTAGAAAAGATATAGTATCCTTTTATGTTAAAAACATTAAATTAAAAGCATTGAAATTAATGGACCCTTCATGTGATGCATAGTAGCTATCTAAAATTATGGGTTAGTATTATAAAAAATAGAGCATGCTTTCCAGTAAGATCAGGAATAAAGAAAAGATGTTCTAGTGGCACCAGGATTATTTGATATATTCTAGAAATACTATCATTAGTCATAAGAAAGTAAAACAAAATTGGAGGAATAAAGAAGTAGATAAATATTGCTTTTTGCAAATAATATGATGGTTTATTTAGAGAGCCCTAAAGAGTGAATTACAAATTAATTGAAACAAAAACTTCAATAAATGTAGCAGGACATAAATCATGATTTCTGGGGACTAATGATGACCAAGAGGTGATGGACTTAAGGGGCAGAAGGAGATATAAATTTTTGGACGAGGCCACGTGTGGTTCTGTTTGACGTGACCAATGCTGTCTTGCTACAAGAGAGGGTTTTTTGTGGGGGAAATAGGGGAGAGATAGGAAGGAGGGTGACCTAGTGACAGCAATGCCAAAAAATGAGAAGGAAAAGAGGAACCATGAAGAGTTTTAACAGCAATGCACAAAAGAGAACAGAAAAGAAGTTCGGAAGAAACAAAGGTAAGTTGGACGATTTTGCAACTAGTATGCTATGTTACTTTATAAAATAAAAAGTAAGTTGAATGTAACAGAGATTCATGGTTTTATATACAATCCTTTTTTTCCTCTTTTTTCTTAGTATTTGGAAATATTCACATCTTTGTCGAGTTCAGAATAACAAAAATAAAAAAAATTTTAAAGGAATCCAGAATGGTTGGATCATGACAGATTAACCTTATTTCCTGTCTTGACAGGTTTATAGGGTGATAAGTCATGGGACTGCTGTAACTATAGTTTACTTTAATTTTAGAAAAACTTTTGACAGAGTCTCAGATGCCATCCTTTTCTACAAGATAGAAAGATGCAGGTTAGACAACAGAACAGTTAGGTTGATTAAAAATATTTGACTAGATTGAAATAATATTTATTAATGGCTTCATATTAATATGAAGGATGGACTTTAGTAGAATTCCCTAGAGATATACCTTTGGCGCTGTGATATTTAACATTTTTAAATGAATTGGATAAGAGTACACTTTTCCTGTTTGTCACAATAACCATTGATACAATGTTAAGTGGGATAGCTTACATTTCAATGACATTGTCAAGATTCAAGAATATCTTTATGGTTAAGATGACTGACTGAATTTAATCACCTGAAATTTACACACATATACACAAATGTACACGTGCACATGCACACATATATGTATAGATGACACATTGTAAATGTGTACTTATGTGGATTCGTGTGTATGCATATGCATATGAATATATATGTGTATGTCCAATGAATGGAGCTCCTGGAGAGCTCTACAGAAATTCTTTGTCTTTCCTGAGAAAGCTCTGTGGATTTCATCCATTTAATGAAGTCCAAACAGCAGTTCTGTATTCCCTTCCTGATTTGTGGCTGTGCAGGCTGCCATCACCCCTTTAGCTCCTTGATTGCAAGTGAGTCAGGTGGGCGTTTGGAAGGCTTCGCCTGGCAGCCGCCTGCAGTGCATGAGCCTTTGCATTCTGCTCAGTGCCCTTCAGAATTTCCCCCATGACTCAATTTAGGGAAATGGGTGGGGAAGACATCCGTAACCAGCACCTCAGGCTTCTCTTTAACAGCTTTTCAATATCCCCTAACATATTCATTTCCCTAGTGGAAGTAGCATAGAATTGTTCCCAGTACAGTGACCTGCAGCTCCCCCCTCTACACCCAATTTCAGAGGAAGGCTTATTCTTATAATTGCTACTGTGACTCTACAGCAGCTTCCTTTTTCTGTGTTAATGGTGCAGAGAGAACCATTTGTCTCTGGGTGAGTAAATTTCACGTGTATATGTGTTCTTTTTAAAGGAATAAATATCTCTTTTTTTGGTAGATTTTGATTTAAATGAAAAGCTTATATACAATAGGGCATTTTTCTCCCCTATTGCTTCATTTTATTTTTGGAGTCTGTATTCAAGCAGAGTCAACACCCTAGGGAGGAAAATGTAGGGAAAGTGTCCTTTACTGTCCTTAGGAAATTAATATGCTTTTCCCTCAGGAAACCTTTTTACCCATTTGGCTCTAGATTTATATTAGAGAAACACCATATAACTAACCTGACACGAAGAATGTGGTATTCTAGAAGGGAACTTGGAGGCTGTTCATCTTCCTTGTCTTGCAGATGAAAAGAATTGAGGTCAGCCTAGGTTAAATGACTTGCCCAAGGTAATCTCTTGGGGTCTCATTTTCCTCATCTATAAAAGAAGTGGACCCCTTGATCTTTAGGCTCCCTTTTGGGCATAGAATTCTACTAGTTACTTTAAATAGCAGACTCAAGGTTATGTAGCTAATTTTGTTTGCGAGGGACCAGAAGAACTCAGGTTTCCTGATTCCCAGAGCAGTGCTGACACCATCATCAATGATGCCTTTGTCCTTCATCTACCACAAAACAGTATGAAGCCTCTTAACATACCTGGTATCTGAGCCATACTTATTTTCTTCTAGCATCCTTAGTGCAGGGGTTCTTAACACTTTGATGTGTGTCATGAACCTCTTTGGCCAGAGGTTCCCCATCCCTGCATACAAATAAACGTATTGAGATGAACTCAAATTTTATATACGTATACAAGCATATACTTGTCTTTTTATATGCATACTTTCTCACACAGCAAGGTTCTCCACAAATTTGATCACAATAGACCTTTAAGACTTATGCTCGTCCATTTCCCAGCCAACTCCTATCATACCATTCTTTACCCTTTTCATCTTATATTATGTCTGCCTATCTTGTCCTGCACAAAAATTTCACTGTCAGTTTCTCTTTACCATCATATATTTTTTAAAATATATCACATATATATCTAACTATATTTTAAATATATTTTTTAAATAAAATAAAAATATTTCTTAAATAGCTCAGTTTTAGGAAAAGACTGGGGGATTCTGACATAAAGTAGCTGGTTATAGGGGACAAAAATTCACTTGTCTCCTCTGCCTTTAAAAAATGTATAAACATCTTTCTATTTTAAGCCTTAAAGGCCTTAATGCTAGTACCTCCAATGGCAAGATCCCAAGACTGTATGTCCTTTTAAAAAATGGTTTTTAATTTATGGAATAAAACTAGCATTTCTAAAAACCAGTATAATAAGAAAAGATGATTGCACGTGAAGCTGCAAATCTATTAAAGACAACTTATTATTCCTTTCAAATATATAATAGTTATATCATGTACATTTTTTCCCTTTTTTCTTCCTTCCCCCTTTCACCCTAGAGATAGCTACCATTAGACACCAATAAGTGTGTGTGTATACATACATATATACACAGATATATATTCATATATATTATTCTGTACATACTTCTTTCTATCATTTCTTTTCCTGGATGCAGATAGTCTTTTTTCCTAAGTCCTTTATAGTTAATTTGGGTCTCTATAATCCCCGCAGAGTCATTCTTAAAACAGTATCGTTGTGACAATGTTCTCTTGGCTCTGCCCATTTCACTCTTGATTTTTTCATGGAAGGCTTTCCATGTTTCTCTAAAATCAACCTGCTCATCATTCTCATAGCTTAGTCATATTATATCACAACCATACATCACAGCTTGTTTGCCGTTCTCCAGTGGATGGGCATCCCTGCAGTTTTTAGTTCTTTGCCACTACAAAGAGAGATGCAGTTAACATTTTAGAATATATAGGCTCTTTTCCTTTATCCAAGATTGTGTGTCTTCTGTGATTTCAAGCCTGACACGTTTATCCCATGGTGGGTGTTATTCTTCTGTGTGAATTCTCAGTGGGGACATAGTTTAGTGGACTTTCCCTTATTCCCTTACTGTTACTTCTTGTATTAAGTATTTGCTAACCTCTAAAAGGTTCTTGCTATGTAAAGAGTCTGTTAAAGTTAGTTTTTTAAAATATAGTGCTTATTTATTCTTTATTTTGCTTTGGGAAAGGATAGTTTAGAAATCATCCTATCAATTTGGAAAATCAGGAGAAGGAAACAAGGTAAAATAAAATGTTCTTTGAAAGTTCTGGTTACTGTTTGCAAAGATTCTGAATTTGCAAGCTAGTGAACCATTATATCTTATATTTTGGTTAGGGAAAACATTCTCTTACAGATTATATGCTTGTATCTCAGATAGCTTAGCCAGGTTGATACCTAGCTAACTGGCTTACCATCTTTGACTGCTGCTTTTAAATGAGGCTAAATTCTACAGAAGGTCTAGATAAGTCCATTCAGTTCATCTTTATTGAACAGATTCTCCAGACCCAGCATTGGGCAAGGATTTGGAGGATACAAAAGAAGCCAATACTATTAATTACCTCCCCTCAGAACAACTCTATAGTTGATAGAAAAGAGATGTGTGCTTTAGACAATAAGTGCATTGAAGGTCAAGAGAGGTTGATATGAATCCAATCTGTTCTCCTTCTTCTCTCCACCATAGTTTCTATCATTTCAGTTGTTGGCTGTATGATGTTCATGTAAATTAGGCTTTTCATTCATTCAATCTGCCTTTCTCCTTTCCCTCATTTGGGAATTTGGGAATAGTCATATGAACAAATAAATACTGCAAATGAGAGAACATTTTGTGGATGGGTTGTAATCTGCCCTGGTGGAGAGAGTATTTGCACCATTGAAGGTCAAGCACCTGCATCCATTGATAAGAAGAAAGATAGAACAATTTTGTCTTAGAAAAATTGTTAGTGTCCTTAGTGAATAGTTCCTGTCATAACTTGAAAGTAGATGCTTCTGTGGCAGTCCATTGTCATTCACGAGGTTAATATTCTCCTTGTTTTCAGATTTAATTTGCTTGGTGAAGGGGGGGTAGGATCCTTTTTCTTTGTTAAATCTGATTGGAAGATCCTGAGTAGTAAGGTCATTTCCATTGTCTATGAAGGGTATACAGGAGGCAGTGATGCTCATCAGCTTCAATCTTACACAGAAAACTAGCTTTTAATGATTAAAAACAAAACAAAACAAAACAAAACCTCCTCTCAGGTCACTACCTAATCCTGGTTTTATCTGGTGATGTAGCCTAACATCACTGCCTGTCCTCCTAATTCACCTTCACTTCTTGAAGGTCTTACATGCCTGTGCCACCTCTTACCGCTAGTGTGGCTGACCTGTTAGAGCCCCTGTTAGCTGCATGATTCTGGGGGGAATGCTCATTGGGGATGGCCAGAAGAGTGCTCTGCATTTGCTCATTGGCACAGACCTTACTTGGAGTATTGTCCATATCCCCTGCGGAGACAGATGATGTCCTGTAGTTTTCTAGAGCTGTACCAGCTTGCAAAGTGAGAGACACATTCTGCTGGAATCTGGCCTTGTGTTGCTTTCTGATCTGGCAACCTGCAGAGTGTCTATGCTGGCATTTGCAGAGGCAAGGAAGGGCATTCAGTTCAGCTGAGCTGAAGCCCAAGTTGAGAAAACAGGACTATGAGGATCCATTGACCCATGTAATAGGAGGGCAGACATCAGCCATTCTCATTAGCAGCATGCCACGTGGGTATGTGGGGACCACATCTTGTTAAGTTGCATAATTTCCCTCTTTTGTCTTCCTGTTCCTCTCCAAAGTCTAGGAAACAGATGAGGGAATCAAAACGTTGTGATTGCTGATTATTTCCTTTTCTGCCTGTATCTTGAGGTCTCCTTAGAAACCAGGTTCACCTTATGCAAATTTAAGGATTTTAGCCTTTCAGAAACTCAAGAAGAATCCACAAGCACACAAATGATCATTTGCATGAAAAAAAATTATCCCAAAAGGTTACTTCCCTACCTTATGTGAAAAAATACCCTTTGATTATTTTAAATGAATTTAATTTTTAAAATTTGCACCTGAATTTATGAGGAAAAGGTGGCACAAAATATTCCTTAATATTCTTTGTGCACAAGGATTATGTTTGTGTTCACTACTATTTGTAAAAATTGAAAGACAGTGGATTCATTTATTGTGGGTATTTTCCTTTAAGATCCTTTAGGAGTGGATGGGACTGGTTTTCATATTATCTAAGTATCTTCTCAGATCTATGATATACTTTCTAAAATACACTCTCATTTCTACCTCTGTCGAAATGTAAAAGTTTGTCAGCCTCTGTACTGTGAATTTCAGAACACATTTTGAAAAATAAATGCTCCAGAAAAATTAGGTTTTGGAGAGAGGGAAATCTTGTTTATATTAACTACCTAAATTTATTTAGATTCTTCCATTCAGTTGTTCCTTTGAAAGTCTATGGTTCTGTGTGTTGGATAACTCTGCATGGGGCATTTAAGAATGAGATTGAGAAAAATGCTATAAATATGTTACATTCTCTTTGACATTTTGCCAGATGCAGTCTGGCAGGGAAAAAGTATAAAATGGTTTTGCTTGTCTCTTTGTCCTCCCCCTTTCTCCATCAGATCTTGAATTTCTCCTGTTCTGTCCTTGATTTTGGCATGCATCTGACCTTTGGAAACAGAGGAGCTAGAGAATGACAGACAGGGTCTTAGAGTGCTGGATGACTGTCCATTTGTAGAGGGGGATGCAGTGGAAAGCAGGAACAGATACCGGGGGCTGTTGTGGGGAAAATACACATCTGCTCCAGAGGGGCAGAAATGAACATTGTCTTTGTTTTAACATTAAGGTACCATTGTTATAACCTCTGGTGGGAAGAGGGCCAGGACAGTGAAAAGAAAATTGTGTGAGCTGGTTTTAATAATTTAAAGAGCTTCATTCACAGATTAATGAATATAGAATTCCCTAGACTATACAAGAACGCAGTCTTGTAAGACAGTTCAGTATGATCTCAGTTTTGTAAATGAGAAAACTGAGAGAGAACATTAAGGTGTCTGTAACTAAGGTTGTTTCAATGTATGTTTGTGGTGGTTGGAATTACTGGTCCCACTTTTTTGTTTTTTTTTTCTGCTTCCTTTCTGATAAGATGAATGTGGCTGATTTTCCTTTTGCATACTTCTATCTTAATAATTATAATAAAATAGTTGATATTAACATGGCATTTTCTTTCCAACAGTCCTTTGAAGTAGCCAGCATGAGGTATCTGCACTGTTGGGAGTGTTTGTATGTGTTTTTAAAATAATTCATTCATTTTCTTTATAATGAAGAACATTTTGGTAAAAAGGCAGGCCAGAGAGATGATGGATTTGGGGGAAACATTAATGCATTCCACTGGGATTACATATGTGACTGCTAGGTAAATGCCAAGCATCATTATTAGGGTATTGGATATGGGAACCACAAAGGCTCATCCCATCATGAGCATCTGTGTTGCCAGGGATGAATCACCTAAGCTTCCCTGAACCTGTTTCCTCATTGGCTAATTGTAATCATACCATTTCTGGTATCTGCCTTACAGATTGTTGTGAGACTCAGATGAGATACCATGGGTAAAATGTTTTTGCACACTCTAAAGTGCTGTATTGTCAGTTATTAATTGTATTATTAACAAACCTTGTAGCTGCCATTTCAGTTCAGAATGTCTTCATCAAACAGTATGCCCTTCTCTTCGTATTACATTCCGCTCACAACTCAGGATATTAGCAGATTTCTGTGTTGTTGTTTTTTAAGGAACTATTCAAGGATCTAGGATATTGAAACTTAGAAGGCAGAATAAGGGCTAGAAGGCACCCTTTTCTAGCTTTTTACTTTGTAGTTATGGTTCCCATTCTCATGCGTTGGGTCTGGAAAATGGTCTCCGTGTGTGTGCGTGTGCGTGTGCACATAAGAGAGAGAGACTGCTCAGTCACTATTTTTTGAATGAATTAATGTGTAGGGAGTGGGTGCCAAGATAGAGTCTGAGTAATTGGCTAAGGAAGAGGGAAGAAGGAAATAGAGAGCCAGAATACATGGTGGAAAGGGCATTGGACCTGGCAACTAACTTGGGTGTTAGAGCTGAGAGGGACCTAAGACATAATTTAATCCATGGCTTCCAAACTCAATATTCAACTCAACATGAAACTGTTCTTTTTGAAGTTGCTAGGGATCTCTTAATCACTATATCTACTGGTCATTTCTCAGTCTTCATTCTTATCAACCTTTCTTCAGTATTTGTCACTGTTGATCACTGTCTGCTGCTAGATGGTCTCTCTTCTCTTGGTTTCTGTAAATGTACACTTAGTCCCTGTCTAAAGCACTCCTCCTTGATCTCATTTGCTGGGTTTTCATTTATGTCATAGCCACTAACTATGATATCCCTGAACACTGTCTTGGGCTTTTTTTCTCTGTATACTATCTTACTTTGGCGATCTCATCAGCTCCTGTAGGTAAATATTGGATATATATGTATATGTATATGTATGTATGTATGTACACACATATATACATATATATATATATATATATATATATATATATATATATGTTCTCTGCAGGTAAATATTGGATTTATATGCCCAGCTCTCATCTTTCATTTGTACACTTGTATTACTTCATTATTGGACTTTTTGAACTGGTTGACTCATAAACTTCTCAAACTCAATATACCCCAAAGAGAACTCATCATGTTACCCTCCAAATTTTCTCCTATTCCGAACATATCTATTAATTTTGAGAGCATCACTATCTTCCTAGTTCCCTTGCTTTGAAATGTCACTGTCCTCCTTGACCCCTTGTTTCTCTCCTCACTTATCCAATCAGTCACCAGATCACTGTTTCTACCTTTGTAATATCTGTCATCCTTGGTCCCTTCTCTGCTTACACCGCTGCTAATGTAGTTAAAGTGCTCGTCACCTCTCACCTTCACTATTGCTAAGACCTTTTAGTGAATCTCCCTGCCTCAGGGCCCTTCTAAGTGCAGTCTTTTTTTCTTAAATACACTTTTGTTTTTCCCCCAATTACATGTAAAAACAATTTTAATCTTTTTTTTAAACTGCTGTGTTCCAAATTCTGTTCTTACATTCTTTCCCATGCCACTCTCTGAGATGGCCATTCATTTGGTGTAGGCAGATGGAGGCAGACTATTTTTCTTTCTTTAGTTTCATAATGTTTTCTTTGGACATGTCTTTTGTACTTCTCCCATTGTTCCTTATGTCATAAGTCAGCGAGGTGGCACAGTAGAAAGAGCATTGGATCTGTAGTCAGAAAGATTTGAATTCAAATCTAGCCTCAAACACTTTCTAACTGTGTGAACTGGGCAGGTTGCCTGTCTGTCTGCCTTAGTTTCCTCATCTGTAAATGGGGATGAAAATAGTACCTACCTCTCCCGATTGTTGTGAGGATCTAAGGAAATAGTATTTGCAAGGAGCTTAGTGCACTGTAGGCACTTAATAAGTACTTACTCCTTTCCCTATCTCCTGAGGCTTGGAGAGGGTATGATTTTCCCAAGGATACTTATCTCTTCTTTTCCACTCCATTAGATTCAGAGTTTCTTGAGAAGAGTGTCTTCATTAGGACTCTTTGTGCCCTCAGATTCCCAGTTCCCAACACATACATTAGTATACTGAGGATGGAGGCTTGCTTCAGATGTCTTTGTGTCTGTAATTTAATAGATTCATTTTGGAAGTTGCCTGAGACTCAGAGATATTAAATGACTTGTAGGTGGTCACGTAGCAGCAAAAGCCAGAGGTGGGTCTCTAGGACTCCCAAGTCCAGGTCTCTAAGTACCAAGGCTAGTGCCTTTCAGCTTTGCTCCTAAGAAGCTCTTAGGGAATGTTTCTTGAATTGTTAAATTTTTTTGTAGGATCAAAGAGCCCCATAGCCCTTAAAGATCCCTGAAGGGATCACTGTATCACAGCACTGAAAATAATTGATATTTTTATTTAGTGAGGCTGTTAACTTTTGTACAAAGATAAGAGCATATTTCATTGACCTTCTTAGCCATAGCAGTAGCGTGTTGTCTCAGCAGTGACCTGCAGTAGAAGACACTTGAATGTCATTTATTGAGGGAATAATTTAAGGTGAAACCTCGTGGCACTGGAAGGCTTTAATGAAGAGGCAGAGGCCTGATTAGATACATAGAGATCCAGGTTAACCAGGAGTAGAATGGAGCTTTACAGCAGGGATGGCTTGAGGAACCAGGGTCTTAGTTGAATGTGGATGTGCATCACTGCCTCTATGATCCTATATCATCTTTCAAGAGAGACTCCTCTGTCTTTCATGATTTCCTCCTGGAATCCCCATTTTGAGAAAGGGCATCAGACAAAACACACTTCCACCCTTTGGACTTTGCTGTCATGCTTCGACTGACTCCTGCCTCTGCCTTTGCTCCTTGCTTCTCCCTTTGGTGAATTCTTCTAGTTAACTCCATTTTGAGGGATGACCCAGACCAGAGATCCTTCATTCTCTGGGCTTTGCCAACATGCTTCAGGTGGGTACCTCTCTTCTGCCTCCTTTCCAGGCCCTTTTTATGTGCTGTTTTTTTCCCATTAGGATGTACCCAGTGCTTAGTATAGTCCTTAATATATAATGTTTATTTATTTGGCTTCGCCCTCTTGATCTGACAGGACTTGCCCAATGTTGTGGGATCATAGAAGTTAAAGCTAGAATGGACTTTTGGTATAAATCCCCTGGTTTTATGGGTGAAAGAATTGAGGCCCAGAATTTGTCTTACCTTAGGTCTTTTAGGTTATAAGTAAACTAGCTAGAATTGAAACCCAGATCTGTTGAATCTAAATCCAGTGAATCTCCATGGCCTTCCCAAGGTTAGAATCCAAAGGAACGTTCTTGCTCCACCTTGAGAAGCCTGTGAAGTCACATTGGGCTCCCGGCACCCAGGCACCGCCCCAAGCCCACCAAAGTGGGGCTTTTTAGAAACATGATCCTATCCAGAGTACGAGTTCCTTGTCACCAGCTGAGGTATTGTGGCCCTCAGGACAATAGGAGTGGCTGAACAGAGACCACTTAGGGGAGTGTTAGAAGCTTGAAGTAGTTGGCAGTACAGCAGGAAAAATGGATGGACTTTATAGAGGACCAGGGGCAAAGAGCATGTCAGAACCTTATTGAGGAGAATATTAGCATCAAGTTTTCAAAACAGAGAAAGGCCAGAGGCAGAAGGGTGTGTTGGAGCAGAGCTTTCAACTTCCAGAAAACAGCTTGCAGAGAGGGCATACATAATCAACATATTCACAGCCAAAGCAATGTTTCTATGAAAGGCACTGCAGGTTAAAGGAAGGGCTGATTCCAAAGCTCAGGATGCTTTCTGGGTTTTAAGCAGGGGTGAGCCAACCCATTCCTTCTGCTGCATGGGAGGCAGCTCTCAATGTTAGCTAGATCTGACTGGCTTCAGGAGATGATTTCTCTGGGTAGCTGGTAAGATGGGAGGTGGGTGATTGCAGGAGACTCTTTGGAAACTGTCCAGTTGGGCTTTCAGGTAACTGGACCGCTCTACTTCCAGGGTGAAACATCATTAGAGTATTGTTAGAGCCAGGAACAGTGAAATGTTAGAATAGGAAGGCTACTCCGAGGTCATTTAATCCAGCTCTCCGAGGAAACAAAATGAAACCCTAAGTGTGACGTGATTTTTCGGAAGCTGCAGTCAGCTTCAGTCAGCTTCTCAGCCTCCGGGGCTTTCCATTAAACTTTGATATGACTCTTCTCTGCTTGAAATTACTGCCGCAGTTATACTTGGTAAGCCCCTACCCATCAAAGATTCTTTTATGTTATCCCCTCCCTTTCTTCCTACTTACCCTATTTTAGGAGTAAAAAGTCTCTGTGCTATTAGCCATTCATACTTTAGTGTGAATTAGGTTAAACAAAGTCATTTTCTAAGCAGAAACCACCTTTCCAATTTGGATTTGAGTTTTGATAGGGTTAGTGTCTACATCTGGAAGCAAAGAATTAGTTTAAACAAGTCTTTTTCTAACCAGAGTTCACCTTTCCATTTTGGATGTGGGTTTTGATGGAGTTAATATAAATTTAGAGGCAGAGAATTAAACAAGAATCAGTTTAAACACAAGCCTTTTTCTAAGCAGAGACCACTTGTCCAATGGTGTTAAGTGTGGAACCTAAGGCATTGACTGTAGTAAGGTGGTTCTGGAGTGGAGTCTTTTGAAACCAGAAACAGCGTGAATGAACTGAGTACCTGCAGGTGGGGAAGAAGGGAGTGCCGGCACAGGTAGTAAAGGTCAAAAAAGGATAAAGGGGGAGGAGTGCCAGGCAAATGCCATCTACTTTACAGTTTTCTCTGTCAACCTCTCTTCCTTTCTTTTTTTTCTTTTTATTTATTTATTCATTTATTTATTTATCTAGTTATTTGTTTGCTTGTTTATTTATTTATTTATAAATGTTCTGCAATAACTTCCTTAAAATTAAGATTTTATCCCCCCCCACACCTTCGCCCCACTATCCCCCTCCCTCCCCATGACAGCATACAATTCTGTATAGGTTCTACATATACTTTCCTATTG
>CM053771.1:379107629-379171225 GCA_028658325.1 Potorous gilbertii
TTCTTCCCCTCTCCATAAATCTGATAAATACACTATTCCTTGCTTCTCCAGTTTATTCATGGTATCAATCTTTATACCTAAATCATGTACCCATCTGGACTTTATTCTTGTGTATGGTGTCAGGCATGGGTCTATGCCTAATTCTCTCTTTCTTTCTGAAACCAGATATGAATTGTTGCAAAGCTTTTAGAGGGGGGAATATTAACCTTTTGGTTCACCATGACCCATTTGGCTGGCTAATGGTGGATCCCTTCTCAGAGTAATTTTTAAGTGCATGAAATAAAATACATAGGAAACCATTTATATTGAAATAAGTCCTTTTTCTCCATCCAATTCCATTTTCCTTCTATTCCATCAGATCCCCTTAAATGTATTGTGGACCCCCCAATCAGCCTGAGAGAGGGGAACCTTATCATTCTGACCTCCCCTTTGAACTGGTCATTTTTCTCGAAACTCCTAAGCCACTCATTACCTATGCCACTTGTTTGATATTTTATACCCTTTCATGCCATGAGTCCTTTTGTGTGCATTTGTTTACCTGAAAGACTTGCATTCTCATAAAAATAATGTAAACATCTGGAGGACAGAGACTTGTTCCCCCTTGTAATTTCTCTAAGGCACTAACCTAAATGTATGTCTTGGTACATTTGGTTGGTTGACTAATTACATAGTTTCATGATTCTTATTTGTAGTTTTTAAAATAAATGAGTGGAATATGTTAAATGCTTTTGATGTCTTTTAAAAAACCACCAAAATCTAATTGTTTTTATTTTTGTAGGTCTTAATAAATGTTTTCTTTGGGGGTAGGGATCCTCCATGGATCTGGTTTACTTTTTCCCCATACTACCATTCCATACCACCTCTCATTGATCTCCCTTCCTAGATCCAGAGAGAAAGTCAACATTGGCACAGCTGTGCCCCTGCCAGCCTTCCCTGTGCTTGTTGTTCACCCCCAGATAATTTCTGACTTGGAGGTAGTAAATAAATGGTTTCCTGTTTCCCTTGCAAATATGCTATTTTCTCATGCTCCCTTGTGAGTCAAACCAACTTTTTTTTTTTTGAGCAATTGAACAGCACTTGCTAATGGCAAAGGGTAAGGTTGCAGCAGCTCATGCCCAGCCTCAGCAAGGGGTTTTTGTTTAGAAGAAAGCAGCTCTTGCCTTATTTGGAGTGGCTGGCAGCCTCCTGAGTTCTCATGCTTCCTCTGCATTACAATACATTAAAATGCAAAGATGTGTGGAGGTTCTACCAATTATGGGCATAGAGCTTAGGTTAGCAAGAGTCAGCATAGCTTGCTTTCCTTTACCAAAGCTACACAGAGACCACAGAATATTCTAGATATAAATGGGATTTCTTTCCCTAATTTTTCATTTAATTCTGTTTGGATCATGTTTTTGCTGCTGTTCAGGCATTTAGATCATGTCTGACTCTTGGTGACTCCATCTGGCGCTTTCTTAGCAAAGACATTGGTGTGGTTTACCATTTCCTTCTCTAGCTCATTTTATGATGAGGAAACTGAGGCAAACAAGGGTCCCACATCTAAGGAATGTCTGAGACCAAATTTGAACTTGCTGACACCAGACCCAGGGCTAGATCCACTTTACCATCCAACCAGTCCTGTGTCATGTTCCCCATTCCAGTGCATTCATTACTCACTGGTAAAAAATGATTTTCCTAAAACATAGGTTTCATCATGTCAACACCGCTATTCCATTACTTCCAGAATCAAATATCAAATCGTTCATTCTCTAGACTTCCATTGGTGAATGGAATGGCAACTGCCATTATGATGAAAGACTCTGAGCAGCCAGTGAAAAGGCATGGAGTTCATGCAGAGAAAGAGCTGGTAGAGTATGAATGCAGATTGAAGCATACCATTTTCACTTTATTTTTTTGTAATTTTTTCCTTTTGTCCTTTTACAACATAGCAAATATGGAAATATGTTTTACATGATTGCACATATATAACATATCAAATTGTTTACCATCTTAGGGAGGAGGGAGGAAAATTTGGAACTTAAAATCTTATAAAAATGAACATTAAAAATTGTCTTTACTTGTATTTAGAGAAAATAAAATACTATTTAAGAGAAAAAGAAAAGGTGTGTAGGTGGGAGATAGGGTACTGTGTAGGAAACAAGTCCCAGTGTCACTGGACGGTAATGTATGTGAAGGAAGGTAAGGAGTGAGAAGGTTGGAAAGAAAGGAAAGGACCAGGTTGTGAAGGGCTTTAGAAGCTGAAAAAAAAGATTTTATATGTGATCTGGGAGATCATAGGGAACCTCTGGAGTTTATTGAGTAGGAAAGATGGTATGGTCAGCTCTTTAGGAAATTCACTTTGGCAACAGAGTGGCTGATGGATTAGAGTGGGGCATATTTGAGGCAGAGGACAGTGAGGAAGGTCTGCTCCAGGGTGGTGGTTGGTGAGTGCAGAGAAGGGGATGTCTATGATGGTAGAAATGTCCAGACTTAGCAACACATTGGATTTGTAGGGGTGACTACAAGTCAAGTATAGTAGAAGTTATGAACCTGTGAACTGTGATGATGGAGAAGTTTAGAAGAGAGGAGAATTTGGGGAGAAAGTTAGCAGCTTCTGCTTTGGACATGCTGAGTTAGAGATGTCTGTACAACATCCAGTTTGAGATGTCCAAGAAGCAGTTAGTGAGATGCAAGACTGGAACTCAGTAGTTTGAGACTCGATGAATAGATGTGACGACCATCTGCGTAGGGAGGATAATTAAACCCATGGGCAATGATGATATCACCAAATGCAGTAGAGGGAAGAGAAGAGGACCTGGGCCAGACCCCTGGAGGTACCCCCAGTTAGTGGGCTTGTCCTGGGGGAATATCTATCCAAGGAGACTGAGAAGGAGTGGCCAGGGGAGAGATCCAGGACAGAGGAGGGTCACAAAAACAGAAGGCTGCTGCGGCATCCAGAAGGATGGGGATTGACAAGGAATTCTGTTTTCTTTCCCTCTTTTTAATAACATTTTGTTCTGTAATATTGTGAACTGTTTGTAAGTACGAAGTAGGCTTCAGCATTCTGGCAGGTACTAAGCATACACACATACTTAAACACATATGTGTATGCATGTACACATGAGCATGTGTACATGTATATGCATATACTTATCTATGAATTTGTGCATATACATACCTCCATATTTCTTGGATCTGTATTCAGGTAGATAGAAAGATATACATAAAGATTTCTTGTGAGGGGCTACAATCCAAGGAAGAGAGGATCCCCTTAATCTACCCCCCAATGTTTACCTATGAGACACTCTGTGACATAGTAGTTTTTATTCATTTTTTTAGATTATACTTTAAAGTGCTTTTTAAAGTAGGTAGTCAGATATTTTCATCCCCATTGTACAGATAGGGTATTAGAATCTCAAAGACAAGAAGTACTTGACCTCCATGAGACTGGAATCAGGGTCTTTACAGCCAGAGTTCAGTTATCTTTTTCCTGTTCTCTCAGTGTGTACACATTTTCTCTGTAGCCCCACAGGCAGCTAGGTGGCCTGGTGGATAGAGTGCTGGGCCTGGATTCAGCAAGACTCATCTTCCTGAGTTCAAATCTGGCCTTACTAGCTGTGTGACTGTTTAACCATGTTTGCCTCAATGTCTTCATCTGTAAAATGAACTGGAGAAGGAAATGGCAAATTACCACATTTTCTCTACCAAGAAAACCCCAAATGGGGTCTGAAAAACTACAGAACTTGAGCAGGGCGTTAGGAGCCTGGTAGCTGGGCAGCTGCAAACTGAAGAGACTATTTAGCCTGGTGATTGATGGTGGCAGCAATCACAGACTGTGCCACCCCCAGGTGGAAGAAATGTTTCTAGTGCCCTTCCCTGTCTAGTTACTTTAGCATGCGCTTTCCTATTGCCAGCCAGAAGGAGAACATAAAATTGCCTGTTTTAAAGCGTTAGTTTTTCACTGAAAACTCGTTCTCTTCAGCAAGAAAATCTTGCTATACTGTTGTAAAACTCAAGTTTAATGATCTTCCTCCGGTCTGAAGATTTTTAGGCAACTCAGATATTCTAATTCTGTGTCCTTAGCCAAGTCAATTAATATTTATAAACAATGAATTAACCACGCGGTAGAGGTGTTGGCTGGGTCAAGATTAATTTGTAAACATTGGTTTAGTGCTCTAAGATGTGGGACAGAAATGAGTATAACTGGCAGGGGATATTATTTCATTTCCCTAACTGTTTGGGAGAATTGGGTGGTGACTCGCAGCTACCCAAAGGTGTACTGGGCTGCCTTGGGGGAGAGGGGACTGCCCATCCCTGCCTCTTCCTCCTTTGGGCCTCTTTCTGGTCTGAAGATAAAATTTGGATGATCACATCATCCTATGATTCCTATTCGAGTAACAGTAGACTTCTGAGACACCTAATTCTGTCATTCTGTGAATTCCCCTAAGATTCCCCCAAATTCAGCATCAACTTGTTTGTGAGGTCTGGAATTCCCTCACCTAGGGAACCCTGTACCTCCCCTATAACTGTAGGGTATTCTTTTTATACCAAAGCAGTATTCAACATACCAAAGGCCTATTCAAGAAGCCACAGAGTTCCAGATGGATTATAGGTAGTAGTTTAATCAGTTTGGGTTACTTTCATTTGGGGCAGTGTGATGTATTCCAGCCAAGATATTAATCATCCTCAGTCTGGGATGGTGGCCAGACCAATCAGCGAATTCCCACTAAGAACCCCAAAAAATCACCCTGGTAATTATGGAAAACAGACCAAAGGCTAAAAAGTGCATTGTTACCAATTGGTCAATAGCTTTGGTTTTCTGCTTAGCCATGAGCTTGGATATTATGTCCATGTTATACCCAAACATAAGTTTGTGAATCGATCATGTCACATATACGTCACGATATTCTTGTTTTGGCTTTCATAGGTCATAGTATCTTAAGTTATGACTCGGTGTCTAAAATATAGTTTGGTATCTAAGTTATGACTCTAAACGGGTCACCATGTTCGGGCTTCCACCTTTCACAGAATTTAAGTTTTTATGGCTTTTCACTTATTACTATATTTTAGGGTTTTTTCCCCAATAGGAACCCTACATTGTTGAATTGAATTGCATAGTCAGGTGGTAAGATGGAAAATGGGAGATTTTGCTTACTCTTGGTCAAGTTGCTTCATGTGCAGAATTAGGGAATTTTGACTCCATGGTCTCTAAGGTTCCTTCCAGCTCTATGTTTGATGGTTGTAAGCATTAACTAAAGCCATATTATCAAGAAGTTGAAATCTGTTAGGATAAGCAGCAGGTCAAAGCCTTTAAGTCCCAGGGTTCGTAGCCTGAGATCTTTGAGCTCAGTTGAGAAAAATAGTTGTATTTCAATACAATTGGCTTCTTATGTATTACTATATCGCAGTGGTCCAAGATGTTTTCCAAGGACTCAGGGCGAAAAAATGCTAAACGCTTCCAAAGAGAGAATTGATGGACTCTGAGTGCAAATTGAAGTGTAATTTTCGCACTTTATTTTTCTTGCTTTTTTAAAATATGCTTAATGTGGAAATATGTTTTGCATGATTTCACATGCGTGATTGATGTTAAAATTGTTTGCCTTCTCAGTAGGTGGGGGAGGGATAGGAGGGAGAGAATTTGGAACTCAAAATTTAAAAAGAAAAAATCTACCAAAAATAAATAAATAATAATTTGGAATGGAAGACTATGTATTTTATTTTAGACATTTAAAAGAAAGGGTCTATAAGCTTTATCACTTTGCCAAAGGGATTCATGACCTAAAAAAGATTGAGAACCTATGAACTAGTCTAATCCTTTCACTTTATAGATGAGGAAATGGAGACCTTCAAAAATTAAGTAATTTGTCCAGAGTCAAAGACGTATTAAAAGATGTTAGTGAGTAAGTTTCTTGAGCGGTATCTTTCGCCTCTTTTTGTATCCCCAGCACAGTACACTATCTAGCACATAATGGGCACTTGACAAATGTTTATGGAATTGAATTGAAAATGGTGGACTGTGGATTTGAGATGTGGTCATCTCCACATTTGGCACTCTTTCCTTTCTTCTTTCAGTCAGCTGTAATTAAAAGTCAAAGTGAAAGACTAAAGCTGTTTGTGTTTGTTCATCCAATTACAGTCAGATCAGGTTCAGGGCCAGAAAATGTTTTCTATACATTTCCCTTTCTACTCATGTATGAGTAAGTTTCCATTTTCGTGGTCCCTTAAGGAAAGCTGATGCTAGAAAACTGTCCAGTGACCTTAAATCTTCTTCAAGTCCTTGGTGTGTTTTCAGGTCCTTCTCCAACACAGTGTGTGCGCTGTGTAATTGCTGTGTTGCTCAGTCCCCAAACTGCTTTCACCCACTTCTTTAGGAGTCATGTATTCCGTTTACTTGGACATTTGTGAAGTCTTGATTTTGGCTATATTTTTGGTCAGTTGTCGGTTGCAACTTTTATTGCTTTTGGCAGTCGCTATCTAGTTAGATCTTAATATTAAAGTTATTTAGGTCAAATGATGACATCAAAGCTTTTCTGTTATGAACAGCTGATGACCCATAGTGGGTAGAGTATGAGGCCTGAGTTCAAATGCTGGCTCAGACACTAATTGTGTGGCCAAGGGCATGTCACTTAACCTCTGTTTGCCTCAGTTTCTTCCTCTGTAAAATGAGGAGGGTAATAGCATCTACCTCCCTGGTGAGGGTGGTGAGGTGAGGTATGATGATACTTGTAAAGCATTTAGCACAGTGCCTGACACATAATGAGTACTACATAAATGTTACCTATTTACTCATCATTGTTATTAATTATTCTCAGAGCTAGAAGAGTATTTAGTGATCTTCCTCCAGTCCTCTCATTTCACAGCTAAGGAAACTGAGGGATATGGCCAAGATCATTAGCTTATGAAGTAGCAGAGATGGAAGTTGGCCCCCTACTACACTGGTCTTTCCAAGACATTATGCCTCCTCTTAAGTGTATCTTTGTTTCTGTGGATGGCTCCTGGATGCCTTTCCCTTTTGTACTCTTTATTCTGATTTAAGAAATTCAGTGTCTAGTGAGGTGTATTGATAATGCATTTTTTTGTTTTAGTATAATCAAGTGCCTTTGATTGAGTAATGTGACTAAAGATCTTTCCCACCCATTAGTGGGCCTGGGAAGGTTTGTAGAAAGGCCTACACGTTTTGTTAATGAGGCACTGGTTCTCAAGGGTTTTGATGCCCTCTGGCTCTAAAAAATGTTTAAATACTCTAAGGGTGAGGTTTTACTTTGGGGCTTACCGACTGGAAGTGTTTGACCAGAGGAGACTCTAGGAAGCCACTAAGGAGCCCCTGGCGTTGAAAACTTAGATATTGGTGCTTCCCTCTCTGGTAGCTGTGGTCAGATAGTCGGATCTGTCTGTTGATCTATGATGTATGTATTGCTTATGTCAGACATTTGGAAGCATGTCTGTGGATTTTGATTTCTCTGTATTTTCTCTGAACTAAGTGAATGATACATGTGCTTGATTAAAGTGACTGTTGACCCCTCTAAAGTTGCCTTTTCTTTTTATAAATGCAGATCTAAGAGCCTGTGATAGCAGGCCACCCTGTGTATTGCTTTTACGTTAGAACATGGCAAATAATAACTTCCTTAGTAAAAATAGTAGACTTTTGTTATATAATGTTGGGGTATGCTTGGTGGGGGAACTAGGATAATTCTTATGATATCCTTTTTCCTTGTTATGATAAGACACGTGTGATATATCACTGGATAGTGTACTTGAAGGAAGTGACTTGACCCACAATATAATTGAATTATATAGTAGCAAGGAAGTGTCCTTCAGAAGAGGTGGTAGCCAGGCATAGTGCTGAGTGTCAGGTTTTGAGTCAGAGGACCTTGATTAGAATCTTGGCTTACTGTCAGCATGACCTTGGGTAAATCACTTATAGCTTTACTAGGCCTTAGTTCTTTATTAAATAGGGTAGTTAGAAGCCATTTATTAAATGGCTTCTAAGTTGGCTTCTAAGCAATTAAGTTAAATAAGTATTTATTAAATGCTTATTATATGCCAGGCACTGTGGCTATTTTCTAGGCATACAAAGAAAGACAAAAATATAGTTCCTGCTCTCAAGAAGCTCATATTGTAAGGGGGGAAACAATATTCAAATATGTGTATATAAAAGAAATATACAGTGAAAATGAAAGGTCATCTCAGAGAGGAGACACAGGTAGTGTGAGGAACCAGAGAAGGGGTGGATTTGAGCCAGCTTAAGGGAAATTTGGAGGCAGAGGTGAAAGGTGAGAACATTCCAGGCATGAGTGACTGCCAGCAAAAAGTCATGGTGTTAGGAAATGAAGTGGATTTTTTTGAAAGTCGATGTTGCTGAACTATAGAACGTGGAAAAGAGTAACGTATGAGAAGAATTGTTGCAAGACTGGAAAGATAAGAAGGAGCCAAGTTTTTGTGAGAAATGAATATTATCCTGAATAATTATTATATCAGGACCACAGTTTTCCCCTTTTCTACATCCTCATCCAGAAATCAACCAGTGTGGGAAATTTCTCTTTGTAATCTACCAAGGCCAAGATCTAATCAGACAGTAAAAGAAATTCTAAGTTGTATTCCTGAATGTATTCTTGCTCGATGTATTTGCTCAGTTCCTGGGGAAAAGGTTGATTCTTCCTATAATCAAGATAGGGGATATGGAGATTGAAGTCTCTTTGACCAAGATTTGAGTGACCTAAGTCAAGTACCCCCAAGATTAGCCCACCTCCCATTTGATTAACCAATCAGAGTTGAGTAGACACCTCTCGAAAACATTTACTTCTTGAAGGCCATATCAACTGTGACCCCACCACCATTAGGGGTCTTTGGTCTAAAAGAGGCAGCCCAAATGACCATCCTTTTATGAATAACCTGCTGGCTAGAAACTGTGTCTCTCAAACTTTTAAAATATCGTATTATGGAGAGCATTCAATGCCAAATGGAGGACCTTATATTTGATCTTGGATTACTTGGATATAATAGGGCTTATGATGCTGTGAAATTGGAGGATTATCACTGCCTCTGACTTTTCACTTTGGACAGAAAGCAGGCAGTGGTGCATCATCTGCTGCAGACATATTCATGTCCTCATTGATGTTGTTACCATTGGTGCTATTGGCAGGAAAGCATCTTTAGAATTGTCTGTTGGATGTTTCCGGTGTCTTGACTTCTTAGGGACAAAGAAATTGAATCTCAGTGTCAGGAGAAAATCACCAAATATCAGAACAGGAAGGAACTGTGAGACATCATGTAATTCAAACCTTAGCTATATAAATGAGGAAAACAGCCCCAGAAAAGTTTAGTGACTTATTCAGGGTCATACAACTAGCTGGGCTGTTCTTCTGGGTCTAAGTCCCAGGCTCTTCCTGATATCTCCAGATATACACAAAGCCTACTGGTGGGTCAGTCTGCCTCAAGTCTCCTCTTCCTCCATTTAGCCACTAAAGCACAGATTTGATCATGTCACTCCCCTACTCAATAAACTCCAGTGGTTTACAAAATGCTCTATTTGGCATTCAAAGCTCTTCCAAATCTAGCCCCTTTCTACCTTTCCCAGAACCTTCTGCTCTTTGATCCAGTGACACTGACCTCCAGGGCTGTCCCAGGAACAAGACACTCCAAAAACCCTTCATCTCTCAGCTCTGAGTGTTCTCCCTCGCTGTCCCCCATGCCTGGAATGCTCTTCCTCTTCCACTCTGACCACTGACCTCCCTGGCTTCCTTTAAATCCCAACTAAAATCCTATTTTCTCCTGGAAGCCTTCCTCATCCTCTCTTAATTCTAATGCCTTCTCTATTTAATCTTTTCCCATTTATCCTGCATAGCTTGCTTTGTATATATTTGTTTTTGTGTTGTCTCCTGCATTAGATTGTGAGTCTGTGGGAGCAAGGTCTGTCCTTTGCCTCTTTTTGCATGCTCAGTGCTCAGCACAGTGCCTGGCACATAGTAGGTACTTAATAAATGTTTATTGATTATAAATAATTTATTTATGCTTCCCCCCATCTCATATCGAATGCTTATCTTTAGAAGGGAGACTCAGACAGAGGAAAATGGAAAGGAGAAATTAGGCTGCCAACAGAATAATGTCCATAGAGGCTTTGGAGGAATATTGATCAGCCTGGCATAGTGACAGAATAGATTGGCCTTTTCCTTTCCTGGTGCCATGATGTTTGCAGACCATAATGTACTCAGCAGGGAGCTGTTATTGCTGCTTAACATGAATTTCCTTTCCTTAAGGCAATCCCCTCCACACACCCCCAATGTGTTTCCTACAGGCAGCGCACATATCTTTAACACTGTTTTGAATGTTTCTGTTGTCTCATCACCTTGAGTCATCAGGACTGTAATGGACCTGTAATGGAGAGGGATGGGGTTAGAGTGACTCGCTGCCATGAAATCAACTTCTCAGAAATGACTTCTTCCTCTCCCTCTTGGCTCTGTGCTTTTGTCTCCCGTTAATCAGAAAAATAAAATCACAAGTCCTCCAGACATGTATTCCCCTCTGCCTAGCTTAACTCAGCACTGTGGCTCTTAAACGCTTTCTCTGTAGCCATTTGCATGCACACTGAGACACACATATTCTTTCAGCCATGATACCGATCTGCACTGCGGTTGCCCCCGTGGCTGCGACTGCTCCCTGGCTGCTTTTGTCTCTGCTCAGCTTTCTGCAGCATGGCAAATCTTCCTCTGGGTTGATTCCGAGACCAGGAGTTTCCTAGGCCAGTTTCTGTTGAGCAAATGTGTGTGTGTGTGTGTGTGTGTGTGTGTGTGTGTGTGTGTGTGTGTGTGTGATGCTAGGGATAGATAGATAAGAAATGAAAGTCCTCTGCCCTCTGGAGGCTTATAGTTTAGCAGGAAGTTAAGTCATATATTTCCAATCTCTCTTTCCTTTTCTTGATCCTCATAAGAATTCTGTGAGGAGGTACTATAGGGAGGATGTTTAACCATTTTTGTGTTCAGGACTCCTTTGGCAGTCTATTAAAACCTATGGAGCCCTTCTCAGAATCATGTTTTTAAATGCATAAAACATTATACATAGAATTGCAAAAGAAAGCAATGATATTAAGTTATAGCTATCAAAATATTTTTTTTAAAAAATGAGGTTTATAGATTCCAGATTAAGAATCCTTATACTGTAGATATTATTACCTCTGTATTGGACTTATTGATCTCCAAGGTCATTTCCAGCTGTAAGTCTCTGATTTTATATACAGGCATAAATAGTATAAAAATAACAACACTGAATCATAGATTTAGAATTGAAAGGGACTTGAGGATATCTACGCCAAACTAATTTTTTTTAAGACATAAAGAAACTGAGGTATATTAGAGATGTTGCACAAAGTGACATAGCTCTTAAATGTCAGAGGTAGGATTTGAACCTAAGACTTCAGATTCAAAGTTCAGCACATTATCTATTATACCATGCTGCCTTGCACAAAGTATCTATTATCATGACTCTTATTTGTGTGTTTTTGTTATTTGGATTATTGAAAGTGCTGTGAACTGAGTCTTAAAGGTAAGGAAGAATTTCGGTGGTAGGGAAGGTAAATTATTCTGTGGTTAGTTTTATGTTCTGTCACTGTTTTAGTGAGGTATAGACTTGGTTTTGTTCTGTTTTGTTTTTACCTTTATTTGACACATGATTCTGAGGGTAGCCAAGAAATATTGATTTGTATGACAAACATGGTTTAAAAAATACACTGGCCACAGTTCTAATGGGTATGCACTTCTGTCCCTGACCCAAAAGCAGGTCAGTTTTTCCTTTTGTCTTGTGAAATTCACACTATCCAATCTCTAACATTTGAATTGAACTATCCTTTTTTTAAAAAAATTTTTTCTTCTTTTTTTATAGTTATTTTTCCAATTACATGTAAAGATAATTTCCAACATTTTTTATAAGATTTTGAGTTCCAAATTTTTCTCCCTCTTTCCCTCTTCTCCCTCCTGAAGAGAGCTAACAATTTGTTGTAGGTTACCCATGTGCAGTCATGTTAAACATACTTCCACATTAGACTGTGAAAGAAAAATCAGAAAAAAAGGGAAAAATCATGAGAAATAAAAAAAACAAAAACAAGTGAAAATGATATGCTTCGATCTCCATTCCAACTTCCTAGTTCTTTCTTTGGATGTGGTTAGCACTTTCCATTGTGAGTTTTTTGGAATCACTTTGCTGAGAATAATAGCTAAGTCATTCATAGTTCTTCATGATACAATGTTGCTGTTACTGTGTGTGATGTTCTGGTTCTTCTCCCCTCACTCAACATCAGTTCATTTAGGTCTGTACAGGTTTTTCTAAAATCTGCCTGTTTAACATTTCTTATAGAACTATAGTATTCCATTTCATTCATATACCACAACTTGTTTTGGCACCCACAAAAAGAGCTACTATAAATGTTTTTATACATAACTTATTTTCCTTTTTTTGACGATATCTTTGGGGTACAGATCTAGTAGTAGTATTACTGGATCAAAGAGTATTATAGCCCTTGGGGCATTGTTCCAAATTGCTCTCCAGAATAGTTGGATCGGTTCACAACTCCATCGACAATGCATTAGTATCCCAATTTTCCCACATCTAATCCAATTTTTATCCTTTTCCTATTCTATGAGTCAGACCATTCTTACTTCTAAGGTCATGTTACATCAGTTTAAAAATGCTTTGTAAAATAGAAATGACAGCACCACGTCTCCATAGTGTCTAGGATCTGGGGTTTTCACTTCCCCTACAATTTGATAAGTTCTTCATATTCATTCCTACCTGACTCAGCAGCTTTTGTTAAAACATTTTTTTAATTAATTTTTTTTTTAAATGAAGCATGTCCTTGTTCATTCCTAAGAGATCAATGCTGGTGCATGCCTAGCCATTTTTTCAAAGATCGTAAACAAGATTTGCCAGGTTAATCCATCTATGTGCTTGGGAAGCTTTATTTATTTAGGTTTTTTAATTTTTCAAAAGTTGAATACTATTGTGCTATAAGAAATGATGAATAGGAAGATTTCAGAGAGGCCTGGAAAGACTTATATTATCTGATGCTGAACAAAAGAAACAGAACCAGGAGAACTTTGTACACAGCAGGGACCTCACTGTGCAAGAGTTTTTTCTTGGAGTTCTTTTTCTTGGTAGACTAGGAACTTCATTGCTATGCAAGGACTTAAAAATATTCCCAGTGGTCTTCTAAGGCAAAATGCCTTCCCCATCCAGAGAAAGAACTATGGAATTCAACCACAGAATGTAGCAGATCTGTGTGTGTGTGTGTGTGTGTGTGTGTGTGTGTGTGTGTGTGTGTGTGTATTGTGTTTTGGTTTGTTAGATGGTTTCTCCTACTCATTTTAATTCTTCAACATAGCATGACTATAGTGAAAATGTGTTTAATAGAAATGTATGTGTAGGACCTATACAAAATTATATGTCATCTTGGGGAGGGAGGGGAGAGGTAGTGGTAAGGGAAGGGAAAATAATAATCTTAAGTAATATGGTAGTTATTGTAGAACACTGAAAATAAATAAAATTAATTAATAAAAATTTTTTTTTCAAAAGTTTATGTGTTTATTTTTGCAAAGACCTTATCTAAATATTCTTTGTTTTTCCCCCTGTCTAGAACGCAATCGAAGGAGAAGATGTCAGGTAGCCTTTAGTTACCTGCCCCAGAATGATGATGAATTGGAATTGAAAGTTGGTGACATCATAGAGGTGGTAGGAGAGGTAAGCAGTTTTTTATGTAGTATGTGTGTAATATGGATATTCTTAGTTTTGGGGTTTCTAGAAGCTCATCTATATGAACCTCTTTGATCATATACTATCTATTTTTTCCCAAGGTGTCCCAAAAATCTTAGGAAGGTTTTAGCCACTAAAACTCTGAGAACACCCTTTATATTTGAACTGAGTGTCCTTACCATTTATTTTGCAGGAATTTTATATATCTAGTTGGGCCTTCTCTCTGTGAAGGTGGATCTCTAGTTGGAAGGAATTTATCATAATTGGGAAACTCATAGGATCATATATTTAGAACTGGAAGGGCCCCTAAAGACCACTTATTACAGACCCTTTGTTTTCTAGATAACCACTCTGAAGTACAGAGAGAGTAAGTGATGTAGCAAGAAAGGATTCTAAGGCAGGATTTGGACCTGACCTAGTCTTGCTCCAAGTCCAGTGCCCAATCCACCATAAAATTCTGCCATATCCAAAAAATAATAGGCACCAAGTATCTTGGATGCGAGCAAATGAGACTATAATCCTATCTGTTTGAGCTGTGAGATCTCAGTAAATCTCTTAATTTCTTTAGAATCAGTTCTCTCATCTATTACATAGGCATAGTGAACTAGATAATTCCTTAGTTCTCCTCTACAGTTCACATTCCTAAGTGGTATGATACTTTTTATCTGAAGAAGGGTAGTATGAGATTAAGGATAATTTATCTCAAAACTCCTCTTACTTGAATCATAAGTAGTGACATGGAAGAGGCAGGATGGGCAGCCCTGACATCGCTTCTATAATGCAGTGTTCTGGGCAGAACTTTCTGGCACAGTTGGCATAACTCAAAAGGCGGTTAGTGTCATGCCCGTTAAGCTTATGATGCTGGAGGCTGTGTATCTCACCCCATGTGCAACGTGTATTTGGCTGTATGGTTTAATCTCCTTTTAGCCCATCCAGCAGGGGTAATAATATATCTCACATCATTTTCCCGTTTGTTACTGTGCACAGACTGTGGTGTCACAGCTGTATTGACAGCTTGAGGGTGTTGCTTAAGTGAAGATACAGTTTGTTTTCCCAGTAGGCAGCCCACAGAGCCAGTATGTCAGGAATACTTCCCTGAGGTATTTCTGACTTGAACTGCTTATTACGAGTCATGTGGAGGTAGGGAGATGTGGGGGTGGGGGGGTAAAGAGATCTTTTGCAGGCGTATTAGCAGAGCTGTATTGGTCTGCACAGTATTGTGAGAGCGGTAGGGGATTGTTTCAGAGGCTTCCTTGGTTGTTTTCTATGGGAAATCCTTAATTCTTTTCTACTGTGGCTGCGATTTGGGAGAAATGGAAGGTAATTTTATGGTTCATTTATCTAGGACTAGAAAAAAGGACCCTTCCATGCAAATCCCCTAAGAATTTTGCTATTAGGTTTGTAACTGATTTTACTGGCTTCTTTCATCCTAAAATAGGCAGCTCTAATGAATAATATATCTCAGTGGGGTTGACCTAGACATGTGGCAGTATTTAAAACTATGGCTTAGCGTTGTCTAAATTTGTCTTAAGACAATTCTTCAGACTCCTAGTTGAGATTGTTTAAAATCTTCTCTAAAAAATATGATACAGGCAACTAATTAATTAAACATTTGTTAAATGCCTACTATGTGCCAAGTGTATCTATCTATAAAAATATAGATATCCTCATATTCACAGAACAGAGAGTAACCAATAAATACTATTTTGCAACATTAGGTTTAAGTTTTTCTTATTGTTAAATATCTAATAATAAGTAATATCCCTATTGGCCATTGGTGACAGAGATTGATTTTATGTTAAGTGGACTTTCTATGTGGTATCTGGCAGTAAGCTTACACTGTAGCAGGCCTACACAACATATGGCCCATGGGCCACTTGTGGCCTTCCAAAATGGCCCCAGACAGCATGTGGTGCGGACTTGTTTTATATCCTCTGCATTTTTTCATGCAGGTCAAATGTTATGTAGGCCTGCTCTACAGAGTTTTAAGCTTTACAATGGACTTTCTCCACAACCACACCATTGTGTTATTAACATGTGTTTAGAGCCTCCTTGATGTCCTGTTTCCTGCTCCCTGTTTCTCTGTCCCCCACGTGCCTCTCCTAGGCAGGATAACACCTTAAATTTCACAACGAGAGACGTGACAGATGTTTTTCCATGACCTGAAGACTTAATCATGAAAGGCAAAATCAGTCCCTGCTCATATTTCTCTGGTGACATGTAAATAATGAGATGCAGTTGGCTCTGCCATAGTGGCACATGGGGATGCCTAAAAATCACCATATTGCCCCACCTTATGCAGGGCTTGTGGGGAAAGTGGGGAGAGGGCACAACACTCAGAAATGTCATCAGTGATGAATTAAAAACAACAGGAGCATGGTAGAAATGGCAGCACAGTTCTATACATGTTAAGTGTACTACTGTAAATAGTGGCAGTGTCTACATCCTCAGGTTTCTGCACGGCTAAGACTGACGAAGTTGACTTACTTCCAGGGAGAGAGAATTCTCTGTGGTCCACGGCTCTAGGCCCGAGCCATGGCAGAAAGTGTTTCAGGGGGAGGTAGACCATCCCTCCACATCTCCTGTCGCACCAGAAGTTATGCAGTAAATACAGTGCTTGAAAAAGACCTGAAATATGTTTGTGGAAGTGTGCATTAGACGGGTTGAGGCTTATCAGTTGTTGTAAAGTAGCATAGCTTTCTGTGTTCTCTGAATGTTTCCCTTTTCAGGCCTAAAGGGGCCAAGGTCTCCCAGTGCATCCTGGGTCATCTCCAGTCATCCTGATGAACATCTGGTCACTGGATTCACATGACTCTGGAGGAGAAGTGAGGCTGGTGACCTGCACAGCCCTCCCTCAGTCAAAACAAAGTCAAGTGCAAGTGCTGTCATCATTTCTCTGATGGCATGGTCTTCTTTGTCAACAAAGGACGAACACGACAACAACAAATCATTCCCTTATATGTCAATTATATTGGAACAATTTCACATTTTCAAAACCAGTGTTGTAGCAGAACTGACTGTACATATGTAAATATGTAAATATACATAGCCTGAAAATACATGTATGTGTACATATGTAAAGAATAGATGAAAGATGAAGCCAAAGGGGAAGACAGTAAGTAGTCCCTGGGAGAAGTGGGAAAGGCCTCCTGGAGAAGGTAGGATTTGAGCCAAAACTTGAAGGAAACAAGGGAAATGAGGCGGAGGTAAGGAAGGAGAATAACCAAGACATGGGAAGTGCAGTGGGGTGTGAGGGACAGCCAGTGTGAAAGCAAGGAAGCAGGTGGTGCAGCATCATGTTTGAGCATAAATGTGTAGGGCAGAGAGGCTAGGTTTGCAGAGCGTGTGGTACATACCTTGGGAGGAGGCAGATTTTTCATCTTAATAAGATAGTGATGTGGAAGAAAGGAAAGCTGTAGGATCTGTAGGCAGGAATCTTACCTCAGATCTTTCCTACAGAAATGGTGTTCAGATCTATATGCCCAACCCTGGCCTTTTTCCTGAAATGCAGTTGTGCATCGCCAGCTATCTTTGGCACACTTCAAGCTGGATGTCCTGGGAGACATCTTAAACTCAATGTTGCTCAGACCCACGTTAATCTTCTCCCTCACTGCAAATCCTTCCCCCTAATGAGCCTCCCTCTTACTATTGAGGGTGCACTGTCACCCCATTTGATCCCCCAGATAAACATCCTCAACTCCTCTCTCTCACCCCACATGTCCAGTCTATTGCCATATCTGGTTTCCACCTTCATGATATTTCTTGTACCTATTCCCTTCTTTCCATCCACACATAGTTACCACTCTCGTTCAGACCTTGTCCTTCTTGCAAGAAGTCTTGCAGTAGACTTCTAACTGGTCTGATGGCCTCATATCTCCCCTTACTCCAAAACATCCTGCCAAAGTGGTTTTTCTAGATCATAGGTCTAACCAGGTTACTCCTCCTTTCTGTGAGCTCCATTGGCTCCCTGTTACCTCCAAGATCTCATATAAACTCTTGGGGCATTTAACCCTGGTCCCTTCCTTTGCAGTATTCCTATGTTATTCCCTGGCTCTTTCCCCTTCTCCTCCCACTCTACCGACAGGGCCAACTTACAGGTGCATATAACATTGCGTCTCCTGTTCCTTTGTCATTATCTTTAGCAGTGATTGTCCCCAGGACCTGCAGTGCTCTCCCCTCTAAACTCTAGTTTTCAGTGTGATCAATCTATCTTCTGAGGCAGCATTTCTGGGGCCCCCAACTGGTGGTGCTCTCTCCACTGGGCTTACCTTCCGTATAGCCTGTGGCTGTCTTGTGTAGACCTTGTTTATTTGTTTGCCTGCTGCCTTTCCTATTAGAACGTAACCTTCTTAGGCCAGGAGCTGTTTGTGACTCTCTTTGTAATCCACATTGCTCAGCCCAGGGGCTGGCATGGGGGTAAATGCTTAATTAAATACGTTGTCCAATTACTTGACCTCTATCAGCCTTCATTTTCTCATCTGTCAGATGATGAGTGTGACAGCACCTACATCCCAGGGTTGGTCTGTGAGGTTCAGATGAGGGAATGAGCAAGCATATAAAGGGCTTTGAAAACGTGAAGGTCCTCCATCATTATGACCTGTTATTAATTATTTGTAATGTAGCCTTATTGACTTCATCAGACCCTTTCCCAGGTAAAGGATTGGATACAGGAAAACCTTAGAGCTCCAAGAACACAGGCATGGGATCCTGGACTGTGACTGAAGACTGGGAGAGGGGAGAAAGAGTCAAGGAAGGTTCTTGTCTCCTTCGTAGTTTTGCTTATATCACTGTCCCTGGTTGGAGCTTCAGAGTGGTAGGGGTGGTGATAACGGAAGAAGCCTGACTCAGTTTCCTCAACTGTAAAATGAGGATAAAGATAGCACCAACCTCCCAGGTATTGTGAGGGTCAAATGAAATTATGTCTGGAAAATATTTAGTACAGTACTGGCACACAGTAGGCACTTAATAGGTGCTTCTTTTCTTCCTTTAAGGATTAATGATTGACAGTAAGAACCCAGGCTCCCTTCTGTGTCTCAGTGAGACATCAGAGGAGGACTTTAACGGAATAACAATAACTGCAGAAGTAATAAACATTTTACAGTTTACAAAGCATTTTTCATTTATTCTCATTTGATTTTTCACAATAACCCGATGAACTAAGCAGTTCTTGGATGATGGCTTGGTGCCTTTATTTAATAGATGAGCAAACTTATGTTGTGCCAAAATAAAGGATTTACCCAAGACTGGAAGCTGATCCATGGTGAGCCCAATTTGTAGCCAAATCCTTTCACTCCAAATTGGCTTTTTTTTTTGGAGGGGGGAGTTCAGAAGAGAAGAGAAGGTTATATCTTTGAAGGGTAGGAGATAGGTCTAATTTTGCCTTTATCTCTTGCATTTAATACAGTGTAGACATTTAATAAGTATCTATTTAATTGAATTTTAAATGAGTCTTAAAATCTCTTTAGATTGAATAGTTCCCGAAGCCTTAAAAATGACAGATACTCTTTGAATATCTGTATTTGAGAGGTTCTTAAAGTGTATGGTCCCCTATTACTTCTGTAACAAGGCACATGTTAAAAGTTGGGGCCTAGAAAACAATTGCTATGGTCCCTAAAACAGAACGGAGATTGTAGCATTAAGATGTAGGACATGATGTGGTGACATCCAGCCTCGAGTATCAGAACATCCCCCTCCCTTCACGTGTTCTTTCAGAGGCTGACTTGTTCACTCCTGTCTTCTCTCATGCTAGCAAATCAACGGTTCTCAGAGATAGACCTATACCCCAAGGTATCCTTCAAAATCTCCTTGGAATTCTCTGCTGAAGGGAAACATCACTTACCTGACTCCATCTTCCATCTCCAATACATCTTCCTTTTATACCACCAGCCAGTCTCAATATAACACATCCTTGCAGAATGTAATAGTTTTACAGCACAACAATAGCACTTTTAGAACTTAAAACATAACCATTTCTTTAACGAGAAGGTAAAAGAAATAACATTATGGATTGTTGCTTGTTGTTCAGTCGTTTTTGAGTTGTGTCTGGCTCTCTGTGACCCTGTTTGGGGTTTTCTTGGCAAAAATACTAGAGTGGTTTGCCATTTCCTTCTCAAGCTTATTTTACAGATGAGAAAATTGAGGTAAAGAGGGTTAAGTGACTTGCCCAGGGTCACACAGCTAGCAAGTGCCTGCACCACCTAGCTATCCAACATTACACATACTGATATGTTAAAGCAAATACATAAATAGTAATGTATGTCACAGTATGCCTTTAAAGCCAGATCACTCTCCCCCACCAGTGCATTCTATCTCTGTGATGAAGGGCAAGCAAGAACCTGGCAAGGAAGCATATGAGGAAGGAAAATTTATATGTGCTTAGTATAACTCAGAACTCTCAACCTCACAAACATCCACACCACACAAAACTACGTCTCTACTCATTTCATTAGCTATTTCTCTTCATTTATTGAGATCCTCATCTCTCCCAGGACTGGCATTTAAAAGCTTTTTTGATTAACCATCTCCCTGGAAAGGGCATTTAGAAATGTTAGTTCTTAATGGGAAAAGCTACTGTTTTCTCACTGAGAAAACATGAAGCTCATCAAACTGGCTATTTCTTAACGATACATACCAGCCTAGTTTTTATTCACTTATCCAGATGCTGTGTCTCCAATCAGGACAGAGGTCTCAGAAGCACAGTTCAGGTTGACTCTAAATCAGCTCACCTGGGTATCCACATAGCTGCATAGCCTCCTCTGCTTTCCCGTTTCAATCCATAGGTGGCAATAGAGAGCACTAGGCCCTAAGGAGATGCCTCACCTTTCTCCAGTTCTTGGTGGTGCTGAATTGCAATAGGTGTTCTGGGGCTTTTGGACAATGAAACTGGTTTGCCCTTCGACCAGCCAGGAATCACTTAGCTGAAGCCTTCTGTCAGTTGACTGCTTCTAAATGCTCTGGCACAGAGCTGCTTTGCAGTCCCCCTCCTATATCTTCGGTTTATGTTTCTTTACACTCATTTCTCTAGTTTTAGTATATAAAAGATCTTTCTTTGCCCCTTTAAATCATTAACTATATTAGCAATATACATACCGTTAAAGAGTGCCTCACAGGTGAAGCATCATTCTATCTTGTTGATAAAGAATTTTAAGTCTGTGTTTATGTCTCTGATTGTTTTAATATATGTGGTCAACATATATGTGAAACAGGTTTCATGTATCTGAATCTGGTTTCAGACAGGATTTGGGCAGTGTGGTACAGAAAATGAAGTTTTTTCAAGTCACTATCAAAATATTCCTGCTTATCAGTAAGCAATAGCTAATGTCATTTCACAGATTTAATGACAGTTAACCATGTAATTTTCCCCTGTACCCCAAAATGATTTTTCCATCTTTTTAATTACCAAACCACTCCTTAGGGGAAGACTGTTAAAGGGACATTGTACCTTAAACCTATTGTCATCTTCCAATATTTGATAAATATAAGAAAATTGGGGTTTAAATTTGCCTGACCAGGATGCACAGGCTTCCATAATAGGTCTGACTTTTAAACATCATTCTATGATGAAGCTTCGTTATAATTGTGTGGTCTGCTTGAAAAGCTTTAATGCAGGAGAGAGTTGGACAAGTTCACAATTACGCATTAGATTTTCTTTGACTCTAAGAAACACTCAAAGTGCTTAGTGCTATTCATTTCAGTTCAGTCTTTTAGGAGGAAAATGAAAATCAGACACAAGCCAGCACCTTTCTTTCCTCTGGAAGGGTCCATTGTGTGTGCTACACAGAGTAAAAATAAAATGAAAATTACTCCATTTAAATGCATATTTGTTTTCCATCCTTTTTTTGTGCAGGTGGAGGAGGGATGGTGGGAAGGCGTTCTCAATGGAAAGACCGGCATGTTTCCTTCCAATTTCATCAAGGAATTGTCTGGAGAGTCAGATGATCTGGGGATTGCCCAAGAGGAGCAACTTATAAAGCCAAGTAAGGAAGCTAACCCAGTCAAGTTGGCAGGAAACGATAGGAAGCTACTGGCTGTTCTTTTTCAACCCTGTTCTTCTGGGTGCTAAAGTGATGCTACCCACATCTCGGTGCCTTAGTACCTCAGATATGTGGCTTTTAGCTGGGAATCTCATAAACCTCTGCTGCTTGTCTTTTTGAAACTGGCACCAGTAATGTTAGATTCCTGTCTACTCCTCGCATGAAGCAGATACACTGTAAAAGTCAATGAAACAAAATGTAACATCTTGTTCCTCTTGGGAGTAATTGGTGGCAAACCATTGAAAAAGCTGTGGATGTGAGGTACCCCATGTGCACCTTTCTCAAGCATCACAGAACTGAGGCTGCTAGGCCTGGTGGGTGTGCTTCCTTGAAACCATGAGAACGAATTGTAGATCTTTCTCTCTCCAGGGGCTGAGTATGTTACCACGTCCACTCTGCTGCCCATGCCGGTACATGGAGCGAAAGGTCAGGACCGGGAGTCTATGTCCTTCCCCAGCCACTGACCCAGATCCCTATGTGATTTTTTTTTCTTTTCCTTTTTGTGGTTGTTGCCTGTCTTGAGCAAAGATTATGATTGTAAATGTTGTGAAGGGTTTATTGAGTGTATTACAGTTGCAAAGGGCTTCTTAGTATTGGGGAATTTTCTTTGGCTAAAGAAGGAAGATACCTCAGTCCTACTGAGAGAATTCTTCTCTATTTTCAGGTTGAAGAAAATTTCCCCAAATAATTCCCAAACTTTCAATTTCCATGACCTTTAAGATATTTTTAACCAAGTGGAAGGTATTAAATGTTTCTTCATCCTCAGTTCCCTCATCTGTAAAAATGAGGGCCCTTCCAAGTTATCTCATGACCACTGGCATTGCTGAGGCCTTCTGAAAGACTTAATTCCTTCCTCCCCACCCTACAACAGGCACAGCTAACAACGTTTGGCTGTAGAGATAGAGATAGATAGCCTGGGAGAAGGGGTGGAAGTAGGCATAGGGGAAATAATAAGGTTTGGGATGTTCTCCACAGTAGTTCTTTCCAGTCTGTCATACAGAGAGGGCTGCTTCTGCTTGGAGAATCCCCTGCCAGGCAAGGCATTTATCTTTGGTGTCAGGCCACCTTTGGGACGACAAGGGGATCAATCCTGTCCGTGTGCCCAGACTCCCTTTATTCCAGGACAAGACAGGGACAGCCAGTCTTGAAATATCTGGTTGCAGCTATTGCGATAGGTTACGTAGGTCCTTGCTCTCTCTTGATAGACCAATTTACCGTGACTGGGTGATAGAGTGTTGTAAAAAGAGAGAATGTTTTCCCATGATTCTAATGGAATTCTGATAAGACTTTGGCAACCCTTCTAACCCTTCTATTTAGAGGGTTAAGAGGAAGTAGAAGAAATACATTTTAAACATCACCCTGGGGTGCTACTGTTGCCTCTGAAATTAAAGTTCCGTCTTTCAGAGCCTTGACAGGTATTTCTTTTTCAATAACAATTTCCCACTCTGACTTGACTTTTAGTATAGGACTATGTTGAAATATATGTAAATGAGCATGATGATGGGCAGAAGTTAAATATAGTTGGTGGGGCTTATTTTAGTGGAAATCTTTGCTTTTAGCCCATTCTTCCTTTCCCATATATGTTTGGATTTGCCAGTCTGGCTGTGTTTTCTGTTTGCCCCAAAGTTCGAAGGCAATAATTGTGGCTATGCATCAGAATGCCTTGAGCTTTTCTCAGTGAAATGGACTGAAATGTTGTTTAAGGTCTTTGTCCTAGACCAGTCCACGTCCAAATGTTTAATTTAACAGCTGATTTTCATAGGGGCTTGGGCAAGTAAATCTCTTGTTTGATATGGTGCCACAGTATAGGGTTTTTCTAATTGGTGTAAAAGTTACAAAAATAAATAAAATCTTGGTACAGTTACAGTTAAAATATAGAAAGGACCATCTGTAGACTGATACTAAAGAGAAGTGTATAGATAGATTCTTTCTCAGTCATAGAACATCAGAATTGGAAGGGACCATATATGTAATCTTCTAAAACTTTTACTTTATAGAGACAGAAGAAACTGAGAAGCAGAGATTAAATGACTTACCCCAAATCACCCAAGTGAGGCAGCTCTTCTGAGTTCCCATGCAAGTGCTCTTTCCACCGGACTATGTTGCTTCTCAAATATGGCCTCCTTTAAGTAAATTCTAACATTTTCCGAAATTGAAATAAAAATCTCATAGGAAGTGTAACTTCACTAAAATTGGTAGAAAATGTTTGGATATTACCTAAACAGACAAACAAAACAAACTGTTTTCTCTTATTATAACAGGACTTACCACATCCAAATTTACTCATTCCATTTTTGGGTGAAGCATTGGGGACAGCAGAAAGAGCCGGCTGTGGAGTCAGGTGACCCAAGTTTGATGCCTGCAATCTCTGGCATTCCACAAGTCACTCAATATCCCTGAGCCCCAATTTATTTATCTGTAAAATAAGATGATTGAATTAGATAGCCTCTAGGGTCTCTTCTAGCCTTCTGTCTGGGATCATAGGAATTTTGAGATCTCTGATTATCTATACAAAGAATATTTTTGATTCACAAAAACTTTTACCTCAAACATTCTTCTACCAGCTCTGATTTTTCTTGCCAAAGTCAGTGTGAAATTATGAATTAGAGTAGTGAATAGAGTGAATGCTATAAATCATCCTTTTTCATGTTTAATTCAATGTAATGCTTTAATTTTGAATTTAATCGTATTGAGTTCTCTTGCAGGACATGATTTCTTTTAGATCTTGTGAGAGTTTGAAGGACCCTTAGAGCCAGATGTTTGTCAATGGAATTGATTTAAGTCATTTCTTCAGAAAATGATGGTCAGAGATCAACATCTCAAGAATGGACATGCTTGCTGGTCGCTGACCTGATGAGACTTATGATTTCTTAAGGAAGTGACTCCTGGGATAATGAGGTCTCTGGGGGTCTATGGTTCATCTCTAAGCAATAATTTCAAAGCAATAACATAATTATTTATCTGCCAATAATATGAGAGATATTCAGAATTCTCCACATTGATTTCTAAGGGTCCCCTTGTAGTCACCTGGTGATCCACTAATTTAAACAAACAACTTATTCACTGTACCAGGTGGAGGTTAGAAACGAAATTAAGTATTATAATAATTTCTGACCGAAGGGAGCTCAAAGTCTTGTATAAGAGCATCTAAGATTTCCACTTCTCTCCCTTGATTTTTTGATGCAAGGGGCTTCTTGAAATGTGCCTTAGGGTGGTGGACAACATTTGTGGAGCAACTCTTCATAGTTCTAGTCTAGCAAGCACTTTTAGGTGTGTGCTGTGTTAAACAATCCTACGTGGAGCTCTAGGATTACAGGCAAGATAAAGAACCTTTCTTGTCTTCAAGGAGTTTACATTCTATAGGGTGATTGATATGACACACAAATAATACTCTTATATTGTTAGGGACTCAGAGAAAATTCTAGTGACATTGTTGCTTCTGCCTAAAGTTCTCCTGAATGGTGTTTTGCCAAGTGGTAACTGCATTAACAAAGGCCCAAGGCCTGTGACTTGGTTCTGTATCTCCAGTCTGTTTTACTCTGTCTGATGCTATGGGACAAAGAAAAGTCAAGCAGACCTCTAGGCTATGCGATCCCTCTGCCAAAATTATTGAGAGAGAAAGTTAAAAGGCTGGAAAAGCCAAGTGGCCAGCTTTTGTCTTTGGGGGCTCCTTATTAGAGAAAACTAAGAAGCAAAATGTGGAAATGGTTGTAGGAATATTTAGGAATTTACATTATCTAGTTTTTCAGACAGAGGTGTCAAGAAACAATAACTTTGTGTTCCAAGAAGCAGTGTTTTTAATCTGTGAGTGACAGGTACAAATGGAGTGTGTTTTGTTCGCTTTTTCTGGGCCCTGTAACAGAATTGGGAGCATCAGTGGCATAGCTTAGGCTCTTGTTATGGGTGACTCAGTGTGTCGAGGAAGTAGTTCTTCCCAGCCTTGATAAATGACATTTAGGTTTAAAGAGTCTAGACATCCCTGTCTATAAAGGTGAGGAGCTTTAGAGCCCTGTCATGGAGCTGTGGTCAGCTTTTTTGCAGCATATGCAGCACTTTCGATTTCTCGTTATCCTTCCTTTCACATTTTGAAAATGATTCAAATCATAGGCCTTGTTTAATGAAATAAGACTTCCTAAGAGATCTGTTTGAAGCAGGTCACTATGTTACTGTATTAGCAAGGGAAAAGTAAATTGAGAGGCTGAGTTTGTGTGTGTGTATATGTGTGTGTGTGTGTGCACGCGCATGTGTGTAACAAATGGATTGTTTTAATGACTAGGACAGCAGAGCCCTAAGTGATATGGGGCCAGCGTGATGTACATTAGCAAGAATGCTGAACATACGGCTGGCATTCTAAGTCTGATTCTGCCACTTTGCTGTGTGACCCTGGGCAAATTGCTTAACCTCTCTAGCCCTCAGTCTTCTCATCTGTAAATAAAGGGAGCTGGATATCAGAATTAAGGAAATGTTCTACCAGTTCAGATCAGGAGCTGATTAATGTGTGGTTTTAGAGGGTCTGTCTTGACTCGAGAGACACAATTAATATGTTAAATCAAATTTACTCTCTCAGAAGAATTAATCTTATGGACAGATACTGATCCATGGTTATTTTTACCTCTTAGCCCTCCTCCACCTTAAAGGCCTCTCTTTCCCCCTCCCCTATTTTACAGATGAGTAAACTGAGGCCCAGGGCAGAGAAATGACTTGCCCAAAGTCACATCCAGTAAGTATTTGAGTCATGATTTGAACACACTTCGATTATAGAGTCATTGCTGGATCGGTCTTGAGTGTACATTTGCTGACTCCCAAGGCCAGCTAGCTCTCTGTCATTATAAAGGTTGTTGTTACTGCCTCACTGTTCTACTGCTCATACAGTTTTTAGAGCTAGTGAGACTTTCTGTGAGTCCAACTCTTTTAATACAAAGGTGAAGAAATTGAGGAGGAATAAAGTGACCCAAAAACTGGAAAAGGAGGAAGGAAGCCCCCCAGGGGGGTTCCTCTTTCTCGCTCTCTAGTCTCTCTCTCTTTCTCTTTCTCTCTCTCTCTCTCTCTCTCTCTTCTCTCCCCCTCTTCCCTCTCTCTCCTTTCTCCCTCTCTCTCTTTCTTTCTTTCTCTCTTTCTCTCTGTCTCCCTCCCTCTCTTTCTCTCTCGAAAAGGCCACTGCACAGCCCTCCCTCACTCAAAACAAAGTCAAGTTCAAGTCATGTCATCATTTCTCTGGTATCATGGTCTTCTTTGGCAACAAAGGACAAACACAACAACAAGAAATTGAGATCATGAAAAGTTCCAATGTCTTGATAATTTGTGCCAAGCCTGGGACTACTGGAGCCACTGCCTCCTAATTCCTGGTTCAATATTATTTTCACTTGAACACTGACCGCTTCAATCCATTGGTCTGTATTCATTATGTTGGTCAGTCTTCCTTTATCTAATGAGAAACAATTAGGCAAATAGCAATTTCTAGTTTTATTTCTTTTCCCTGTCTCTCACGTACCCTTGACTAAGTAGTATCCGAGAACTACTTAGAGCTGTTCAAAATCAGGCACACATTAGAGTGGAAAGAGTGGTGCTGAGTCAGTGCTCATCAAAGCATGTAAGAACCAGGAAATTTGCTGCATGTACAGTAAGTTTTATTTGGAGACGGTGAGCAAGTAACTGTTATGAAACTAATGGTGCAGCCCTGCCGATTACTTGGTTACACTCTGTTCCTGTTTGTTCCCACACTTTTGGGGTGTTAAAAATTGTGGGACATTTTACGAGCCTAAGTATTAATAATTGTGTGACTTCCATTTTAAATAAAGTTCCTAACAAGTCAGAATTTTGTTTATTTCAGGCCCAGCTTGTTTTCAGGTCTTGGGCCTATAATTATTCTTGAGGCTGAGATCATATTGAACAGAGAACATTTTAAAATTATGGAAGATTAATACTACAAAGCCTGTGGGGACAGTCTTTAATAAAATGATCAATCTTTGTTTTATGAGCGGGAAGAAGCTTCATTGACTGATGAAAGACTGTTACCTTGAGCTCTGCCTTCCAGCAGAAATGAAAATTGAGTTTTTAAAACCCCTGTCATCCTTAAAGTGCTTCAGATAATTGTTTGCTATTATGTGTTGCAAAATGTATATAATGTATGACCACTGACCATCATATTATTAGGAAAGAACAGTTAGCACATTCACTAACCAGAACCTTCATGGTTGTATTGTCAAAACTAATCACCTGTGTTGAGTGAGATATAGTCACTGAAATCATTAATTATCTTAAGCAAATGGTTGTATTTGAGTTGGCAGTTAAACCTTCTATGTATGTATGTCATTGTTAATCTGATAAGTTATTGGCCATCACAAAAGATGATGGGCATGCCCTTTATTTAGGAGTTTGCTGGTGACTCTTTCCTGTTGCGTGATCTTCAGTGGGAACAATATATGGAGGCAAACCTGTATACATACAATTTGTGAATTTATAATATAGGCATATTTGTTTGGCCCATGTCCCAAATTGCCTTTTTGCAGAAAGCCTTCTGGAAGGTTGAAGTCTGTGATCCTTTGACCTTTTTAGGACCATTCAAAATCAATAGGAGCCTTGAGTATGAATTAAGCTAAGCAGAATAAACAAATCATTTACCAGCTAGAAACTAGTTTCTGAGACTTTTTCTGCTTTTAAGGTCTTCTTGGCCCACCTGGCCCAACCAGGGATGAACAGTCACATCAGTTTGGTCAGGAGCGCCAGAGGTCTATATATGTTTATTGGAAATGCTGGCAGAGAACCACCTTGGGCATGGCATTGCAGACCTGGGACTGTATAAATAATAATAGTTCTGCAGGGGTGGGAGTGAGAGGCTGATTTTAAATAGGTAGCATCTAAGATCCCTTCCGACTCTGAGCTTTTGTGATTCCGTTTGTCATTGATTTAGAGAAGTCAGCCTAATTTGTCCAAGCAAGCCTGAAAGGGCCAAAGGGAAGAATTGCCCAGACTCATGAATAACCATGTATTTTTTTTATATAATGATGAGTCTTAGAGCAGAGTGACGTGAAGGGCCAAAGCCACGAGGACACCACCCTTCATATTGTAAATCGTTATTCAGTTTGCCTTTCTACACATTATTATTTTTTAATAAAGATATGTAATACCCAGCCCTGTATTTTAATTAGATACAGCAGTAGGGCTATTTTATTTTGATAATTTAATAATATATTTTAGTTATTGCTTATTACTTAAATGTACTTGTCGGCAAACTATTTCATTACTGCAGGATCCCTGTACACAGGATGTGTGGGCTAAAATCAGACAGAGGGTACTCAATATACTTACTCAATAATCCATAGGTACTTGGGAACTTTTGTGGTTGTTTGTGTTGTATTTTAGCTATGTGTCCAGTCATATACCTGTAGTACAAAAGCCTATTCAGGTTAAATTCTACGTCCTTGTAGACAGATAAAGATTGACTTCGTACACAGAAAAGCCTTGATTTCCCCGAATGCTCAAGGAATGGGGCTGTCTGGTTAACTCAGTGTTAAGCAGAAAACTCCCTCTGTTAAACGTTATTAGTGTGTTTTTTTCCTGACTTTCTCATTAGAATGCACTAAGGATGAGGACTCAGATTTTTCCAGTGTCTCTGGGCCATTGGTATGAATTTTCTGTGTACCAGAATATAATATGGAAGGCACAAGAGATGGGGGCAGAATCGACTCCAGTCCATACATGTCTCAGAGGAAATCAAACAAAACCTGTGAACTCTGTCTTTGATGTGAGCTTCTTTTCTTGTAATTAGGCTTTTTTTCTACCATAAAAGTGGAAAGCAAGAAAAGAAAATAAAGATTTCTGTTCAGTCTGGATTCTCATTAACTGAGGTTTTACTGTATTTAAATGTTGAACATGACTTCCTTATTCTTGTGGCCACACATCTGTGTTTGTCGTCTCACTATCAGAGACAAAGGTGAATTCCATTAAGCATTTTTGGCGTTGGGACTTTTGGCTCACTGTACAGTTGTGCTTTTTTTTTTTTTGTATAACAATTTCAATTTATTTTTCTGTAAAAAGCTCTTACAGTACTGGTCATTGCAAGAAAGTTCAGTTAAAGATTCTTCCTCTCCCTTCTTTTTACCATCATTTGCTCTCCCTCTCCCCTCTCGTCTTTTTCCTCCTCCCTTCTCCTCTCTCATTCACTGTCAGGAAAGACTGCCTTTGAAGGGACAATTCTGTACAGAGTGGCATCGGGAAAGATTGACAGCTACAGACGCTATAACAGTGAGTGAACTGAAACTGTCGAGAGACAGTTTTAAAGATAAGATCCTGGTACTTGTGATTTTGATCTAGCTGCTGCACTCTCCCTACACGCTGGTGCTTATGTGGAATGTGCCTGCTTGGGCTTCTCATCCCAGACCCTGCTCTTCCTTTGGCTGAAGTTAAATTTCTCTCTCCTTAGTGTGCAGCAAAGGAATGTTCTTCTCCTCATCAGCTTTTCTCTTTGCTGTATCTGCTCTCTTTTCCTTATAGTATATGTATGTGTGCATGAACAGTGTTTGTAGAGAAGGAAATACTGTATACCACGGGGCAGCCTACCATTGTCCCAGAGTCTATGTGGGACAAAATACCTTGGGTACTATAGAAGAAATAAATATTGATACTGTACTTTGCATTGTTGGCACACGCCTGCTAAAAAACCTGTCTGTTGGTTTATCGTCATACTAACTCAAGAATTGTTCTGCATGTCCAAACTGACAGAATCCACATATGCTCTTAGACATGTTTCTGTGACATATGACATTTTCAAAGCCACCTCTGTAGGATTCTTGAACACGGGAAAATTTCACAATGCTAAAGTATAACTGATTTTGCTTCATAAAACAGGGCAAGAGTCTCTTAACCTTTCCAGCATATCCCCTAGAGAATCATTCCCCTAAAACTGCTGGATTCCTCTTTGACCCTCCTCCTTAATGGCCCCCCTCATAGGTAACCTGAAGTAATCAAAGAACTTTATGTGTTTTTACTATGGTTCTTTCTGGGGAAGGGGGCAGGTAATGATTTTAACTTTTTCTTGTTTTATATCTAGTTACCACCCTTTATTTTCCTAGTTATATCTTTCGTTCTTGGCCTTTTACACAATTCCCTAAAAGACAAAAAAAGGGTTATGGTCTAACACAAGGAGAGCAGAAATGATTTTGGTGCAGGTACATTATTTCCTAAATAGTATAAGTACTAATAAACTTTCCTTCCTTTGAATGTCTGTCTGGACAGAACTTTGGACTTGAGAGATATTAATTTCTTAGTGTTTTCAGTTAAAGGAAGTTTGAAGATATTTTCTGTGGTACCTTGCCAAAGATATCACTAAATGGTGACATTTTATGGACTGTCTCTTGGGAACCATTTGTTGTGGTTTAGAGTTACTTTTTCAAAGGGGTAAGATGTCCCTGAACAGAATTCTGCAGCTGGTGTCAAGAAGACCTAATTTCAAATTCAACCTCAAGTAGTTAACGAGCTGCGTAACCCTGGGCAAGTTACCTAAACTGTTTGCTTCCATTTCCTCATCTGTGAAACACAAATAATAATAGTACCTACCTCCCAGGGTTTTTGTGAGGTAATACATAGCACTGTGCCTGGCACATAGTAAGCACTGTATAAATGTTAGCTATCGCTACTACTATTACGGTTATAAATTTATCACAAAGATGCTACATTTGGCTTACTCAGCCATTAATCAACTTATGGCATATATAATGCTTTAGCGGACACGATTCTCACTTTCCGTTTTGTGTAAAGTGTTGCCTTGTGATTTTATATCCATCAAGGAAACTACCACATGATTTATAGAAATAATAAGCTTTAACCCATTTTGAAATATCATTGAAGACCTTTATTAATTCATAGCAAAATGAACAAATTTATCACCAGTGTTAATAAACCTGAAATGGGCTTGTAAAGTTTTTGTTGATTTTTCAACTTGAAAAGTATTCCTTTTATGAATATTGGAAAAAAAGATATATAGGCATGATCGTTAACATCAACTGACATTCAAAAGGAGTTAGAAATATTTGACTGATTAATGTGAACAGATTAAAAATACAGCGTTTCAAAGTAGATAGGCAGGTGGGTCTTCCACTATAACCTTATTCCCATGGCTCATGATTCTACCAAGCTAGGAGGACTTTGAGTAGGACTTTGGGAATGAACTCTTGCCCTAACTGTTTTTGGAGGATTGTGTTCAGCAGAAGGTTGGCCACTGAGTGCTGGATTTTCCTTTCTACTGATGCTCATGAAGATTGTCCACAAAGGAATGGACAATACACCCACTTCGATGAAATATAGTGTGACTCATGTACTTCTCTTAATTATGAATATAGGCATGTAGAGATAAACCCAAAGGGTAGAAAGGTCATGGTGATAAGGTCGATTATATGCCCCTCATTCTAGTCCTGTTTTATAAGGAATGGGAGAACCCTTCACATTCCTTTAAGCAGGATTAGACAAGTTATGATCTGTCCTCCATCTTCTCTGGTAAAAATGAACAACGGTAAGAGTAATCCCTTTTTTCCTCATACTTGTTGATTTCTTTTCTTCCCAGTCAAGGAAGAATTCAGGGCCATTAATCTAAGAGGAAGAATCCATGTTGTAGAAAGTGAAAGCATTAACGGGAAATGACAAAAAACTTCCAAACTACACCTTCCATAGGGACATTTTTGGAAAGAGCACACAAACACACAAAGGAATGGCTATTTTAGAGGATTCTTTCTGTATTTGCCAATTCATATACACTATGAATGACAGAAGGTACATTTGTTGTGCATAAATGTACTTGCCGTATTGTTATTCATCTTGATTATCCACTATCACAACTGTTCTTTTATAGTAGAAAGCCTTACTCTAGGTTCCTTATACATAGTAAATATTTAATAAATGTTTATTGGATTGAATTAAGTAGTAGGTTTTTCATGACGGTTTCTCTTCCCTCACCTTTCAGTTCAGCTAGTAAAAGACATTTGATTGAACTATGTCTTGGGGGAATTTTCTTAAAACTGACAGTTATTTATGGTGATAATTTTGTACTTTACTGTTCATTTGCAATAAACAACTTTTTCCTTCTTTAGAACATCTTTACTTTGACTTTTCAAATCTCAACAATTTTTTCTAAGTACAATATAGTCAAATAATCGGTGCATCGTTGTTGTGTACTTGCATGCTAATCTCTTATTAGTGTGGATTATAGTTTGGTGGTTTGACTCTGTCCTAAGAGTTCGTTCTCCAGTTGACATTCACTGACTGCTTCCTGAGTTCAAGGTCCTTATCTAAATGTCCACAAGCTTGAAGAGTTTTAAAAGAAGATTTTAGATGTAACAACTTGTGACTTAAGTTGTGCCCTTCTTTTAGTATTTTAAAACTAGCATATTTTGATTAGTAGGCAGAAATAGACCTCTTCTTCCTGGAGAATTTTAATGAGAAGAGACTTCCTCATTGGAGTGAGCAATTCAAAAGGAAAAGGTTTCAGATTGGTGAAATGCACATTCATATCTTCTCATTGATGACTTTTCTGTTTTATGGCTTTAAATATGAATAGCCAGCTTGTTAGAGATAAGAGGAATGTGAATTATAGTGACCTTATGCTGTGAAATAGAATTCAGCCTTGGGGGAAAAGGAAGTGGGTGAAAGAAGGGAAAGGATAGTATAATTCTAAAAGGCTGAATAAGAGCTTACTCTCTAGATATGACAGACATGATGATCTGATTAGTGAAGGTAGTTAAATTATCTTAATATCGAGTCCGGTTTAATACATTCATAGAGAAACATGTTTGTGTGCATTGAAGCTATCCAAACAGATTTGATTCTTTGGCAGTTATAATTTTATGTGGTTTCTTTAATTGCCAATTTGCTTAAATAGCTTTTAGCTTTACAGTTTCCCTTTAGGAAACATTGCTTTGGACTCTAATTGCATAATTGAGTTGACATGAGTCATACGGATTGAAGGTACAGTATGTCAGCACTGATTGAGAAGTCGAAATATTGTTTGGTCCAGCCTGCCATGAAATGGATTTGGGTTCCAAGCTGTTCTCCAACAAAACCAAGCACCCCCCAAACTCAGTATGCTCAAATCACAACCCCCCCCATCCACACCGTTTTGTGGAGCATGATCTTATAATGACCCTCTTGAGTGGGTCCCATGCTGGTTATGATGTTTGTAGCCTCCGTGTTCTAAGATCTCCTCTTTGCCCTTCCCCTTTCTCTTGGCAGGTCTGAGGGAAACTACAGGCTCAGAAAGTGATGGTGGTGACTCAAGTAGTACCAAGTCAGAAGGTGCCAATGGGATGGTCGCGGCAGCAGCAGCAATCCAACCCAAGAAGATTCGGGGTGTTGGTTTTGGAGATATTTTCAAAGATAAACCTATCAAGCTAAGACCAAGGTCAATAGAAGTAGAAAATGACTTTATACCCGTGGAAAAGGTAAGTAATGCAGATTTTAGCTTTATTTGATAGCATTTCAGAACCCTCCATAGCTAACCTATTTGAGATTTCTGAACACAGCTTAAAGTGCCTACTCTCTGGGTAGCTGATTCACACCGTCACAACAATGTTGTCTACCTTTGCTTCCCCTGGTGTTTTCTAAGCCAGACTTCCCTGGAGAACCTCAGTGTTTCTGTACTGCTTGGCTTTCACCTCACATTGTTTCACTTTTTTCAGTTTATGGTTTTTGAAAGCTTTTCGTGGCGCTGCATTGCCAAGTGAGGACGTTGTTCTGGTTAAACCTTGCTCATGCCTCCTAGCCTTTTCTTTTCTATACTTCTCACATCAGGGAATAGTTAAGCAGAATTTGTTACCATTTTCTCTATTGTTTTAAAGGTAATTCCTTTTGCAAAACAACCTCCCTCTTTGTGACCCAGACTTCAGACAGGGGAGTGAAAGAGGAGCGAGGGCTAGAGGAAGGAATTATATAGCTCTTATCTAGTAATGTATAAGCTTGATTAGCTAAAATTTGCTGGAAAAAAAGTCTCCCATGTGTACAAATTATTGATATGGTCTGTGATTTGGCATGAGGATACTGGTTGTTTTCTTCCATCTGTAATTCTAGATTGGACAAGAAGTGGGCATGAGTGATGTTGCATGCGAGTGCTGTGATTGCCATGACGACGGACCTTGGCTAATAACTGCTGTCTGTTGCTGTCTGTGACTTTTACTGTGGCACACCTTTAAATGTTTTACTTTTTAGCTATTTGGCCAACATTGTGATATTTTCCAGATAGGAATAAAATAGATTCACACACTGCATGCCCACTGGAGTACTTCTTAAATAGTTTTAGATCTCAAATTTATACTTTGAGGAAGGGAGATGGATGGAAAGGCTAGCTGGCAAAATTTCATATTATGGGAGTTAATCTGAAGACTTTTTTTTTGTTTGTCAGTGGGAAAAAACAAGTTCTGACATCTTCCACTTGTGCTGTGGAATTTGCATTTGCACTGTAAGAATAGCTAGCCCTTCTAACTAGTGCTTTAAGATTTGCAAAACACTTGACAAACATTATCTGATCTGATACAACAAACCTAGGAGGTAGATGCTATTATTATTTGGAATTCACAAATGAGGAAATGCTGGCAAACCAAAGTTAAGTGACTTGCCCGAGATCATGCAACTAGTTGTAAGTGTTTGAGGCCAGATTTGAACTCAGGTCTTCCTGACTCCAGACCCATTGCTACTGTGCCACGCTATTGTCTTTTATGGTATTTTGTACATTAGAATTAAAATCTTAGAGTGGCACTCTTTTGTAAAATATACAATTGATTCACATATGTCAGCTTTTGAGAAAAATAAGAGAAAAACTTGAATTTCAGATTAAGTTCAGTTTTATTTTGAGTAGTCAGAATGAAAAAATCCTTGTGTTAGATTATAATGTACTAATATATTACTTCCTTTAGTAAGATATATAGATAGTTCATCTGTAAAAGATTTAGGAGTTTGAGTGGAGGTTCAAGATGTGTTAGCAAAGTGATAGTCAAAAGAAACCAATATGAGTTTAAAGGGATATTTTAAGAAAACAATGTATAGGATGATGGAGGTGATATGTATGCAATATCTATATCAATATGATCCATTCAGAGGTTTGGGTTCAGTTCTAGGTTTCATACTTTAGTACACTGCTGAACTGGAGAGTCCTGAGGAGGGGGACCAGGTTGGAAAAGATTTTGGAGAGCAATCTGGAGTTATTAAACTGCTTATACCCTTTGACCTAGCACTACCTCTACTAGGTCTGTTTCCAAAGATGATTAGAGAAAAAGGAAAAGAACCTCTGTTCTAAAATGTTTATAAGCAACTCTCTTTGTGGTGGCAAAGAATTGGAAATTGCAGGGATGGCCATCCATTGGGGAATGGCTAAACAAGTTATAGTATATGATTGTGATGGAATACTGTTGAGATATAAGAAATGATGAGCTTGATGATCTTAGAAAAACATAGAAAGACTTGCATGAAATAAGAAAGAGTGAAATGAGCAGGACCAAGAGAACACTGTACACAGTAACAGCGATATTATTTTAAGAACAAGGTGGAGCGAATATGTCATTTTGACTATTATAATTACCCAAGACGTATGAAGAAAAATGCTATCTGCATCCAGAGAAAGAACTGAAAAGTGGAAGCATGTATGGAATAATTTTACATAAATGTGTGTGTGTTTATTATTATGTGTGTGTCTAATGATAGCCCTCCTAGAGCCCAGGGTAGGAGGTAGGAGGGAAAATAAGAAATTTACATGACTTTATATATATAAAGTAATAGCAAGTTGTAAAGTAAATTTGCAGTTTCATGTGCAGTCATCTTTTTTTTAATATGCTATGTTATGGAAATTCTTGGTTTATTCCATAAATTAAAAATAAAAGAAAAAAAGGAAGAGGTTCTGAAAGTGGCACCCACTTGAGGATCGGTTGAAGGTCTTGGTCATATTTGGCCTAACAAAGAGAAAAATTTGGGAGGGATGGGATGGGAGAGAGAGCTGTCTTTAGATATTTGACAGGCTGCTCCGTGAAAGAAGGATTAGACTTGTTTAGCCTCAAAGGTCAAAATTTGGAGCAATAGTTAGAAGGTCTGCAGTGACAAAAATTTTATATCCTTTAGGATAAGGAAGAACCTCCTAAAAAAATAGGAGTTATCTAAAAGTGGAGTTGGTTGCCATAGGAGGTAGTGAGTCTTCTTCCTCACTTTTAAGTCTTTAAGGGATATTGAATGGCCATTTGTCAGGCATGCTGTAGAGGACGCTGTTATTCCAGGTCCTGCTGGACTATACAGTCTCTGAGGTCACTTTTAACTAGGGGACTCTGAGTGTGATATTTATCCACCTTTGTCCTATTATGTTTATAAGCTCATTTTGGTTCAGCTTACATGTGTCTGAAATTCCACACTAGCTACAGTCAAATTGAGGCTCTCCAGTTGTATTAATATTTATAAAATGAGATTCTAGCCAACTTGGGACTAGATACTCAATATGCATATCTATATTTATAGCTATATATTTATTTTAAGTGACTGAAGATAACTGATAAGGCAGTCAGAAAATGTTTAATTACATTCATTTTCTCTAGAGCTCTAGAGCCCATGAGTGCATTTTTCCTTGTCTAAGATGATAGTATCTGCTGACCCTACCTATTTTTACAATCAGATCAGTGGTTTCAAGTCTGATTTCCTGGTGAGGAAACACCCTATATCAGTATGAATGGGCACTTGTTTGGCACCTTATAGTTATAGAGTTCCTTGGGGCATTGAGGGTCCTACATCAAATTTATGTGTCAGAGATTGAGCCTTGGCTTTCTGGATTCCAAGGCTGGCATTCAGTTTACTACAGCATAATGCCTCTCACCTTTCTCAGTGGGTCACCTCTATCATAGAATTCTTTCTTAAAAACACAGTAAGATTTAGAAATCATGTCTCTATTAAGTACTCTAATAAGTCCTGTTTGGATCAGGGATGAACCTAAAAAACAAAATTCAATAGTAGATTATAATATAATCAGTTTACTTATAATCCTCTATATTTTATTTTATTTATTTAAAAATATTCTGAAATAGGGACTATAGATTTTACCATATTGCTCAAAGTAAGAAATCCCTCATTTAAATATTAGTCTGAATTTTAAAAAATATCTCAACTACCCCAAGACTTTCATTGAGATTGAGAAGAAGAAAAATAGTAACTTTTTAAATTAATGAGTAAGTTCAGAATTAAGTTTTTAAAAGTAGCTTATTTTCTTCCAGGCTTTCCTGAGATTTGGAAACAATGTGGTATAATGGAAAGAGTACTAGCTCTAGAGCTCAAAGACAAATTTTCCTGCTTGTCATTCATTATCTGTAGGACCTTGGACAGATTTAAGCTTCCGTAGGTCTCATATCTTCACCTGTAAAATGAGAGGGTTGTGCTAGATGGCCTTCCAACTCTAAGTCTGTTTTAAATTTATGCACTCATGCTATCATAGGCCTGTAATTACAGTTGGAAGAGCCAAACTTACAGCCCTTTTACAAATACCCTTCGTATTGAGAGTCTAATGGATAGGATATAATTATTGTCAGGTGTTACCTACAACTTTCTGTGATTGCTTTGGTTTTTAATTGCTTTTAGAATTTTAGAATGGAGGTAGCACATCACAGACCTTAAAGTAGGAAGGGGGGATCTCTCTTACAAATTGATTATGTTGTTACTGAAGAATCAAATGCAGAAAGCCAAAGGTTGATTCCTTGATGAAGACTGTTTTTATTCAGATCATCTGTTATAGTATATGTAATTGGGATCTGCATGGGAGATACAGAGACAGACAGACAGAGACTGAGATAGCAGAGAGACCAAGATAAGAGAGATAGAGGTCAAATCACTGATACAGTTTTGTAAGAATACATCTAGTCTAACCTATTTGTTTTATTTTCTGCCTTTTAAAAAATATCCCCATTGCTTAGCATAATGCCTGCCAATATTGTAGATGCTTGATAACTTTTGACTTTATGAATGAGACTAAGTGACTTACCCAAGGTCACACAAGTAGTCAGTATTTGAACTGAGGTCAGGGGATTGCAAAATGAATGCTCTTTCCACTGGTGTCATAAAATATTAAGACAGATGAAATCACAATGTTTTGAAGTGTGAAGTACCAAGCAACATGTGGAGCAGAAAGGATGCTGCTGTGGGCATCCCAGGTCTCTTGGTGGATGAACCTGGCCTCACAACTTCCCCAAAACCATCACTTTTGACGAAACCTATAGGAAAGTTTTTAAAATGACCCATGCATTCACTCTATTTATGCCCTGAGTGGTGGAGTGGATTTTTAGAGCCAGTATTTATTCATTCATTTGTTTGCTTTTTTCTGTTTAGTCATTTCAGTCATGCCTGACTCTTCAAGACCCCATTTGGGCTTTTCTTGGCAGAGATGCTGGAGTGGTTTGCCATTTCCTTCTCCAGCTCCTTTTACATTTGAGGAAATTGAGACAAACAGGGTTAAGTGAGCTTCCCATGGTCATACAGTCAATATGTGTCTGTTTGAACTCAGGTCTTCCTAACTCCAACCCTGGCACTCTGTCCACTCTGCTACTTCATTGACAGTTATTTTTGTTAAAGTTTTTACCTTTTCCCCAACACGTTTGGGGAGGTGTTTTGCACTTTAGATTCTCTCTGAAGTAAGAGACATTGCCTTTGAGAATGATGCTCACTGTTTTTATTTTGTAGAAGAAGAAAATGAATCATGGTTTGACAGCATTTTTTAAATTAGTCATAAACATGTCACCGTAGAGGGTGAAATCCTTGTAATGCTGGTTTGATGACTTGCTATAAAAAATGTAGCCCAGGTATCCATTCAAAGCTGCAAATGTCATTTCCTGTCAAGATTTGGGGAATCCACATCCACAATTCTGAGCCAGTGGATAATTTTGTTCAATGGTTTGCTTATAATAGAGGTTTTATTGCCGAAGTTTTTGTAGGTCTTAACTTTAAGGGCTAACTGTAATCAGATAAGATGTGCGTTAATGATTAAGGTACTTAAAAATGTTAAATGTATTATAACTAACACTGTGGAAATGATATAATCTCGCCCCTTTCCATCAGAAAAAAACCCCCAACCATCAGCATGAGTGTGGGTTTGTATTCTTTTGCTTTATATTATTATATGTTTTATTTATTTTAAATTTAGTCCAGATTTGTAATATCATTGGTGTATGGAACTCCCTGAAACTTTCCATCAGCCAGGAAGACATCAAGGAACGTGAAAACTTTTCCTATAGGTTTCACCAAAAGAGACTGATTAGGGGAGCTGCCAAGCCTTCAGGAGATCTGGGATGTCCATAGCAGCAATCTTTCTGCTCCTGTAATCCTTTACATTTCCTACTTTAAAAGTTCTGTGATTTCATTGGTCTGAATATTCTACAGAGCAGTGGGGCAGTCAGGTGGTGCAATGGATAGAGCACCAGTGCAGGAGTCAGGAGGACCTGAGTTCAAATCTCACCTCACACACTTGACACTCACCAGCTGTGTGACCTTGGGCAAGTCACTTAATCCTAATTGCCTCATCCTGGGTCATCTCTAGTCATCCTGATGAATATTTGGTCACTGGATTCAGATGGCTCTGGAGGAGAAGTGAGGCTGGTGACCTGCACAGCCCTCCCTCACTCAAAACAAAGTCAAGTGCAAGTCATATCATTACTTCTTCTTCTTTGGTGATGAAGGACAAACACACACGCAGTTCAGTGGAAATAGTGTAAGGAAATTCCCTCTTTCAATGCATATCTGGAATGATTCCACAGACAACATGTGTGTATTTATTAAGTACATCCTGTGTGCCAGGCACTTAGTGATGAGGATGTAAATGCAAACAAAAAAGAAAGACAATTCTTGCTCTCAAAGAACTTAGATGCTCATGGAGGGAGGGAAGGAAGACAGTATACAAAGGGAAGATGAATAGAAGGGTGGGAGGTGAACTGGGGAATGAAAATACTGGTGCAGGGGCTTAATGACAGAGTCCAGGAGAGTCAGAAGCAGGAGAAGAATGACGCACGGTTACCCTGCGCCTGTCCCCAGAGTGGAGGCCCCTCAGGGGGAGTTAACCAGTGGGAGAAGGAGGACTGGCATGACTGAGGGGTATTCCTGGGTCCGATTTCCCCAGTTGAAGAGGGCAATTCTAGGGTGCGTAAGCACCTGAGTGATGGAGGTGAAGGCTGGCACATTGCGAAACTTGAAATATTAGTCATCCTGACTCTTCCACAAGCTATGTGACCCGCAGCCCTGTCTACCTTCTCATTCGTGACTTTATGGAAAGGATACTGCTTTCCTTCTTCTGACTGAACCCAAGTTACGGTTGGGGGAGGGGAGCGAGGAACATCCCATGAGAGACCTCAGTGCCCATGGTTTAGATGTGACCTCTTAATCCTCATTAATCTAAATTAATGATGCTTTCATTAGAAAGATAAATTCACTTAATGATTATAAGCATCAGTAACGGTGCTTGATATGGAGTTCTAGTCTCAGCCTGTTTGAAAGCAGTGAGAGTCTGGGCCAGATTCCTTTCCCACATGCCCTGGAGGCTGAAGGAATAAAGGAAGGTGCTCTGTGTCTTGCATTGTGTCTTCTGTGGAAGCAAGCCTTTGGCATTCCTTTTGTATGTGTGCAATACCTGCAGCTTGGATATGCTTTTCTGTCTCTGGTGCTAGGTTTGAGAACAGTGGTTCTGGACATGGCTCCCAGGGGAATTTGTTTCACTCGACTGTATGGGTTTGTTGTGCTAAGTGTTATTTTCCTTGACTTTTCATTAGCTGGGAGAGAAGGAGTGGGAGGGAGAGAGTTCAGAATTGAAAATGAAAATGATGGCTAGCTTTCATGAAATGAGAAGCTTCGGTAGTATACCTCTATGCAGATCTGTTTATGTGTCTTTGGATCCATCAGCCATATGGTTAAATGAATCCTCATTTAGCTGAAGGCCAGAACATGTGATGTGTATGAGTCTATTAAGATAAAATGTGGAAACCTGTGAGGATGGACTGCAGTGGGGATGGCATAACATATAGTAGGGACAGACGACTTTGCCCGAGTCATACCTAGTATATGGGAGGCTAACCTTGGCTTTGTCTCTCAGGGAAGGGGAATTACCCAGTAGCAAGGAAATTGCTCAGCATGCAAATCTAAAGATCAACAATCCAGGCATTGTTTTGCTCTATCCAGGCCTGTTCTGTTGACCTTTAGAACCTTAGAGTATAAGAAATAAGGAAAGGGTCTGTGGTGGTGGCCTAAGAGAGGTGAAGCCATGGTAGGGCAAACCTCTTTACAAGGCAGGAGAGGGGGGGTGGCTGCCGACCTGTGTTCTTCATACAAAGGCTGAGCTTACAAGTCCCCAACTCGGACCCAGTACCTGTAATAACCAGTGGTGACAAGTAGGAGTGGAAAGGAAACAATATAGGGGCTTGTCTTACTAGGGGCATCTCTATCTCCCCTAGCCTGGGACCATCTCTTTCCCCTTTCAGGTTTGTGACACTCTCCTTGTGTGTCTCCTGGGTTGGGTGGAAGGAGTGGTTTGAAAATATGAAACACCTCCATTTTCAAAGGTTAGTCATCTCACGGGAACTGCTCCCTAGATTCCTATGGAGCCCCACCTCAAAAAAAGGTTTTTGGTACATTCGTTCATAGTCGGTTTCACGAAGGCATTTGACTGAAATTAGCACAGTAAATGGGGGGTGGGGGCAGCAGCGCACTGAGAGAGGTTCACCAGTGTCTCCCTCTGCCACTTGCAATCATTGGCACATTGGGCAAGTCACTTCCCTTCCTTAGGACTCTTGTTTCTTCATTGTACAGATGGCATCCCACTATTAGGGGAGAAGGGTGAGCATTTCAGGGATCCAGAAATGCTTGTTCAGGACTAGAAGTGAATTCCCCAGATGTTTCTTTCCCTTGAAGTTTTGCCTTCCCATGCTGCTTAAATTTTACCTGCTGGGAGGGAAGGGCTGGTGGGGATGTGGTAGTGATCCTACTGTCAGCATGTACTTGAAAGGACAAAAGAATCCTGCGTCTTCTTAACTTCTTGTCCTGTGTCCTGGGATCAGGAATCTCTGGTTTGAAACAACTGGTGCCACCGTCCCCCGTCATGGCCCCATGGTTCCCAAGAGAGGCCAAGTTTCAATAGTCTGACAGAAAGTGATGTCCTGGTGGGAATCAGAACTGTGTCAATCAATCCCATCTCTCTAGCTTCCAATACCTCCCTTCTTCTCACTTTCCATTTATTCCCTATACATTATATATAAACCTAGAAATGTTGTCCACCCATAAGAATGCATACTTCTTTTTTTTTTCTATACAGTCCATTTATTTGAAATGCCAGCTATATGTAGGATAAAGTCAGCATTACATGCATTTCTGTAACAGAGGAAAACTAGACCTGTGAAAACCTTTGTACAACTATAACAGTACTCAAAAGAGAAATGTATTGTTTTATAACGTATCACACGTTGGAATTCAAGTTTGGAGGTACCTAAGTAAAAACACTATATATACCTAGTGTATATAAACACTGTATGCAATTGAAGTGTAAACAAGTTTTACAAAGTACTGGTTATGCAGGTTGTAGAAAACACTTGCAGAGGACGTGAAATTGATTTAAGAAAATTTTCAGAGCCTTTAACATTGAAAGTACTTGACTTTCTACTGGTAACAGCACAACCCCAAGAAATGCCGTATTGTAGAGGATACCATCTCTCAAAAATATTGGTGGATTACTATATGCCAACTATAGATTTACCTTCTTGATCTTTCAAGTACCTTATATTCATGGGCAGATTTTCCTACCACCTGCACATTTTAAAACAGATACACAGTCATGAACTACCGCACTAATGATGTTTCCACATCATGTCTAATTTCTTAAAAAGAACCACATAAAGACAAGCAATTGCTTTCAAGAGTTTTCAAGATAGAATGCTTATAAGTATCCTTTCTATAACAAGGCCCATGGCATCTTAATATTCAGACTATGGAACCAATGAGAAGAGTTTTTTTTTTTTTGAGGGAGCAGGGAGAATGGGGGGAATAGACAAAGGGGAAAATCAATTAAAGGCTTACCAGTACAATAATTACAAAATAACTTGTAATCTATGGGGCAGAAAAGATAGACAGTTACGACTTCAGGAAAAACATTGGAATGTATATGCAGAAATTATATTTGCTTTTCTATCCTTAGCCTAGTGCCAGGCACATAGTAAGTGCTTAATAAATGCTTGTTGACTAATAATCAGGTTCTAGTCTCTCCTTTGGCTCTAACTCTAAAGCCTTTGACACTGTTGTTTTCCCTCTCTTCCCTTAGATCCTCTTTTCTCTAGGTTTCCATGACTGTCCTCCCTCATGGCCTCCTCCTTGTCCAACCACTCCTCAGTGTCCTTTCCTGGCTCTTCATCCAGGTCATGCCTGCCAACTTGTGCATCCACCAAGGCTCTGTCTTGGGTTTTCTTTTCTTCTTCCTTTGTACTATTTTTCTTGATGATCTCACTGGCTCCCATGGATTCAGATATCATTTCTATGCAGACGATTCTCAGATCTACTTACCCAGCCCTAACCTATGTCCTGACCTCCAGTATTCTATCTCCAACTGCTTATTGGGCATTTCTGATGGGACATCTTGTGGACATCTGAACTCAACATGTCCAGAACAGAACTCACTTATCTCTCCCCGCTCCCCAACTAAACCCTCTCTTATTCCTTGCTTCCTAGTTACTGTGGAGGATACTGTGGAGGATACAGGAGGATCCTCCTGGCCACCTTCCTGAGGAAGATGTCTTCCCTCAGCTACTCATTCTTTATCCATGTGTCCAAACAATTGTCAAGTGCTGTAGATTGTCCATTCACATCATCTCTCATATCCCCGTTTCTGTCCTCCATCACTCCTGCTAAGCTCATGCCAGCCTTCAGTACTCACACCTGGACTAGCCCAGTAGTCTTCTGGGTGCTCTCTCCAAACTCAGGTATCTCTGTCCTGAAATCCATTCTCACTGAGGTATCAGGGTCATCTTCCCAAAGTGTAAGTCTGACTTTCTTAACTCCCATGTGAATGAACTCCCTATTGCTTCCAGGTTCAAATATGACAGTCCTCTATTTGACTTTTAAAATTCTTTATTACCTGGCCCCTTCCTACCTTTCCAGTCTTCTTAGACCTTAATCTCCTCTACACACTTTATGTGATCTAATAATAAATGTACAAAATACAGTAAAAACATAATATCTTTGTCTTTTGCCTATCTGACCAAGAAAAGAGGTGGGGGCCAGTCATGTAGAAAGAGCTAAGACAGATGAACAGATCACATTTTGCACTGGTATTTCTGCAGTGTTGAAAGACATGGAAAAAAGCCCCAAGGGACAGAAATGGATAAAACATTGGGCCTGTAGTTTGGAAATCCTGACTTTAAAACCAGCCTCACATTTACATGACTGTGGGCAAATCACTTAACCTGCCCTCTGCCTTAGTTTCTTCAACTATAAAAAAGAATACCAGTAGCTACCTGTCAGGGTTGTTGTGAGGGCCAAACAAGGTAATACTTGTACGTACCTAGTAGGTGCTAAATAAATGCTTACTCCCTTCTTTTCCTTCCCCTGCTCAAAAAGGGGTGCAGCCCTGGTGGAGGATTTATGTTAGTACATGGACAAGAGTCCTACAGTCCTAAGGTACAGGTGTTAATGAATAGTGATCTATGTTAATGAATAGTGATCTATACCCCTGGAGGGAGTATCCTATTGATGATGAGAATATAGACCCATTCAGATATTTAATTATCTCTGGGTGTGGGCATACTGGCTTTTGGTTTTTTAATCTCTGGTAGCTCCTTTGCAATGTGAGTCTTTGGCTCTTTTTCCTCATTTGGGGACACATCAGGATACTTTGTCCCCTGTGCTACCCTTCCAGCATGATTGTGCAGGAGGATGGGGAATCTTACCAAAGAGAAATGGAATATAATCCACCTCTACTTTCTGTTCACTCTCTGGCTCTCAAGCTTTGAGCCTGTGGGCAAGAAAACTTCATATTCCTTGTATCCTCATACTGCAGAAAGACGAGTGGCACTAAAAGGTGGAAAGTGTCTATAGATAAGGACTCGGGTGTCAGTAAGTGTGGGTGGGACTGAGCCACATTTTGTAGGTTGGTAAAATGCTTTTATGAGACTTCATATGTATTTAAAACTCTTTAAACATGTTTTGTTTTCATATTCCTTTCATTTCCTGGTCTGTTACTTCCTCATCCTCAGAGCCATCTCTTAGAAAACCAGTAAGAACAGTTCGGCAAAGCTGGCTAACACAGTAGCTAACACTGTATTTGGTCTACAGCCTTAATCTCCCACCTCTGCAAAGTGGAGAGGGAGGGGCCTTCTTCAGGCCCAGCTCACTTGTAATTACCCAGCATTCAGGGCTGATTTTGTTCTAGTTCTCACTTATGTTGTTGCTGGAATAGAGTACTTTTTGTTTGTTTGTTTATCTTATTTTGCATAATTTCATGTAAGTCTGCCTCTGCTTTCCATGTGTTCTTCATATTTACCATTTCTGACAGTTTCATAATATTCCATTTCCATTAACGTATCATGATCTGTTTAGCCATTTCCCAATTGAAGGTGCCCCGTAGTATTTAAGGAGATTACCACTAATAGGGCTCCCAAATGCATATTTCTGATTTTATACTTCAGTATTTCAAGTTCCACTGGATTTCACGTGGTGGGACATCCTCCACCATCACCACTGATAGCAATCCCTTCGGACTTTTGTTAAATGTTTAATGAGTTGATGTGATCAGGACAGCTTTCTGACCAGCAGTCTCTGGAGGTGGCTAGGCTAGTCTTTGGGTAACAGCCACTGATAAGTTTCTACTTGAGTCTTTTTAAGCCTGGTCAGACCAGAACTTGCACCTCATTGGCATAAAGCCCAGGGCCACCTTCCCTCATGGATGAGGCCTGGGAATAGGACTTTTCTAGATAGTTTCTGTATTGGCAGGAAATATGCATGAATAATACACATAGATTATTTGTATTCCTCAATGCCTTTAGTACCAAATACTCATTTTTGAATTGATGATGCATAAAATGTCTATATTTTAAAAAGCAAGTTAGGACTTTTTTTTTTTTTGCTTCTAAAAATGCTCCCTCCCCCTCCTCCTCCCATTTAATTTTCCTCATCCAGGTACTTATTTACATTATGCTATTGGAGCTTTAATAAACAGCATTCATTAAGTACCTGACGCATGCAAAGTACTGTACTAGGGATGGGGACATTTCAGAGAAAAAGTAGGCGGTACCTTAGTGTAGAATCAAGACCATAAGACTTGAAGACATTTGCAGGACTGAATAAACGAGTATATATGTATGTATGTGAAAGAGTGTTGTAAGCTATAAATAAGGAAATAGTCATTAATACTGTTCAGTGGAAACCTGGTGTGTTCTTTTTACAACATGGGTTCTTACCAAGAGGTTCATACCTCTCCTGCTTACTAATGGTTTTGACCTTGAAGCATTTGGGATTTTTGTCTCCCCAGGAATGAAGATTTTGGATTCCTCCTTCCATTCTCTTCTAACTCTAACACTCATAGTCTTGCCCTCAAAGCCCTGCTGCAGGGGAGTCATGGATCATCATTGAGGATTGAACCACCAAAAATATTCTCTGAAAATCTTGTTGATCCATTTTCATAGCTTAACAGTGGGATATTTACCAAGCCCTTCAGAGAAATGGGGGCAAACTGTCAGAACTCAATAATTACTAACAAAGGAATGCCTCTATTTAGATATTTCAAATAATTCGAAAACATTTATTTGTGATGAAGTGACAGGAAACACATCAGGCACTAAAACAGTGGACATTAGGGCTTGTTTTGATTTCCTTCCCCCTTAAAGTATAACCACTTAATGTTAGTAATAGAAGAGATCTTAAAGGTCACTTGTACCCAGATTCAAAGTGAAAGCAGATTGGCCAAATAGTGTTTTGTTTTCTAGTTGACATTCTCGATGAGAGTGAAGAATTTTGCTGAGTTGTCAATATCTTGGGAGAATATCTCTCCTCGCTCTCCTCCCTCTCTCCCCTTCCCCCATCTCTGTCTCTGCCTCTCATATGTATTTTTCCACTTCCAAATTCTCTCCCTTTACCCCACCCCCGACCCTCCACTGAGAAGTGAAGGAAAACCAAACCCTTTACAAATATGTATAATCATGCAAAACCAATTCCCACATTAGCCATGTCTTGGGAGAATTTTCTACCACCAGAATTTCAATGAGTTTAAAGAAGAATGTTTAAATACTGTTATGTGTTATGTTTTGCCTATTCCCAGTTTGTTTTCTCTGAAAAGAGAATGATGCAGAAGGAGAGGAACTGAAATGCTTTGTATCTTCCATTTTTGCCATCCTGCCCCATTCCATACCATCTGAAAAAAGGGGCCTCTCACAGTAGCCATAAACAGCTCCATGTGCTTCTCATATAATACTAGTACAACTTTTGATTTACAGTTTTTATCGGCCTCACACCACTTCAGTAGCCGTGTAATATTGGTGGATAAAGCACTAGGCTTGGATTCAGGAGACCTGGATCCTCATCCTACATTAAACACTAACTAGCTGTGTGATCAAGGGCAAGGCTCTTGGAGCCTCAGTTTCCTTCTGTGTAAAATGGAGAGCATAATACTTTGACTACTTACCTTATAGAATGGTTGTAGAAAAAGTGTTTTGCAAAATGTGTTCCTTATGACTGTTTACCTATGTATTTTATGCCAAGATAGTGGTTGAAATTCTACTAAACTGAAATAAAATCAGATGAGCACTGATTGAATGAACATGAACACCTTCTTCCATCCAGAACGACCACAATGAAGTTTGTTGTTACCCCTTCTATACTGTACTGTTCCCTGAATAGGATCCTCCAGAGATGTTCGTGCAGAATGAAATAAGACACTGACCTCACTCTGGACACTACTGTTAGTGCAACCTAAGCTTGTGTTAGCTTTTTTCCTTATGTCATAGCACACTATCAGATCATACTGAATTTATAATTTTCTACAATCTCCAGGTCTTTCTCCATGTGAACTGTTCCCCTACAGGGACAGTACCTCCCCCATCTTGTACTCGTGCAATTGATGCTTGTAATCAAAGTATAGAACTTTATAGTTTTCTCAATTAAATTTCATTTGATTTGGCTCAGCCCATTGTTCTAGCCTGTTAATATTTATCCTAGGCCTCCCGCAACATGTTAGATGTTTTCTCCCAACTCTTAGTGTTTGGGACCATTGATAAGCATGGCCATCGCTACTCAACTTTGATTGAATTGAATCCATAGTAGTGTTCAAGTCACTGATAAAAATGTTCAACAGAACAGCATGAGATATGGGTACATAGGACAGTCCACTAGGGAACACACTCCAAATAGACACACACATACATACATGTGTGTGTATGTTATGTATTTTTTCTCCCAATTAGCTGAAACAATTTTTTTTAACATTTTAAGAAAAGTTTTGAGATCCAAATTCTGTCCCTCCCTCACCTTCTCCCCTCCCTGAGATGGTAATTAGCTATAGGTTATACGTATGCAATCATGTAAAGTATTTCTATATTAGGCATTTTATACAAGAAGACTTGAATAAAAGAAAACAAATGGAAGAAAGAAGGTGAAAAACAACAGCCTCCGTCTGTGTTCAGTCAGTATCAGTTCTCTCTCTGGAGTCTGATGGTCTGCTTCCTCAGTAGTCCTCTGTCATTGTCTTGGATCACTGTGTTGCTGAGAAGAGCTGAGTTGGGTCATCAAACAATATCGCTGTTCCTGTGTACAGCGTTCTCCTGGTTCTGTTCGCTTTGCTTCATTCAGTTCATCTAAGTCTTTCCAGGTTTTTCTGAGATCATCCTGCTTGTTAAATCTTGTAGCGGAGTGATATTCCATTACAATCACACGTCACAGCTTATTTAGCCATTCCCCAGTGGATGAACATCCTTTTGATGTCCAATTCTTAGCCACCACAGATAAATAGTTTCTTCATAGTTTTATAGCCCTTTAGGTACAGTTCCAGATTGCTCTCTAGAATGGTTGGATCAGTTCACAACTCTGCCAACACTGCTTTAGTCAAATTAACCTTGACTGAGTCAATACTTTTTAAAATTTGGTTGGTCAGTCATTTTTTAGTCACATCCAAATCTTCATGACCCCATTTGGGATTTTCTTGGCAGAGATACTGGAGTGGTTTGATATTTCCTTCTCTAGCTCATTTTACAGATGAGGAAACAGAGGCAGACAAAAATAAGTGACTTTCTCAGAGTCATATAGCTTGTAAGAATCTGAAGTCAAATTTGAATTTGGATCTTCCTGACTCCAGACCAGGCACTCTATCCACTCTGCCACCTAGTTGGACCTAACTGTATTATCATCAAATTAATTTTTTTTCTTTCTTATCCACAGTGATTTTTTGAGAGCCTTTGTCACATGCTGTGTTGAAATACACACATTATAGGTCCACAGAATTCCTTTGATCTGGTCTGGTAATCTTGTCAAATGTTAATTAGCTAATCTGTTATGATTTGTTTTTGTTGAGCCCATGGTAGTGACTGCTGCCACCCATTGCGGGGGAGGGGGATGGAATCCTCTTTAGATAGCTTTCTGTGATCCCAACCTATTTTCACATTCCTGTGCAATACCATTTCTCTATAGTGCACTGTACATAGCCTTTAATAAATGTTGTTAAATTTAATGGAATTACATAATGAATCATCAAATCACAATGCTTGAAAGACCACTTAGGGCATAAAATGACTTCCCCATGGTGTGACTGAATCTCAGAGCATGAATTATTTATAGTCATATAAATCACAGGTATTTGACCTAGTCACCAATTCCAGCTTGGCATGGTTTAACTACAGTAAATCTTGCATTTCAGTAGCAACCCATTTTACTTCCAGGTTGGAGGGTCGTCATTCTCAGCTTGCAATCCTTAATGCAGGCAAGTTTTTGTGGTTTTTGTAGGGGGGTGGGGTAGCATCCTGGGCTCCCACTACAACCCTGATTCTAAATGGTTTTTGTCTTCAAAGCATTCTGATTCCTTGACCTGGTTTCTCACTCTTCTGTGTCTCCTTCAGTGCTTATGTTCACTGTTATCCTATCTAAGTCTCTTTCTGCAAGTGGTTCCTCTCTGCCAACTCTCTTGATATTATTTTAGCCCTTCTCTCCTTCTGCTGTTGCTAGGTGAATTCTCTAACTTTGCCATCCTGGAAACCAATAGACATATTTTTGTCCCAAATCATAGAGTCAAACAGTCTTAGAATTCTAGAAATTAAGGAATCATCCAATCAAATCTTTTATCATAGAACAGAGAAAACGGAATCCTAGGAAAGTTAAAGAAGTTAAATCAATTGCCCATGGTCATACCTTTCAGCAGTAGATTTGTAGCTCAAGCCCACCTCTCTCGACTCTTTGCCCAGGGTCATGTCCCTAATGCCTCTTCCAAGTTTCTAGCTCATCTGTTGCCAGTGTTCCCCCACCCCTTCATTATTTTAATTTCTCAGTCAATTTCTGGTTCCTTACAAAATAAATATTCTCAAAAATGCACATTTTTCACTAATATCTATAAGGTTTCTCTATCATTTGGTCTGAATTCTTTCATAATTTAGGAAGTTCATCATATATTTTTAAAATGGCTTCTGTCTCATCCAGGCCTGAAATGCCACATTGATGGTCATAGGAGCTTTGATTGACTCTGTTTCCACCGTGGGCTAGCCTGCTCTTCCTCAGGTAGCCTTATGTCCACCTCATGCTTTCCTCTCCTCTAGACTTAGAGAGGACACCAGATCACTGTTAGGCCTTTGACCTCTCAGAATACGAGACCTCAGGAGATGTGTCAGTTTTGACCTCCCCAGTGGTGGAGATTATAAACGTTCTTTACCACACTCACCTGATTAGTTTTATCATATTTGCATGAAAGAAATGTTCATATATAGTAGTGTAAATGTTAATATTGTCAGAGAAATTGTGAAGAAAAATATCCATCCATGGAATAATTGCAGGGAATGGGTCCCCCCACCTTTTTTTTCTTGATAGAAGTGCATATGTCTCTCATCCTAATTAAAATTCATCAGTATATTTTGTTTGCCTGATGAAGCAGGAGTGCATTAGAATCTTGTTTTCAACATTTTTCAGGCATAGCAGAGTCTTTACCTCCCCATTTGGGATTTTCTTGACAGAGATACTGGAGTGGTTTGCTATTTCCTTCTCCAGCTTACTTTACAGATGAAGAAACTGCCAGACAGAGCTAAGTGACTTGCCCAGGGTCATACAGCTAATAAGTGTCTGAAGCCAGATTTGAACTCATAAGGATAAGTTTTCCTGACTCCAGGCCTGGCGCTTTATCCACTGCACCACCCAGCTGCCTAACCTGGTTCTAGAACCTTGTTCCAAAAACTCTCCCAACTCCCCCAGACTTATGCCTCACTTGAAAGTGCTCTGTAAATGCCAGCTGTTACCACCATCATCATCCTTGTCTTTGTGAGCTCTGGAGGACAGGGAATGGCATCTTCCTTGCGTGAGTGAGTGAGTGTTCTCTTTGTCACTTGTAATAGGTACTTCTGAGTGTTGCTGTCCTGGCGATAGAGCCTGAACATGGGGGTTGTCCCTTGTTTGGGATGACAGAGCAGGGAGCTGTTTGAAAGTCCCGTGGTTTCCTGTGACTATCTCCTCCAGCCTCTCCATAAACACAGGGTAGGAAATTTCCAGGCTGATGAGTTGTCTGGTTTCTGGGAGGATTTTTTTTTTGCCTCTTTCAGATCTTGTTTTAGGTGGTGTGCTTGCCCATGGTATCTCTATGAAGAAAAATTAGGAACAGGAGAAAAGACGATTACTTGATGCTCAGCTTTTTAATGTATTTGTGTGGTGTGCTAATATTCCCCCACTGGGTGAGGCAGAAGGGTAATAAGTATTTATTAAGTACCTACTGTATGCAATGCATTGTGCTTTATGGATTTGCCTGATTTCATCATTTATTCCATAATACAACCCTGTGAGGTAGATGCTTTTATATCTTCATTTTATGATTGAGGAAACTGAGGCAGGCAGCCATTAAATTATTTGCCCAGGATCTCACAAATGTCAATCCTAGTGGCAGCAAGGATTGAACCCAGTACCTCTGATTCCATATTACACACTTTAGAAACAATAACAGTTGAACTGTCAGCTAAATTTTTCTGAATTAAAAACTCCCCCACAAAAACTTCTATTTTCTTTCAATCGAAATGGTAATGTGCTGTGTGGTCCTGGTTGGGGGCATGTATTCTCTCTAAAACTATTGGGAAATTAGCTAATCTTGTGCCTATCAAGAATTTCCCGGCTTCTTGGGTGGGATAATAGAGATTTGTTCCATGTACTCTTTGAGAACTGCCATTGGGTGATTTGGAAAGCAAACCACTGCTCACTGCTTTGTCTTTCAGGACCTTCCTGGGAATCACCCAAGATTTTGTGAGTTCCCAATTAGCTTTGTTAAAGAACTTAGGTTTCCATCTAAAAGAATAGATAATCAAAGCAGTCTTTACTTTGGGTTGTGTTGTTCCCCGCCCCACCTCTCCCCCCCATTAACAGACTTATCTTCCAAACCATTTAATTTAATTCAAAAAGCACTTGTTGAACACCTAATCTCAGAATTGTGGAAGGTACCTCAGATATCCTACATTCCATCCTAAAGTGCCCTGAGATGTTTGGAGAAGTGGGGAAAGGGAGAGAGAAAAAACACTGAGGGAGGTAGAGACAGAGAGGGAAAGAAGAGAGAGAGAGCTCGCTTCTGATTATGGAAGTCAGGAAAAGTTTTCATCTGAGCAGTATCTGGAAGAATGAGAGCAGTTTGAACCCACAAGGGAAGGTTGTAGAACATTGGAAGGAGGGAGGGAGCAAGCAGTGGAATCAGTGCTGGTCATATTTGAAAATCCAAGATCTTCCTGATTCTAAGTCTGTTGTTTTCACACCAAACCAGGCTATCTCTGTGTGGTCAGAATTAGGGCTGGAAAGACTGGTTGGATTCAGATTGTTGAGGGCCTTGAATGTGTCTAGTTTAAGAATTTGGATTTGATTCAAGTCAGGAACATGGTAGGCAGTCCAATACTCTTCCAATAAATGAATACTCTGTAGCTTGGGTAGTAGGGAATTAAATCAGCCAGGCAACGGGGAGAAGCTGTCCTAAACTTAACAATTAACCACTAAGCATACACAAAACAGAACGTTTTAAACTGGCTGTATAAAAAACATAATAACAAAGATCACTCTTAACTAGACATTATCTGAGAATCTGTGCTCATCCAGGTCTTGTAGGAGATGTGACCTCAGTCTGTAAAAATGGTGATCAAAAACATACGTTTCTCTGTAAAGTTGTTAAATATTCGACATCAGTGTATTAGGATACAACTGCTAGTGTTCTCCATCTCAAACTGCCTTGTAGTTACCTACTTTGTAATTTACTTTTATTTATTCATTTAATAAGTATGCTTTTTGTCAGCTATGTCTGACCCTTTGTGATCCCATTTGGGGTTTTCTTGGCAAAGATGCTGGAGCGGTTTGCCATTTTCTTCTCCAACTCATTTTACTGATGAGGAAACTGAGGCAAACAGGGTTAATGACTTGCTCAGGGTCACTCAGGAAGCTTAGTCTTCCTGATTCCAGGCCCATTACTCTATCCACTGTGCCACTTAGCCGCCCAGTAGGGATGCTGTATATGTTTAAATAATGGAGGCTCTTTAGGAGTTGGGTTAGTTTCATTCTTTGTACTTAGGTCCACAGCACCTAGGACAGTGCCTGGCACATAGTAGGTACCTAACATATACCTATATTAATCATGGCAGGCTGAATGGAACATTTATTGAAGCTTCTCTTCCCCTCTTCCCCCTCCTCCCCCTCCCCATAAGACACAGCGAGAAAAAGAGAGGACAGACCATTTTGCAGTTAGGAAGTCTTCCCTTCTTTCTCCTCTGTTCATTCAACTTTGTTCTCCCATGGTCCTTTTTATTTAGGAACTGTTTTGAGTCATGAAAGCTAATTTTAGTCCTTCAAAATTGTATATAAATATATTCAAGTTTGAGAATTTCCTTCCCATGCCATGCTGGGTCCCTCCCTCCCTCTTCCCCCTTTTAATTTGCTTACGGTGTTTGCCAAAATATCATGTTTTCCACTTGGCTTTTTGGCTTCTGGGCTGCTGACAAGTGCTCAGAGGGTGACTTGCTCGGGAGTTCGCACCTGAAACAAAGAACAAACCTTTGGTACCTCCCTGGTAGGGGGAGAAGGGAGGGCAGCCTTGGAAGCAGCTCCCACTCTGAGTCGTTCCGGGCTTCCTGAGTTAATAACCAAAGCCTGGCTTTGTTTTCCTCCTTGCTCATTTGGTCCCAAGTGTGACTCAGTATTAGGTTTGGTCTTTTAGGCTCTGTGCCTTTGGCTCTTGGAAGGAAGTGAGAGGAATCCGGGGCCCTTCTGGGACCTTTGGAAACTGTAAGAAGGCACGGCTCACTTCACGATGGGAGAGGAGGTATTTCTCATTTTTTTTCCCTTTAGCTAAAGATTTAATGCAGGATTATAATGGATCATATATGTCATTTTGTGGCAAAACTTTTCATGTGTTTGCATCAGGAAGTTAAAATGATACATGTGTTATTTTAGGATCCCAGTCAGAAGATGCCTGTATCTGCTAAGAGAAACTGGAATTATTTTCTAAAGGCAGATACTGTCCTGGAACTGTTTAGCTCTTTAGATTCCCTTTTCCCTCCCCCATCTTTGGTCAGTTTGGTCATTAACTTTCCCAGATGTTTCCAATTTCTGTGTCTTGGTTTTCATATTGTAGGGAGTAATTTAGATTTGCAGTTTGTATAAGGAGTAACTGTTACACCATGTTTCAAAGATGTTTAGCAATTACAGATGTTTGCTTAGCAGACAGAAATTCAGAGCTTGATTTTCAGGTTAGCCCAAGACAGAAGTTCTTGTCTATTGAAAAGAAAAGGATCTGTAGCTTTTTGTTTGGGGGGGACACAGATAATTGGCATGTTCAGTGTGCTTGGAGAAATGCCTGATGAACAGTGACTTGTCCCAGAAGTACTGAAAGCAAGAGAACGTTCATTTCACAGACCGTAGCACTTTCTTTACATCAGTGTATACCAATAGGAGATGATAAATCTGTTTGGTAAGCTCTTTACCCATTACTATTGTTATTTGCTATTAACATAGAGTTTTCCCCATCTATGTGAATTTTTGAAAATTTTTATACCTAAAAGCAGAAGTCTGTCATTTTAAACATGAAACAAAATGCCTTGAGTTGACCACAGAGTTAACTTTTACAGTATGTCATGTGTCTTCCTTGTTCCTGTCTCCTATTTAAAAAAAAAAATGAATGGAATAGGATGGGAACAAGGCAACCTAAGTGGAGTTTCTTTAAAATATTTTATATTTTTATGACTATTGGTATTTTCATAATTTATTATTTGAAAAAGAAAAATGATGTAAGGAATCCTAAATAAATTTTATTTTAATATACCTGTTACCAGTAGAAGAACTTAAAAGTTTTCTAGTGAATTGAAAATTGCTGCTACCTGGGCATGGGAAGTGGGTAGTGCAAAGGGTAAAAGCAAGTTATCTCCTGTAAGTTTTAAGAGGTAACTAAGGATAAAGAATATTAATTTCAAATCAGTCATTGAAAGCCAGTTTTACTCTGCCATGTCAATGGTATTATATGTAAAGAAATTCCCAATCTTCCTTACCTCATTGCCAGGTTTTACTTGCTCTAAGTTTCAAAAAGTAGAAACTAGAAATATATATGTGTATATATATATATATATATATATATATATATATATATATATATATGCAAAATGAGTGTGGTGAATGGTCATTTGGAAAATGAGTGGTAAAAGGATGATTGTGTGATGTCAGTGAAATGTGGAAAAACTTAGCGTGTTTGTCTCCCTGCTTTATTTTGCCTCAACTAGGGCTGACACAACCAAACAAACAGCATCAGATTCCATCCGTCAATCACCAGTGTAGCCATTGGAAAGCATTAGGTTTTAAAGATATCAGCAATTTAAAAGGAGGTGCTGGGGAGATTGATGTACACCATGCATTCTCTTCTAATTTGTAAGACATTAGGTGACTGCTCTTGTTAATGTTAGCATTGCTTTGCAGCTACCAGAGATTAAAAAAAGCAAACTTCTTTCCCTCTTTGGAGTTTTTCCTCCCATTTCTTTCTTATGAGCTGTAAAGAAAGAAAAAAAAAAAGATGCTGCTTAACTCTTCAAAGACTGAGGTAGTGTGGTTTGGTTTGGCAACAGTATTCCATTTGGCGTCCAAGGCTATGTTACTGACATTAACTGTGAGGCCCTGGACAAGTCACTAAACCTGTCTTTGGTCTTTGCAACAATAGTTACTTGCACTATATAACTCACAGAGTTGTATGAAGACAAAATGAGAGAAAATATATACATAAAACCTTTGAAAGTAAGCTTCTGTTATTAATAATAAACTCATTTAAATTAAAGTCGCTGGGTTGCTTTCCCTTGGAAGATGAATTTGAAGTATATTACTAAGGAGAAAAGGAAAATTCTTCTCCTCTTGACATTATACAAAGTGTATAAGGGAAAACGCTGCTTCTTTATCAGTTCACTCTTAAGAAATTGGAGTTGTCCAAGGAAAGGGTATATGTCAAGGGTGGGGAACCTGCGGCCTTCAGGCCACATGTGGCTTTCTAGATCCTTAAGTGCAACCATTTGACTGAATCTAAATTTTACTGAACAATGTGACCTCGAGGCTGCAGGTTCCCCACCTGTGCTATATGTTATTCCAGACACAACTGAGATGGCAATGAATGGATGGTTGAGAAATAGACTGTAATATTAAACACCAAAGATACTTGATTGAAGGACTGGAATGATTGAAATAATTGAGCCTAATTCTTTGTGTTGATCACTGTCAGCTCCTCAAAGAAATTGTAGACTTAATGAGATTAAATATAGAATGATTCAAAAAGAGAAAATTTAAGTTAACCATATCAAGAAAATAGATTCAACTTCTGAATCTTAAAACCTTTCGCTTTGTTGGGAACTGTTTTTGCTTTTAAAAATTGTGTGTGTGTTTAACTGTTACTTGTGCTAGAGATGCTAGACACTCAAATTCCTCATCAATGAAACCGTGATGATGTTTTCATAGGGTTGTTGTGTAGATGATTATAGATTTATATCTGGATCTATCTATCAATTTGCAAAGTACTTCCACAAATCTGAGTTATTAACCTCCATTAATACCCTGTTCCAGAGGTGGGGAACACATGTGGCCCTTCAGGTTCTCAAATGGCCCTTTGACTGAATTAAAAGGATTTGTTTTGTAAAACTCCTACTTGATCAAAAGGCTGCACCCCAGGACCTGGAGGCCACAGATTCCTCAGCCCTGCCCCACTCTAATACTTCATTATTGTATCATAAATTACAGTAATGTTAACGATGACATTTTAAGTAGTAGCAGCTAGCATTTGTAGAGCTCTCTAAGACTGGCAAAACCTCTTGTGTATATTATCATCTCTTTATATTCTGTGAAGTAGATGCTGTCATTGCCTCCATTTTATATTTGAGTCAAACAGGTGAAATGATTTGCCCCAGAGTCACACAGTGTCTGAGGCTGGATTTGAATTCGGATCTTCGTAACTCCATGTCCAGCACTCTTCCCACTGGGTCACCTATCCATACATACATACATACCTCCAGAGACTACTTCCCCTTCACTCTCATCCTTCTTGTGCTCAACTCCTTTCCCCCCTCGTTGTTAGAAGGGGGATTCAATGGCTGGAGTTGGAGTGGAAAATGGAGTGTCAGTGTGTTGGGATATGTCTGTGGTGTATCAAAATTTAAAAAATCAACCAAGTTTTTTGAAGAAAATAAATCAATTTAAGTGAGAGGATCCATAACAGTGGTATCATAAATTTATTCTTCATTAAAAAGACCATCAGGTCATTTCATTTCATTTCACGTAATCAGCCTGAGTGAAGATAAACTCTTACAGAAGCCTTTCACCATATAATGTCCTTGGCTTCTGTGATTGACAGCCCAGTCATGACTCGACAAGTGACATAGTTTAATTAGCTGTGGAACCAGGATTGGAATCTTAGCTCTGGCTCTAAACTTGTGATCATGAGCAAGTCACCTAACCGTGAGCTTCAGTTCCTTTGTATGTAAAATAAGGAATACTCTGCTGTATCAATACTCTGGGTGATTGTGAGAAAAATGCTTTGTAAATTCTTGGAGGCATGTTACTGCTGACATGTGATCCCTGGGAATACTTATCTGTCACCCCCCATTTTTCTGTTAGGAACTGGGCAGGTCATGTTTGGAGAAGAGATTTGGGGAATTAAGATTTAAACTATTTGTGTTTCACCTAGTTTTGGTGAGGCAGGTTTAGAACCATAGAAAACTGATGTAATTCTTCATTCTCTTTTGATCTGGTAAGCATTTTCACCCATCAACGATTTTAATTCTTTATGCTCCATTTGTTTCTGGAGCATCTGCTTGGTCTGCCCTGATGATTTGAGCTTTCGACGTGCATCTTGGTGTCTTCCTCATTCCCCTCCCTCCCTCCCCCTTAGACTTTCTTCCTCTCCCCTCTATTCCTCCCCTCTCTTGTACTTTCTCTTTGTCATTGTCTGCTTTTTCTCTCTTTCAGCATGCTCTCAGATTTCTCCGAAATCCCTTAGGTGGCATTTGTAAAATTAGCGAAATGGATCATGGAAGAATTCCTAACAAACCATCTTAAAATTTTAGATTACATCGTAGCTCAAGGTCTTCAGTGCAATCCGACTTTTGCATTCCCTGGCATTTGTGGAAATGGAGATAATTGTAGTATTTGTAAATTAGCACTTTTTTTTTTAAGGAGTATCACATGTGCTCAGATCTTGAAAGGCAACATATAGGTGACAGTTTTATACAGCAAATAGGTAACTACGAATATCTGTATAGCATGCCTGTATAATATTATCTGTATAATATGCCTGTTTATAATATCCTAGGGCAAGGGTTCTTAACCTTTTGTTATGTCATGGACCCTTTTGGAAGTCTGGCAATGCTTTTGGACCTCTTTCCAGATTAATGTTTTTAACTGTATAAAATATATAGGATTAGAAAAAAACAATTATATTAAAATAGCTACCAATTTAAGAAGAAATAATAATTCATGGATCCCCTGTGAAGAAATCCTGGCCTAGAGGATACTTTTCAATGAATAAGCAGGATGTAGATGCCACTTCTCAGATTAGGATCCTAGGATCCCTTCAGTTTTCTATATAATCATTGCAGAAATTATCTAAGAATATCTAAAACCCTAGATCCTATGTTGAGTTTTTTGACTAATGGTAAAGAGGGGAGGAAGAACTTCTAGATAAGAACCTAAAATGGATTTTTATGGTTAAATGAACTGTCAAAAGGAATCTAGTGTGGTGGGGAGGTAGTCCTCTATTTCCAGGTCATGAAAATGGTCTTGTAGCACATGGCATCATTAAGCTTGTGTGCAATACAATAGTCTGTTTAAGGCAGTCAACTTTAGGATTTTTCTGACATGGACTGAACACTGAAAATAGATATTAAAATGACTATGAGTGGTTAATAAGTTGGGATATCCTGAGAAACACTCATTCAAGTACCTATTAACAGAATAGAAAACAAAAATGATGAAGGGAAAGTTGCAGAAACTGGAAGTCATTTAGCATGGTGGAAAGAGGAGTTAAGGTTCAACTTAAAAAGTTTTAATTGACAGATTATTTTTTAGCAATGCAGATAAACACAAACAGGCCCCCAAATATTTCTTCTTTGTACAATTGAGAAAGACAACACCAGTGGATGATTTGGGGACGTGATGGAACACTGTGTGCTTTAACTTTAACAAGATTAAAGACTCCATTGTCTTTGAACTGAGTTTTGTGGCTTGTTAGTGAGGTCTATGTTGCCCTTCTGGATCGGCTTTCTTTATTCTGTGTGATGTACACGTCTTTCCAAGTTGAATTCTTCACCTCTGTCAGTTCCTCATGGAAAAACGGTAGTTCATTTTTGCCATACATTACAAGTTTTTCAACCCTTCTTCAAATGTTAGGCACATAGATTTTGTTTTCAACTTTTGGCTGTCATAGTGTTGCTTGTTTTGGGGCAGATAATACTTTTCTTCCTCTCCTTAATCTTTTTTAGGATCTAAATCTCAGTGGGTTCAGACATAGATGCATAATTGTTAAATATAAGGTAGGTGGTTTGAGGAGGGTGTTAGCATTTGGGGAGTAGAGGGATGAGGAATGAGAAATGGTGAAGACGGTGCCTGAACTTTGTCTTAAAAGAAGAAAGGGACTTGTTTGAAAAATTTTGTAGCTTTTCTTACATAATTCCAACAATTGTTGACTGTTACACAACTCTGACAACAAATTAACATGTATGTCTCCCCACATCTTTTTCTTCATACCACACCTTCTGAAACGGTCTCCCATGGTTCCCTGAGCTCTCTATGCCCACCCTTCCTTATCGTGTAGTACAATTCTGTTTGTTCTGCCACATGCCCACCACTGGGCACATGTTTTGTTTTCAGTTTTTTGTTAGTATCAGTGCTCCTTCTATGAGTATTTTTGTATGTATTCATTCAACATAACTCCAGGATATGAAGGATTCTTATATGGAAAATAAAGGGCCAGCTGTTCTTCACTTCCTTTGGGGATGAAAAGGAGTAAGGTTTAACTTGCAGCATATCTGTGTCTCAACAGAGACAGACTTCCTGATGTTGAAGGTTGAAAAATACCAGGATGTGACAATAGGGAAGATGTGGGAACTCTTCCTGAAAATCCCCAAGAAGAATGACCTGGATAACTTTTGGTACATGATTACGTAAAGGTCACAGATAGGCCAAGGTAGAGGGCTAGACTGGATAAGCCTGAGGCATCTTTTTTTTTCATTAATGTCATCTATCATCATCATTTCTATTGTCAGCAGCAGTTTTTCTAAATTAAATTGTATTTTTTTTTAATCAGAAAAAAATCCACCTTTTTCCCTTCTCATTCTTCTCACCCAGAGGTGAAAAAGGAAGTAAAACAAAACCCCCATTATAGGGATTCTCAAGCAGGATGCATCTCCATTATCTTTATACAAAAAGAAGTCTAGATATTTCACCCTGCATGGTCTGTTACCTCTAACTAGACCTTAGATAAGCCTCATTGGCTAGGATAGTGTCAGTGGCATTAAGCTTAGCATCAGGGTTTTTTGTTTTAGATATTTGTGAAAAGTAAAGTCCATCCTCAGAAATACTCTCAGAAATTTTCATTCTAAATGGACAATATTGAAATAGATTCACAAAGAATAAGTGAATAAAAGATTTAATAATACATAAACATGCAGAGCAGTATATTCTTCTCCCAAGCAGAGAGCAAGATAGAATATTAAAAATTAAAGAAATCCCCATGAAAAATATTTGTCATAAATATTGGGTGTCCCAAAATCCTTAGTGCAATTTTAAAGCTTAGATGCTTAATATGCTTACAGATATTAAGACTTAATGCTTTTAAACTTAGTTTTAAACTGAACTAAGACTTTTGGGACACCCTGTATGCAGAACTATAAAAGTTTGCCCGATGTTTTCTCTGTATAGACACAGAATCTGAAGCCACCTGGCCCAGAAGAAGAGAGAATGGGGATGTTATTTGTTTTGAGGAAGAAAAGACAAAAACCTGGGGAGAGGGCGTGTAAAGCAGGTTATATTAGCAATCACATTACCATTGTGTTTTACAACTGGAAGGGGCTTTGGCATTCACTTCTATGTTGAACACTAAGATATTTTCAGACAATATTAGCTAACATGTTAGCTAACATTGGAGTCTAAGACTGTCTAAATAATGTCCCCTTTGTCCTCTATGTTTTATAATCTAGGTAAATAAGCTCCTTGGGGGTTGAGAGAATGTGGTCTTTCTATATTGAGCATTTAGCACAGGTCCTGGCATATACTCACATGATAAACATTTATTGATTATGATTCACAAAACTCTTAGATATGAAGTTTTAATCTAAACGTGTAAGAAAACAACTGTTTCCTCATTTGTAAAATGGGGATAGTAGCTGTACCTACCTCCCAGACTGCATATAAGGATAAAAGGAGATAATATTTGAAAATCACTTTGAAAATCTTGGAGCACTTTTATTTTTAATTGAAAATTATAAAGAACTGAAGAATTAGGCAACTAGAAAATCTAATTGCTGAACAGGTGAATATGAAATGATGCTTAGAGAGGAATTTTAATCATATATGAGGGTTGCTACTTTCTCATTTTTCATGACTTGGTTAAGATTCTCTTCATGTAGAATCTTAAATTTTTATTTCATGTAACAGAGGGAGATAGAGAATGTGGTTAAGCCATTTCTCATGAGCAATGAACCATTCGTATTTTGAAGCAAGATGGTATTTGATGTGCATTTTCATATAATTTTGTAGTTGTCTTTGTGGTAGGAACAGAAATAGCCCAATGATCTAGACTTGGACTTTGATAAAAATGTTTCTGAATATTTGATTTACAAAGTGCTTACTGGCTTTTGGAGGAGAGATGGGAGGGAGAGAGAATTTGGAACTCAAATTTTTTTTTTAGAAAAGGTTATTCATATTGTTTTTACATGTAATTTTATGAGTAAAAATAAAGTATTATTAAAATAGATATTTGATTTAAATAGTTGAAAAGGACTTAAATTTGCATACTTATCCAGTCATCTGGAATATGAACAAATGAACACCCTTAAGTAAATGATGCTTTTTGTCCTATGTGGGGTCAGTGCTTTTTAGTGAGTTTCAGCCAGGGCCCATCTTAGATCAGCCTTATAAGTAAAAAAACAGCTTTGTTTACAGCTTGGAAGGCGAAGT
>CM053771.1:379171725-379190127 GCA_028658325.1 Potorous gilbertii
ATATTAGAGTGGTTTGTCATTTCCTTCTTTAGTTGAGGCAAACAGAGGTTAAGTGACTTGGCCAGTATCACACAGCTATGTGTCTGAGGCCAAATTTGAACTCAGGCTTTCCTGACTCCAGGTCCAGCAGTCTATCCACTGAGCCATCTAGCAACTCCTTAACTACTTCTGGGAAGCAGTAAAAGCAAAAAAAAAAAAAAAAAAATGAAGGCAGTAGAAACAGACTATGCATTCAAGCATTTAGCTTATATGAGAGAAGGGAGCTGTCATAGTATAGTAACAAAAGAAGGGCAGAATTTAATACAGTGTATTTTTCTGAGATATTTTGGGTATCAGGGAAACTGGCATTTTGAATGATTGCAAGCCTTGAGTATTATTAATAATCTGAAAATTAATTTTTAAGCTTAAATTTATTTTTGCTGCTGTTGAGATCAGAATTATACTTTAGATGAACTTTTTAGTGCTTCAATAGGAAATAATAGAAATGCTGCTAATCAGGTTTTTAGGTCATTTTTATTCTATAATGCATTCTTACAAATGCATTTTTCTTTTACAGGGTAAGGAGTTTTATTTTAAAAGATGGAAATTGACTTTTATTGTAGAAGATCATTGATTGGACTGTAGCATTATGAAATTCTAGCATTAAAAATGACTTTAGAGGTGCTTTAGTCAACCTCTACTGGTATTAATTTGGAAGGTCCAGATCGAGGGCAATAAATATATGGTTTCTAAGGTCAGTTTCAGGGTAAGTCAAAGAAATCCTTTCATTTAAGTAACAGAACATTCCATTGAGCAGAAACTTGGTTCCTGCTTTTTCTGTTTGTTCAGTCTCCTCCCTAGGAGGATGTATACTTCTTTCCCTTGCTTCCTCAGTCAGTTAAAAGCTCGTCCTAGAAATTACAGCATATGTATGCATTCACTGAGGATTTCTCTTTTTTAGTAACAAAAAAAGTATAGATCAAGTTGGTACCCCAAAAAAGACATATGACGATGCATATCCCTCTCTTTGCAGAAATGGGAGGTCAGTTGTTAAGGAATATGTCAGACTGGGTTGATGTATTTGTTGATTTTGTTGAAAAAATTATTTTCTTTTTAAAAAATTCATTTTTTTAAGGGATAGCTCTATGGGAGAGAGAAGAATGATTATATATATATATCTATCTATAAATATATACACACATGTGAATGTGTCTGTGTGTATATCTATCTTTCTATCTACATGTATGTGTATATATGTGAGTGTACACACACACACACACTTGCCGAGATAGTAAATGGGAGAATTAGGATGATGCCCTACTACCTGACAGGAAAATAAAAGATAGCAATAAAATTCTTTAAAATAAATTCAGAAAATTTCCATTCTAACTCTTCCATTTGCTGTCTTGGCAAGTCATTCATCCCATCCAGGCCTCAGTTTTCATGTCAGTAAAATGAAGGAGTTGGACCCAATGGCTTTCTTATCGCTAATCCTATGATCTCTAGCAACAGATTTTAATAATAATCCATATTGATTCTAGATGTAAAATATATCACTTTCAGAGTTAGTAATTTAGAGATAAAATTGGTGAGAATAATTTTTGAGGGAAAATTCTTTATTAACTGTAAAATCACAAATACAGACTCTCTTATTTACACATATGTCCACATACATGTATCCCCATATACATGCATGCACACATGCATGTGCACACATACAGAGACACAGACACAGGTTTGCCCCAGATAGTAAAAGAACAATGTTACTGGGTAGATTCTGTAGAGAAAATTTATGGAAAAGTTCACGGGGATGGCAGAATGGGGAGAGAGCCCCATCTGTGTTGGTGAAGGGAGTAGGTTGTGTGTGTGTGTGTATCACACACATCTTAAAGGCCCATCAGTGTCCTTTATTTTATAGTGGAAATCACACACATGCCATCTCCATACACAGTGCCCCCACATTCTTCGTGTAGTTGTAAGCTCTAATAGCTATGAGTACTCCTTGCTGTTTCTTTCACAGAAAAAGGTATCTGAAGCCAATCAGGGTCAGAGTGGTGGCAGGAAGTGAGTCCTTATAGCTTGCTTCTGACATGAGAAGAGGGCACATTTGTGAAATCATCTTCCTGAGAGCCATGTCTGCAAGAGTTTTAAAGCACTTGTACCATGTATGCAAGGTCATTCAGGAAATGTTGATTTGGTTCTGGTGTTGACCTTGATGTCTTACTTAAAGTTCTGTCTAGCACACCAATGGTTTTCTGTTGTTTCTCCTAATTTTCTCTTGTGGTCTCTCTTGTAGACCTTGATTGCCAAGTTGTACCTTATATTGACCTGACCCTCTTGCTGATAGTGGCAGAGTAGACTAGTGGATGTATTACAAATAAATACTATTGGCATGGTTTTTAATCATAGGGTATCTATTGAGAATATAACTGCAACTTCTTCACTTTTAAAAACAGTAATGGTAGGCTAGAATAAGAAAAGTGGTGGGTGTTTGATTGTGTTTCTGAAAGATGGAACACGCAGCTTATTGTACAAAGACCATGGATGTGTTGTCAAACACTGTTAGGGCCCATCTTAAAGGCCCATCAGTGTCCTTTATTTTGCTGTGGAAAACTCATTTCTAGTATCTACAAATAGCCTACAGGCTGTAACATTTGTTTAAAATCTGTATTTAAGTGAGATTGGGCTACTGGCAACTGTGATATGAGCTTCCAGGATTCTGGATTTTTTTTCCTCTCTGTGGATTTGTCTTCTTCCTATATATGTGATATTTTAATTTTCATTTTGAATTGCAAGTGTGATTTAAATTTGCTCCCCCTTAAAAACGTTCTGTCGTGGGTGCTCTTACTGTTTAGAGTACTTGTGATCACATAGATTTGACCTGACTTTGTCAGCATCCTGGTCTCATAAAAATGCAGAACCGGTAGCCAGAATTAAAACTGATCCCTGGTCCTTTGGAACAGGAATTCTTTACATTTGAAAGGGTTATGGTTTTCATGCACTGACTTTTCTACCCTGCAAGTAGCAACTTCTTTATTTTAATATAAAATAAAGCATTATTTCTGGTACTTTTTGAAATCATTTGATGATTATCTGTCCTGATAGAGATATTACTAGCTAGAAAATTGAATTCAAAGAAGAAACTTACTCAGTTAAAACAACATGCAAACTTGTTTTTTTTTTTTTAATACATCTGGGAGGAACACTGAAGGAGACAGGTTTATTATTTAAATAATATTCCTTATATCTTCTCCTTTCTCAGAGATGATTAAATAATATAATTGTGCATCACTTTGGGTGGTTTTGAGTTATTTTTGGTTGGTTAGTTTTGGTCTAGACCTGTGATTTTATCTGTGTAGAGGACTCTGTAGTGTGGAAATTCTTTCCACTGATGCCAGTCAGAAATTCATCAGTCAACTTACAGTCTAGGAGAGTGGCGTGGGGCACTAGGAGGTTGAGTGACTTGCTAGTTGTAGCTAGTATGTGCAGGTTTTTCTGGCTCAGTGTTGTGCTGCTTAGCCTGTATTCTTCTTAACCAGATCCAAATCATGTCCACTGCACTCTGACCATCTTCCTATCCGCCCTGTTCCACCCTCGCATCAGAACTCAAACTCTGTCCCAGAGACCTTGCCCCCAAGCCATCTTTCTAGTTTCCCTCCCTCTAGACCTCAGAATCCTCTCTGCTTGGACCTTGGGCTGTCATTGGTGAGCTTTCATCCTGTCTTTCCAGTGCTATAGTACATATACTTCCTTCCCCCACTTTCTACCTGCCTCTTGTCTTCTCTCATTCGTGTGTAAGCTCCTGGAGGTTAGGGCTGTCTTGTTGGTTTATGACTGTGTCTCCAACAAAGTACCTGGTACATAGTAAGTGCTTGTAAGATATTTTCATGCCTTCCCTCCCTCCCTTCCTCCCTCCCTACCTTCCTTCCTTCCTTTCTTCCTTCCTGTCAGTTTTTTTAAAGGATTGATAGGGATTAAAAATAAAAGAAGGGAATAACTTGAAAGTAGGGCAGAGCCTTGTTGGGTAATAAGTAGGTTGTATTCCAGTCTGGTGATTAATGTGTGTATAGGAGTAATCAAGAGTGACAGTCCATTTGTATACCTGTCAGTTTATTCTCTCTCCCTTCCTTGCCAAGTCAAGCAAGAATTTGTCATTTGGTTTGTAGATGGCGAAGACGGATGTAAGCAAGCATTCAGTGAGGTTTTTACTTGTCGTACAGGGAGGAGGAGAAGAGTCTGGTTAAGGCATTCTCTTCCTTCCCTTGCAGCACTAAATGACTCTAGCTGGATTCATTCCTTTGGGAATTTCCTGGAAGGTGAGAAAGGAGGTTTTCTGAGAGACTTCTCATAAAATGCTTCTTTGTATGTCATGTTTTCATGTCAAGGGACCCTTTGATCAAAGGGAAATATACAGGAATCTCCTCCTCCCATTCTGCTTTGCCAGCAGAGAGTTAAAGCTATGTGGTCTACATCAGGGGTACCCAGGCCTGTTTCTCGCTTGTTTCCCCTGAAGGTCTGCCATTTTCCTACATGCTGCTGTCTGTGAGTTGCTAGGGTGGCATTATACCTCTAACTCCTCCCTTTTAAAATTAATATTCAGTTGCCCCTGAGTCAAGTGAAACCAGACTTGGGCCAGTAAAGCACTAGGGGAAGGTAAGTCAAAGTTTCTGCATATTGTTTTTATTCTGAATACTGGGAGAGGGAGAGGCTTGGACTGTCTTCGAAGACATTTATGAATTTATTTAGTGTTCTGTGGAATAAGCCCCACTTTTTTTTTTTTACTTTTAGATGGGATAGAAGAGGGGAACAGTACTATTGTACTCTGCTGTCCTTGGAAGCTCTGACAGATGGCCTTCAGGCAGTTCAGCCTTGTGGTCAGCAGAGTGCCTGGCATGTAGTTGGTGCTTACTAAATGTTTACATCAGTAATCTTGATTGATTGATAGAAAGGGATGGAGAGCAGAGGCAGTGTGGTATAAGACACTGGTGGTTTTGAGTTTTCCCTCCTTCCTTGTTAATTACCATCACATAACAAAATCATTGCCAGTGAGGAATGCCTGACAGGCAGAGTGGTGTAGTGGATAAAGGTCTGGTGGGCCTAGAAGCATGGAAATGGGACAAAAAGTATTGAATTTAGACTCAGAAGACTGATTCAGATCCTAGCTCAGGCACTGGCTAACTTTGTGATCATGGGGGAAATCACTTAATCTTTCTGAGGCTCAGTTTCCAGGTAATTTGTAAAATGGGATAAATTCATATTTACCAAATTTCACATTTCAAAAATTACAGAAACTCCCAATGAGGAAACTCCCTCCACTGATGTAGATCTGTACTCAGTCTGCAGCTTCTATTGTCTTAGAGAGGTAGTTGCCTGGGGGTCATGGAGGCTACTTGCCCAGGGTCATACCACCAGGATGTGTCACTGGCAGAGCTAGACATAGATTTTCCTAACTCCCAGGCCAGTTTTTTTTTTATCTACCATGCCGTGTGCTGCATTTAGAGGCAATAACCCCTGAAATACCTACTTCAAAGAGTTACTGTGAAGAAAGTCCTCTGTAAATTTTGCTGTGTGATCCTAGGTCAGTCACTTATCCTCCATTTTCTTCAGTTTCCTCATCTGTAAAATCAGGATATTAAAAGCCCCTACCTATCTTGTATATAACATGACTAAATAATGTCTTGGTAAGTGATTGCCTTGCTGTTGCTTGAATACTTTGAATGGGAGGGAACTCACCACCACTGAGATAACCCATTTCATTTATGTAGCTCTTACCTATTAAGAAGATTTTCCTGATTTCCAGCCTCAGTTTGCCTCTTTGCTTCTTGTTCTGTCCTATGAGGCCAAGCAGAGTAAGGCTGATATCCTTTCATGTGAAAACCCCACATACTCGAAGACAGTTCTCATGGCCCTCCTGAATCTTTTGGCAGGATGGCCCTTTTGATGAGAAAAGGCAGGTAAGACTCCAGAGCCAGAAGTCACAGCTCCCCTTGATGATGTTTGCTGCGTGGCCATTAGAAACTGTTGGTCTGACACATTAGGAATAGCTTCGTTGCTCACCTAGACTAGATGTATGTGACTGTGGTTGAGTGCATGGACACACTTGCTGTTTCTGTGGGAAATTTGAGTTTTGGGGACGTACCGGTTGTTTTAGTGAGCACTGGGACAACTGTAAAGAACTTAAGACATGGGTGGGGGGGTAGGTAGGTACAGTGGCTTGTAATGAGGTTAGACTATTGGGGCTAGGGCAACTCTATTAGGAATCAATCAATATGAGGATATTTCTGTCCCTCCATAGACATTAAACTTGGAAATTTAAACGAGATTCATCACCTATCTTTGCCATAACCCAGGGAGTGCTTCAGACACTGATAATTGTTCAACAAACGTGTTGGGAAAGGCAAGTGCTTTACTTTATGCTAACGTCAAATGGTCCAGTTTGGTTCTGCAGAGAAGTGCATCAGATGTATGCAGGTACGGCAAGTATTAGGTAAGGTTGCAAATGTGGAGTGATGCCAGACTCTGAAGTATCCTAAGTGCTAGGCAGAGAAGTTTGGATTTTACCTGAGAAATAGATTTCAGGATAGTGAAACCTGAATGGGGCCCTGTTCTGCTACTTATTGGCTGTGTGACCATAATTTCGTCTCCCAGAATTTCACTTTTCTTCTTTGTATCTTTGGAGATAATGATACTTGTAGTACTTACCTATAAGGTCAACCCATTGTAGACCTTCATGTGCCATGTAAATGTGAGTTGTTATTTAAGAGCTCATGATGCCCGGTAGGGGAAGAGTGGAAGTGGGATGACCTTCTAAGAGGCCATTATCGAGTCCAGACTTGTATTAGGGTGGTGGCAATGAAAACAGAGAGGGAGGGGATGAATGCCAAAGAGGTTATGGAGGAAGAACTGGTAGGATTGCCTATTGATTTTAGTTGTAAGAAAGCCAGAAGAGTCACAGATAATACAAAGTTGTGAACCTGACATGGAATAGATGACAAATACAAGAACTGGGATGAAGAGCTTTGGGGACATCAGAGGAAGCAGGTTTGGGGAGGTGTAAAGGCAGTCACACTGGCATACCCAGGATGGGTCCCAGCACAGGTTCTTGGTTTTGCGTTACTAGGAAAGATAGCTGCTTAAGGGGTCAGCAGTCCTTTTTAGTTACATTCAGAAAATACAGAGAAAGTAAAGATAAAATATAAGCAGAGAAATAACGACCAAAAGACACGACTCTGCTGCCTGAATCAAAGCAGGATTGCTACATACTTTACATACATCCCTAGATTGAGAGAGCAATCGGGGCAGGGGGTGGAAGGGATGGGATCTGAACCTATGACCCCTCAACTTCTTGGCTAGGGAATCAAAGATCCTTCTCATAAGCGAACCACATGCACCCCGCCACCCCAAGCAAAACACCAGCCTCCCACTATATATAACAAAGACTTGGCTCCTGATTGGCCCAGAGTCAGTAGGCACGAAACCTACGTGACTCAGCATAGCTGTGAACTATCAGGGTTCCAAGGAGATTGTGCCTTCAGATGCTCACAATATTGCCTGGGCCTGGGAAATTGAACTCCAAAAAGAAAACCACAAAAAAATCCCACTTTGTTGGGAAATTGGTAGGAAGTACAGTTAGAGGTGTCCTGTGGACACTTGGAACAAGTCTGGAGCTTGTGGAAGCAACCAAGGCCTGGAGATAGGGATTTGGCAGTCAACTGTGTTAAAGTCTTAGTGATGTATGAGATTGCCAGATTAAATTTTATAGAGAGGAGAGAAGAGAAGGAGGAGGGGACATAACCCGAGCGGGGAGGGGAAGCCACTTCAAAGGTTTAAGAAGAGAGTAGAAAGTCAGTGATAGAGAAAAAGAATCAGAGAGATAGAAGTGATTTGTATCTTTGAAGTCAAAGAGGAAAATTATCCACAAAAAGGAAAAGAGGATTCACAATATCATCTTCTAAGAATTGAAAAGACAATTGAATTTGATAATTAAAAATTCACCAATGATTTTCTGAAAAATCACTTTTAGGAAACAGATAGTGAAAGGTTTCCGATTTGGCCAAAGTTGAGAAAATAAATGGTGAGAAAGTGGAAACTGTTGTAGACATATCACCTCCTCCCAAAAAAGAGGTGGGGAGATATGACAGTGTGTGGATGAAGCAAAGGAAAGGCTCTTTTAGTTGTTTGTGTGCATTTGGGGGGGGGGGGTGGACACTCAGTCTGTGGGCAGATGGAAAGGAGTCATTCAAGAGGGAGACACTAAAGTTGTTCAGGTGGAGATGTCTGTGCCCTCACAAGGGGAAGTAGGATATGAAGCAACAGATTAAAGCTTGTGCTTTTATGTCTTTCTCAGGAGAAGTATGTGAATATGGTAGACATATCCTAATGGTCTCTTATTCTGTTAGACTAATGAACTGGGATGTCAGTAATGTAAAGGAGCTCACTTTGTTACCATAGAAATAGAAAATGCTCTTCTAGGACAAAATAGTACCTTGTTTGTCTTACCTTTGTATCCACCCAACCCCAGCACAGTACATTGACTATAGTAAGTTCTTTTATTTTTAATGATTATTTGTTTATTTTTAACTTTTTAAAAAAAATTTGAGTTCCAAATCATCCCCTTTTCTCTAGACCCTGCCCCAGTCACTGAGAAAGTATGCAATGTGGTGTCATTTATACATATGAAATAATGTAAAGCATATTTCCATATCAGTCACGTTGAAAAAAGGGAGAAAATTATACTTCAGTTTGTCCTCAGAGTTCATCCGTCCTTTCTCTGGAGGTGGATATCATTTTTCGTCATGAGTTCTTCATGACTGTCTTGGACAATTGTATTGGTCAGAGCAGCTAAATCTGTTACAGTTGCTCATCGTTACAGTGTTGTTGTTACTATGTATCCTGATCTGATTCTGCTTACTTTGCTTTATATCAGTTCATACAGGTCTTCCAAAATTTTTCTGAAGCCACTGTTCATTTCATATAGCTCAACAGTATCCCATCACCATCATATTTTACAACTTGTTCATCCGTTCCCCAGTTGACAGGCATCCCCTCAGTTTTCAGTTCTTTGCAACCACAAAAAGAAATACTATAAATATCTTTGTATAAATAGGTCATTTTCTCTTTTATTTGATCTCTTTGGGATATCAACTGTAGTAGTTTCTTAATAAATAGTTGTTCTATATTTCTGAATTAAATTTCAGAAAAATCACCCCAAAAAAGTATAAGCTGAGAACTGATTGTTTTAGATCAGCCAGCAGATAAGAGCATAAAGCATTGGATGTTTAAATTTTTATAGAAAATGAAAAAAATCATTCCTTGATGACCAAATGATGGCTGTTAACATTTCCTTGAAACTTTTGCCTTTGTTTTTGCTCTGCTTGATGAAATACAAACTTTAAAAAGAGACAAGAAACTTCTTCTGCTGTTAGAACCAAATGGATTGTAAGTGGAACTTTTCGAAATTCCATCGCAGATAATATTTTAAAAGATGACCCTAAGGTGGCCAGCCTTTTTCTAGATTTGACTCTATGACAAACTTAGATCAAAGTCCTTCTTCTCTCACCATTCCAGAATTTGAAAAGGATTTTTGTATGCATGTTCAGTAGTAATTAAGGGTTGAATATTACTTTGTTTCATTTTTTTTTTAAGTCAAACTCAGTCTCATAGCACCAAATCAAAATGCCACCATGTAAAATGTACGGGATGAATCTTTGGCAAAGTATTTTTAAAAATTCATGAAAGGTTGAAAATTTGAATTACCTACTTTCCATGATTTATTCAGATTTAATGTCCATTTTTACCCGGGGAATACAAGGACATTTTTCTGATTTGAAATGGGGTTATAAATCATTATCATTTAAAGGGAAACTCCTCTGGTCCTGGATTCACGAGTGACACATTAATTTTGTTTCCTCTCTTTCATTCATGGGTTTTCTTTGTTCAGAGAGATTTTTATACAACTTGTTAGATTTATGACTTGCTGGCTGAGCTTTGGGTGTAGTCTGTGAGTTTTCTTATACTATCTCCCCTGTATCTATAGAAACTATGATTGGAAATTAAGTAAGAATCAGTAAAAAGTTGGTAGCCAAAGAAAAAGGACCTCACCTTTTCTGCCTTCACTTTTATGATGAATAAAATGAGCTCTAAGAAATGCCTGTTTGCACAGTAGCATCCTTAGGCAAGACACTGTTTAATACTCCTTGTAGTTGATTCAGTTATAGTTGGTGATAATAGAATTAGCTTTAAGTTTGAAAAAGGAAAATTAACTCATAGTTAGTGAACATATTTTAATATAATTTAGTAGTTGAAAATGTGAAGAGATTCCAAGACTTAGTAGATAGAGAGTAGGCCTCAGTCAGAAAGACCTGTATTCAAGTACTGTCTCTGTTACTACAGACTGGTCAAATTGTTTAATTTCTCAGTGCCTCAGGTAACTTCCTACTATGATATGTTGATGAATAAATATCAATTTACATTGGTAGAGGGAGTTTCCTCACTGGGAGTCCCTTAAACTCTGGAGTACAGCCTGAACCAGATTAAAATGTAATTGGGAAATGTTTAACAAAATTAATAAAAATACAATACAACATGGTATCATTTCAGTGTTATCAGACTCTTAATGACCCCATTTGGAGTTTTCTTGTCAAAAATACTGGAGTAATTTGCCATTTCCTTCTCCAGATCATTCTACACATTAGGAAATTGAGGCAAACAGGGTTAAGTGACTTGCCCAGGGTCATACCACTAGTGTCTAAGGCCACATCAGATCTTCCTGACACCAGATTCTATGTTCTATTCACTGTGTCACCTAGCTTCTTGTTGAACACATTTTCTTTTTTGAATCATTTTATTTGTTTTCAGTGAGCTACAGTCACTTCCATGTATCTTAGATGTTTGATTGCTTTTCTATATGCACCTGGAGGCATCTATTTCTATTTGAGTTTGACCATAGTCTTATAATGTCAGAATCAAAAATCTGGTTTAAAAAAAAAAGATAGTGATATGGAAATCAAAGAAGCTTTTTACGAATTGGTAATTTAACACAAGCTTAATTAATCTAAATTTTGAAAATTGATCTTTAACCTAAAATATGAAAACTGTACCTATTTCTTTTCAAGTGGTTTATTTAGATGGACAATCAACATTAATAAAGTATGTTGACAAAGAAAAGAAATAAATAATGCCTAAAACCAAAATTATATTTACAATATGATATAATATAGTAATAAAATTATATTTTAAATTCAGATCCTTGTCCAATTCTGTATCACTATAATTCAGAAATTTGTATATAATAAATATCAGGCAGTAATTTTAAAATTTAATGTAAAAAGTAGGTATTTTTATCATTTTTTAAAATTTATAATCCTGGTTTCAGCAATTAATCCCTGGATTAATTGAGTTAATCTTGCTAAATAAAAGTTTTTGGTTTGTTTCAGACGGTTGGGAAGAAGTTACCTCCAACAGCAGCAACTCAGGAGTCAGCCAAAATAGAAATGGACAGCAGGACAAAGAGTAAGTATCTGTATATAGCCCCTTTGCACTTTAAAGCCGCTAGACCTCTTTGAATGGTTTGAATTACTTTCTCTTGATGACATTTTCAGGTTTGAGCAACAGTATCAAAGAGCCCACAAAAGACCTCAGTAGAGCCCAGGCAGTAGGAAACATGCTGTGCAGGCAGAAGTTAGATTCAGAACTTTATCTCCATTTCAGAATCTTTTAGGAAATTCAGCTAATATATGTCAAGAATTAAGTGAACTCTTACCTTAGCCTACACCATCAACCTCTTTGTCGATCACATTACTGTTGTTTTAGAGTCTATGTTAAATAGTTATTTTGGCCAAATTGACTGTCCTAAAAATTATTTCCAGGGACATCAAAAACAAAGCAAGACATAAGAACAGGCTTATGTTGAGGTTCAGATACTGAATTCTGTGTTCTGATTATATCAGAGAGAGAGAGACAGAGACAGAGAGAGAGAGAGAGAGAGAGAGAGAGAGACAGAGAGAGAAAGGGAGAGAGGGAGAGAATAAGAATAGCTTTAAAAAAAGGAATAAATTCAACATTACTTTCAAAGGTGTCCTACTTGTCTCTTTCCTTCTGTACATTTAAAAATTGTTTCAATGATCTTTTCTTTCTTTTTTCTTTACATTATCTCTAAATTTCCTCTTTTTCTCCTAAATCCCAACTCCAGTGAAAAAAAGAAAAACACAAGCCTTGAAACAAACTTACCTGTTTACCGTATCCAGAAAGTCTTCCCATTACCTGTTAGGAGGTGGGTAGCAGGCAATGAGTAGCACTGATTCTTTGAAGTAGTAGATGGTCATGGCTTTGGTCAGTAACTCATGACTTCTTTGTGAGACCTATTTTCAACATCACAGGAGTAAAGATTCATAAAAGACTTTGAAAATGGGTCAGAGCACAAGTTAAAAATGAGACTTTTTTAATGTGAAAACATTAAAAAAAAATTTTTAAATAAAAACAATTTATTTGTTTTAAGAGTTCACCCATTGTGGGGCAGAGTCAAGATGTAGAAGCAGGGACCTGATGGAGTTCTTGCTTCAAATCCTTCAAAATACCTGTAAAAAATGACTGAACAAATTCTAGAACAGCAGAAGCCATAAGATGATGGTGTTAAACAGATTTCCAGCCCAAGACAATCTGGGAGGCCAACAGGAGGGTCTATTACATGAGGTTTAGAGTGGAGTGCAGCCCACCATGGGCTGCACAGGCGCATATGGGACTGGAGCAGGCCTCAGGGTGTTGAATCACTAGTGGCTGCATTGGTTTCTAGACTTCTCAATCCATAAACACCAAAGAAAGCTTCAAAGGTCATTAGGAAAGCTCTTTCACCTGGGTCAGAGAAGAATGGGGTCCAGCTCTATCCTCAGCCCTAAGGCAGCAGCAGCCACTGCTACAGCAATGACTGCTTCTGGAGTTCTGAGACTACAGGTGGTGGGGAAATTGAGCCACTGATCTGAATTGCAGTCCTGGATTGTGTGGAGCTGGGGTGAGGAGGTGTGCTGACGTGGCCACTATGGAGAAGGAATCCTACTCACAGTTCCAGGGCAGAAAAGAGTGCTGATAATTGCTCACAGACCAGAGTGCAGGTCAGGAGAGGAGTAAACACCTCTCCTTCGATCATACTACTTTGGGGAATGTGAGAATTTACAGGTCTTTAGAGATATCTCTGAAAACAGCTGCACAAAACCCCTGAAACTTGGGAAAATATACCATCCACTTAGCAAAGAGCTCAAAAGTCAAGTAATTGGCTGGGAAAATGACCAAAAAGGGGGAAAAAATAAGACTATAGAAAAGATTATTTTCTTGATGAAAAGGTATTTTCTTAAGAAAAAAGATCAAAGCACACAACTAGAAGAAGACACCAAGGTCAAGACTCCTACATCCAAAGCCTCCAAGAAAAGTATGTAATGATCTCAGACCATGGAAGAGCTCAAAAAGGATTTTGAAAATCAAATAAGAGAAGTAGAGGAAAAATTAGGAAGAGAAATGAGAGTGATGCAAGACAGCCATGAAAAACAAGTCAACAGCTTGCTAAAGGAGACCCACAAAATGCTGAAGAAAATAACACTTTTAAAAATAGACTAACCCAAATGGCAAAAGAGGTCCAAAAAGTTAATGAGGAGAAGAATGCCGTAAAAAGTAGAATTGACCAAATGGAAAAGGAGGTCCAAAAGGTCACTGAAGAAAATAATTCTTTCAAAATTAGAATGGGGCCAATGGATGCTAATGACTTTATAAGAAATCAAAATTATAAAACAAAACCAAAAGAATGAAAAAAATAGGAGGCAATTTGAAATATTTCATTGGAAAAACCACTGACCTGGAAAATAGATCCAGAAGAGAAAATTTACAAATTATTGTACTACTTGAAAGCCATGATCAAAAAAAAGACCCTAGACATCATCTTTCAAGAAATTACTAAGGAAAACTGCCCTGGTATTCTAGCACCAGAGGGCAAAATAGAAATGGAAAAAATCCACTGATCACCTCCTGAAAGAGATCCCAAAAAGAAAACTCCTAGGAATATTGTAGCCAAATTCCAGAGTTCGCAGATCAAGGAGAAAATAATGCAAGCAACTAGAAAGAAACAATTCAAGTATTGTGGAAACAATCAGGATAGCACAAGATTTAGCAGCTTCTACATTAAGGAACTGGAGGGTTTAGAATACAATATTCCAGAGGACAAAGGAACTAGGATTAAAACCAAGAATCACCTACCCTGCAAAAGTGAATGTAATGCTTTAAGGAAAAAATGGCATTTAAATCAAATAGAGGACTTCCAAGCATTCTTGTTGAAAAGACTAGAGCTGAATAGAAAATTTGACTTTCAAATACAAGAATCAAGAGAACCCTGAAAAGGTAAACAGGAAAGAGAAGCCATCAGGGATTCATTAAAATTGAACTGTTAACATTCCTACATAGAAAGATGATATTTGTAACTCATGAGACCTTTCTCTGTATTAGTTGTTAGAGGGGATATACATACATACATATACACATACATACATATATATGTGTGTATATTATATGTATGTGTATATGTATGTGTATACCATATTTATATAGACAGAGGGCACAGAGTGAACTGAATATGAAGGGAAGATACCAAAAAAATAATATTAAGTGTTGAGAGGAATGTCCTGGGACAAAGAGAAAGAGGAGAGGTAGAATATAGTAAATCATCTCACATAAGAGAGACAAGAAAGAGCTTTTACAGTGGAGGGGAAGAGGGGGGAGGTGAGAGGGAATAAGTGAGCCTTGCTTTCATTGGATTTGGCTTAAGGAGGGAATAAGACACATTCAATTGGGTATGGAAATCTGTAGGTGGGGGGAAGGGGGATATGAGAGAGAAGATCATAGAAGGGATGGTGAATTGAAGGAAGGGGTAATCAGAAGCAAATCCTATTGTGGGGGGACAGGTCAAGGGAAAGAATGGAATAAATGGAGGGCAAGACAGGATAGTCTTTTGCATTGTGATTGTTATGAAAGTGTTTTGCATGGCTATACAAGTATGACCTATATCAAGTTACTTGTTTTCTCAGTGACGATGGGTGGGGAGGAAGGAAGGGAGAGAATGTGGAACTCATTGCTTAAAAAATGAACGTTAAAAATTGTTTTTGCATGCAACTGGGAAATAAGTTGTACAGGCACTGGGATATAGAAATCTATCTTGCCCTACGGGAAAATAGATAGGAGGGGGATGGGAGAAGGGGAGATGATAGTAGGGAAGGGAGATTGGGGAAAGGGGTGGTTGGGGTGCATGCTGTCCTGGGGTGGTGGATGGGGAGAGATGGGGAGAAAATATGGAATTCAAAATCTTGTGGAAGTAAATGTGGAAAACTGAAAATAAATTACATTATTAAAAAATATTAAAATTAAAATAAAATAAATTAAAATAAAACTATTAAAAAATAGAGTTCACCCATTTGTCCTTTATTCATTACATGAAGCATACAAATACGGTGTTAAAATGTAAGTAAGTAGCACTTTTGGAAAGGATGCTTGGAAATGTTGCAGGACTGTGAGAACACGTACCTAAAGTAAATGGAATTAAAAGTATTTGGGCCAGTCAAACTCGGTTAACAAGGATTACTCAATGTAGTGCTTTGAGGATAAGGATCATATTGGTAATCAATTCATTAAATCTGAGTCCTCAGTCTCATAATTTGGCAAGTCACCAATACACACACCTTCTTCTTTCCTTCTGTATTGTTTGACACCTACAAACAAATGGTTTGTGAAGGAACGTAAGCCAATAGCTTTATCTATCCCAGAAAGCTCAGTGTTTTCACTGTTGGGCCTCCTGGGACCTCAAGCATAGTCAGGTCCACAATCCTAAATCCTTTAACTTATGGGAACGCCTTTGCACTGTTCACATTCATCGTCAGGAAGTTTCCATTCAATTCTACAAATATTTATTAAATGGTGTGCTTTGGTGGCAAAGTGAATAAGACTGCTGGGCCTGGAGTCAAGAAGATTCCTCTTTCTGAGTTCAAATCTGGCCTCAGACACTTACTAGCTGTGAGACTCTGGGCAAGTCACTTAACCTTGTTTGCCTCGGTTTCCACATTTGTAAAATGAGCTCGAGTAAGAAATGAGAATCCACTCCGGTATCTTTGCCAAGAAAACCCCCCAGATGGGCTCATGGAGAGTTGGACATGACTGGAAAGCAACTATATTATTAAATGTCTGCTGTGACCCTGACGTGGAGGGTCCATGTGTCTGGGGATGGCAGGGGAGTGAGGAGAAGGACTGAGATGAAAGAAGATAGATGTGTTGCCCAGAACTGTCAGCCTTGGGATGTGAGGCTGGGCCCTCTGACATGAGAGTCAATGCTCTTTTCTCTGTATCATTTGTCTTGTCTTAGCCACTAACTAATGATGTGAAATATTTCTTAAGAGCCTTTTATTTGCCAGGCACTGAGATACCAAGATAAGAGTGACATAGTTCTGTCTTCTAAGAGCTTTTGTTCTGCTGAAGGAGACAAGGCACCTTGTACACATGTGAAAAATCTGTTATTTCCTGTGGGGCTGTTTCCTCACCTGTAAACAAATGAAGTTGTTGCTCTAGATGATCTCTAAGGGCTCTTCCCCATCTCTGACACTGATTCAATTTTAGAAGCACTGAGACTTGGATTGAAACCCCTGTTTTATGATCTCATCAGAGGGACATTTATACACATGAAACAATTAGAGGAGATATTCTCCACCTTTCTGTTATCAGAACTCCTTTGCCTGGCTGTTGAACCCAATTGACCTCTTCTCAGAATTCATAATTGAAGAACAAGCTGTAATTTCAATTAAAGAAAATAAAGACATGTTGGGTTGTTTGTTTTGTTTTTTTTTACTCATCTAAATTCATGGATACTTCGAGAGCCTTTGGACCTCATGTTTGGAACTGATGAATTGGAGAATAACCAAATACCCATCTTCTAGATTATGTGTTTAAGAGATGAAGTAGGTCAAGAAAGCAGTCTGCCCTTGTTGGGGAAATGCTTGAATGGGCTGGACGTAGAAGGGTAGGGGTAGAGATGGTAATTTTTACTATAGTAATTTTTACTCTTCAACAAAATTGACAGACATTTATTAGCTGTCTGCTCCGTCTCAGCCCCATCTTCATACCCGCCCAACATTCTCTAGTCTTGTAATATATGCAATCATATTTTGAGATGTTCCCCTCCTCATGGTACCAAGTTGATGTTTGCCCCACAGGGAATCCCAAAACCACCAAGAGCTTCTCCTTGCCCAACATAGCCACTTAAGAGCCATGGTTCTGTATCCCTTGGTCTCTTTCTCCCTGTTCTCCTTTCTCTTCTCCCTCTCCCCTTTACCCCTACCCCATACCCCAACCTCATCAGGTTGTTTACAACAAAGATCAACTAAAATAATGGATATGAAAGCCCTTTGAAAAGTATAAAATACTGTTGTTTTATTATAAAGGTATATATCTTGCTAAAGAGATATTTATGCAGCTAGGTGGCATAATAGGGTTTGGGCCTTGCAGTCAGGAAGACCTGAGTTCTAATCTGATCTTAGACACTTAAAGCTTTATGTCCCTGGACTAGTCACTGAACTTCTACCACCCCTCATTTTCCTCCTCTGTAAAATGGGAATAGTAACAGCACCTGCCTCCAGGGGTTGTTGTGAGGATTACAAGAGACTGACACGTGTAAATCTTTAAGTCCTGGCTGAATGCTAGCTGGCATTCTGTGCCACCCGGATACAGGAAGTGACCAACCTGACAGCAATAAATAACTTCCCCCAAGGCCCACTAATTGGAAATCTGATCCTAGGAAACTGATGGACACGGCACGGGATTGAAGCTACTGCAAGGAGGCTGCAGTGCAGAAATCTCTTTCTGACTAGAGTTATGATTTAAAAGCTGTTGATCTGAGTTAGTGCATCCCAGTGAAAGTGAAACTTGTCTGATCAGGATGGATTCAGAAGTCCTACATTGTCCCCTCTCCAATGCCAGTCCCTTGTAATAATGAAATTCATCTGGAATGCGTGCTTATGAACAGATTGCTGCAAGCTGTGTAACAAGAGAAGACTTGTCTAAGTCTTCACTATGAAGCACCCCTGAGGATTCTTCCTGACTTTCCACATCTGGAATTTTCTTCATTTTGTTGCAGTTGATGCAGGTTCCTGTAGTTACTTGGAAGGAACAAAACTTGAAGAGAAAACTCACTTAGCATCTTTCTGAGCTCATATTTTAGTCTTTCGGAATCTGTGAGCCAGCCAAGCATGTGATTTAGAAGTCTGCTCACATTTTATGTCTCAGGCCTCCCAAATCACTTATGACTATTGTGTCCAAGTGCTTCATTTTCCCTTATTAGCCCTGCCTTGCTCCTCAGTGCCCTTAGCACTTTACTGTTCAGTTTATACAGTATTACCTTTCATCATT
>CM053771.1:379190227-379218852 GCA_028658325.1 Potorous gilbertii
TGTGAGCCAGCCAAGCATGTGATTTAGAAGTCTGCTCACATTTTATGTCTCAGGCCTCCTAAATCACTTATGACTATTGTGTCCAAGTGCTTCATTTTCCCTTATTAGCCCTGCCTTGCTCCTCAGTGCCCTTAGCACTTTACTGTTCAGTTTATACAGTATTACCTTTCATCATTTCTTATGTATCTTTATCATTGTTCTCCAGTTGGTTTTTGTATGTGTTCCATCTCAAATATCAGACACATTTTGTTCCTAGGAGAGATCAGTGTGGCAGGCTCTTGGTCTGTTTATTTTTTTTATTTTTTATTTTCCTGGCAATCATCTCCAGATTTACTTCTGATTCCTGCAGAAAGAACAGATAAAGTGAAATGATCACCCCTTCACCTGGGGAGTGTGGGGGAGCAAATTGGAAGGAGAAAAGTTGATCAGTTTTATCATTTCTTTTTCTTCAACTAAAAAAGAAACCGCATGGTGTAATGGTTAGAGCATTGGACTTGGAGCTGAAAAGTGTGGCAAGTCCTACCTCAAACTTTTACAAGTGACCCTGGGCAAATCAGTTAACCTCTGTGTGCCTCTGTTTCCTAATCTGTAAAATGAGGGGATAGTACTTCATAGCTTTTAAGATTGCATCTCAGTCTGTGATCCTATGACTGTACTTCTGGATAGCCTCTCTTTCCTCTAGTCCATTCATGTGGAAACTGATAGGCATCACATTTTTGATGTGTTCCTTTACTTTCTGTTTACCCTTGCCTGGCTTCACAATTTCAGTCCATCGACTAAACATAAAGTTTTATCACCCTAGACAAGTCACTAAACTGTTTGCAGCCCTCAGTTTCCTCTGAGACAAGAAAAATGATGGACACGGCACAGGATTGAAGCTACTGTATGTCTGACTTTTGAGGATGCTACAGTGCAGAAATCTCTTTCAGACTAGAAAGTGCATCCAGGAATTTTAGGAAATGCCTAGTTTGAGTTTATTTAGTTCCCCTCTGCTGCTCCCTGACTGATCAGTTGAACGTCCATTTGATCTTGACTCATGAGTCCAGCAGGAACAGTTTTTAGATAATCTAGAATTTTAGAGGAACTCAGGACTTGGATATCAGGGCATCAGGATGGAGTCAGGTGGATTTGGAAGAAGAGTGAAATTCCCTGTTTTTGGTGTTGGTTGTCATTATATCAGGAATGTTCTAGGACCACTAGATTCAATGAACCAAACCAAGCAAGGAGAAACCTGCTGCCACTATTATAGGTTCTGGTGTCCTTTGCTTTTCAGTCTTGAGCAGTACCTGATGGTCGCTTTCCGTCACTTTCATTGCCTAGCCCAAAGTCCAGGCTGTTCCTCAGGGCAGGTTGATGAGGAAGACAGAGAGCCATGACATCTTGGTATCATAGGATTTAGAGGTAGAACACACCTTAGTGATAATTATCTTGTCCAGTCCCTCTCATTTTACAGATAAGAAACTTCCAGGAGTAAGAAGTTAAGTGAATTGACTAATAGGACACATTAACAGAACAATAATTTGAACCTCCAGTCTTTGACTCTCAAATCAATTACTGTTTCCACTAGAAAAACCATTTTCTATATCTTACTGTGGATTTAGTGGCAGTTCCTGACTCTTCTGGGTTTTCACTCAGCCGGTGCAGGATGTTCTGTATAAAATAGAAAAGTCAAATGAAGAAGAGTCACCTTGAAAAATGAAACTGGAAAATCGAGAGAATGGATGCATTGTTTCTGTCATTTTCCTTTCCTTATGAAAATTTGTATTTTTAAAACATGAGGGTCTGTCAGCTTACAATGCACATTTTAGAAAAACTAAAAAGCCATATTTACAATGTAGAATAAGGCTAGAAAACTCTTGATCATCATCATTAATTTAAAACAAAAGAAGAAAAGGAATGCCGTTGCAGATGTTAAATGTGACAGGGGCAGCTTTTTAAAATTTTTCTACTTGAAGTCTAGTCCAGTTTCTGTTTTGCATCTCACCTCTTGCTCTGAGGCCTTTTCTCATCTGCCCCCAACATATCTACCCCTGTGAGCTAATCTTCTTTCCCCTTACCTGGTGCCCTATGTTCAGCCAAATTGGCTTATCCAAACTTCCCCTAAATTTGCCCTTTGTTTTTCAGCAGTCACTGCCATATTCTTTGATCATAGAGTTCTTCTCCCAGCATCTTTCCTGTCAAAGCTTTCTATCCATCAAGGCCTAATTTACTTGCTTTTCCTAAATATGTCCCTGATCCTACATCTGCCTAGAAAGCAATCTCTTTTCTCCTCTGAACTTCCATAGTGCTCTACCTGACTCTTAAGGAACTTATCACATAATGCTTTGCATTTTAATTATTTCCATACTTGTCTCCTGCTCAATGCAAGACATGATTTCATCTTTTTACCCCACTCAACTCTTAGCACATTACCTTACATACACAGACACATGTAAGGTCCGATGGATGATTGAATGACTTTAGAAGCAGTTCCCATGTAATTAGTTGGTTTCAATTGTCTTGGTGAAAATAAATGTCACTGAGGCACATCTTCCCATTCTGGGGACTTTAAGGCATACACAAAAGGGAGTCTTTCAAAACAAAATTCCTATGATCAAATAAAATTTTCTTTTTGAATAGCATTTGATATTTTCTTGAAGGAAAATGTGTTATTTTTCACTTGATTCTCCAAGCAACCTTGTGAGATAAATGGGGCAAATAAATTTATCCTCTCACAGATAGGGAAAGTGAAGTTAATTTAAAAAAAAAAAGTAAATGACCTGCTTAAAGTCACTTAGTAAACAGTTGAGCAGGGACTTGAATCAAGTACTCTGATACTCAAGCCATTCTCCTGGACTCATTGCTGCTAATGCAAAATGATCTTTCCTAGTGTAGAGTGAAGAAAATTTTCCCATCTCAGCTCAAGCTCATGAAGGACTTCTTTTTTCAGGGTTGTTCATGACAAGTGGGGTTCAGCTGTTTAGGCTAAAAAAGTGGAAATTGGCAAGGAATTGGAAATTGAGGGAATGCCCATCAATTGGGGAATGGCTGAGCAAGTTGTGGTATATGAATATAATGGAATACTATTGTGCTATAAGAAATGATGAGCAGGAAGATTTCAGAAAAACCTGGAAAGATTTGTATGAACCGATGCTGAGTGAAGTGAGCTGAACCAGGAGAGCATTGTACACAGTAACAGCAACATTGCGCAATGATCAACTAAGATAGACTCTTTTCAGCAATACGATGATCCAAGACAGTTACAAAAGACTTGTGATGGAAAATGCTAACCACGTCAAGAGAAAAAACTTAGAATTGGAATGCAGTTTGAAGCATACTATTTTCCCTTTTCCTATTTATTTCTTTGTCTTGGTGTTTTCCTTTTGTTCTGATTCTTCTTTCACAACATGACTGATGTGGAAATATGTTTAGCATGATTCCACATGATCAACTTATTTCAAATTGTTGTATTGAGGGGACAGGGGAGAGAGAAAATTTTGGAACTCAAAATTTTACCAAAATGAATGTTGAAAATTATCTTTACATGTAGTTGGGGAAAATGTACTGTTAAGAAAAAAACCAAAAAAAGACCCTCTGATGGAGATTTTTTTCTTTACCTTCATGCTGTTATTATTTGTTGTCTGTATTGTGGAATATCTATAAATAGGTTTTTAAAATGAACGTATGAAGATTGTTTGCGAACTGATGGTGAAGCATCAGAAAAGCTTGAGCTCCTTTATTTAGAGCTCCTTTATCGCTTTATTTAGAGTGATCCTTTTTGGGATCACTTTTAGTGCTCTGATGCTAAATGGCTGGCATTGGGGAGGCAGCTCGTTATTGTGGAGAGGAAGCAGGAAGAGTGGGGTACACATCCTCCTTTTGGTGTTTAATTACTTTCCCTTTCTCAAGCTCATTTTCTTCACATCTAAAATGCATAGAAGAGTCCCTGTCCTATCAATGCCACAGGGTTGTCAGGAAGCTTAGATGAGATAAAGAACTTGGCCAAGTTTAATGAGTTTTATATATACATGTCAGTTGTTATCATTGTGACCTTTTGGGGAGTGTGGATAATGTATTTGGTTATGAGGACTTATGTGCTGTTCATTTATTTTTAATTGCTTGACTCTATTATGCGTTTTTTAAAAATTTAATTTATTTCTGTAATTGTATTTTCAGTTCTTCATTCTCTCCTTCCCCTCCAGCCCTCCCTCACTCATTAACTGTGTGTCTCAGATGGACGTCAGTCCCGCTCTAGCTGAACTTCCAACAGAAGAAAAGGTTATGAATGTCATTCAGCTCCTTTTGAGGGGCAGAGCACCTGCTGCTTGTTCTATTCCAACTGAGATTTCCAAGGCAGGGGGTCCACTGCTTATACAGAAGCTGATTGGAGTCTCCCAGATTATATGGCAAGAGGTTATCCTTCAGGAGTTCAAGGATGCCTCCACTGTCCATTTCTATAAAGGAAAAGGAAATAGGTTGTCCTGTGACAATCACGAGGTGGGGAGGGGTCCTCTCTTTTAGTTATTGATTCCTCCTTAATAGGCTGGTCCTTCTCCTGGAAGATGGTTATCTCCCCAGGAGCCAGTGTGACTTCAGAAATGGATAGGGAACAGTTGATATGGTGTTTGCTGCCCAACAACTCTAGGAGAGATGCCAGGAGCAAAATAGAGATCTGTACACGATGTTTGTCAATCTGACCAAGGCCTTTGATACTGTACGTTGTGAGGGCTTGTGGAAGATTATGGTGAAATTTGGTTGTTCAGCAGCTTATCAGTGTTCTGCATTAGTTTCATGATGGCATGCTTGTGCAGGTTCTGGATGATGGATGATGCTCTCAAGCTTTCCCAATGACTAGTCAGTGGAGTGAAGTGGGGCCGTGTACTTGCTCTCATGCTTTTTAGCATGATGTTTTCAGCGATGTCAGATACCATCAGTGAGGATGAAAATAGCATCAAGGTCAGTTACCACTCTGATGGTAAATTTTTTAACTTGAAAAGGCTGTGAGTCAAGACTGAAGTGGAGAGAGAGTTGGTATATGACTTTTTGTTTGCAGATGATTGTGCACTCAATGCAGCCTGTGAGGCTGAGATGCAACAGAATATGGATCAATTCTCTGCTACTTGTGCTAATTTTGGCCTAACAATTAACACCAAGAAAATAGATTCACCACCAGCCAGTATCACACCATCCATCTGTGAAATAGAAAATGGAGAAATTTTGAATGCTATGGCTAAGTTCACTTACCTTGACAATATACCTTTCAGGGATGTTCAAGTACATGATGAGGTTGATGCAAGCATTGCCAGAGTTAGCTCAGTGTTTGAGAGGCTCTGAAGGAAAGTGTGGAGATAAGAAATATCAGACTGCCTACTAACCTGAAGGTCTACAGACATTGTGCTGACCTCATTGTTATATGCCTGAATTATCTGGACAATATACCGGCATTTTGCCAGGAAACTGAATTGCTTCCATCCAAATTGTCTTATGAAAATTCTGAAGATCACCTGGCAAGGTAAGGTACTGGAGGTCCTTTCTCAGGCAGAACTGCCAAGCATTCAAACTCTACTGCAGAGGACATAATTCCAAATAACACATTATTTGAACCAAATGTATGTATGCCTAAAAGATTATTTGAGAATTCACACCAAGCAGGTGCTCACATGGTGGTCAGAAGAAGTGATTTAAGGACACTCTCAAGGTCTTTCTGAAGAACTTTGGAATTGATTGGGAGACTTGGAAGATACTGGCATAGGACTATCCCTCATGGTGTGCCAAATCAAAGAAGGCACTGTGCAGAGCAGAACTGCAGTAGATCAAAAGAAGCTTGAGACGTGCAAATTTCAAGATATCTTCATTCCAAATGTTCACATGGACTATTTGTGGTCGACCTGTGGTTGAAGCTTCCAAACTTGTGTTGATCTGATCAGCCACAGTGAGACTCGCTGTACTTTGACTCCAATGTAGTGATGTCGGTTCGGTCTTCTTCGACAAATGAAGGACAATAACCAACCAACCAGCCTATCTGACCTTTGGCCTGGCCAGCTTCAATTGTCATATCTGGAAAAGAAAAGGGCTGTGTTAGGCAGCTTCCAATGCCCCTTCCAGATTTACCTCTATGATCTTACCGAAATGATTCTCTTAAGAAATTTAGCTGATGTGAGAGGACAGTGGCTTAAGGAGGCTGTGGGACTCAAGCTAAGTTTTTGTTAAAATCAGAGAGATTTGAGCAAGCTTTTATGAAAAAAAAAGTGTAATTCAAAGGGGTCAGCTTTGGAAAAGGAAGAAGGAAGAAAAAAAGGAATGAATAAAATTATACGTGAAGATTTAGAAACATTTGAAGGCATTGAGAATGTGTCTCCAGAGAACATTTTGAGATAAAGAGGAGGGAAAATGAGGGAGCTGGTGCCAGACAACCTTTGGAAGGGAAATAATTTGCTTTTGTGGAGTACTTTGAGATTATCTAATAACAAGCAATTAGAAATTGTGAGATATATGTGCATATTTGTATATACGTGTAGCTACATTACATAGCATTCTCTTATATAATGTAACATATCCCAACTTCTCTGCATAGTTGTTGTATGATATTGAGCAATATATTTAATTTTTCTGAGCCTTTGTAGTTTCCTCATCTAAGATGAAGGAATTAGATTAGAAGATGTTTAAAGTTCCTTCTAGCCCTAAATTTCTGATTCCTTTGGGATACATGCACACATACACACATTAGGCAAAATACCAGGCTTCTCATTAGTAGAGACTGATGACTGAAGACTCATTAGTGTTCTTCCTGGGCCATCTCTTGTCTAGAAATTTGCTTAGAAGAAAATCCTACAGACAAAAATAAGATATGCTGTAATAGGGGATTCTGCTGGACCAGGAACTAGGGGACTTCATTCCTTGCTCGGTCACTAATTCTCTGACTTTGGGCAAGTCATTTAACCCATGGATGTTTCCTTTGGAGAAGCTGCATGGTGTCAGGAATGGAGAACTGGTCTTGGAGTCAGAAGACCTGGGTTCACATCCTGCCCCAGACACAAACTGGCTGTGTGATCCTAGGCAAGTGACTTAACCTTTTGATGTTCCAGGTAACTCGCCAGGATGATAAGTTGTGGAAAAGTGGCTGGTTGGCAATGAAAGAGAGAGGGAGTTTCCTCTCCTGGAAGGGTCCCTTTGAAAATGAAGTCATTGTTCCAGTCTGTAGCCGTGTCCTCCTTCTTTATCTATGAAGGGCAATAGTAATAGTCTACCTATCTTACCTGTTCCACACACTTGTTGTAAACATATGATGTGATAATGGGAGGCAAAGTATTTTAATAAAAATACAAACCACTGTAGAGATTAGTTGGGGCATCTAGGTGGCTCAGTGGGTAGAGTCCTGGCCCTGAAGTCAGGAAGACTCATCTTCAGAAGTTCAAATCCAGCTTCTGACATTTATTAGCTATGTGACCCAGGGTAAGTCACTTAACCCTATTTGCTTCAGTTTCCTTATCTATAAAATGAGATAGAGAAGTAAATGTCAAACTAGTCCCGTATCTCTGCCAAGAAAGCCCCAGATGGGTCATGGAGAGCTGGACATGACCGAAAATGACTGAATCACAACATAGATCAATTGGTGATAATATATATCACTTTGTTGGTTTAATAGTTCTTCAGGCAGGCTATCAGAAGACCTCCTTTATTAACTTATTTAACTGCTGAGAAGGAGAATAGGACCCGTGGAATTCCCAATATTTTTTGTCATTGATCTCTCAGTGTTCTAAAATGACCACACAACTACATAGTCTCATTCAGGATATCCCTTTGACTTATAAAGTAAGAATTATTTAAAAGCCATAGAGCACACTTTCTTATAGATAATGGCTTTCCAGGGCTCTGTAGAATAATGTTATTTTAGTAGTAGTTTATATTTATTCCTGGTTGTTGGTCATAAACCACCATTGTGATCAGTAGGGACATAGTGAATGAATGAATGAATGAGCAAATTTTCTTTCTCCCATGGAAAGTTTTCATTATATGGTTTTTAGTTTTTCAAAACTTTTTTTAGATGCAACATTTGGATGACTCAGAAGTGATAATGTTTAATATTAATAACAAGGAAAATGAATGTAGAATAACATTTTAAAGTGGGCTTTATTTAGCAACATACATACCAGGGAATATTTGAGGATTTTGAGATAATGGCAATAATAATGCCGTGGGTGGTCCAGTGATAGGACCCTGGGCCTGTCATCAGGAAGACTTGAATTTAAATCCATCCCCACATCTTGTGTGTGACCTTGGGCAAGTTGTGTAGCCTCTGTTTGCCTCATTTCCTTAACTGCAGAATGGCGATATTGTGGCACCTACCTCCCTGGGCTGTTTTGAGGATCAAATGAGGCCTGGTACGTGCTATATAAATACTGGTTATTAGTGTCATAAAGGGTTTATGCAGGCGTCATCGTGAACAAAATGCTGCACTTGGAAGACCTGAATTCAGACTCTCCTGACACTCTTAACTGTGACTCTGGATGATTCACTTAATGTCTCTCGGTTTCAGTTTTCTTGTCTGTACAGTAGAGATAATCACAGCACCTGTGTCACAGGATTCTTGCAAAGACCAAATGAATTAACCTTGTAAAGCATTTTTCAAGCCTTAAAGTGATATATAAATGCTAGTCATTCCTATAGAAAATGACATGTACATTGTATTTGCCATCCTTTGACTTAGTGTTCATATTTATGTAGTGTCTTGGAGTCATTTTGCACATTGACCTTGTCTCCCCAGCTATACTATAATCGTGAGGAAAGGAGCTCTGTCTTCAAAAGATTTCTATTCCCTACAGTGCTTAGCACAGTTCGTACTCATATATAATCACCGAATTGCCTTAAATGTAGACTGTCAGTGATTGATGCATTGTACATCTTGTGAAGCTTGAGGTTTTATACTCTAATCATTTATCCATTTAACTAATACTTTTAAACCAAAACATCAGAAATGGCTATGCATTTGACTAGCTAGATGATTTTAATGAACCTTTCATTTCAGTAAACACATTAATTATAGATATGTATAGTATGTTAGCCTTGTTGAAGAATTTACTGTTTACTTGCTGAAGAATTTATTGTTATCCTCAAGAGTGACTGACAGACAGTATGTGTATGTATTATATTGAAGTTAGAGTGTGCGGTCATTGACTTATTAATATATGTGTGTTGCAGTCCATATACAGTGACTAGCGCATGTATACAGAAAAGTTTAGAGCCATTTGAAAATTTTAAGATTGCTAATTTTTATATGTCCTAAACAAAACCTCTCTTAAGTGACCATTCTAGTGATTATCTGTCTTCCTACATCCTCAGAGCCTAAATACCTTCTAATGGATTTCATTGTCTGCAACTATGAAAAGTGCAAATAACTATATTTTCATCCATAATTCAAGTTTTGAATATTTTTGAGTTGGTAATGTTTTTCATCATTGAGGCACAGCTAAGATGAAGATAGGCAGTTGTATCCAGAAATCAATGGGTTTTTGCATATGAGTCATAGTACGCATGCATTTCGGTGTCTGTGTGTATATAGGTATATTCTTTTTTTTTTTTTTTTTTTTTTGGTTAGGCATTTGGGTTAAGTGACTTGTCCAGGATACACAGCTAGTAAGTGTTTGAGGCAGGATTTGATCTCAGCCTTCCTGAATTTAGGCTTGTTGATCTATCCACCGTACTACCTCGCTGCCTATATTGGTGTATTCTGGCAAATAGATGTACATATTGTAGACTCTCTAGCCAATATCATTGAAAGTTTCCAGTCTCCTAATTTACATAAACAAAATTTATGTATGTCCATGCAAATATTTCAGCCTAGTATAATGTACTTAAAGGAAACTGTTGAGTTTTCTTCCCAGAATGCACACTAATCTTATCAGTTCATATGACTGGTTCTCCTATGCAACATGTGAACTTTGGAAATGTTTGGGCACAAGCCTCCTTGTTGATCTGATGATATATGGAAAAACCTGGTGAAGGAAATTGTTTAAACTCATTATTACTAGCAAAGTCTGAACTACTAATATTAGTTTAAAAAATGTCCTTGATACCTAGAGTTGTTTTCCTGTTTCACTGCTCTATAAAGTTAAAGCAATTACTAGCACTTTTGAATTTCAGGTTGAACTTGAAGAGGGGGGAAATCTTAGGTATTATCTGTTTATCCTTTATTACATAACATTACTCTATTTTCATGCATTAGTTCCATGTTCTAGATATTGTTTCTTCCTAGGCCTGTGGATGAAAATATTATAAGATCACTAATTGTTTATAATTCAATAAAAAACGTGCCTTTTTTTTAATAGGCAAGGATTATTGCAAAGTCATATTTCCCTATGAAGCGCAGAATGAGGACGAGCTGACGATCAGAGAAGGCGACATAGTCACCCTTGTCAGTAAGGTAACGAGTATTTCCTCTTCTGATACAGATACGTTGTGTCTGTCTGTCCTTGAGGCTAGTTGCTTGATTGGTATTAGACACATGAAATGATTTGGTTTTAATTCTCACACATATAGGTTTCTTATCTAGCAGTTAAGGTTTAGGGGGTCCCTTGAGGTTTTCCACCTCTTCCTTCCTGATTCTTCCCCTTTAATTCTAGTGCTTTCTCTCCACTAATTATTTCCCATTTATCCTGGATAAAGCTTGATGTATCATGTATGTTTGCTGTGTTGCTGTATGTTTGTTTCTATGCTGTCTTTCTCATTAGATCGTAAACTCCTCGAAAGCAGGAATGATCTTATGACTCTTTGTATCCTCAGCACTTAGCACAGTGTGACATGGTTAATGCCCATGGTTAATAAATGTTTATTGATTATTATTGATTGATTTAGAAAGTCCAGTAGCTCTGCGTAAAGTAATTTCTCATCCGTTGAATAGACGTTCCTTGTTTTAGTGCCATTTCCAGATTTTCACAATCTGGTGGTATCATCCTGTTTTCAGCTGTGACAAGCCAGGAGTTGTCCTGACTATATTAGCTCTCTAGCCGCAGTAGCAGAAAGACTTTTCGTGCTCCCAAATATGCTTTCTTTAAACATAAGACTTGAAAGAACAATTTAACAAAAGGTTTATATTTTCATTAAAAACATGAAAACAGAAATTGTTTAAAAAGAGAGAACAAAGATGTCGTGTGTCATTTAGGCCCGAGAGAAGTGTATTTTTGCTCTTTGGACTAGGACAGAAAGAAGAATGAACTGTTATTGCAAAACTAATATGGTAAATGTACCCAAATAAAAAAACAAGTAAAATGTGTTTTAAGAAGATACTGTCAGTAGACTACTTACAGTCTCATAGGATTGAACAAATGAATAAAAATACATGAATGAAAAGGTGCTTAGGAAACATTTTACTCTGCACAAAGAACCAGTGCTGAACACTGTGATACAAATAGAAGAATGTGGCAGTCCTTCATCTCAAGAAGCTCTCCTTCTAATCCTGGGAGAGCGAACATCAGGGAAGGAGATTGTAGTGGAATAGATAGATGGGTTTTATTTGAACAAATATAATTTTTCAAGGTGAATGGAGAAAGGGGAAGGAAATAAGAATTTGATTACCTTAGAATTTGCCTAGCAGATGGTGGGGTAAACCACAGATGAAGGAAGGGTTCTGAATGCAATTAGGAAAGGGTGAGGAGGAATAACTTTAGAACCTGAAATCACCAATATTGGCCTAATTGGATCTGCACAGGTCAGCTAGACCTCTGGGAGAAGTTTAGGTATATTCTGTGGATTTACCATTGTCATTGGATTTACTACGTCTTGGATTTAAGGTACCTACACAAATTTGAATGACCTTTATGGTTCATTTGGAGCAAATGCTGAACATCATCTCTTCTGATTTCTTTCACAACTCCAATGTGGTAAAGTACTTTTGTGACATAATACTATAGTCTTCCCCTCCCAAATGACTAGGACATTTGACAGATTCCTGGAGTGCTCTGCCATTTTCAGAATGCTTTCCACATATGTTATTTCACTGGATCCACGAGAAGTCCCAGGACAAGTGCTATCATTCTCATTTTCCAGTATTGGAAGCTGATTCCTTTACTATCACACAGTGGTGGAGCTGGGAATCAATCCAAGCCGTCTTTACTCCAGTTCTGGTTTTCTTCTGCTATACCATACAACATTTGTTGTTTCAACTGTTTTTTTTTTTTTTAAATATTATCCCCTTGTTGCTCAGGGTAAAAAAGGGAGAGGGAAATTTTGTTTGCTTATAATTCTTCAGTGTAAGTAAGGGGATTTTCCTCCTTTGGTTTTATAACCCCTTATTCTAACACTTCTTCAGACTGAGAATTTATAACAAGTATGTTTAACTTTCCTATAACTGCTATAACCTATGTAGCCTTTATTGTCTGTGTAATTTAGATAACCTTTAATGGGGAGATAGAATAACTCAGAAAGTTATTAGGTGTGGATGAAGCATGGAAGTTATATATATTATATTCTATTGCTCTTAATTATAGAGATAATGAGAAAGGACACTTCCTTGTAGAGGTGAAAGTCCAATCTTTGCACTTAGGTCTACTTTTCATCTAAAATTTATTCTTTTTGGAACATCTCAGCTTCTTAATTATAAAGAATGACATCTCTATCCAGTAAATAGAAAATGATGAATAGTTGTGAGTATAGTTTCTTTACAAAAATTATCTTTTCATTTATAGCCTTTGTTTTTCCATCCCATTCATTATCAATATTTGTAAAGCTTTAAACATTCTTTTTAATAAGACCTTCTTGTTTGCTTTGAAGGTGATGGAAGTAGCGTAGTACAAGCATTGGCTGTAAAGTTCAGTGACTTGGGTTCAAAGCCCACCTGTGGTACTTACTACTTGTACGACCTTGGGCAAGTCACTTAATCTTCCTGGACCTCAGTTTCCTCATCTATGAAATGAGGAAAATTGAACTACTTATTCTCTGAGTTCTCTTTCAGTCCTTAATCCTGAACTAAATCCAAATTCCATGATTTCTAATTAAATGATTGGTTGAATTCAGCAGGTCTAATCTTTCCCCCAGCTTCCCGTTCCCCTAGGGTCAAGACCTTTAACTATCTGACTCTTCCTTCTCTTTAGCCCCTCATATCTAATTATGCACCAAATACTTTTGCTTCCTTTTTTAAAAAAATAAAAGTGTCTCTCTTTTACTCTTCAGTTCCTTTCTATTCCTACTGGTAACTCCTCATGTTCTGACCCCTGTCACCTCACACCTGGGTCATTGCCATAGTCTCCTAGGGGCACTGAGTATTTAAATGACTTTCCTGGAGTCACAAGGCTAGGATGTCTCATAAGCAAGTCTTCTTGACTCAAACTCTGACTCCCTGTCTAGCAAAACCAGGCTGTCTAGACACTGATCTTTTTTTTTTTTTAGACCTATAGCTAGACATATATCATTCTAATATTCTAATATTTGAAACTCAGTGCAGATTTTGGTCAGTCTTTCAGAACCAACTCTACATGACATCATGGACAGTTTTCTTGGCAAACATATTGGAGTGGTTTCCCATTCCCTTCTCTAGTGTTGGGATACCCATAGCGGCTGGTAGGAATATGCATGAGTATTTCCAGGGTAAATTCACAAAATATAAGTAACTTCCTTCCTCAAAGACAAGACAGATATTCCAAATCTGCCATAGTCACAAGTTCATACATATCACCAGTCTAGGGATCACTGACATCCCTAAGCCTTTCCTCCATTAGGCCTCCCCACAAACAAACTCCCTTAGGCAAAATTCCTTCCTCTCTCCATCCCACTAGCTGCTCTGCCTCAGCTCTGCCTTTCTCTCTCTCATCCTGCTCTACCAGTTCCATGGGCTTCGTGTGAAACAAGCTGTGGGCGGGGCCAAAGCTCAAAACAGGTCATGTTTGCCTATTAAGGGGCAGGGAAGATCTTCAGATTCCTTCAACATTACAAGTATGTCCGCATTTTATAGATTAAGAATTGAGGCAAATAGGGGTTAAGTGACTTGCCCAGGGCCACACAACTAGTAACTGTCTGAGGCCAGATTTATACTTAGGTCTCCCTGCCTTCAGGACTGACACTTTATCCTAGGAGTGGGGAACCTGCAGCCTTAAGGGCACATGTGGCCCCCTAGCTTCTCAAGTGCCGCCTTGGACCAAATCCAAACTGCACAGAACAAACCCCTTTAATAAAAGGATTTGTTCTGTACAACTTAGACTTAATCAAAAGGTCACCTAAGGACCTAGAAGGCCCCCTGTGGCCTCAAGCCTGTAGGTTCCCCACCTCTGCTCACTGCCCCTAGTGAAGAACTTTATATTTGTCTGTATTATTTTTCACTTTGTTGTTTCAGAGCACAGCCTCTCATCTACAGAGATCATTCTGAATTTTGATTCTGTTACTTGTCTACTTTCGTAATAAACTTACTTTACCCCTTCCCCACATCCATGCCATTTAAAGGGAGAAGAGATAAATACAGTACTTGAGATTTGGATTTTTTTAAAAACTTACTTTAAAAGGTTATGCTAGAACTGTAGGCTATATGCTAATAATGGCAGAGATGATGATTGTGGTGGAATTAAGTAAACTTAGATGGTGTTTACAATTTAAAAGCAAAACTTGCCTTGGATTATTTGCCTCTGATGATGGGAAAGTATTGTTCATGTTACAGAAAATACTTGTCTTTTTTTGTCGTTAAAGCTCTGATCATTAAATTTAGCATAATGCCTTTCCATAAGAAGTGTTCACTCATTGTTTAGTGAATGATTGAAAGGCTGGGGAATAATCTTTGGATTCATCTTCAAATCCATTGAGATCATCTTTTTCAGTGACTCTTGCAAAATATAATAAATGTGAGTTCTGGTGTGGCTGCACATTATAGCATTTCTGGATGAGCTGTGCAAGAAGCCTGAAATTCCTTTCCCCTAACTTTAACTACTATTGCATTTTATTACTTACCTCGAGTCCTGTATGATGTTTTCATCTCGTTAGCATCATCCTCTTTCCCTCAACTTTACTTTTGCAGGCAGTGAAAAGGCTGATAGCAATGGCAGTCACTTTTTTTAAAAATCCACAATTTGTCATTTTCATATAGTTTTCAAAAAAATGAGTCAAACAACTTAAATTGATGCATAAGAATATATTCCAGTGCCTGGAGAAAGTATATGAAAAGCTCTAACATATTTGTATCTCTCCTGGAAACCAGAATTCAACGTGGTAATTAAGAGAAATTCTTCTTTTATATATTTATACAAAAGCTGTTGTGAATTCTGGAAATTTCCCTCCCATGTGCAGCACACCTGTTTTCAGCTATTATTTCAAGTTTATTCAAAATACCTTTATGCTTTCTGGGTTGTTGCCACCTACTTCCCTAAAATCTTGACTTAAGTTCAGATTATATCTGAAAAGGGACATGAAACCCAGAAGCTATTTTTTGCCTTGTCTGGCATCAAGTTGGAAATCTTTCCAGGGGAGAAAAGGGAAGAGTGACTGAATAAAGCAGCAGATTTTCAGCCTTTTTATACTTATTCTTCTTTATGACTTGGATCCAAGGAGGATTCTGAGATTGAATTTTCAGTCTTTATCCCTCCCTCCTCATTGGTGTGTACATGCTGGGAATGAGTTCCTCAAATTGATTTGGATGATAAACTCTTGGTGGATAATTTTTGCAGGGGGGGGGGGGGGCGGGAGACAGGCTTGTGATTTCATTGGCACATAGAGATTCCTGGGAAGATAATTTATTCTACCAATGCAGATCGGTAACTTTTATGAGCCTTATAGTCTTAAAGAGCTGCCTGGGGTCCTTATAGGTTAAATGACTTTTCTCAGGGAGGAGCAGCTAGGTGGTGCAGTGGATAGAGCACCAGTACAGGAGTCAGGAGGACCTGAGTTCAAATGTCACCTCAGACGCTTGACACTCACTAGCTGTGTGACCTTGGGCAAGTCATTTAACCCCAGTTGCCTCATCCTGGGTCATCTCCAGTCATCCTGATGAATATCTGGCCACTGGATTCAGATGGCTCTGGAGGAGAAGTAAGGCTGGTGACCTGCCCAGCCCTCCCTCACTCAAAACAAAGTCAAGTGCAAGTCATGTCATCATTTCTCTGATGGCATGGTCTTCTTCAGCAATGAAAAACGAACACACTCACTGTTACCAGACTCAATATGTATCAAGAGGTCCTTGAACTCACATTATCTTTAATATCCTGATTCTGAAGCCAGCATTCTACCCTCAGTACTACCATGTTGCCCCTTGAAACTTGGTACTGTGCCCATGTATCCACCATGTTGCCTTGCATATACTCCCTCAAGGGTAAAGAATATGTCCTATTTGCAATATCATATACATCTTTTTTATCCTCCATGAACCTAGCTCAGCGCTAATGCATAGTGGACACCAGGTACCTTTTAAAGTTGAAATGAATCCACCCCCTATAGGGAGGTACAGATAACTCCTAAATTCTCAAGGACCTTTCACACTGCTTGGCATCTTATGTTAAAGGTGGAAAAATACACAGATCGATTAGTGTGATACAGAGGAGAGAGCGCCGAATTCGGAGTCAGAGGCCTGGAATCAGATTTCAGCTCTATCATGCAATTTAGGATGTTTTATGGCTTGCATTCCAAAGATTACCGATTGTTGTTGTATTGGGAATTGGTGACCTTAAGAATCAATATACCTGCTCCATTGGAGCAAATCATTTTGGCATTTTTTCATTTCTACATCAGCCATAGCCATTTTTTCTTTTCAATGTAACCTGCAGTCTTCAGAGTCCCCTGAGGAGTTGGATCAGGGTGTCACAATACTTGGTTTCTGCAGCATCCGTTTATAGTTTGCTGTTTAGATGCCTGGCAACTTCTGAAAAAGCAAATGCCAGGTACAATAACCAGATGGCTCAGCCCTGTGTGAGTCTTGGGGTTTTGTTTTGTTTTTTCCCATTTACATCTCAATGCCATTCTTTCTTAGGTTTTTCTGCCCCTTCTTTTTTCTCTTTTCCATTTAGGTTTCCTTTTTTTCTTCATTGCTGCCTTTTGCTACTTCCTTCTTGTAGAGGAAAATAGCCCTGGATTTAGAGTCAGAGAGTCTTCCTTGGAATCCAGTCTGCCACTAACTAGCTCTTGGACAAGTCACTTAATTTCTCTGAGATGCAGTTTCCTCATCTCTCCATTGAACTAATGGCTCCAAAGTCTATCCTCCCAAAATCTACAAACTTTTCCCCTATAAGAAGAAATAAGGAAGATGGTGGGGAAGAAACTGATTCATCTACTTACATCATGTAGTGATTTCTTATCAATCAATCAATAAAGATTTATTAAGCACTTACTATGTGCCTGGCACTGTACTAAGCTCTGGGGATGAAAAAAAAAGAGGCCAAGTTCCTGCCCTTTAGGAGTTTATAACCTAATCGGGGAGAAAACACAAACAAAAAGCATACAAAGCTGCTAGCACGCAGTGATCACTTGAGGAGACTGGCTAGGAAGATATCTGGCACATGAGAAGGTCCTTTGGGGTAGGTAGAAGTCTCCTGACCTGGCCCTGAGTAGCCTCTCTAGGAGCATACACTATTTTCATACTCTATTGCTTCATGTCCCATAGGGTAGTAAGGTTACTACTTAGGAAAAGACTTACTCTTGTGGGATGGAGCTGAGTTGCCCCAGGGATAAGATTGATGCTTACCTTAACATTCCTTTGTGCTCTAGTCATGTGATGAAGTGGGAATGAATTCCCTCTCCTCTTTTGTTTCCAAAGCTTTTAAAAAAGCTAAAATTCCATAAGGTTAAAAATGTCATTTCAGAGGTAAGGAGAAAATTAGCACGTGTCACAGGAAAAAGTTACCATGCTGACAGAACCAGTGGAAAGGCAAGTTTTTCTGACTGAATAAAAAGGTTAAATACAGTTTTAGGAGCATGACTTTTTTTTTTTTTACACATTCTAAAAATTTTACTGTGTAATGAATGAGCGAGTCATTTGTGTCACAGAATATCACACTGTGGCCTGTCATCTTGTGCCCCTACTGACATAATTTTACCCGTGGACAGAAGTCACAACATAGTCATTCCTCAAAACATTGCAAAGCTAAGAAAATGACACTTGAGATTGAGTTGGCTCCTTGTCAGCAGGTGACCAAGAAATGGTGGCAGATGGAAATAATGAAGATGGTTTTTAAATGCAGTTTTTCTTGAAGATCATTCTCCTTTTGGACATATTTGCTGTCAAAACACTAAGTTTTGTAATGGGCTAAAGTGTTAAGGATTGGTATGTGGAATAAAATTATTTTTTCATTTACTGATAAACAGTCAGAAATTCCTTCTGGCCATTCGGCTGTTCTCTGCTGGAAATTTTTCCATTGCTAATGGTTGGTTAATGCACATGGATCTGCCACTTTTATCTCTTGACTTCATCTTTTTCTATGAGTCAGTAATAATCTTCAAGGGCTTCCTGAAGCCTTTTCTCTTTTGATCCCAAGCCAAGAAATTTCTCCACTTTAGTAGCGATGGAAATGATTTTTGTAGTCTGGTGATACTTTCTTTGGTGGAGTGGACTGAGGACCTTTTTGTAATGTTAGAGAAGACGCTATAGTTACTTAGAAACTTGAGATGTTGACTTTTCCCCATTCTTCTCTATTCTTTGTGTTTGTACCAAGAAGTTTCAGACTTTCTCGGTGATGCAGAATGGCTCGTTTGCCACCATCCTGTCCTCTCCTCTCATTTGAGGTCATCCCTACTTCCTGCTAATTCTAATTGTGTTTCAGCTTGACTTCTTTCAATTAATTGTATTTACCTAACCTCATTCTTCTGAATATTTGAAAGCTCTTTTATATTCATAATGATATTTTACAATTTTAGCACTGACTGGTGATATGGAAATTGACTTACTTTAAAGAAAGGGAAAGCATTTTAAAAAATATTTTTTCTAACTTAGTTCTGTAGTTATGAATAATGAGCCTTTTCAATAAGATAAATTCCTGTCCTTTTCAAAAAATCTCTTATAGTCAATACATGATCTTGTTCTGAGATCTTTCTTATTTTACTCAAGAGTTTAGGGGGGGAAATGGCATTGTATCAATACCTTACTGCGTGACATTGGGAAGTGACTCTCTCCGCAAACCTCAGTTTCCTCAATTATAGCATGAAGGAGATTGACTACCAGGGATGGGGAACCAGTGTCCTTGAGGCCACATGTGACCTTCTAGGTCCTTGGGTGCAACCTTTGAATAAGTCCAAGTTTTAGAGAACAAATCCTTGTATTAAGTTTGGATTCAGTCAGAGGTCTGCACTTGAGGACCTAGAAGGCCACATGCAGCTTCAAGGCTACAGGTTCCCCACCCCAGTAGTCAGTTTTAAAGTTCCCTTCAGACTCTATCATCTGTGTCTACGATATATCTCTTCTTCTCCTCCGTTCCCTCCTCTTCTCCTTCTCTTCCTCCTATAGCAGTCAGTCTATCAGTGTCCCACCATAGTGGGATCCAAAGAAGCTGCTAGATTCTGCTCTCCTTTAGGCAAGTATTCTTACGTTCCAGGCCTTCTAGAGAGGCTCACAAAGACAATGCTTCCTAATAATTGAGAAAATTGAGTAAATCTGCAGAAAGAAGAGCCTTTCCTGGGGAGAATCTGTCAGAACTAGCCCAGAAACAAAAAGGGCTTCCTATTTCCAACTTAAGGTCTCACAGATTAGAGACAGTAATCATATAGAAATAAAGACATTTCAAGAAATTGCTGGAGGAGACAGTCAGTATATAAAGGAAATATTTGGTAAGAAGTCACGAGCTCTCTGCGGCATGAATGCCTTATCTGTAAAATGTGGGAGTTGGACCAAATCATCTTAAAGAGTCATTCTCATTCTAAAATTCTTTGGTCCTGAGGAATTTTCTTAATATTATCACTATAATCAAAATTGTCTTCAGTGAATGCAGTGGAAGAGAGAAAATTTACAATATTATATACCCAGGCGTATCAAACTGCAGCCTAATTAGTCATGGAATAAAATGAGGATCCCTTTGGGGCTAAATAATGTAAACCTCTTTTCTTATATGACTTAGAAATTGGCCCTGAAATTAGGCTCTTCTCAGTCTCTCTGAAATTAGAATTTTGAAGGACTACAACGTCCCATCGTGAAAACTTTACGTGGTGAGACTCATTTGGATGTAGATGTTCAGGTTTAAGAAAAGAGAAAAGGTGTTCCTGCTATGTAATGGTTAGATCCAATTATAAGTCAAACATGGTCCTTTGAGATAGCACACATCCATTAACATGGATAACCCATCTTGGAGACTCGAAGGAAGAAGACAAAACCACCTTTAAAGCATTGCTAGGAAGGTGAATTTGTCTTTCCTTCCCATCTCCCCAGTTACAAAAAGGAAATAGGCTAGAGGGGACAGGATGGATATTCAAAAAAAGGTAAGTGTTTCAGTGAGATCAGTTATAGAGGGTTTTGGAAACTATTAAGAAAATTTGCAGAATTACTTTAAAAATAGCCTTTTTTATCCTCTGCTGATCTTACCCTCATCACCCACTCCCCCAGCCCCATCCCATTTTCATCTTCTGGTGCATAAACCCGCAGGGTCTTGTTCTCTGCCTTGTTCCCTGGTTATATTTTGTCCATTTCTTCCAGGAGTCTGGAGCCAAAAGAAGATTGAAAAGCCTCTGAGTCTCTTGATGGCCTGAAAATTGGCTTCTCTTAATTAGAAAAGGAGCAGGGCCATGCAAGTTTGAGGGGTGTTACCCAATTTAATTAAAAACCTATTTCTTTCCTGGTGTGAGTTAAGTATCATTCCTCCTCCAGTTGCAGCTTCTTAGACTTCCTCAATTTAGGTTCCAGGGCCTGGTCTGGTTAATTAATGGCTCAGTTAAAACCTCAAGCAACACAGCTACAATATGCTGAGGCATCCCTTTTTTCTGCTCCCCAGGAGCTGAGAACTAACTTTTCCTCTTATAAGGGAAACTTCTTTCCCCATTGCCTCTGCTGGAAACTGTCCACAATGTTTAGCGGTCAGAACTGAAGACAGTTAAAGGATAGTTATGAGAGACATCAGAACTTCTTGTTGGAACTCGTTCTTCTGACTCCAGGAAGGATTTCCAACTACGTCAGTTGGGATGCATGGATAGTCAATAAGCTGGACTGGAGAATTCCGGACCATGCGCTCTGGGTCTTTACTGAGGCCCTGCTGTGGTCACATTCACCCTGGCTCAGAAGGGAGCTGATAACAGGAATCTGAGTAAGAATAAATAACATAGGGATGGGCAGATGCATCAGGGAATCTTGGAGGGGCTTTACCAAATCTGACCAAGTGGCAAAGGAGAAACCCAACTGAAATAAAAAGCATCACTGCTATAAAGGGATTCTGTTCTAGTTTTTAACTATTTTGCTTAAAGTTCAGAGAAATGAGTGAGGAGGGTGCAGAAAGAAGCCTACCTTTTGTGTAATTTATTAGTTTGTAAAGTGGAAGTAGACCTTCTCAGTCACTAGGGAATTCTTACCTCAGATGTTGTATGTGTATATATTTAATATATACACATATATATATATATATATATATTACATATACTTGTCTATATTATACATATTTAATATGTGTGTATATACCCACACATACACAAACTCACATTCTTCCACCTAAGGTTGAGAGAAACTAAAAGACCAGGGGCCCAGGAAAGACCAGAATTTTTAAGAGTATTTTAAAAAATCGTTACATTCCTAAGACACCTTCAAAATTGCAAGGGATGCAGTTTCCCTCTGATTGGAAGAAAGCTATGCCCAGGTGGTGAGAAAATCCTGAGAAAACCCCCTAGGGGAGAGCAAATTAACAGATGAGATAAATAGACTTGAGTATATTTGAGCTGGGTGGTCTTTCTTTTATTTTGAGATTTGCCTTACTAGCATACACTGCTGTGAGCATTACTTAAAATATGTTTTTATTATTTTGAGGTTTTGGTTTTGTAGAAAACATATTCATGCACCCCAGAGTTGGGCCTGTCAATAGATCAGCCTTCTTTCTCACCTGGTGGCAGTTATCTGAAATGCTTAGAGGAATTAATCAGGTTTCAACAAGAAATGATTTCCATGGACTCCAAACTTTAAAGTGAAAATGACAGTCACATTGCTTTGTTGATAACTCACCAAAAGCATTAAGTGCCTGTGGAATGTGAAGTAAATAAGATAAAAGAACTGAAAGAATAAGTGTAACAACTGACTGACATTCATATAGAACTGATGGTTGCAGGAATACATTTGTAAGCTCTGACATGACTACCCATTAGCAATATGTGTCGTATTTTTACAGTAATAGGATGCTGGGTTATATAGATAGCGTTATGTTTAAGAACTATTAATGCCCTTAACATTGGGTTCAGTTCTGGGATCCAGGAGTGAAGGGAACTGGAAGTCCAGAGAACAATCATAAAAATGAATGAAAAGATGGAAAATGTGTGGCTTAAACAAATGGCAGTTATTCAGCCTGATGAAAAAAATGTATCAGGGAGAATTATGACAAGAGTTTAAAGATATAGTCTTTGTTAAGAGGAGGTAGATTTAAGTAGATTTAGGTGAGATATAAGGGAAAGCTTCTTGACAGCAAGGAGTTTAGATTTTTGAGGAGGTTGTTAAAATATAGTAAAGATGTATCTCTCCGATGAGATTTTTGGAGATAAGGTTAGCTGAGTTTAACGGCCAAGGATACTTTAAGGACATGTCTATGACTAGAAGAGATCTATGGATGAATGAATAATTTATGGCCCTTTGACTATAGACTATAAGGGAAAGTTGTGGGTTTTGTTGGGTTTTTGTAGAATGGCTGTATTGATAGGGAAGAATATTATGTCTTTGTAACATAATTTCTGTCTAAAAGGAGGAGCTGAGCAATTACACTGTGGGAATGAATCAATAAGGGAATGGGTCCTCTTTGCTTACACACTATCTTTATATTTCTGAAAGTGCTATCTCAATTTAAAATCATTTTGGTTCAGATTCTCAAAGGATGCTTCTTCACCAGTTTACAATGGCAAGGCAACATCTCCTACTCCAGCTTACTCCTTTTATAGATGAGAATTCCAAAGTCCAGGCAGAGAAATGGCTTTCCCAAGAACCCAGGTCCTTTGAATTCGGATCTAGTGTCCTGGGTCTTGTGTGTTTTCTGTTAGTTTGTTTGTCTGTGACTGGAAGAGATCTATGGTGATTTCTGTCCTGCTGCAAAAGGTACGCCATGAGCCTTATATGCTGTCCTAGGTATTCTTTTTTCATATATATGTGTGTTATGTATATATGTATATGTATGTATGTATAGGTACATTAATTAAAATGTATAGTTTATTTTGAGGTTTTGATTTTGCAGAAAATGTGCCCACTGATGAGTCCCCAAAATAAATCAGCCCTGCTGTTCATATGGAGGAGATGGCAGACCACTCTAGTGTCTTTGCCAAGAAAATGCCAAAAGGGGGCATGAGGAGTCTGAAACAACTGAATATGACTGAATTACAACAAAGCTGTGGACTGGTGGTGGTTATCTAAAATTCTTAAAGGAATTAATCAGGCTTCACTAAAGAATGAGCCACTTAGATACACATACACACATATATACACGTATCAATCTAGCCACCTAAGCAAAGAAGTGAGGGATAGTGTAGCCTAATAGAGAGCAAGCCTTGAAGTTAGAAATACCTAGAGTCAAGTCCTACCTCTTCCATACACATGTGTGATCCCTGGATAAGTCACAAAACCTTTTAGTCCCACAAACAATTTCTAAAACAATAGGTTTCTAGAGGTTTCAGGACCCTTTGTGTTCTTAACAATTATTGGTGACCCCAAAGAACTTCTATTTTTGTGAGTTGTATCTATCGATGGTCACCAAATTAGAGACTGACAGATACATTTTTTAAATAGTTACTTCATTTTAAAAAATAATAATGATAAAAATTTAAACAATGTATTACATATTAATAGTTATGTAACTATTTTCTAATACTACAATAAATTAGTGAGAAGTGTTACTGTTTTTATATTCCTACAAATCTCTTGCTTAACGGGAAAGATGGATTCTCATGTCTGCTTCTCTGCAATCTGTTGAGATAGGTTGTTTTTGTCAAACTATAGGGAGACAACTAAGCCTCACACAGATAGGCTATTGGAAAAGAAAAGAGAATTTTAATAGCAAATAAAGGCTTAGTATTGTTATGAATATAAATTTTACCTTATCATTCCCTGAAAGGGTCTTGGGGACTTTCAGGAGTGTGCTACCATACTTTGAGAACCATTACCCTACGTAAATGAATTTACAGCTTTGATCCAAAAAAAAGTATGTAGTACCTTATTTTTGGTCTGAACGAATAAATGAAGTATTTGTGAAGCTTTTACTGTGATGGATGTTTCCGTTGAGATATAGGGGTGTGGGAATGGGGATGGTGGTCCCTTGTCTGACACTTGATGCTTTCTGCCTCTGCCTTTGGTACCTTGCTGATTCAGCTAGGCTTGCATGCCTCTTTTGAGTGTGGAATTTAGTGGAGGTGACTGTTCCCTTCTTCATACATGTGGTCTAGGGGATGCCACCACTCCCAGAACACTTGTCCCTATCTGTCAGTTGGTGGCAGTTAGGCGGTGCTTGATGCTAGCAGTGATGAGGAAGGTAGGCCCCTTCTCTACGATGATTTCTTCCCCTCAATGATGGCTGCAGGGACTGAGCTGGAAATAGGTCTGGTGTTTTGAGGAATAATCATATTCTCAGTGTTACTGGATTCAGAGCCCTGCTTATCAAGGGCTGAGTCGTCATTGTGGTGGTGATTTGACTTGCCTGGAAGATTTTGCTTCCATCCTCCTCTTCAGAGAACCTTGCTGATTAAACCAGCTTGGATCTCCTCTTCTCAGGACTTTCACAGGACTTCACATCCTGTCACTCTTTCTGAGCTCTGTGTGTATATATATAGGTATGTATGTGTGTGTATACACACACACACACACACACACACACACACACACACACATATATATGTATGTATGTATGTATGTATATGGGGAAACCCCGAAATAGTTTTCTTATCTGTTTGTGCTCTGATGAGAATTTTGAACAGAAATGAGTTTGAAACTACAATCACATGCCCAATTTATGAAACTATTTTGGCAAGTTCCTTTGGTTGGTCATTTGTTTGGTAAAGGGAATGCATTTTTCCTAAAGTAATATAATATAATAAGTGATATTTAGATGCCCAGGAGAACCCCTATAAATCCATTTAAATCCTATTCTATAGACACTGTACCACCATGCCAAGACAAGACTAAAATACAAATAAATACCTGGGGAAATTAGAAATTAATCAGTGAAGCACGGGGGTCCTAGTATATTAGCAAATATTTAATCTTGTACAAATCACTTAACCCTTTGAGCCTAATTCCCTTATCTGTAAAATGAGAGGGTTGGATTTGATGGATCCCTAAGGTCCCTGTCAGCTTTAAATCTTAGAGTTTTATGAACAAGGCACACTTTTATATTAAAAGTATGCACACTTAACAAGTGACCAAGGCTTTTGACTATATCTGTGTTTTTGTAAAATGAGCTGAACTACTAATACGTTAGTCATTTCATTGAGAAGATATAGAATTCAGGTGGCAGTCCTTTGATCCAAACAAGTCCCGCCTCCATCGTCTTCCCCCATGCCACTGATTGGTCATCTCTGCAACATGCTGTCTTGAGTGATGTGATAATCAGACTTGGAGAGCGAAGTCAGGAAGTGATCCCAGGCAGGGGCTTAATGGGATAGAGAGCCATAAGAATGAAAGGAAAGAAATGCCCTAGAGCAGTAGGGGTGGAAAGCCAATTGCAACCTGGCTCCATCTTTTCTTTCCAAACTAAGTTCACATTCTTCGGAGTTTCATAGATCAGAGTTGGAAGTGGACTTAGAGCTGGCCCTTCCCTCCCCCCAAGTCTAATTCCTTCATTTTAGAGATGAGGAAACTCACATACAAAGCATAGCTTTCTCAGTTTCACAAAGGTGGTAAATGACCCAACGAGGATTTGAACTCAGGTCTTATTCTCCAAGTGCAATGCTTCATGGTCAGTGCTCTTTGTCTTTGTATTCTGGCCAAACTGGACTACTTGCTCTTCCCCTTTCATGACTTTCTATCTCCTACCACAATGCCTTTTTCATAGGCCATCCTCCATGCCTGTATTGATCTTCCCCTTACCTCTATCTCTTGGAGAACCTGGCTTCCTTCAAGGCTCAGCTCAGGTACAGCCTTTCCTAATCCTCTCTAGTTGTTACTAGTAAATTTACTTATCTTTGTACATGTGATATTAAATAAAAGCTCCTTCAGGTCAGGCCATTTCATCTTCCTATTTATCCCCAACAGTATTTTGTGTAGGCAATTAAATACTTGTTGAATTGTTTTGAATTATAGTTGTTGCAAAGGAAAATTCCTATGCCTGTTGGATATTCTTAGGTAGACATTTCTAAGTAAGGAGCATATATTTGATTGGATATTTGTAAGTTGAGGACTGTCTGAACAGGGTAATAACAATTTGTACATTATTTAGAATTTTAGTAATGGATATTCTTGGTGCGCATTTCCGTACCTCAAAAATGTACCAGCAATATCTATTACCTTAAGAAAACAAAAAGCCAATCTAGCAGCATATGTTAGTCATTACTTCTAGGTTGAGTTTTCTTTCTTCTTCCATCACTTGCAGGTTACATGGTAAGACAATAGATTTAGAACTGGAACCTATCTTAGAAACCATAGCACCTGATCCCCTCATTTTACAAATGAGGAAATTTAGGCATCAAGAGTTTAAATGACTTGCCTTGTAAGTGTCCTTTAAAACCCAGCAAAATGATATGTAAGTACTAATAGTTTTTATCATCAAGGCAAACTATACTTCACCATCCCTTTAACCAAAGGAAGCCATTTGCTAGATACATAGCTGGAGCCAATACATAAACATGAATATAAATGAAAATATCATGCATTGAAATGCCAACAAATTATGATCTGAGTCTGCTCTTAGCAGAGAGAAAAAGGTAAGACAGGAAATCAGATTAGACCACAGTTTTTTAACCAGAAAGATCGATTTTTTGGGTCTAGTAGAAGAACTAAATGACTTGGAGTGAATTGAGTGAGTAAATTTTCCTGATGAAGAGGTTCCCTGTTAGACACCCAGATGTGTCTGCCGAAGGACAACGCCATTGGCCACGCTTTGGCCAGGACTGCCAAGTCCTCTCCTTGGCAGGAGATAACACTTTTTCTTGTATTTATTACAAAAAAATCTCCAAAATGCCTCAAAGAGGCATAGAAGCTTCCTTTAAAACTCAACAAAATGCTGTATAAATAGTAATCATTTTTATGATCAAGGCAAACTATATCCACCATCCTTTTAACTAAAGGAAGTCATCTGCTAGATGTATAGTTGTAGCCAGTGTGTAAATGTGAATGTAAATGAAAATGCCATGCATTGAAATACCAATGATCTGTGAACTTGGTCTGCTGCTACTAGGGGGAAAACGATAAGATAGAATGCAAAGAGGCTCCATCTTATAACAGTTTAAATAGTAATTCAAGATGTGTGTGACCATTAGTTGCCAAATAAATCACATATGGTCAACAAACAAATCACATGGCGCATTAAGAGTATCCAAGAAGATGTCACTGCAGGCAGAGATGATCAGGGAAGCCATTTTTGAAGAGAAATTTTAATGGAGACTTGAAGGATGGGTAGGATTTGAATGAAGAGGAGAAGTGATTGAAAGAGAGTAAGTAAAAGTCAAGAGGTGATTGAGGACAGTGAATAACCAAGTTTATGTGAAGTGCAAAGCTTGAGATGAGTGGTTGGAGACATGAATGAAAAGTCAACTTCTATCCAGATTGAGGAGAAATTTGAATGGCCTTAAGGAGTTTGAACTTGATCCTATAGGTTGCAAGATACTCCTAAAGCTTCTTGAGTGGGTTGGCGGTCTTAGGGTTCAAATAGCCTAAAGTTCTTGCAAGGAGCAGTGTGCAAGATGGTCTGGAGAGGGAAAGGTGATGACCATGAGCCTTTTAAAGAATTACTAAAATACTATTTGGAAAATTTTTAAATTTTCTTTTCTTTTTCTGTATATTTTTTCCTCCTTTTTTTGGTTAACTAAGATGGGATATAGAACTTACTTAAGAATCTTGAGTGTTCCTTAGATAAGAGATAAAGAAGAAGTCTCAGTTGTCCCTCTGAGTCCTTGGTGACAAGTCAGCCCTCCTCAATCAGCCTATTGTGAATCCCCTAAAGGTAGTTTAATCCAAAACCAGATTTAGTTTACTTGTTGTCTGATGAGGTTTGTTTCCTTGGGGCATTGTGACTCTATTTAACTAAGTTTGTTCAGCTTTTATGACTTTGAAGGAAGAGTACGATGATGGCTCTAACTTCTCTTAACTTTTATGGCTGAACCGGAGTGTATAAGATTTCAGTATGTAAATGAATTATTTCTCATCATTCTGACGTAATTTTTCCTATATGAAAACTTGTTATGATCCCAATGACAGTTCAGGTTTTCTTTGAGCCTTGAACCTATCCTTAGGCACAATAATAAAACCCAGATTTTTACTTCTGTAATTTCTGTCTTGTATGTATTTGGCAACAGTCACACATGAATTCAGAGAGGAGAATATTTCTCCTGTAACAATACTGGGCATGAGATGGTAAGGGCTTGATTTAGTAGGATGGCCATGT
>CM053771.1:379219352-379287993 GCA_028658325.1 Potorous gilbertii
TGTTGCATAGAAGAATTAAAATGAATGACAGAAACCATAAAACAAAACATAACATAAGAGGAAATGATCTGCTTCATTCTGTGATCCAATTCCATAGTTCTTTCTCTGGATGTGGAAGGCATTTTGCCTCAAGTCCACTGGTAGTTTTTTAGGTCCTTGCATTTCTGTGAAGGACTAAGTCTACCAGAAAAATTCCTCGCATATTGTGGTTATTGCTGTGTATAAAGTTCTCCTGGTTCTGCTCCTTTCCCTTAGCATCAGTTTATATAAGTCTTTCCAGGCTTCTCTGAAGTCTTCCTGTTGATTGTTTCTCATAACACAATAGTATTCCATTACATTCATATACCATAATTTATTCAGCTATTCCCCAATTGATGGGCATCCCTTTGATTTCCAGTCCTTGGCTACCACAAAAAGAGCTGCTATAAATATTTTTGTACATGTGGAACCCTTTCTCATTCTTATGATCTCTTGGGGATGCAGTCCTAGAAGTGATATTGCTGGGTCAAAGGGTATGCACATTTTTGTAGCCCTTTGGGCATAGTTCCAAATTGCTCTCCAAATGGTTGGATAAGCTCACAACTCCACCAACAATGAATTAGTGTTCCAACTCTCCCACATATTCTCCAGCATTTATCATCATCCTGTTTTGTCATGTTAGCCAATCTGATACGTGTGATGTGGTGCTGCAGAGTTGTTTTGATTTGCATCTCTCTAATCAATAGTGGTTTAGAGCATTTTTTCATATGACTATAGATAGCTTTAACTTCTTCCTCTGAAAACTGTCCATTCATACCCTCTGACTATTTATCAATTGGGAAATGACTTGTATTCTTGTAAATTTGACTCTTTTCTCTATATATTTTATAAATGAGGCTTTTGTCACAGATACTAGTTGCAAACATTCTTTCCCAGTTTTCTGCTTTCCTCCTACTCTTGGTTGCATTGGGTTTGTTTGTGTTGTTGTTTTAATAAGCAATATTTAGAGCATTTTTTCCTATGACTATAGGTAACTTTAATTTCTTCTGAAAATTGCCTCTTTGGATCCTTGACCATTTATCAATTGGGGAATGGCTTTTATTTTTATGAATGCAACTCCATTCCCTACATATTTGAGAAGTGTGCCTCAGTTTCTTCAGCTTTAAAATGGAGTTCATAGTAGTTCCTGCCTCCTAGGGTAATAGTGAGATATTTGTCAAACACTTTGCACAGAGCCTGGCACATAGTAAGCATTCAATGCATAGGGGAGTCCCTCCCCTATGAGATGGATAGAAGTTTTTAACGCACCAATATTACGAACTAAGGAAAACATTGTATATGTACATAGAATAGTCCAGTTAGGCATGGAGGATAAGACTTGAAAGGTAAGGAGGACCTTGAATGGTAGTCCAAGGAGTTTGGACTTAATTCAGCCATAATACCTTTTATAATACATTTCTGTAACACTCTGAGGTTTTGTAAGCACTTTCCTCATCACAACAATGCAGCCGCAGCATAAATATCATTAGCCCTATTACACAAATTTGAAAAAACCAAAACAAACTGAGGCTTAGGATAGAGGAACTTCCAATAAGTGTTAAATGCCTACTGTGCACTGGCTTCTTCTCACTCTGGGGATACAAAGACAAAGACACAATAATTTTTTGCTCTCCAGGAGTTTATATAGTTGAGGTCAGAAGCAGTATTCAAATCCATTTCTTCTTTTACTCAAAATAAGTTTTTATTGAAATTTTTTGTGTTTTCATGTCCCCATAATTTCCCCTGGTATGCTTCCCCCTCTTTCTTCCAGAAAACAAATATAAAACAAACAATATTTTTAAAGACAAAAGAAAAAGGGAAAACTAGCAAAATTGATTAATACATTGAAAATGTCTGAAATGGTATGCAGTGTACTGTAGTTGTAGATCTCTCCAGCTCTGCAAAGGAATGCATTGGGGGTGGCTTTACATACCCATCTTTTGAGTCCTACTTGTTCTTTGTAATTGTGCAATGTTCACTTTGCCCTTTTTTGGGCTTCCTTCCTTTTACATTATTGTGATCATTGTGTATGTTATTTTCTTGGCTTTGCTTACTTCATTCTGTATCAGTTCATGTAGATCTTTTCATGCTTCTCTGTACTCATCATATTCCTTACTTCTTAGACATAGAACGTTTCCACTACATTTCCCCATCAATAGGCATCTCCTTTGTTTCTGATTCTTTGCTATCACAAAAAGTGATGCCATAAATATTTAGTGTAGATCAAAAATTTCTCCTTATCAGTAGCCTCCTTGGGATCTAAGTCTACTAATAAATCTGAGTCAAAGGATTTGGACATTTTCATCATTTTACCTTCATAATTTCAAATTGCTTTCCAAAATACTTATACTAATTCAGAGCTCCACCAGCAATGCTGATTGTACCTGAGTACCTCAGGCCCAAAGGCCAAATTTGAAGGGCTTTTGTATAGTTTTTCCATTTTTAAATACAGTTTTTATTTTAAAATGTAAAAACCATTCTTATCTCTCAAACTGTACAAGACAGGCTGTAGGTAGGCTAATTTGCCTACCCTTATATTAGTATGTCTGCCTTCCCAGAAACTCTCCAACATTGACTATTCCCATCTTTTTTTATCTTTGTAAATTTGCAAGTTATGAGGTGAGACCTCAGAAACCAATATTTTATGACTCTTAATCAAGTACTCTTTACCATTGGAGGGTTTTGAACAGAGGAGTGGATGCCTAAATACATCATTATTAGCAAGGGCATCAGTGCAGAGAAGAACCCTGGATGGATGGATGGATGGATAATAAAAGATTTAAGTGTTTCCAATATTCCAGGTCCTGTGCTTAGCTGAGGATACAAATGAGAGAAAGCAAGACAATCCCTGTCCTTAGTTCCTACATTGCATTCTCATACAAGAAGACAATATGTAAGGAGACCAACAAAATAATGGGAAGAGGAGTGGTATGTTATGGAGGCATGATCGGGAAAAGTTTGGGAAGTGAAGTCCAAGTCCTGGTTCTGATCAGGAGGCTCACCTCTCAGGGTTCAGGGTGGTGCCAGAGTTAGAGTCTAACATCCTGGTAGAAGGGAGATGAGGGAGTTGATTTTAATTTGGGGAGTCACTGTTACAATGTATTTTAGAGTTGACCATTCACCCAGTGCCCATATTTCCCCAATGAATTTCCGCTAACCAAGGCTATGCTAATACTTCTTTTTTCCTGTTGCCTTTCATACTATAATGTTGATGAGTTCACTTTAGTAACCAGCTTACGGGAATGTTGAGAAAAAGTGAGCTGATATCCCAGCTGCACAGAATAATTACCTCTCTTGAGGAATTGGGGGGAAGTGGTAACAAGCCAAATCCCGAGAGCTGGTGGGTTCTTATGTAGATGGAGCTGTCTCCTTACAGTCCCTTGAGGTTCTCAGCAGAACATTTTATTAAAAAAATATTGAAAGATGCTTCCTTTTAACATAGGTGGAGTGCTGTGGAGTGTGAAAACTTGAGGGATTTGGGGCTCACTTAGCAGCTTATTCCCATTCCACTCCGGCAACCTATACGGTATTCAGTTTCCCCATTTACGCCTCTGCACAAGCAGCCTCCTCAAACCTGAGAGCTTTTGATAACTTGGAAATCATTTACCAACAGCTGTGAGAGCTAACCACCAAAGGAGAAACGATGGGGCAAAGTGGCACCAAACTCTAACTTGGGCCAGGTGTTAAGCTAACTTTTCCCCCTGTGGGTTGGAAATGTGAATATTTCTGTTTTGCGGAGTGCTCATCTACACTCAAATAAGGTCTAGTGTTTTCTGAGGAAACCAGGACTTCCCTTTTAACAGGGTTAGGGCCTGAAGTTCTTCCAAACTGTTATATCACACATACAGTGCCCCTTATGCAATGTTGCTTTGGCTGATGCTTGGACTTTTTTTTTTAACAAGGCAGAGGAAAAAAATTAAAATGTGGGCCTTCATTTTAGTTGTGTTAAGACAAAGAAGGGAGTTTTTAATTTCTAGTTCACTTGATAATGCTTGGAAATGAGTGAGCCAAAGTGGGGGTGAGGTGATAGACGACTTGCAGCTTCTGAAAAGTCCTGAGGCTTCATCCAAGGGCATCTCAAAGGCGCTTTTTGATTATCAAGGTTTGTTTCCTACAGTATTACATGGGAAGAATGGAAGTTGAGAAAGAACTATAGAAAGTTAGAGGTGGAAGGGACCTAGAGATCATCTAGTCTAACACCTTCATTTTACAGAAGAGGAAACTGAGGCCCAGAGGATTGAAGCCACTGGGTCATAGGATGGTAGATTTAGAATCAGAAGTGGTCCTAAATGTTCAGTCTTTTCACCTTACAGATGAGTGAAGTGAAACACACAGAGGTCAGTTGACTTGCTGAAGGTCACACAGGTGATGGTGACTTTCTTTTCCTTCTTATACTAAATTCCTGAAGTCTCTTGTCTCTGAAAAGTTAGGAAAGGAATTCTCTTTAGAGGCAGTGACATACTAAGAAACACATCCAGATTTTCCCAGCTGCTTCCCTTTCTCCTCTGACCCTTCAGTACTTACTTCTAATTGAAAGAGGGGAATAGAAGGGTATCTGCTACCCTCAGAGCAGCAGGGCAGAATTCAAACCCAGGACTTCTGACTCCAGATCTAGTACTACTTGCGTAATTCATCCAGAATTGTACCATAGCTGATCCCTCAGTCATGAGGAAAGTGTTTTTAAGTCTTCAAGCCCCATAGAAATGTGAACTATCATTACTGTTCTATTGAGAATCAGAGAAGCAAGACCTAAAGGGATGATGTGACCTTGACAAGGTGACACATAACTTGTTAATGTCGGAGCCATACTAAAACCCAACTATTCTCCTCATTCAAGTATTTTCCCCCATTCCATCATAATACCCTCTCTCTGAATATCTTTGTCTGGTTTGCCTAGAGCTCCTGTGGCATGCTAGGTAAGAGTGGTATTGCAACGAGGGCCAGTACCCCAGCTCCCTTCTCTTCTAATTCCTCTTTTCCCAGGATGCTTCTGAAATTAAGAGAACTTAATTGCCAGCTGACTTGCTCAGAAGTCAATGGTAGGGAATCAGTCATTCCCCTGTGTCCTGGGTGTAGCTCTCACCTGGGTATATTCCATAGAGGCTGATCACTGATCATTAGAAAGTGTTAGAGGTCCTGCTCTCCCCTGTTCTGGGATGCCAGAAGATGTTACTCCTAGCATCCTTGGATTCCAGAGGGCTTCTGGCTTTGTTACTCACTCTAATTCTTTAACAAGAAAAGCAGTATTAGCCCTAAATATTTTACTCTGAGTACCTACCCAGTGGTGTGGCATAAAGGCTATTTCTTGGTCCTTCATAAAATTTAATTTTGGAAGACTAAAGACCATAGTTCTGGAATTGGTCTTTGTGTGATTAGTTAAGTAGCCAAAAGTTTATCTCCATATTCTTGACTTTAGGAGCAAAATCAGGGTCTAAGTGTGTGTTTCCTTTTCTTATCCACTTTCCTCTCAATACTTTAATTTATATCTTTTGGGTTCTCCCATCTCTCTGCTGGATAGCTTCCTATTCATCATCCTCTTAACTGCTTGTGTATTTCAGTTTTGGGTTTTGTACGAGAAAACTCCATCATCATTTTCACTTCTCGTTTTGGAGACAAAATAATTCTTCTGATTTTGACTTAAATTAGCCTCTGAGTTGTTGGTGAAAAGATTTCTCAAGTTTTCTGTAGACTGCCATCTCTCTTCAGATGTCCTGATCTTAATTACCATTTCCCTTTGCTCTTTCAACAGGCTTCATTTTTTAGCTTTCTTAAGCCAGTCATGCTGGCAGCTTCTGCTCCTTGGATTTCTCTTCCAAGTGATTCTTGTATTTATTTCTACAATCAGGATAAGCAGCCATTTGTGTTCCTTGGTCTCTTTCCTCAGTATTTTACCCTTCCCTTGATCATAGTAGCTCATATATCCATATTCCTTTCAAGGTCTACAATATGTTTTCCTCATAACAATTCTATGAGGTAGTTAGATACAAGTATCATTACAACCCTTTTACAGATTAGGAAATTGAGTCACAGGCAAACTCATCCCATGATTTCCAGTAAGGTCTGGAGCCAGGATAAATCTTAAAATAGTCAGCCTACGTTATAGGGCTAACGTCGCAGAGCTGTGTTGAGGAAAGTGCTTAGAAAACTCAAACATGCTACAGAAATGGATTATAAAATGTTTTATGACTGAATTATGTCCACAGTCCTTGCCCTATCATTCAAGAACCTACATTATAAAGAAAAAATACTTTGAATAGAAAATCACCCCACAAAATTTTGTAGTATTTTTAAAAATAAGTTCTAGAAGTCAGCTAAATAGCCTGTTATTTATTAGATGGAAATCACTTAATTTCATGATAAAAAGGAAAACAGATGCATCATTATAATTTTTCTTTTACTGTTAGGGTTGGATGTAAGTGAAACATAATTGCTCATTGATGAATACTGAGAAAACTAGAAAGAAAGATGTCAAAAAATAATCACAATATATCAATTATGGAGCATCATGGTCCTAACCACATGCAAAAGAAGCATAAAACCAAGATTTCGACCTTGAAGGACTTTTAGCTCACTGCCCACAACCAAAGTGATGGAAAATCATTTAAATCTCACTGTCTTCAATACTAGTAAATTAGTATGAGTACGTAAGTACAAATGGAAGACAGAAGTAATCATTGTGTGGTATTAGCTGACCTTTCTGTAGGAGCTGATACGAGAGCCAGCTTTGGGGTGAAAAGGGAAGGTGCTTGTCTTAGAGGAAGGAGCAGGGAGGACATTGGAGGTGGTCAGAATCTGTCCAGGAGCAGAGGCTAAATAAAGGAAGGGAAACTGATGAGATTTTTTTTAGGCTCCTGTACAAAGAAGTTCTACCCCCAACTTCCCCTTAATTAAAAATCAAACCATCAGCCAACACTGTGGATCCTCCTGAGATAATGTAATGCAAATACAAATGGAGAAACAAGTATTTGAAAGTTTTTCCCTTGTAATTATCCCCAAAGAATACACAGCTTCATCATCATTGAAATTCAAATTTTGTGGTGCTCACTCTAGTTCTTTCTGAACTTAGATGCAAATCTTGTCCTTCTTAATTGTTCATCCTGAACTCAGATGCGAATTTGTATTCCCTAAGATCAAATGTAAGAGTGTTTCTAGTAGGTTATTAAAGGGAAGGAGGGGGAAGGGAATAAGCATTTTTATAACACCTGCTATGTGCCAGGCACTGTGTTTAATTCTTACAATAATGTTGCAAAATAGATGTTGTTATTATCCCCATTTTACTGAGGCAGAAAACAAGTGACTTGCCCAGGGTCACACGGCTAGTAAATGTCCGAGGCTAGATTTGAACTCAAGTCTTCCAGGCTCGGTGCTGTATCTATCTGTGCACTACCAGCTGTCTATTAGGAGTCCTATTAAGATTGTTTCCAAAAGTACTCCCCTCTACTACAGAAGAGATCAGTTTATGTTGTAACATACAGGCCAGTCTCATGAGGCAAGTCTTTTACTTGCCACAGCAGACAGAGACTGTATTATTTACATAGAGATGAAGCAGAAGGTACATTTATAGGAGTGCCATGTAAGAAGTCAGGATGTCATCCAATAATCTTTTAAATGGAACAAATAACTTGAGTACGTGGTTTCCGAGCAAAAATTCAAGTATAGACAAAGGTAGCATTGTATTAGGGAAAGAGCTCTGGATTTGGATTAAGAGAGCCTTAGTTCAAACCCTAGTTCTTCTACTTGCCACATCTGTGACCTTGGACACGTACTTAACCTCTTTTGTCTCTAACTGTCTCACCTCTAACGTGAATGAACTGGACAGTTTTACTCACACACAGTACCTAACAGGGTGTTTGGGTTCCTGAGATTGTTTGCTTGGGTAATTATATTGTGTTTGACTCTTTGTGACCCTGTGGACCTCTGTCCATGTGATTTTCTTGGCCAATATACTGAAGTGGTTTTCCATTTCCTTCTCTAGTGTAGAACAGAGATTAAGTGACTTGCCCAACCAAGGTCAAACAGCTAGGAAGCTTCTGCAGCTGGATTTGAACTCAGAGTTTCCTGACTCTAAACCCAGAGCTCCATCTACTGTGTCACCTGCCTGCCTCTGATTTTTGCATTCAAAACTTAGTTATAAATATACATGCATACACACATGTGTACATGTGTGTACACACATGCACGTGCTTATACACACATGCTTGTGTGTGTGTCTCCTTGATTTACATTTACAGAAGAAAAAACTGGAATGCCAGAATTTTATTGGTGTAATGACTAAGTGGATATATATACTTGGTGATAACAATGAAGAGAGGGTTGTGTTCCAAGTGTGGCCTTGGAAGGGTGTTCAGAAAATGAACCTTTCTTCCTTCTTTACAGAAGTAGGGGATGGTGGATATGGCATATTATGGTTAAACATCATTAAAAAATTTGGTTTGCTGAAGTACTTTCCTGCTCTTTTTAACAAAAAACTTTTATATTAAGGGATGGCTTTCTGGGTATGGGCAAGGGACTGGTGGTAGTAAGGAGAGTAATATATTTGGAAATAAAGATGATGTAAAAACAGAAGATATAAATGAAAATGAAATTTTTAAATTGAGGAGCAGTGAATGGTTCAATCCATCTTTAAAATAGAGAGGAGAAAATTTTCACAATCATCTACTCCATAGGTATCAAACACATCATCTGTGGATTGCCAAAATAAAATGTGATTGGGAAATAGATAAAAAAGTAAATAAAAATACAGTAGAACATAGATAATGGCGCTATGTGGTTTTCCAAGTCAGCGTGCTGCCGACAGGATCTTTGTGAGTGGGTTAATGACTGTCTTTTCTCCTTGAGCTGGATACCACTGCCCTAGTCCAGCCTCTCACTTTAATTCAAGTTTATTCTCTGTGACATCCCTAGCAGGTGGCTGGGCAGCCTCTCTTTAAACAGAACATAAAGGGAAGAATACTGCATCTGGAGTCAAAGGACCTGAGTTTGAATCCTTCCGCCTACTCAGTGGGATATTGGGGAAAGTCACTAAACTTCTTTCAGGGCTCAGTTTTCTCATCTCTAAAAAGTAGGAGTTGGATGATATGACCTGTGAGGTTCTTTCTGGCCTCGAACCTCTGATGCTCTGAAACAGTGGGGTCAAAGTCAGGTAGAAACAGGGCCCCTCACCCATGCACAAGACTCTCTGCAGGCTGCAGATTGACTTGGTTTTTAACATGCTATTATCTATGTTTTATTGGATTTTTATTTCCTAGCTGTATTTTAATCTGGCACAAGTTGCACTCTGGAGTGCTGTGGTCTATGTGTTTTATCTCTTTGCTAGAAAACTATGATGGTACTTTCAGGGGCTGGGAACTCATTACCTTCAGATCACCCATTCCATTCTTGGATAGTTCTGACTTTTTAAAGCTATTTTGAGCCTAAATTTGCCTTGTAATAACCTTTGCCTAGTCTTCCTTTGCCTGTTCCTCTCTGTGCTCTGCACATCAGGGGCGCTGACCTCTTTGCTGCTCCTTGCACTGAATACTGTGAGTGTTTCCCCTGGCTGTCCCTGAGGCCTGGTGTTATTTTCCTCCCCATCTCAGCTGCCTGGTTTCCTTGGCTTCCTTCAAATGTCAGATAAAATCCTACCTTCTATAAAAAGCCTTTCCCTTAATCTTAGTGTCTTGCCTTTGAGATTATCCCCAATTTATCCTATATCTAGTTTGTATGTATTCGTTGGCATTAGACTGTGAGATCCTTGAGGGAAGGCACTCTTTTTTTTTTTTGCCTTTCTTTATATTTCTAGCCCTTGGCACAGTGCCTGGCACATAGTAGAGTCTTAAATGATTGTTGATTCACCAGCGGTCCTTGGAATTCATTTAGAATGCCTGATATCCCTAATCCATGGTGAGTGAGTGAGTGAGTGAGTGAGTGAGAGAGAGAGAGAGAAGAAAATGAGAATATGAAAACAGGAATCTTTTCAGTATGTGTCTCCTAATTCTGTTTCTGCCTTTATATGCCTTAGGACTGCATCGATGTAGGCTGGTGGGAAGGAGAACTGAATGGGAGACGGGGAGTGTTTCCAGATAACTTTGTGAAGCTTCTCCCGCCTGACTTTGAAAAGGAGGGGAATGTAAGTATTCTTTTTTTTTTTTTTTGATTTATAGACTCTGAAGAGTTGAGATTTCTCTTCCTCTCTAGGAATCCCACCTGGCAAGCTCCCTAGTAATGTCTTTGTCCTTTGTACTGGTTGGCACATGATCCATGTGTACAGGTTGGCTCTGAAGACCATTCCATGTCTTCCTGCTCTCTCCACACCAGGTTCCCATGTAATCTCTTCCAGTCTTTCTTTGTGGGCCCCATTTTCGGTTTCATCTTTGCCTCTTTGACTTCCGTGCTGACGGATGGTTTGGTTCCATTGAGGTGCCCAGTCTTGGATGGGTTGAACACTGGGTAAATGTCTTTGCTGGGGTTGCTTTCAACATCAAAGGAGAGAATAGATGTGAAAAGCCTTTGAAAAGTTAAAGTTGCCGTCTCTATAAGTGCGAGGTGATGGGGATATAAGGAGGATAACAGTTGTGCTGGCCAAGTTCAACAGTGAAGCACTTCTTCTTCTTGCCCTATCCAGTCCTTATGCGTACTTAGCTCCCCATGGAGGAGCTGTTTCTGCTCCAAACTGCCCTTCAGTATTGGCCATCCTTGCAGTGGTGGTGAACTGGCCTCCAGCCATAACTGTCGTTCTAGTGATTCCTTCTTAACATGTGTAAGGACCAGAGGCTGGCTCTTGTCTGTGCTGGCTAACGCAAAGATCCTGTGTGCTGTTAGATTGTCCTGGTGTCCCATACTGAAAATCAGATGACAGTCCACAAGCATTTATTAAGTGCTTACTGTGTGCCAGACAGTCCTAGTTTCAGGGGACTATTTTTTGGAAATATGATCAGATTTTTCTAGTTATTCCCAAACATTTTGCAGAGTATCCTGCCTAAATGAACAGTTATTTGGTTAAGGCTACCTCCCTGCAACTGCAGAATTTGACACACAACTCATTATGGTTCAGCATAGTTTATTGAAGCATATTAGATCCGGCTGAACTTAGTATGAGGACAGGGAATGTGAAAACTGCCAGGGCCCCTCTCAGGTCTCTCCAAATGAAGGATGAAGTTCCTGGTGCTTCATAAGGTCTTCAGAATACTGATACAAATACGAGCATCTGTGTGAGGTAAACAGGACAAGTCTTCAACAGCAATGGAAATTGGCCAGTCTTACTAATTTACACAGAAAAAAATGCCATTTTTGATGTAATTTTTCACTGTCTTTGAAGATCTAGCATTGCTACTTGCCTACAGCACATGTGACTGAGTTTGTGGACATATCATTTTGCACTTGTGATCGGTCTGTCAGGCAACTCAACCTTGGCAGACAGTCAAGAACCTCGGCACCCCATATGCATGTGGTGATTACCTGGGAAGAACCTATAATAGACAGGTTTTCGTAATTAGCCCAAGGATGTCCTACCTTGTATTTATCTCAAGGCATCTAGTCTGTCTCGTCAACTCAAGAAGCATTTATTAAGCCTTCACTTAAGAGGCAAAGAGCTCTTAGTCTAAGGAGACAAGTAAACAACTGCACAAACAATATGGATACAGGATATGTTTAAGATTATCTCAGTGGGAAGGCACTAGCTTTAAGGAGAATTGAGAAAGGCTTCTTGTAGAAGGTGGGATTTTAATTGAAACTGGAAGTGAGCCAGGGAAGCCCTGGAAGGGGATGAGGAGGGAGAAGATTCTGGGCAAGGGGGAGAGCCAGTGAAAATGCCTGGAGCCAGGAGATGGACGGTAAGGAGGCCAGGGACACTGGGTTACAGACTACATAGAGTGGGGTAAGGTGTCAGAAAACTGGAAAAGTGAAAAGGGCTGACCAGATTACTTGTCACTTATTTGTTCAAGTGCTAATATTTATTTTGGGAACAATCTTGGAAGAAATTACCATTGTCTTAGTGTGAAGTAAGGTAAAGCCTTTTGCAAAAGTTACAAAGAAAAGGGGGGAAAAAACCTTGAAATTTATCACACAAATTCAGATTACAGCCAAGAAGACTGCTAACTCAAACTACAGATAGAAAGAATTGAAATAAGCCCCATTTCATGCCAGTGTCGATTCTCCTTAACAAAGAAGTATCCCCAAATGGGGATTACACTTACAGTCAATTTATGCAATAAGCAATAAATGGAAGAACTTGCTTCATCATCTAGTGTCACTTCCGCAGGTAAAAATTTATATATCCACAGCACTTGGACATGGTTATTTTTAATAACACTTTATTTTTCCTCCATCACATATAAAAACTATTTTTATTTGTTGTTGTTTGAAAGTTTTGAATTCTAAATTCCATACCTTCCCTGAAATGTGTAAGTTAGATCTAGGTTATACATGAGCAATCATGTCAAATATTACTTGGACATGGTTATTAAAATAAGCCACTCAGCCATGAAAAGGCCACCCAGGACAGATGACCTTGAATCCACGTTCATCTTTCCTCTCGGTTCTTTATCAGTTAGCCATTCTTGTTTGCATCTTTCTCTTAGCAATCAGAATGTTTATCTTGGAGAAGGGCCTCAGTCTTCCTTCCTAGAGCATGCCCATCAGTTGCTGACACTCTCCATTGTGCTTCAGAGTCTGCAAAGTACTTTACATGGATTGTTTACTCCTCTTAATACGCAAGTGAGTGAGAGGCTACTGTTATTCTCCTTGTTACTGGGGCAGCTGGAAAGAGCAAAGGATAGAATGTTGAACTTGAAGTCCAGAGGACCTGGGTTCAAATACTGCCTAACTTTATGACTCTGAGCAAGTCCTCAGTTTTCTCATCTGTAAAGTAAAAAAAGTAAAGGGCTAATAAAACACCTATTTTCTGGGTGGTCGAGAGGATCAAAGGAGATAATGTTTGTAAAATACTTTGTAAACCTTAAAGTCCTACATAAATCTAGCTCTTATTACTGATGAGGGCTCATAGAGAATGGAAGAAAACAATTTATTAAGCTTCTTTTTGTGCCAGGCACTGGGCTAAAAAAAGCTTGAAAAATTATCTTATTTGTTCTCTCAACAGCCCTGGGAGATAAGTGCTAATATTTTCCATATTTTATAGTTAAGGAAACTGAGGTAAACAGAAGTTCAGTGCTTGGTCAGGGTCACACAGCTAGTGTCTGAAATCAGATTTGAACTCAGGTCTTCCTAACTCTAGGCCCAGGGCTCTATCCTCTCTATCACTTGGCTGACTTTCATGTAGTCACATGTTAGCAGTGAGATTTGAGCCCCAGTCTTGGTTTGGTTTTTCGGTGAGGCAATCAGGGTTAAGTGACTTGCCCAGGGTCACGAAGCTAGTAAGTATTGTGTCTGAGGCTGGATTGGAACTCAAGTCCTCCTGACTCTAGGGCCGTTGCTCTGTCCGCTGTGCCACTTCGCTGCCCCAATCCCAATCTTCTTGACTCCAAGGCTGTTCTATTTTGCCATCCTACCTCTCTAGGACAAAATAGAACAGTGTCACATCCCACCTTCAAAATCCTATCCATATCTGAGGAGGGCGGTAAATTCAGAAAACAAGGCAGAGCATGTCATTAACCAGAAGAGAGCTCTTCCACTAAGCAGTAGCCAATTCCGCCTTCTTTAACGAGCACAGCAGAGGGAGTGAATTAAAAATCAGTTTAGAGAATTAACTAACGGAAGGAACCAAGGCAGCAGTTCGGTGGTGAAAGGGCATAGCTTGCACAGAACTTTGCTTGGTAGTCACACACAGATGTACTTCCCAGTAGAGTTCCGAGGCCATATCCTTCTCCCAAGGTCTGGCCTGAAGTAAGACTTTGAAGGATGGGGAAGTTCCATATCTGTCCCTTCCTGCTTCCCACTTTATGGCCCTCTTACCTGCTGGTCTCTGTAGGCCAGAATCCTTATGATACCTCCTATCTGCTACACGCAACAACTTCATAGGGGACATCCCTTCCTGCTTCATACTTCTCCCTGTCCCTGTTTGGTTACTAAGCTATGTCTCATATTGAAAACAAGTTGTGTGGTATTACTGGCAGGCCACGAGCTTAAGGTGTAACTATTTCCATGGATAATTTGCATCTGAATAAAAATTTTTTATCATTATTTAAAAGAGTGACTCTCTGGTGGCAAAATATGAGGCCCTGGAGACTGGCTATAAAGAAAATTTTTAAATGCCCTCCTCAAATGGTATCATATAGGCTGCTGACTGTTTCCTTTGTGGGTTAGTATAAAGCCAGCCAGCCAGGCCTATGAATCCTTTCTTGTGTACTTTTATAGGCTGAATACTTGAGGGAGCCGTGATAGAAATCTATAGATAGAGATCTTTATATAAAATCTTGAAATATGAAATATATGATCTTAGAAATAATATACACATTCACATATACATGTGTACACATATATTCCTAAAACAACTATATGTATATACATATGTATACTCTTAGTAGATTAATAAATATACAAGTGTGTCTGCTATAAACATACCTAAAGATACATGTATGCTTCTACAGAAATTCTACTCTCCACCCCTACTCCCTGGTCAATCAATCCCAACTTTCAAGACATTAAAACCAAGCCGATATTCTACCCTTGCTAAATCGTGTTAAGCCTGTTAAATTTTATGTAAGAAGAAGAAGAAGAATCAGCACTGTTTTACAGTGGATAGAGAACCAGTCTTAGAGTCAGGAAGACCTGGTTTCAAGCCTTGCCTCTAAAATATACAGGCTGTGAGATACTGGGCAAAATGTGTCATTTCTCAGTTTCCCAGACAAGTCTAAGACTATTAAGCTACAAAGCCTGGATAGTTTCCTTAGAAATTTCTTTAGAGGAAGTTCTCAAGAGACCAGTGAAGTCACAGATCTGAGCCAAAAAACCCAAAAAAGATTGACTTTGATCTAAAAAAATTTTCAAGTTTTCACAGGATATTATTTTTTTATCTTTTAAAAAAATCTTTAATCTTTTTTATTTCCTATCTTCTAATATTTAGATACTTATTTTTATTTTGTTAAATAGTTCCCATTTGCATTTTAATCTTGTTTGGGGTCATGTATTTGATACCTTGGAATCTAATAAACTTGGCCAGTTTCTCACAGTACCAAAAACTTATTCTCACATGAACTTTCAAGTGTGTGATTTTGATTCTTTAAATCTGTATCTGTGGCACAGCCTCTGTTTCTTTCTTAGTCATAAGGGGTGATTCTGATATGTTGTCATCAGTTTATGGACAACAGACCAAATCATCAGTTCCCTTACTACCTCTGAGTTAATAAACCTTTATTAAACACGGGTAAATGCAAGGTGACACATATTGGCTGTGTGACACTGGACAGTGCCCCTGGCGCAATTCTCTAAGATAATAAGTTGCTGAATAATCTCTGATTTTTATTGGTAGAGGAAATTCCCTCACTGGGAATCCTATATACAGGCAAAATCACAGGATCACTCTTTCCCTGTCTCAGTCCCTAGAGCTCCACCCCATTGCCCATTGTCCTAGGTGCTACTAGGGGACACGTACATGCACAGGCAGTCTGTTCCATGCCTGGAATGCCCTCCTTCCTCGTCTCTGCCTACTGGCCTCACTAGATTCCTTGAAGACCAAATTATCATCTTTTAAAAAAAATTTTTTTACTGGATAACTCCCTCAACTCCTCTTAATTTTAGTGGTTTGATTCCGTTAAACATCTGCTTGTCTGTATATGGCTTACTCTGTATATATTTGTTTGCATGCTGTCTTTTGTATTAGACTAAAAGCTCTCTGAGGACAGGAACTATCTTTTGCCTGTTTTTGTATCCACAAATCTTGGCACAGTGCTGGGCACTTGGTAGAAGCTTAATAACTGTTTATTGATTGATGTACACAACAAAATAAATAAAACAACATGAAAGGGGAAAGAGGACAGATAACTGGGATGGAGGGGGAGCAGGAAAGGCCTGGCCTTGTATAGGAGGTTACACTTGTGTTATCCTTTGAAGGAACCTGGAGACTTATTAGGCAAAAGATAGGGAGCAAGTGTATTCTAGATGTAGGAGAGCACAAAGGCATAGAAGAGCAAGAGGAAATGTTTCATGTGGGTAACCCCTAATAGGTCATTTTTACTGGAATATAATGTGTGTTTAAGGGATTAAAATAAAATATTACTGCCAGGCTAGGTAGGAGCCAGATAGAGAGTAGAGAGATTTGAATGTCAACCTGAGGATTTTGTATTTTATCCTAAAAGCAATAGGTTGGGGATGGAGTGACTGTCAGATCTTTGTTTTAGAAAAATATCAGTTTGGTAGCTGGGGGAAGGGGCAACTAGGTGGTGCAGTGGATAAAGCATGACAGTCAAGTCTGTCCTTTGACACTTGTATGACCCTGGGAAAATCACTTAACTTTGTCTGCCTCAGTTTTCTCTTCTGTAAAATGAGTTGAAGAAGGAAATGGTAAATCACTCCAGTCTTTGCCAAGAAAATCCCAAGTAGTGTCATGAAGAGTCAGACACAACTGAAAAATAACTGAATGACAACAGCAGCAAATCCATGGGAAGCATACTGAAGAAAGAAGATCCTGGAAAACATTAGAAGGCTATTTCAATGGTCTGCAATAGGCAGCAAGGTGGTATAGTGGATAGAGCACTAGACCTGGAATCAATCCAGGAAGACCAGGATTCAAATCTGGCCTCAGATTTGCTACCTGTGTGACCCTAGATACGTCATTTAGCCTCTATCTGTCTCAGTTTCTTTATCTATAAAACAAGGATAATTATAGCACCCTCCTCCCAGGATGGCTGTGAGGATAAAATTTAAAATTTTTTTAAGTGCTTTGCAATTACTGAAGTGCTATATAAATTCTAGCTATTAGCTATTATTATATCATCTAGGCAAGAGATGATGAGAACCTGAACTGAACAGCGAGGAGGGTGCAGATGTAAGAAATGTTACCTTAATGAGCCTCTCTCTGGGAATCCAAACTCTCTTCTAGAGAGAGACATTAGGAATGAGGCCATTGCTCTTTTATGGATAGAGGGTAGATGCAACCATGATATTAGATTTTATCTGTGTACTATGTGGCAGTATAAATGTTTGATAGAACACATTGCTGCCACATGTACCTTGATTCATCATGCTGTATGGCAGACATTTCCAGAAGGACTCTAGCCCAGACCTTGCCAGCCACCAGAATCATGAGCTAGCTCACATTTCCAGGCTCAGCCTTATTGCCTTCTCAAAGGAACACAGTGATGCATTCCCTCACAGCATCCCCTATGTCACCTGGCCCAGGAATCTCAGCAGCCATGTTGACCCAATTATGGAAACTCAAGATGTAAGAGTCAGAAAAAGGAACTTTTAAGAGACCATCAGTCTTTATCATTCTCCATGACTCTGAATGGAGTTTTACTTTGTCAAAGGAATCCCAATATTGGAGGGACACTCATAGATCATCTAATCCAACACGTTGCTGAAAGAAATCTTCCTACAGTATACCTGAAAGGTGGTCAACCCAGCCTTTGTTTGAGGTCCTCCAGGGAGAGGAGGTCCACTGCCTCCAGAGGTAGTATGTTAGCAACCACACTAGCACAGAGGGTGGACTGCTAGCACCGATTCTTTGATCTGCTTTTATCAAGGAAAGACACCTCTAAAGGGGTCAACAATCTCACTTTAATTATAGTTAAGTAGAAAGAAGTGAGTATAGAAAATGCAAGCAGAGAAATTAGTAGAGATTCAACAGGGCTCCAGCTGTCTGAACACAAATAATACAACCACCGACATACGCCCCTAGATCAAGAGAGCACCAACATCTGAATAGTCAAGGGGCTTCTTACAAACTGCTACTTAGAGTCCTGTCTAGAGAATCAAAGGTCCTTCTCATGAGCAAGCCCCAAAGCTAAATGCCAACCTCCCAGAATATATAAGAAAGACTCGGCCCTTGATTGGCTCAGAGACAGAAGGCATGAAACCTATGTGACTCAGCACAGCTGTGAATTTTCAGGATCCTTCAGATGTTTACAATGTAGCCTGAGCCTGGGAATCAAAAAAATCCCACTTTGCTTACGCTTACAGGCGGCCTCTTGTACCTTTACATAGCCTTGCCTAGCTCCTTTCCCTGCCATCATTCTTAGTACCATTCTCTGGGGCCAAGAACAAGAAGTCTAATCAAGTTTACTATTTATTGTTCATTATCATCATTTGCAAGTGTTTATTAAGCTCCGATTCTGTGCCAGCCATGGAACTGTGCTCTGGAGATACAAGAAGGGCAGAAGACAGACTCTGCCCTCAAGAAGCTCACAGGATAATGATGGAAACAGCATGCAAACAAATGCATACGTATACGTATGTATATATATATTATATATAGATCTATATGGTTGTGGTTGTTTTTGAGTTGTTTCAGTTGCATCTGACTCATCAGGCTTTTTTGGAGGGCAAAGATACTGGAGTATTTTCTGTTTCCTTCCCCAGCTCATTTTGTGGATAAAGAAACTGAGGCAACCAGGGCTAAGTGACTTGCCCAGGATCCAGCAGCTAGTAAATGTGTGAGGTCAAATTTGAACTCATTAGTCCTCCTGACCCCAGGGCGAGCAGTCTATCTGCTACACCACCTAGCTGCCCCAACAAGTATACATAAACAAGACATATACAAGAAAAGTGGGTGGTAGTATTATAGAAAAGGCTCTAAAATTAAGGAGGGCTAGGGAAGGTTTTTTCAGAAGGTGACACTGTAGCTAGGACTTGCAGGAAGGCATTAAGCCACCTGTAAAGGAAGGAATTTCAAATATCTGATCTCTAAAATGACTCTTAGTTCTCAATACCGTGCCTTATTTTTGTTTTTATTTGACTCATGCGTGTACTTCAGGGCTGTAGAAGAGTGTGCTAACCCTGAATATCAACAGTCACCACCTGTTTTCACACATTTTAGCTTAGCTTGCAGTGTACTGTTAAATTTACATAATCTAAATTATGCAAATTGGATGGCAAATGCCATGAGGGCAGAGACCATGTCTTAATTATCTATTTTTTTATCCTCTGGGGCCTACCTAGCACAGTGTTTTGCATATGCCAGTTGCTTAATAAATGGCTGTTGCAAAAATGAATGAATGATCGATTGATTGATTGGTTTAAGAAAAGATGTAATGACTGTCAGAGCTTGTAAAAAGTGCTTCCAGGATGACATTTTGTTTTGGCAAGCACTTGGTTTATTGCAGGTAATTTTTTCCTTAGTTTATAAAGCCAACCAGCCTTATATTTCTTGTTATTAAAAACTCATTATTGTCACATCCTTATTTTATAGGAGATTTTAAGATGGAGTGATTTGAGACCATGCTGTAATTTGCCAAAAGTTGATGTTGTAATGGTAATCAGAATCATTAACACGTAGTCACTGTGTGGATGAGGGAATATGAAACAGTTGGCCACCTGTTTTAGACAGATGTCATCTTGTCTTGCCAATGGCTGTGGTTTAAATCACTCACTGGGGAAGGAGGAGAAATTCTTATGATTTAGGGGGAGAGAAGGAAGCAGCATTCATTCAGTAAGACAGTTCTTAAGCTCAGATAGAACTGCTCAAAAATTCTTTGGTAAATTCTGGTGATGTTATGCAAGGGCATGGATTCAAGCCTTTACTGAGTAACATATGGAAGTGCTGGCTATGTTTCCAAGAACGTGATCTTCAGGTTCTCTCGAGCCCAGATATCTTTGGGTCTATGCCTAAATGATCAATGCTGGGAGAGCAGTGACTTCGCTCTTGTTGCACATTTTAGATTCTGTTAGCTATTTATGTTACAAACCAGAGTCTATGAGGATCTGTCCTGGGTCCTGACATTAACGTGGGATGCCGGAGACAAAAGAGTAAATACTCTGAAAGCTTGATAAAGCAGCCGTAAAGCAATTTTCATAGACTATTCTAATTGTATTAGAGCAAAGTAGAATTTGAGTTCATGTAAAACGAGAAGAAACTATTTCCCAGAGTCATTCTTTCTCAGAATAAGAATCCTGGAAGAAAGGTTTTAGGCTTTTTTGAGAAAGTGATTTCCAAAAGATCCAGAGAAGCCTGAGACCCTGAGTCAGAAGGACAGAGTAGAGAAACAGAGCATAAAAAAAGGCTTAGATAATAAGAGAGAAAGTGTTTCTGGTCATGTGTCCCTCAGGCTGAAGGGACTGGAACAGTCTGATCATGGCTGAATTTTCCTCCATCTTCCAACTAGTGAAAGATTAAAATGCTTAGTTCTCCACATTTCTCCAAAAATAAATATTTGTCTCTTGTCTACAAGATGCAGTATTAACTAAAAAATAACTCATCTGAAAGATAATGTATTTTGTATGTATGTATGTATGTATGTATGTTGATGTCATGGGTGCATAGTGGTTAATGCTCAAATGCTCATTACTTGGGAAACAGGTAGAGAGGGGGATAAACATTAAGTGTTAGCTGTTGCATGGCTTGAGCTGTAATCAGATGTGTGCCTTTTTGTAAGCACTTTCACAGAATCACAGACTTGGAAGGATCTCGGAGGTCAACCCATGAAATGAACAATTAATCCCCTTTAAAAAATACCCAATACATGGTCAGTCTTCCCACCTTTGTTTGAAGGGAACTATCACCTCCCAAGTAGTGTTATCTGCAGCAGCTTGGTTCTGCAGTGGATAGATAGAGCATTAGACCTGGCGTCAGGAAGACTCAAGTTCAAAACCAGCTTAGTAAGTGTCTATGATCCTGGGCAAGTCATTTGGCCTGTTTCCCTTCGTTTCCTCATCTATAAAATGAAGATAATAGCACCTACCCCCAGGATTGTGTTGTGAAGACAAGATAAGATAGTATTTGCGAAATACTTTGCAAACCTTGTAAGTTCTAAGTCTTATTATTAATTGTAATAATACTAAGTATTATACATTCAGATTATTTCTTTTCTTTTCCTGTTATATCAAGCCTAAGTCTGCCTCTTGGCAGTCTCTACCCACTGCTCCCAGTTCTTCCTTTCTGAGGCCATGTGGAACAAGTCTAATGAGTTGTCAAGGTTGCGTCCCTTCTGATACTTACAAGGTAGCTTTCATGTGCCTCCCCGCACAGTCTTTTCTTCTCCAGACTAAGCATCCCCTTTTCCTTCAGGAATCTCCTAGGGTTTATCTCAAGGCCCTCTACCATCTTGGTTGTCCTCAGAACACTCACTGGCTTACCTAAACTCTTCCTAAAATGAGGCACCCAGAACTCTGTGCAATATTCCAGGTGTTGTCTGAGCAGGATAGACCTAGAATAGGAACTCTGTGACCCATTCTTGGCTGCCATATTGCATTGCTGTGTTATTTTGACATTGCCTGTCACCCCAGGTTTTGATCTGTCACACTAAGTAGCACTAGTTATATACGATCTGTTGTTTTCTTCATTGTTTCATGTGTGTATGTTTTATCTGCCCTATTAGTCTGCAGGTTTCTTGAAGGCAGCAGGATCCGTGCCCTTCTTTTCTTATATTCCCCAGCATTAGCCACATGGTACTAGATCCGTAAGGTACTCAAAATCAGGGTTGATATTTTACTTAAGCCATTAATTGCTTCCCTCTATTACTTCCAAGCCCTGGTGGGGGCACTTGATAAATGACAGGCACTTACCAAATAAATGAATATATAATCGATTCATTATTGGTGGAATTGAGATTTGATCCAATCCATCTGGAAAACAATTTGAAATTATACTAGAAAGGTGATTAAATGATACATACACTTAGGCCCATACCATAGCTAGGAGATACGTGGAGGAAGTGAAAGATGCCTTGTCTACCAGCGTGCTTAGAGTAGCACTTTCTGTGATAACCAGTTGAGTGCCTCTGGACAAATTCTGTTACATGAATGTAAGGGGATATCGCTGCATTGTGAGAAATGGCAAATAGCAAGAAATCAGAGACACTTGGAAAGATCTGTACAAACGGACACAACAAAATAAGCCAAGCCTGCAGGATCATTTACAAAATGACCACAGCATTTTTATAAAAGAAACAGTCCTGAAAGAAACCAGACCTTTGATAAATGGAGTAACTTCAGAGGATTAATGGTGTGAACACAGCTTCCTTCTGTCTGCAGAGAGGATAGGAGCCATCAAGAAGGATGAGGCATACGTTGTCAGACATGGCCAATGGGGTGTTGATTTATTTTGCTTAATTATATGTCTTCATTGCAAGAGAGGATTCTGCTTGGGCAGAGAGAGACGCCGAGACTAGTGGGAAGTAGCGTTAATGCTCTTTGCAAGAAAAGCATTTTTAAAGGAAAAAAATAAGGGTTGCTTAATATGTAATGAAATGGTGGGAAAAAATACTGAATTTGGAGCCAAAGAATCTAGGTCAAGTGTCAGTTTCACTGTTTCTTATCTTTGTGATCTTGGGTAAGCCACGTATTTTCTTCATCTATTTAAAAAATAATAGTAAAAACACTCTGCCTCATGGAGTTACAGTCAACTGTAAAACACTAGATAATTCCAAGTTACTCTTGTTGATTAGAACCTCACCTTCCTTCCTTGCCTTGCCTTTTTGCCATGATTTTCTACACCCCTTAGACTGTGATGTAGAAAGGAGAAGGAGGAGGAAAGAGTCTTAGCTGCTGGGAGACGTCACCCCCATGCGTGCACTGCTCTTTGGCTCACTATGCCTTTGCTTTTCCTTTCTCCCATGTCTGCAATGACTTTCTTCCCCCACGTTGCCTTTTTAATTTCTATCCCATCCTATAAAGTCCAATTCCAATGCTACCACCCTCATGAAGTCTTCTCTGGCTTCACCTGGGCAACGATGACCTTTCATGTTGGACCTCAGATAGGTCTTTGTTTGGCAACCCTGTAATGCAAGTATACATTATTTATGTGTTTTATGCATACATTTATGCATTTATATATTATGTAATACTGTATATTATACCTATCAATACTTCATGTCCCAGAAGTCTTAATGTAGTTTTAAACTATTAAATGATTGTTTAACTAAAGCTTTAATAAAACTGAAAACCACACTAAGACTTTTGAGACATCCTCAATCTGTGTCTTGTTCCTGTGTTAGACTGTGGAAATTTCATAAGGGAGGGACCTTGCTTCCCCAGACTTTATATGTCCTCTTGTGCCTAGCACATAGCTCTGTGCACAGTATGCCCTTAACAAATGTTTCATGGATGAACGTATATATGAATGATGGAAGCGGTCCCTGATCTCAATAGGTTCACATTCTAAGGGGGTAGGGGGGAAATTTGTCCCACGGTCACAAAGGTCCTCTGACAGCAGATACAGAATTCTTTCCATGCTGTTTATCATTCCCTTATGTGAGCCTCAGTCCCCTCACCTGTAAAACTAAAGGGTTGAATTCAGTGAACTCCAAGACCTTTTCAACTTTAACATTCTATATTTTTGTCTGCCTACAAACAGCACCTGCAGAAGTTAACTGTGCTGAAAATAGTGCTGTTTTCTTTTTTACATATTATCAAAGCTGACAGTAGAAAGGGAAAAACTGACTAAATGGAGAGTAAGTACTGTCTGTCTGGAAAAGCATATCATTTTTAAAATTTGCTTAAGATTAAAACTGTCAGAAAACCTTCAGAAACTGGGTAATTTATGACTGTACATCTGTAAAAGGGTCGTTATGGGCACGTGCTGTTGTAAGCTAGCCACCGTCATCCCAACTGCTCTGTCAGGTTACCTATCAGAATGTCAGGAAAAACCAACCTGCTCTAAGAAATTCTGTTTGTTTTTTTTGATTTGAGGAATGTGAATACCTCTAGGAGGTTCTTGCTGCAATATTTCTCTGTTCTATATCTTTTGTCCCTACTGCTCTAATTTCTCGTTATAGCAGGGTTTGTATATTACTACTTGGATCGATGCCTTGTGAAGTCTTAATGACTGTTCTACAGATGAGTCAAGTCAAAAAGTCAAGTCAACAAGCATTTATTAAACTACATGCAGGCACTTTGTTAAGTGCTAGGGGTAAAAGAAAGACCAAAAAATCCCCAAACAAAACCAACTGTCCCTAATCTTAAGAAACACAGTCTAAAGAGGGAAACAGCCTGTAAACAACTAGATACAGACTGGATGGCTAGATAGATACATGCAGTTATATTTATAATATATATGTATGATAAACTACAGATAATCTGAGGGGAAGGCACTGGAATTAAGGGGGATCAAGAAAATCTGTGCATAGGGAGCTTGTTTTTTAAATAACTTCTTTCTGTTAAAAAAGAAAATCAAAATATCCCTAATCTAAATGTTGTATTCAAAAGGCATGTTGAAGATGGTAGGTCTTCATGTTATGGACACTGTTAAATTTGAATAAACTAAAGAAAGTGAAGTGTGATTTCCAGAAGAAAAGAAAACCAAACTGCAAGCCATCCAAATAAGCAAACCAGGCACCTGGTCAAAGATTAATCATGCGTGATGGGGGCAAGACAGTTCACCCACAGCCTGATTCCTGCCTTTTCAGGACTTGACTCCAGCTGCTTCACCACAACCTTTGTCTTCAACAGCTTGAGCTGCAAATAAAAACTCCCATTTTGCATATATAGCTACCTGGCAGCATTGGTGCGCGCGCGCACACACACACGCACACACATCCTCAATTTATCATGGTAATAAGAGCAGCTGATATTTCTGTAGAATGCTTTACATTTTCTGAAGCCCAGTGAGGGAAGCCCATGGAGCATTGAGGGATCTGGGGCTGTGTTTGGGCTCTCTCACAATTATTACCCACTTGCCTTGGCCAAGTCAGTTGGGGCCTCTCTTTCCTCATCTGTGAAAGGAATGGGTTGGGCTCGATGACCTCAGAAGTTTCCTCTTTAGGTAGGTCCGTATCTATGATCCTGTACTCTCACTTTATTTGCAGAACAACCCTGTGAGGTAAGCAGTGGCAGTGGCATTTTCCTCCATTTTACAGATGAGGAATAAGTGACAGAGCTGAGTGTTTCGATTCCAAATCCAATGTCTTTTCATCCAACAATACCTCCCTCTACATCAGCCCAGAGAAAAGGAAAGAGGCAAGAGGGTTAGCAAAAGGGCCAAGTGTATATAGGAGATGTAAGTGAAAATGAGAAGAGAATGGGGGAGAGTAGAAGGAAAAAAAAAATTCATAAAGTGCCTAATGGATGCAGGCAACGTGCTAAGCACTCTGCAAATGTTATCTCATTTGATCTCCATAACAGCCCTGGGAGATAAATGCTGTTTTTATCCTCATGTTACAGTTAAGGAGACTGAGTCAGACAGAGATTTGCCCAGTCACATGCCCAGCTAGTAGGTGTCTTGATTCTGGATTTGCACTCAGGTCATCCTGACTCCAGGTCCAGTTGGAGTCCACTGTGCTACCTGGCCACCTCTAGAAAAGACATCCACTTAGTTTCTCATTTTTCTTGTTGAAAGGGATAGATGGGGAAGAAGAGTTGATCAAATAGGGATGGTTGTAGGCAGAGGGATGTGACACTTTGAAGGCATAGATATCACCATTCCTTTTGAGTGCTAGTTCTTCATGCCCTCCTTTCCTTCCCTCCTTTCTTCCCTCCTTCCTTCCTTCCTTCCTTCCCTCCTTCCTCCCTTCCTTCCTTCCTCCCTCCCTCCCTTCCTCCCTTCTTTCCTTCCTCCCTCCCTCCCTCCCTCCATCCCTCTCTCCCTTCCTTCTTTCCTTCCTTCCTTCCTTCCTTCCTCCCTTCCTCCCTTCCTCCTTTTCTTTTTCTTTTGTCTCTTCCTGTAACCTCATCATTGATGGGAAGCCTTTCATTCTCTGTATCAACAGGTTCCATAAGGGCAGAGCATCCCCTTTGTGTCCATCTTTATACCTAGCATAGCTCTCCCCTACAAGCCATAGGTACTTAGTGAACATCTATCCAATGAATGAATAATAGATATTTGTTGAGTACCTACTTTGCATATCCACCAATGTGCTGGACTTAAAATCTCAGTGATTTTGCAGAATGATAACTGAGTGGTTGATAATAGAAGGGTTGGCAGTTATGGAGCTGGAAGAGATTTGGAAAAGTCCCAGTATCTAGAATATAGTAAGCACTTAATAAGTAAGTACTTTATCTAAGTCTACATTCTTGCCCTTAGGTAAGACAGTGCCCCAACATCCTTATTTGATAAGTCTCCCGAGGTGTACTCTACAACGTCTAAGTTCTGTAGGAGCAGGGATCATGTCTTTTTTTGCATTTGGCTAAAGCTGTGTGCAATTGCTTTGCACACACTTAATAAATATTTGCTGAAATGAATCTTTCCCAATAAACCAGTGAATAAAACACTCCTCAGTATCAGAAAGTTCTTCCTTATTTGTATCCTAAACCATTCATGTTATATTGTCTTGTTCTGTCTTTATTAAGATGGGAAATGGATGGTCCCTATGGTCACAGTAGCAGACCCTCTTAAACTTGAAGACTCCCCAGGCTGCCCCTAAGTATCCTTTTCTGTAGTCTAATTGAACCCAATTGCCTTAAAGTTTTGTTTTCTAACTCAGAGGTGTCAAACGCAGGGCTGAAACACAACCTCCAAGACTTATAAGTATAGCCTGAATCAGACTCAAAGGTAATTGGGAAATATTTAACTCAATTAAGAAAAAAAAGTGGAACATAGATAATGGTAGTTTGTCATTTTGTGTGTCTGCACACTTCCTACAGAGATCCTTATGTGCAGTTCAGGGGACCCTGTTTCTATTTGAGTTTGACAGCATTGCTCTAAATCTCTCCGTCTTAGATCGGCCATTATGGTGGAAGATGGGGGAAAGTTCTTATGCATTTGAGCTGTTTCTTAGACTTGGATTATCTTCAGTCACTATGCCAAGTAGGATATGTTATAGACCAGCTGAAGAGAGCACAGTTAATCATGGTTGTCAGTTATGACCTAGGAATCTCATATTGGAATGAAGCCAAGCAAGGGGAGCCCCTGGCTTGTTGGCCAAAGGGACTAGGTTTAAATCCAGCTCTGCTACTCATTTATTGACTGTGGATCCTCAGGCAAGTTCCCTAACTCCTCTGGACCTCATTTTCCTCATCTCTGAAATAAGAAAATTGGACAAGAGGATCTCTAAGATCCTTTTCAGATTTCTAAATCCCACAGGGCAGTCCTAAACCACCAGCCCTTGCTATGCTACTGTGAAAAGCAGGGTTATCCCCAAGAGGGACATGGGATCTCTAAGAGAGTGCTTTTCTATCCATCATTGATGCTTTTTGTCTTTAAATGGTTTCTCGTTCTGTTGGTCATCTTTTCTCCTTTGGATGGGGTGCCCATTGTTAATTGTCTGCTCATCAAATTGCCTGCTGGTTTGCCAACCTGACCATTTTCCCCTACTGCGAATGCTTCTTCTTTGGAACTAGTTCAGCGAAGGCTATTACTGACTGCATGACTACTTTCCTTTGTGTCTGCCAAAAAATGATAATAGATGAAAGAAAACCAAATAACAGCTGATGTGGAAAAATCCGTTTTGTCTTATCGAGGGTGGCAGGGGGTAGAGCTGCTGGGTGGATGTCTCCCAAGTGGGATGACAGCTGTAGGGTGGCAGGAGACACAGGGATGGAAATTCAGCACCCACCCCACACCCACACCCTTACCCACCCTCACTAGCATTTCCTTTCGAGAAGACCCACAGTCCAAAGAAGAGAATTTCAGCCCCAGGGGTACCTAGGAATCTTTTCCAACGGTTCTGTTATTTACCCGATTAAATCTTAATTGCAAATTCTATTTTGGTGGCTAGCGCTTTGTGGCTTTGTGCGTGTTGGTTTCACGCCATTTTTGCTGAGCCTGGCTTTTGCAGAAGACTGCTGCAAATTTAGAAATAGGGAAACGGTATTGCATTTGTCAATTGGAGTTTTGTTTTGCAGGCTGAATTTATTTTAGTGCTTGTGTGAGGTGCCAAAGACTCACATCCGTAGAGAGTGAATTGCTTAATTTTTTTTGTGGCTTTTTGGTATTGTCCAAACTGTAGTAAGGAAACAATGCCTGTAGTTCTTAAAGGAGTAAATAGATTTGCCAACAGCCTCATCTTTTGTGTTTTTGATTAATTTTTTCAGAGACCTAAGAAACCACCTCCTCCATCAGCTCCTGTCATCAAACAAGGGGCAGGTAATGTGCCTTTCAAATTTATTAACAAATTATTTATTAAAATTTATTAAAACAGACAAAAATTTTTGCCTATTTCTTTGTCAAAATGAGGGAATGTCAAATAGAAAATGTGAAGAAACATTTATGTAGAACCTACGTAATGTGCCAGGCATTTTTACAAGTATTATATAATCTTCACAATAACCCTTCGAGGTAGGTACTGTTATTTTCTCAATTTTACAGTTGAGGAAACTGAGACTTAAGCAGCCTGCCCAGGACAACACAGAGAATAAGTGTCTGAACTCAAGTCTTCCCAACTCCAACTCTTAGCTTAGTGCTAGCACCTAGTAGGCACTTAATAAATGTTTACTGATTGATTGACTCCAGACCCAGCATTCTATCCACTATGCCTCCAGCTGCCTTGCCTTCCAAATAGCCTTGGAAGCAGTTATGATTTGAACTGAATTTTACAATCTGAGCGATTACAAGAAAAACTACAGATTCAAGTAACAGTAAAGAAAAATTAGTTATTTCTGGTAGGTATATGTGTAACTTCTGGAGCAAAATGTCCATCAACACCTCCTCTTGCCCCATGAGAGCCAATCCCATACTAGTATTAACAACAGTAGTGAAATTTACATTGCTTTTGAATGTTTGCAAAGTGATTTATTTACATTTTCACTTGATCTCCACCATAACCTTTGTAAAGTATTATAGTTATTATCAGAAAAAGTACCAGGCCTAGAGAGTGATGTGCCTGCCCATGGTTGCCCAATGAAAAAGTGTGAGAGGTGGAGTTTGAGCCCAGGTCTCTTTGGACAAAAAAGTCCAAACATTCTTTCCATAATACCACACTGCCAGGAAAAGTACAGGACATGGGACAAATCACTTTGCCTCACTGTCTGCAAAGTGAGAGGATTGGGCTCCATGATCTCCAAGGTCTCTTTTGGCTCTGGTCTTCCATATTCCCTTATCTTCTGCCTAGCAGAAAAGAGCCCTGTTTTTTCACACAATGTGAGTTAATTTTGTTAACAATTCTGCCCATATGTCACAGAGAGAGACTCGTGTATCTGGGGGAAAAAATTTGTTCAAACCTATGATTTCATTGGTGGAGGCAACTTCCATTGAGAAAACTCCCTTTCTGAATGCAAAACATCTATAAATTATGGTTTGAATTATTACCTGGGGCACTGAGAGATTGAGGGATTTTCCCAAATATGTTGTCAGAAGCTGAACTCAAATTATCTTTTTTTTAACTTCCCTTCTTTTTCTTTCCCCAAGCCCATTTTCTTGACCCCAGACACTAAACCTTGCTGACTCCCCTCTGAGAAATGAATGAATTTAAAATCTCTCCCTACTTAGTTTCATTTTCTCCCTAATTTTTCTAGCAGTAATGGCTTAGTGCCCTCACTGCATCTTAAAACGACTCTAGTCTATATGTTGCTTAGACTAGCCCCAAATAGGTCAGTACTGTTTGTCCCTAATATGCAGGGAGGAGGACTGGTACCACCAGTACTCAAAACTTGGAGATCATCTCAGTGTGATTGTATAAAGATGCTGTCATTTTGATACACAGTAAATTCTCATGCATAGAAATGATGCTGTTTATTTGACCCAATAGAATTCATTTTTATTTAAAAAACAAAAAAACAAAACCAACCCCTTGTTCCCATAGGGAATACTTCATTTCTGAATAAATTGTTAAATCCTGCATGCTACAGATATTTGCAATGGAGTAAAGCAGGAACCCTGAGTTTGTTTTCCCCAGAATTTTCAGGGTGAAGTGTTCAGTCACTCACTGATTATTGTGTTTGTCAAGCTTTAAGAGGCAATTTAAAGTCATTCTTTAGAGGCTGAGTGCCACCATACAGCATGATACCGAAGACCTTCTGACTTAATCCAAACCCTTTTCCCATTTCCTTGGTCACAACTGATAATTAAAAAGATTAAATCCTGAAATGTGGTGCTAATTAGATCTATTTTGTCATCATCATTGTTGGCATGGAGAAGTTTAACTTTGCCACCTAGTGGCTATTTTATTGTAAATAGTTTATTGGGCTAAAATTATGCCAGTCCATTTAATTTTTTTTTGTAAAGGCAGTCAGAGGACATGATGGGCATGGGAGGCGGGGAGAGACAGAGAGGAGAAAGGAGAGAAGGAGAAGGAAGGCCGAGACAAAGGAGATAATGAATGAATATGCAGGGGAGATGTTGGTCTGTGCAGCTGATCCAGAGTCTTGGATGTTCTTACATTTTCCGTTTAGGCTTAGATTCCCTTTCTGATCACCCCGTAGTATGATTCCCTCAGTATCTTTGCTGAACTCTTTATTTTTATTTATGACCAAGATTGTTGGGGAAGCTAAAATATGTGGCATCAGGAAGATTTTCAGGCTTTGGGTAGTAGAGAAGGACAGTTGCTACCCTAGTCTCATGATTTCCTTTTTTAGAAGTATGTAGATGGAATTTTGTCACTCATGTATAACCCCGAGAGGTGTTTATTATTCATAGGCATCATTATCTCCATTTCAAAGATGAGGAAACTGAGTCTTAGGTGGGTAAAATGACTTGCCTAGTAAGTTCACATGACGAGTACATGGCGGCACTGGGACTTGAATCCAGGCCTTCAGATCCAATGTAGTATCCTTGCCACTCTTCTAGGGATGTTTAGATGAAGTATGCTAAATGAGAAAAAACGTTTTAAATTTGCAATTTGATGTAAAGGTAAGAGTACTGGATTTGGAGCCACAGTATCAAAATTAAGTTCTCCTCTGCTACTCACAACTCATGTGACTTTGGGTAAGTCCCTTTTCCTCCCTTGGCTTTTGTTTCTTGATCTATAAAATGAGGTGGTGGGACTAGGTGCCCCCTAATGTTCCTGTTAGCCCTAAATTCCATGGCCTTTCATCTTCCCCCTTCCCCTCAAATCCTCTGTAGTCTTTAGGCCCTCCTGATGTTTTACTCCCCTTTGGATAATTGATTTATCAGAGGTAGAGACCCAAAAGTCAGCAGTTTTCACTAAAACCAAGGATGCATACACTGATGTCCCTTTTTAGTTGTAGGGAGACTGCTCCTCCAATCTACTTAGTTAAGGGCTGAATGCACTATGTGCTATATTTTGAAGTCAGTACTTGAGAACTGGTTTTTCGGGGCAGAATGACTTGGAGAATTCCCATATAGTCGCTGTATGTTTTCTGACTTAAAAAATGGAATTGAAGTCCTTATGAATTTTCTGTTTAACAGTGTAACATGGTATGAACCTGTTCTGTCATCTGTATACTTAGGTGTTATAGTGTTATTGTCCTCTGTTATTTGGTTATGAATTTAAAATATATACAGATTGAAAGGAGATCTGTTGGGTTTAAATATCAGAAAGTGTTCATATTCTCTTAGTTCTATATAACAAGAGCATTGAATTCTTCAGATGGAAACTGACCCCAAAGTAATTTTTATACAGGTCAGATTCTTGAGGTAATTGACAACATCACACTTCATGTTGGGTTATGCCAGGCAGGCCATGATTAACTACTGATGGCTTAAAATATTGGTATGTCTAATAAACAGAGCATGTGTTAGTATTCATATTTTTTCAATAGGTACAACAGAACGAAAACATGAAATTAAAAAGATACCTCCTGAAAGACCAGAAACTCTTCCAAACAGGACAGAAGAAAAAGGTATGAAACTAATTCTCTATTGGCTGTTCTTAGAGTGGTAGAAGAAGGGAAAAGTTGGTCATTGATCTGTTCAGAAATACTGGGTTAATTTGCTTTTCCTGGATGATGTGGTGATGCCTCTAATTAGACTGTGAGCCCCATGAGAGCAAGGTTGCCCTTTTTCCTTTCTATATATCCCCGATACTGGCACATAGTAGTTTCTTAATAAATGTTTATGATGGACAGCTTACCTTTGTAAGGAACCGTGTCTTGGTAAATAGAAGAAAATTATGTAATTGACCTTGAAGCATGAACTTCTTAGGACCAAAGAGTTCTCTAGGAAGGCTTTAGTTATTTCTTGATTATAAACTGTTGGAGGGCAAGGGATCCTGTCTTACACTACTTGGTGTCTCCACACATTACTTAACTTTACTACTTTTGTCTAAAATGTGTTCAGTAAATTTTGAACGGGTGATCATTTGAACCGATTTCAGAAATTTAGAACTTCAGCTTCAAAAGTTGAGGCAAAAACCACATGTTCAGGTCTTATGTATGCCATTTCTACTCAAGGACAAATTTGTGTGGCATTACTTTTCTTAATTAAATTTTATTTTTCAATGAATAAACACACATTTTCTCTCTTATCACCTCTTTCCAGTGGAAAAAGAAAAGAAAAACAAAACCCTTGTGACAAATAATAGCACACACACTGCCTCATTTGTATCTCCCGATAATCCCATGAGAAGGTAGGACAGGTACTGTTGTCACTGTTTTGGAGCTGAGAATGCCAAGACTCCAAGAAGTGAATTCAAAAGGATTTTACTTTTAAAAGTGGACATATATTCACATATATTAATATCTGTATACTCTATCATTATACCGTTCTACTATATATAATTGCATGATTATAATTCTACACTAAAACTACAGTCTAGAATTATAAATACCATTATGTCATATATGCAACATAATAATTTATTATATGTTATGACGTATTATAAGACATGCGAAAGAGCCAGAATTATCCATAACTTGTGAAATTTCAGCGTAATGCGTCATGTTGGTTTTTACATTAAATATTATTTAAATAAAATGATTTTAATATTAAATACTCTTTCTGCCAAAAATTTTATAGAAAGGATAAACTCTCATAAAATTGTACATGTTCCATCAGATAATACGAAAAAATTCTTAAGTAAAAACCTGTGCTAAAAAAAATGTAACAACAAATCAGTAAATATTTATTCCATACCCACTCTTTGCAGGTCAGTGTTCTAAGTGCTCTACCTTGGGAAAATGACAAGTTATCTACCCCAGGTAGCTGATCCGGGAACAGTGACTTTCTCTCTTGGTACAATGAATTCTGTTCAACAAATAATCCTGCACAATAAGTACCTTCTCTGTTCTAGGCTAGTTTATCAACCATTATTAAGGAAAGAACTTGATAGCTTAAACAAGACAGATGGTAAAATGCACAAATTACCTACCAGGTTGTTTGTGTCTTTGACACACACACACGCACACACACACACCTGAATGTGAATGAAACACCCTCATATATCATATAATCATGTAATATGATTATGTAAGATGACATTATTATGAAAGATGTGCTTTTACCCATTGACCACTCTATGAAATTTATCATAACATTAATAAAGAAAATTTCCCGCTGGTAGAAGAGTTCTTAACCTGTGGTCCATGAACTTTAAAACATAAAGTTTTTAAATAGTTATTTCAATATAATTGGTTTCTTTTATAATCCTATGTGTTTTATTTTATGGATTTGGGAATCTTCTAAGAAGGGGTCCATGGGCTTTACCAGATTGACCGGAAGGTCCGTGACACCCCTACTGTAGCGTAAAGGTTGGGCCTAGGGACACAGTAACAATAAATGAGTATTACCAGTTATTTATCTTAGCTCCTTGAATGTGAGCAGTCGTTTGTTTGCTTAGTTTTCATGGAAGGAAAAAAAAATGACTTTGAAGGGCTTAAGAAGTACACTTCCTAATAGAGATGTTTTCTGTGTGAATTTTTAAAAATGATTTAAAGAAAGACCAGAGAGAGACCAAAAACTGGATTTACAGAAGCCTTCTGTTCCTGCCATCCCTCCAAAGAAACCCCGACCACCCAAGACAAATTCTGTCAGCCGACCTGGTGCCCTGCCCCCGAGAAGACCGGAGAGACCAGTGGTGCCTGTGACACACACCAGGTATTCAGACTGTTTCTCTAGATGGGGTTATTATCTGCACTAGTGCGGAGCTTCCAGTGAGTCGTCTCTCTATCACAGGGCCTCAGAGGCATTTGGCAGGGTCAGAACGGGTGAGGAAGGGAACGTATTTTCTCTCTCACTCTCCCTTTCCTTCTCCCTCTCATTCTCTCCCTCTGTCTCTTTTCTCCACTTTACAATATCACTAGTAGGGAATTGTACATGAAGAAATTCCTTTTGCTGAGGAAAAACTGCAACTCTTCTGCCCCTGATGTTTTTAGAGTTTTCTGGGATGCTGAAAGATTAAGCAGTTTGCCCCCAGGGTCTTATAACCGGTATGTATTAAGAGCTAGACTCTTTGGAACTCTTAAGACCACCAACTCACCCTGCATCTCTGTGCATAACATGGTGGGTTGAGTTTTTTGGTTTTTTTCTAGATCCACATATAACTTTATTGGTATCGGGATTGGTATCCCAATGAAAGATTCCTCTTAGCACCACAGATTGTTGTTTGCTTGCAGTTTGAGGGGGCTGCCTGTATAGTTCAAGGATACATCTTTCTTTAGAGTGACCATAACTTTTACTAATGCAAATCACAGCCCCTCTACTCCTTAGTAGAGGATGTTCACAAATTGCTGTAGGAATGACCTAGGGACCCTAATTTTGGTGATGAACCTGTTGCTGACTTATCTGGACCAGTGCTCAGATGACAGGCAGAGACAATATCAATCACTGACTAATCATCATAGTGTTATAAATAGCATGGAAAAATGTCATAAAGAGGTAAAGAACTGGTTCCCGTAGGATTTTATCACTTTATGTTAAGGATTAGTTATATATTAAAATATTCTAATGCAAAATGATGTTAGTTGGGGCAGCTGTACATGAGGTATGCCTTCATATGCAACAGAGAAAGAGGGGGCACTATGAAATAGTGGAAAGAATTCAGGATTTAGGGGCAGAAGGGCTGAGTCCAAATCTACTAACTCTAACCCTATATGCTACTTCTTGCCTCTGTGACCTTGGAAAGTTACCACTGTTGTCTGGGTCTCAGTTTGCACACCTATAAAATGAGAGGGGTTAGATGATCCACATAATGGTCCAAATGACCAGGGCTTGGAGGGTCCTATGGCTGGAAGGCCAAATCCAACCCATCTCTGAGAACTAAAAATGGCTTTTACATTTCTAAACACATTTTTTACCCTTATAAATAATTTTAGAAAACATTTAAAAATTCTACATTTTAAAATTTTATATTTTAGATATATTTTAAACTTTATTAAAAAATGCACAAAAAAAAATCCACCATATAGCTCACTGGCTGTTCAGAAGCAGACCTTGGGCTAATTGAGTTCCTAGGCCCTAGTTTGCCAATCTTTGGTCTAGATGGATTTCACGAGGGTCCCTCCCCACTCTAAATTTACAATCCTCTATGTCTATACGTGCATATAGAATTTCTAAGTAGTTGTCCATATTTCCGTCTTCAACCTAGTTTCTTGTCAAGTTATGGTGTTAAAGTGAACACAAAGCAGAACAGACATTCCCTCCCTTAAGTGGAAAAGCAGCATGTGAAACTTTGCAAATCTATCCAAATAAATCAACATCATTATCACAGCATTTTAGTACTTTTGATACTTCCAAGTAAAAAGTTTGGTCAGGAAAAATTCAGCCAAAGTCATCCAAATAGACACAAACTTTTAGAGCACTGGATGTTTTGTTGGTGTTAAAAGTAAACTTGGAGCATATGGAGGAGTGGATGAGCATGGGTACACACACTCTCCTGACCTTACATGTCCTGTAGGGGCCAAGAACTGAGTTATCAGAGTCAGCTTGGCTAAACCTATGTGAACAGTACCTACTTTAACTATTTCTTTTGTTTTGACACAACAGTCAGTTCTATACAAACCACCCTAAAAAGTACCTTTCCTGGAAACAAACACAACTGTGTAATGACATGATTATGTCTGGTAGTAGAAGCCACTTGGCCACTTTGGTCAATAAAGCATTTATTAATCAAGATGGGAAGACTGTATGTGTCAGTATTGTGTAGTATATCCTATGTGACATGAGTTTGGTTGATTTTTAGCACTGTCTTTATTTATAATGTTATACTCATTGTCTATATTTGTCCTTTTTGCCTCTGCTTCCTCCATGCTCTATCACTTTACATGTCTTCTAACATTTCTCTGAATGTTTTATTTTCATCATTTATTTGTCACAGTAACATTCCATTACATTTATGTGCCATGATTCAACCATTCCTTGATGGTTGAGGCCATATTTTATTTCAAGCTATTTGTTGTTATAAATAAGGCCATTAGGAATATTTTTATACGTGAAAACCTAGATTGTCACTCCCTCCTTTAGGGTATAAATCCTGTAGTAGAATTGCTAGGCCAGAGGATATGAATTGTAGAAATAACTTTTCTTGCCTAATTCCATTTTGTTTTTCCAAACTGACTAATCCACTAGTAGGGAATCACCATGTCCATCTTCCCACAGCCTCTTCAGTATTAAACTTCATTATCTTTTTACAATCTTTGCTATTTTGATGATAGGTCAATCATTTTAATTTTTCTTAGATTAGTAAAATGAAATGGAACCAATTTTTCAGATTGTCTTTGATAGGGTTGCATTTCTCCTTTGGCAAACTGTTCAGGACATTTCAATAATTCAGGAAATCTTTTTGAAATGTAAGACTCTGAGCTAAGTGCTAGAGATAGAAAAGCAACCTCCCGTGCTACTGTTTTGCATTTAATTTTCAAGGAATTCTACCAAGACTAGTTTAATAGGTATTAGTAGAGTATAAGAACTCTTTGTGACAGTTTTTATGTGATATTATATTGTATATAATATTATTGCCATATAAGTGATGACATTTATTGCTTCTAGATGTTGTCTTATTTTTTTTTTAACATAAGGAATGATGTTTCCATTTTTTTCTTAAACTTAGGCAAACCTGACAGGAATTTCCACAAAATCCTATTCTAAAGACTTCTAAAGCCACCAAGTTAAGTGGCATGGAGGTAGACAGCCACGAGTTCTTGAAGACCATGACTGTAGGATATAAGTTCTTATAGATTCTACCATCCTAAAAAAGATTTCGAGTATAGCCACTCCAATGGACCAGACCATTTTTCTGAAAAACAACTGACCTAAGTATAGAGAGATACATTTCTAATGGTTTCACCACTTGATATTTTGGGCCATGGCATTTCATGAAACAAAGGAATGAATGACCTTCATTCCTTTGCAACACTATTCCTCCCCTGTAGGGATAGAGGCAGAATGAAGAAAAAGACACCAGAGGGTGCTAAGAATCACACCATTTATACACTGTCAGCAAATTTTAACATGAGTGTTGGTGCTCTAAATGTGGGGTGGTTGCCAGATGGCATGAGATGGACACATTACTTGAAGAGCTGTCAGTCCTATAGATCTTGACATTCTTGCTAAAATGAATTGGCCTGATTCAGGCCAGTCTGGTATTAGGACAAAATGAAATACTCATAGGCCGTCTAATAAGTGAAGTCAACAAGCGCTGATTTAGGCCTTCCTGTGTGCCACATACTAGGGATATAAAGAAAATCAAAGACAGTCCGTGCTCTCAAGAAGCTCACAATCTAATGGGAGAGCCAACATGCTAGAAACTATACACAAGCAAGATGTATTCGAGATAATTTCAGAGGAAAAGCACTACAATGAAGGACTAGGAAAGGCTGTTTGAAGAAGGTGGGACTTTAGCTGACATTTGAAGGAAGCCAAAGAGGGGGAGATAGGGAGGGAGAGAGCTCCAGGCATCAGGGACAGCCCATGTGGTCAGAATATGAAGTGTCTTGTTCAAGGAATAGCAGGGAAGCCAAGAGATTTAATTAGCCATAATATAGAAAGGATGATGCACCATTGATTCAGATGGCGGGCCACTCCCCTGTCTCCTTACAGAAGTATGTCTTGTCAGCAGGGTGTATTGGGTAGGGAGACTAGCATGGGTGTGAGATATCTGTCTGAAGGGCACTGACTCCTTGTGGGCTAGCCTTTTATGTTCTAGGTAACAAGCCACATCAGTCGTTCAACCTTAGCTTTCTGGATCATTCAAATCTCAAGGACCTATTTCCCTGCCTTTTAAAGAAAAATGTGGCCGAATGTATATGGCAGATACTTTTCTGGCAAGGGTTAAGGATGGCATGTAGATAGCTAGCATGCTCCACAGCTACCCTTATGATGTTAACAGAAATTAAGGATGACCTCCAGCTCACTATAGGAGGACATGGACAGGAGCTAGTTACTAAATGTGGTTGAATGCGTAGTTAAAATATCTGATCACTGGATTCAGATGACTCTGGAGGAGAAGTGAGGCTGGTGACCTTGCACAGCCCTCCCTCACTTCAAAACAAAGTCAAGTGCAAGTCATGTCATCATTTATCTGATGGCATGGTCTTCTTCAGCAACAAAGGACGCACACAAGTTCCCTATAGTTAGAGAGAACTTTCAAGATGATGAGATCACTAATCCACCTGTTTGAGTATTTAGTAAACTTGACAGAAAACTGAGCTTCTGAGTTGTTCATAATACAAACACTATTGACTTCTTTGGCAGGAAGACTTTCTATATAAATAAGTCAAAGGTGGTATCTTTTGAGTGCCTAGTGAAGCAAAATACTTGAGGGAAAAAGAATTTTTTGTAAATACAAATAGTTTATAAAATAGGAAGAAGAGGAAGTCACCTAGACCTTGTTGGATGGTGAAAGCATGGTGAAACCTGCCAACTTTGGCCAGACATACTGACCAAAGAGACTAATTTAATTTCATCCTCTAGAAAACAGGGGCAGCAAAATTTGAATTCAATTGAAGGCCCACCCTTGAGGACCTAGAGGGCCACATGTGGCCTAGACAGGTGCAGGACCCCCACCCCTGATAGACTGTTAATAATATGTTCTAAGGGAGAATAGAGACCTCCAGAGTTCTGCCAATCTTCAGTACCTCATGTGGCCTGGTTTCCAAACTATTGATTGGATTTCTGAACACTTAATTATTTAACAAACTCTGATACTTACTTATTTTCTTCTCTGTTACGTTTTCCTACAACGTAGGTTGGCACACTTTTTATTCATGGCAGAGTTGAGGTGTCTTTTTTAAAGCCTCCCCTATACCCAGTTGTATAGTTGAACCAAGTTCTATGAAGAATATTTTTAAAGTCTGCACAAAAAATCAGCATGAACAGAAATGGTATAGCTGTTGTATGGATGTTTTCTAAAATGCATATGCATCCTCCCTCTTCCACCCCACTCCCAACAGCTGGGGAACTGATGAGTGAGAGAGAACTTTGTGGATCTCAGCTTTCCTACTGGCATTTCTAAGTGACCTTGATAGGTTGGGTCCCAGAAAGTCTCACCCAGCTCCTATAAATGACCCTTGGAAAGTTGCCTGCCTGTAATTGGCAGAAACGAATAGGGCTGAAAACAATTTGAGAAAGCTAGAAGCTTCAGGTAAGTACTCCCTTTTATAGCATGCTTTATTTAGGGAAAATGCTGCTTCCTCTAGGCTTTCTTGAGACTAAGTGCCTCTGGCCTTCCAAATTGCTGGCTGCTTATATTTGCTGGAGCTAGTTTAAGGAATGCCTGATTTTCACGTGTGGGGGTCATCTTGTTCTGTACCCTTCCCCTTATCTTCTGCAGTTTGGTTCAGGTTTACCTTTCCAGACTTACCTCATTGATTCATTCATTCTTCATCAATAGCTTACTTCCTTAGCTCAGTGGATCCTTCACTTGCAACCCATGCAGCCCTTTTCATCTATAGTGACTCTTTTCCATGCCTTCTCTTAAATTCTCTGTGGTGAGTCTACTACCCTGCTATTGGCCTTTGAGTCTTTCAGTCTTATTTGAGTTCCAGAACTTGCAATGTTATTTAAACTTAGTTTTGATTAATATTCCTTGTTAACTGTTTTATAAAGAATTGAAGTTTTAGAACCAAAAAGAAAGATCTTGGTTGTGAACCAGATCTTAGAGGAAACATATGCTTTGTGGTTTGGATCATGAGACCACGTGAAACAAGGTTCTTGCTGTCAGGTACACACACCATAGGGTCATGTCTGTGGAGTGGGCATTGAATATGCTAAAGACTGAATCTATGAACTGAGTCTCGTGATGGGACAGTGTCACGCACATGCAACTACCAGGAGTCCTCTCTACTTTTAACAAATTACCACCATTTTCACCTTTGCTTTTCTGGCTTCTTTGTAAAACAAATGAACAAAAAAAACTTGACAACATTTCTGTGCTACAATGTCCCAATACATTGATTAAGAAAAAGAGGACTGAATAAGTTACTAATTCTATTTTGAAAGCTTGATGAATCCTTCAGAGATGGCTTTCTTATGTTTAGTGCGTAAATTGCTTCAACAGTTTTTGCCCAAGAGATCAAGAACTGCATAAAAATCTTAACATTGGGGTTTTGACTGGAGGACACCTCCTCATGTTCCAAATATTTTCACTTATTTCCCTATGTGGTAAATACTCTGAATTGTAATGTGTTTTTGAAAGAACAGCACAGAGAGATAAATGTCTGAATTTCTTGTGATGCTTTTAGCTTAAGGCAAAGATTAGAGAAATGTTAATGTACTGATGTCAACTAAGTTATTGAAGAAGGGAGGACGTCTCTCTTGAGACTAACTTACCTGCAAAGAAGTTAATCTTCCTTCTCTAGACTTGGAAAGACATCAAATTGTCTAAGCCATTTGGTACATAAATACGCAGAAGATAATCTTCAAGCTCCCAAGGACTCGGTGGCATAACTATAATTCTACCCCCAAAGCACAATTTTCAGAAAAGGATTTTTTACCCATTGTAAATTGCAAAGTAAATAGACCTCTAGGAAGAACAGGTTCCTCTGTATATATTCCGTTAAGTGATGGGGTAAATACCCAACTTTAACTAACCTTAATGTTCTTGAAGGACCTCAAGGACACGCTGAGTTTTATTGTACTGAACTAGGAGTCAAAAGACACAGATTCAGGCGCTATTTACTGCCCTGAGAATTTGAGCAAATGACTTCATCCCCACGGTTTTACCACCCATAAAATTGTCGTTGGACCAGGTAGGCTCTAAAGTCTTCTCCAGCTCAAAGATTCTAAAGTTTTAATATTCACCTATCCCTTATTTTTCCAACACTAGGAAGAAAAAAGACATAATTTCCTTTACAGGGAAAATTTTTTAAGTTGAGTTAAAGAATCAAATAATAAAGTGAGAAATGTCTCCATTTCCTTCTCCCCCTTCCCTTTTTAGCTTTTGAGAGCTCACTTCCCAGTCTCTGGAATTACATGTTGTATACTGGTCTCTTGGTTTCTTTCAGTCTCTAAGTTGGCTTAGGGAAAAGGGTGGAATCTATCTTCACTTTGTCTGTAGTTTCCAGTGAAGTCTTGTCTACTTTGTTTTAATTCCTCACCCAGAAATAGGATGAATTTTGCTCTATACGTGATATAAAAACTCCATGTTAAAAATGATCCACATTCCCTGACAAACTTGCTCAAACAGTATCATTCAATGGAAGCGTTATTGGATTTGAGTCAAATTTGAATCTCTGTGCCATCTACCTATTGCCCATGTAACGTTACCCTCTCTGGGCCTCAGGGTTCTTAACTGTAAAATAAGGGAATTGCATTAAATCAGGAGTGGATTACCTGAGGCCACATGTGGCTCTCTAGGTCCTCAAGGGCCGCCCTTTGACTGAATCCAAACTTTACAGATGGATTTGTTCTGTGAAGTTTGGATTTGATCAGAACTCTTTGAGGACCTAGAGAGCCTCATGTGGCCTCCACTCCTGTACTAGATAATCTCCCAATTTCCTTCTGCCTTTAACTCTGTGATCCTGTAAAAGCAACTGATAGCCAGAGTCAGAAAGTGGGGCATTAGGATACACACATAGATGTATGCCTTGGCAGAATTGTCTTTCAAGTTGGCACCTGATAGACTTTTTCAAAAGGGGCACAGACAGCAAGGAGAGTACTACAGCTTTCATGAGCCAATTGTTAAATTTTCTGTGGGAGCATTTATATCTGGGAAATTGGCAAATGCTGTAAATCAGATCTTTATTTATTTTGCTTTATTGATTGTCTAAACTTAAAGTGATGGAGGAAATGTTAATATGACAAATTAGACTTAAAAGTACATAGAGTTTTTCGGAGAGCTGGTTGTTAAACATTCACCAGCACATCCATGGATACCTACCAGAATTAGAACATTCTCTCTTTCTCCATCCCCCTTCAAACTTTCCAGTTAGTTGGAAAATTCAACCCAATAATTTTAAAGTGGCTTCTAGTATCTTAAGATGCTGGGTGAATATGACTTGCAGGATAAGCAAATCTCACCATCTCTGGACTTAACCTACTGGCTCAGGACCCAAATTAAATGCTGACATTTCCAGCTAGTTTATAGCTTGGTTCTAGAGGGCCCAGAGTATTTTCTGACAGTTTTGCAGATCTGACCTAGAAATGGTAAATTTGGTGACAAATTGAGTGGGGATTGTCCCGTTATCTTTTGACTTCTCTCTTTGGGAAATCTCCTCTACTAACCTATAAATAGCCAAACTTGTTTGTGCATATCTAAGCAAGGACAGAGCGAAAGTGAACAGCTGCCTGAGAAAAATCACCCTAGTTCCTGTTTCCTGTGCCTATGGCTTATGCTGTCTTAATATTTAATCAGGAGATTTCTGGGAATCAAAGAGTACCTGTGATTTTCTTAGGACTATTTTGGCTGTCAGGTAAGTGGATGTGCTGGAACCCTGCAAAAGCTAGCAGTACCCCCACTTCTGGAGTTCTGTATTGTTAAGATAGAGGATATTTGGGGAAAAGTGGATCCTTGCCCTCTGGTTAGCCATTTAAGAGAAGAGACAGCATGAGTGGTATCTGGGACCTTAATATTTAGAAATCCTGGATTCTAGTCTGCCTTTCCTACTTCTATATAAATGTGTAACCTTTGGGAAGTCAAGTGGCCTCTCTAATCCTCAGTTTCTTTATTTGTAAAATGACATTTGCACTACCAGCCTGTTTGTCATGAGAGAAGCCCTCTATGCATTTTAAAATGCTGGCCACATGTGAGTTGTGATAATCTCCTGTCCTAATGGCCATAGAAGACTGATGATAGCTTGTTGTAGTTGAGCTGCTGATAGAAACTTATGTGTGCCACCATCACGGAGAAGAGGCCACCATTTAGAAGTGCTTGTTTTCCTTAAACAAATGTTCACATTCTTTTATTGCTGTTGTGGTCATTGTTACTGTCCTTCAGATTATGGTAGGAAGAGATCTGGGAACCAGGAGATGTGGATTCTGGTCTGGACTTTGTCATACAACTGAGTGACCTTGAGCAAAATCCATGTACCCCCACTGCCATGGGACCAGTGGTAATTGAATGGAGACCTCATTAGGGTTGATGAATGAGTAGATAGATGTTTGATAAACTGGAAGTTACAGATTTTACCTTACTACTAGCATCCTTAGGTGCCTAACTTTTAGAATATTTTGGAGGCAGAGGTCATCTTAAAGGTCCCTGTTGTGGTTGGCAGCTAAATATTTGTAACTTTAGATTTTGCAGTGACATAATTGGCATAAGATGTCAGTACTGGAGGCAGAATGCTACATTCTCCTAACGTTTTTCTCCCTACTTCTTCATTGTATACTTTCTTGCACGAAGATATGGATAAGGACTGACCTATGATTTTATTGGTAGAGGGAACTCCTGAGTCTGGAAGATCTAGTTTCAAAATTTATCCCCTACACATCACTTTGTGATGCTGAGTAAAGCTCGTAACCTCTCAGTGGCTGTTTCCTCATTTGTAAAATAGGGAGGTTGAACTCAGTTTCCTTGAAAGTCTCTTTCAGCTTACATCTACAATGCAAGCCAGCATCTTCCTAGAGTTGGCCAGGGTCATGTAGCCCATAGGTATCAAAATCTGGATTTGAAAACCAGTCTTCATGATAATGTTTAAGGCCATCTCTCTAGCAACTATGCAATGACATCTCTTACCACTTCTATGAATGTGATTTTAAAAAAACCTTTCACTCATGATGTAAAATACTGACTACATTCAGAGAAAAAAACTCTGGATTCTGAATGCAGAATTTCACTTTTTTCCGATCTTTTTTGTCTTTTCTTTCTCATGGTTTCCCCACTTTGTTCTGATTTTTCTTTCACAATATGACTAACATGGAAATAGCTGGGCCATTTTCAGTCATCCGGATCTATATCTGGCCAATAGACCCAGATGGCTCAGCAGGAGAAAATGATGCATGTGACTTTGCACATCTTCTGTCACTTAAGTCCAATTCACTTGCAAGTCATGGCATCATCTTCCTGATGTCATGGTCCTCTCTCTTCTAGAATTATGGACAAAACCACAATATGGAAATATGTTTGACATGGTTGTACATGTATGGCTTATATCAGATTTCTTGTTGTCTTGGGAAGGGAGGGAGGAAGAAAAATCTGTAACTTAAAATTTTACAAAAATGAATGTTAAAAAATATCTTTCTGTGTAATTGGAAAAAAAATAAAATACCATCAAATAAAAAGAAATAAAAATAAAAATCTTTCTAAAAAATAGATGAAGAGGGAAGGATGTATTATATCACTTGGTCTGAATAGCTAGCTGTGGACAGAACCTCCTTTTTTTAGCTGTAAGAACTGAGAGAAGATTCAGGCTGTAGTAACAGCTCAGCACTTAAAAAAGGGAGATGCTAAAAGGAAAGAATCATCATCCGATAAGGTCAAGAAGTTTTCATCTTTTGTCTGTGTCCTCCCATAGACTTGTGCAGAGTAGGCCATGTGGAGGAGCAGGTAGGTACATTTCCAGATTGGAGCTGGAAAGATCTGGGTTCAGATCCAACCTATAACATCTTTTTAGCTGAGTGAAGTCATTCAGCTTCTTTGGACATCAGTGCCCTCACTTTAAAATGGGACTAATATTTCCACGGAATCAACTGCATAGGGTTTTGTGAGGTTCGTCCTTCATTGCCAAAGAAGACCATGCCATCCGAGAATCGATGACATGACTTGCACTGGACTTGTTTTTCTTCCACAGAAATGAGATACACAAGTAAAGTGTTGGGCAAACTTTAAGGCACTAGTCTACTATTATTGGACTTTTCTCATCCTTTTGGTGGACTTTGAAATAGAAATGGTCGTCTTGATATCAAGCCTCTCTTTAAAGGGATGGCATGATAGTGGATGCTGGATAGGTCACTTTTCTCTCTGGAATTAGCTTCTCCATCCTTAAGATGATGGAGTAAGACTAGGGGTGATGTCTAAGGTCAGTGGTACCAAACTGATCCCTGAGGGCCCACATATTGACTTAGAAAACCACAAATTAACATTTTCTATGTTGTACTTACTTACTTTTATTTATTTTGTTGAACATTTCCCAATTACATTTTAATCTGGTTCTGACTCCCTCAGGCCACTCTTATTTGACATCTCTTTCTAAGGTTCTTTTTAACTTCAGATCCAATGATCTAGGGTTTTGTTTTTTTAGTGGTTATTTAATTGAATTTAATGGAAGCATCACAATAGAAAGCCTGCTCTGATTTTTGTAAGAGTTACTGAGTCCATGTTATAGGGTCCTTCATCCAACGTCCCCATCACCTAGCTAGCCATCTCCACAAAAGCTAAGTCATTTATCTCCAGAATTCTCTTTGCTGTGGGCTGCCTCTTGGACCTCAATAAAACATCATAAGCTTGGGCTAACTTAAGCTTGATTGGACCCTGCTGTTAAAGCATATGTTCCCAAAGTCTCCAGATACTTTATACCTTCCTCATTAGCCTCTGTATATACTCTTGGACCTCATATCACTTATCAGTTCTAACTATGAGAAACAGAGCCATCTGGATGGGTTAGATTTTCTTTAAGTAATAAGTCTGACATAATATCACTCTGCGTATAATATGTATGTATTATATATATATATGCTACATATGCAAATGGAAATACACATAGATCTATGTATGCATGTATGTATATGCATTTGTATATGATAGGTTGGCACCCTGATTTACAGAGTATCCCTAGCATACTGTTGCAGCACTTGAGTATTCAGCCCCAAACTAGAAATTAGGAGACTAAGCATTCACTGCAGGTTCTTTGAGTGACTTTTTGAGTGGTCCTGGGCTAGTCACTCTCTGCCCTTTGTCTCATTTTTCTACCTGTAAAGGAGAGTGTTATCTCTCAGCTATCCAAATCATCAAATTGTTTTTAGGATGTACTTCCTACTTCTATAGATTAAAATTCCATAAAATTGTACATTATTTTGAAGATTTTGTTCAGTTAACAAACATTTGCCTTTGTCCCATCATCCCATTGCAAAAGAAAGAAATGACCTTGTAACAAAGATGCACAATAAAACCAAAATTCCACCACTGGCCATGTCCAGAAGTGTATGTATCTTATTCTATCTTATTCATCTCTTTGAACATGTCCCCTCTCTGTCAGGAGGTGAGCAGCATGCTTTATCCCGCTGCACACGTCCTCTGGATTCATGGTTGGTCATTGCATTGATCCGAGTTCTTGAGTCTTCCAAGGTACTTTTCTTTATGATGTTGTAGCATACAATGTTTTTCAAGAATAGTAATTTTAGTCATCATGGAGCTTCCCTGACTGAAAAGCTTCCATAGAGATATTATTTGTTAACCTTTAATTTTTTTTATGCCCTTAAAGTACTTACAAATCATATAGTGTTACTCCTGTGTTGTTTGGTTGTGTCTGACTCTCCATGACTCCATTTGGGGTTTTCTTGACAAAGATACTGGAGTGGATTGCCATTTCCTTCTCCAGTTCATTTTACAGATGAGGAACTGAGGCAAACAATTAAGTGTCTTGCCCAAGGTCACACAGCTAGTAAGTGTCTGAGGTCAGATTTGATCTCAGAAAGATGAGTCTTCTTGACTCCAGGCCTGGCACCTCTGTTCACTATACTACTTAGCTGCCCACAGGAGGGACCTTGCAAGCTACTCATTTTATAGAGGAAGAGCCCAAGGCACAAAAAGATTAAATGACTTTTATGTCACACTGGTAAATATGTAAGACAGGCTTAAGGCTTTGACTCAAGTCCTCTGAATCCAAACTTGATCCTCTTTCCAGTTTACCACATGCTGCCTCCAAATTGCCCTCATGAAAGGGCCTAAATTATATTTTTCCCCTTCACAAACAGTAATACCATTTAATAAACAGAAATGCATTTTGTTTTGGCAGCCTTTGAGTCTGTGGCTACTATTTAAGGACTACATCTTAATTGATAATGTCAGTAGCTCTAAACATGTGCTTCAGAAAAAAAAAAAACATCCAGAAGTTCTATTTAAAAGAATGCATTAGCATTGTTGTAAGATCCTATAAATACATTAAAGGGAATTTGCAAATAGATACTTTAAAAAGTCACTTCCACACCTACAGTCTGATGATTGTCCAAACACCAGCTGTAGTCCCCCTGCTTAGAAGGATCAGAACCTTTTTCAAAACACCTACAGTATTTTTCAAAATAGGTTTGCTTTTGGCCTCCCATGTAGGAGAACCTTTCAGCCTGGAGTTTCTGACTGGTTCTTCCCTTAATGGGTCATAAGTCAGCAGAGTTAGAAAAATGTGAAGGGGAGCACACATTTTCTGACTGTCAACAGTTTAGGTCGTTGTGAGGAGTGGTATTGGGTAAAGTGAAGTTTGTTTCCAATTCTTAAGATGCCTAGCTTAGCTCCAAAGTCACACTGCTTCCAAAAATCAGGGCAGACAAATTCCCATGAGGCTAAGCCACGAGCATTCTAAAAGCATGGAAAGGACATGAGAAAGTGTGAAGCTTGCTGTGTGAATGCCCAGTTAACATCTGTGGATAGAACAGTAGAGGATTACATCTAGGTTTGGTATAAAACCCTAAGCACAAACCATTCCTGAGAGTTTGGTCCTAATTTGGGTCACATCCCAAATACATTAGCCCCACCCAGAACTTAGACTAAGGGAAAGTATGAAGGTGGCCACCAACATACAGAAAAGGGCACTTTTTAATATATTTCGTGTAAAAGCGTATTTTAATGCTAGAAAATGATATTCTTCATGGCATTTGGATGTTTTAGATCATAGAGTTAAAGCTGGCAGGATAGTATAATCAATAGATTTAGGATTTGGAACCCTGCCTCAGATACTTCCTGCGTAACATTGTGCAGATCATTCAACTTTTCAAAGCCTCAGTCCCCTCACCCATCCTACTATTTGCATTAATTATCTCCCAGGGCTGCTGGGAAGACAATACTTTGTAAATCTTAAAGAATTATAGAAATGTGAGTTGCTTTTCTTATCCTCTTGTCCAACCCCTACTTGGACAGATAAGGTCTTCAGAGACTCGAGAATGAGGTGACTTGCTTAGAGTCACACAGCTTCCAAGTGGTAACCTGGGTCTCAGACTCAACATCCAGTCAAGCATTCTTTCCACTAAGTCAAGTCAAATTTGTTTCACTTGAAAAGTGTTTAAATCCAGGCTGCAGGGACTTGGGGTGGCCATGTTTCAGGGATTGTATTTAGACAAATATTTGATCTGGGATTTGGAACGCCCCATTCCACCTCTTGGAGGAAGACTTTGAGTTCGACTCCTGAGTGAGATAAGGTTCCTCAATGTTCCCTCTTCCACTCTATCTCCCAGAGGCACATTAGTCTAGAATATTTGTATTCTAGAGGGATGATGCTCCACTTGAGTTTCAGAATAAAATGCTTTCTCCCTAGTCCTCTCGTCATCCTGGATCAGGAGGCCAACAGCTTGCTCTTGGCCAACTTATTGCTCTCTTATGCCAAGTGATTGTTACAAAAAAAGAAACAAAAATAGTGACTATGTATGTGTGTATGTATATGTGTCTATATGTGTCTATATACACATACATGTATATGCACATACATGATATATATACGTACATGTGTGTATACATGCATACACCATCAATAAAGTCAGAAATGAGGAGAGTTATGTAGATTAGGGTAGACAGTAGAATACACCAGAGTCGATGGGCTCTTGAACAAGATAGCATCTCAGCTCAGCCAAGAAGACAATGATCTCAGTGGAGAAGTTGGCTCTTGGCAGTCTCTGGAGTTACAGGACATGTGAGGGGACCAGCTCTCTTCACATCTGCACTTCCAGGGCTCCCATTTGCCATTCAAAGATTTATGCCTTGCCTCTCCTACTCTCTTTCCAATCCTGCTCCTCTCTGTCCCTTTCCTTATACCATGCTCAGCTTCCTGGGCTAAGAGATCTCTCAGCGATCAGGAGGCCCATCTTCCTGCACACAGAGATGTCCTTCAAGGAACACCCAGCCTGCCAGGAGCAGGGTGTTACACACTGGTGGAAAAAAGAGGGCAGTAATATGGGGGAGAGGACACCATTTTCACATGAAAGACAGTTTTCTGACCTTGCCTGGGGTGTCTAAAAATGTCATGTTCCAGCTCTGTTCCCATATTTTGCTTCTCTTTATGCTTTTTTATGTAAGTGGAATCCAGTTAAAATGGACCGCCAAGGAAACCTTGAAGGTACAAAGAAATCACAGGAGGTTGATCCCAGGGGTGGAGGATGGGGTTCAGAAAGGGATCTGCCAGTCTGCCTCTCTGTGGTTGTAGGTTATACAGTATATATGTGTGTATGGAAGACCCAGGTTGTTTTTTGCCTTTTAAGTACATATTAGTTTATTCTGCCTTCTTGATTAACCGCCTGACTTCCAACATGGGGACACCAAAAACTTAGATTGAGGGGGCTTTGCCCACTATTCACTACACCCTAGGATAGTTCTGTCTAGGCAAGACATAAATTCTGCTTATGGATAAGCTTTTGGTATTTAATGTATTCAAAGAAAGATAAGACTTCATGCATACAAATGTAATTTAAGCAAATTCTATTGTATCTTTTGTGATTGTACAGTACCCATTTGTTTAGGCTCAGTCAGTACTAAACTAATAAAAGTGAAAAACAGCTGCACCACTGGAGAAAAGGGATAATTTATTAAAAATTAATGTTTTTCTCTCTCATTAATGTTCCTTCTAAAAATTTCCTTTGGAGGACTAAACCTGTTGTACAAATTGGTATGTGATAAGGCCATAATGGAAATCAGTGAACTGAGAAAATATATTCAGCAAATTTTTTCTAGCCTTTTGTCTTAGAAATCAGTTGCTTAAAAGAAAATGCTATTTTTTTTTCAAAAAAAATCTTTTGAACTTGACAAATACCAATAAACTTGAACATTTTCATGCAGAAAAAAAGAATATGAAACATAAATTGCATATAGCTTGGCTTGGAGATTTTTTTCTTAAAAATAGTAATTACATACTAAGTGCATCATGAGCAGGCAGGTGGCACAGTGGATAAAGTGCCAGACTTGGAATCAGGAAGACTCTTCTTCCTGGGTTCAAATCCAGCTTCAAGTACTTAATTAGCTGTGTGGCCTTGGGCAAGTCACTTAACCTTGTTTGCCTCAGTTTCCATATCTGTAAAAGGAACTGGAGAAGGAAATGGCAAACCACTCCGGTATCTTTGCCAAGAAGCCCCTAGCTGGGGTCATGGAGTCAGACATGACTGAAAACAACTGATCAACAAAAAATTTCATCACAAAATGTTGTCTTACTTGTTTGTGTTTCCCTGTGAATCCCCTTCCATGTATTTTTAAGGGCTACATTGAAGGCCTTTCTTCCTTCCTTCCTTTCCCCTCCCCCATTCTTTTTTAAGAAACGTAGAGTCCACCTAAAACATTCCCAAAGGACTCGACGCAAAATGCCATCCACATCCAGAGAATAAACTATAGAATTGGAACCCAGAACGAAGCAGACTATTTTCTATTCTGTTATGTTTTGGTTTTTACATGGTTTCACTCATTCATTTTAATTCTTCTGTGCAACATGACTAATATGAAAATATGTTTAATAAGAATGTTATGTGTAGAACACACATAAGATTTCATGCCGTTGTGGGAAGGGAGGGGGAGAAAAATTTAAAAGTTATAGAAGTGATTATTGAAAACTGAAAACAAATTATTAACAAAAAAATATATTTTAAGAATAAAGACATACTCAGAAAAAACAAAAAAAAAGAAATGTAGGGTCCAGAATAATACTTATCATGGTAGATAGCAGTTGGATTGTTGCGATGACTGTTGTGTATGACCACATCCCAGCAATTAAAATGCAGAAAATATGAAATCATCCTCTTTTTGTGATGTGTGTGTGTGAGAGAGAGAGAGAGAGACAGACAGACAGACAGAAAGGCAGACAGACAGACAACGAACAATTGGTTACTCCTTGGCCCAGATCTTAAGAAGAGCCTTGAAGTGAGTTTGTCTCACACTGAAGTCTGTCAGTCCCTAGTATCTGAACACAACTAGGTACCCTTTTCCTTTAATGGATCTCAGAAAAGGCCAGCCTTTAAAAAAAACAAACAGACCTTTTCCTTTACTTCCTTCCTTTTTCCTCTTTTCTTTCCTTCCTTCCCCTTTTTTCTCTTTCCTTCCTTCCTTTCCTTCCCCTTTTTTCTCTTTCCTTCCTTCCTTTCCTTCCCCTTCCCCTTCACTGTGATTTTTAGCCATCATTAGAGTATGTATTAGGTAATTGAAGACTAAACAATTTAGTATTTGTGGATTAAGCCTAATGCCTTAAGTTGAATCAGAAGTGAACTTTGTCCCAAAATGAATCACATCAACAAACATTGAAGGCCTCTTATGTGCCAGCAACTGTGCTGAGGGCTGGGGATTCAGAGCAAGGTAAAAAACTAGCAGCTCACAGTCTAACAGGAGAGACAGTGGCCCAGCAACTACATATAAACTATAGAGAGGATCAGTTGGAGATGATCTCAGAGGGAAGGCACTGGCGGTTTATGGCATCCCTGCCAGGAAGAACTGAGTTCAAATCTTGCCTCTGACATGAGCTGTGTGACCGTAGGTCAGATGCTTAACCTCTCTGAGGTTCAGGTTCCTCATCTGTAACGTGGATGATGGTGAGAGTCGGAGGGCATGGTGTGTGAAAAGGGCTTTAGAGTGCTCCTTCAATGCCAGTTGTTATAATTTCTGTTGTTGGTTAGTCATTTTTCAGTTGTATCCAACTATTCATGACCTCATTTGGGGTTTTCTTGGCAGAGATACTAGAGGGATTTGCTATTTCCTTCTGCAGCTCATTTTCACAGATGAAAAAAAAAGGAGAAAGAGAAGCAAGCTAGGTGGTGCAGTGGATAGAGCACCAGAGCAGGAGTCAGGAGGACCTGAGTTCAAATTTCACCTCAAACACTTGACACTCACTAGCTGTGTGACCTTGGACAAGTCATTTAACACCAACTGCCTCATCCTGGGTCATCTCCAGTCATCCTGATGAATATCTGGTCCCTGGTGACCCGCACAGCCCTCCCTCATGCAAAACAAAGTCAAGTGTGAGTCATGTCATCATTTCTCTGATGGCATGGTCTTCTTCAGCAATGAAGGACAAGCACACAGATGAAGAAACTAAGGTTACCAGGGTTAAGTGACTTACCCAAGGTCACCGAGCTAGTAAATGTCTGAGGCCAGATTTGAACTTGAGTCTCCTGACCTCAGGTCTGGCACTTTATCCACTGAGCCATCTAACTTCCCAGTTATTATAGTTATTTGTACTAAAAAGAGCTGGGAGTCTGACATGGCTCAGCTTTCACATGCTTTAAACTCATTGTACTTGTAATTGTCTTTGTTCCTTCAGAATTCAGTTCCTTTTTCCTCTTGTCCCAGCTTAAATCCCAGCTTCTACTGGAGGCCTTTGCCAATGCCCTTCATTCTAGCTCCTTCCCTATGTGATTGCTTCTGATTACTCACTGTATAACTTACATAGTTATTTGCATTTTGTCTCTCCCATTGGACTGAGCTCTCTGAGAGGAGGAACGGTAATTTTACCTTTGTTAGCATCAGTGCTTAGCCTAGTGTCCAGCACTTAAAATAGTCAGTCCAGACTAACTGACTTTCAGTGGAGCCAAATGTAGGAAAAAGAATGATGGTTATAGTGCAGACCAACAGTTTTCAAGATGCCTCTTGACCCTTCCTCATGGGAGGTGTCCTGGGACTCTCTGGTGATGTTGACCACAAAGCTTTTTACCTGAGTCAGGCGGCTGTATCAGTCCTGGATTTTCCTCTCCTCATTTACCCATCCTTCTCTTTACCAAACTTCCAGTATTAATAGCCACCAATCGGTTGGGAAATACAATCTTTGAGTTGCTTTGAATGAGAAAAAAGAAATGTAAATATTTGTTAAGGAACAAAATATCCCAGCAGGGAATCCCTCTCTACCTCTACCCCCAAGGACTTTTTTTCCATCCCTAAACATTTTGAAAGAAAAAAAGGAGGGGAGAAAGATTCCCCAATTCATATAGGTATTAGGCTTTGGGGGCCAAAACTCCACGTTTCGAAACCAAGTTTAGATATATTTGTATGTTCCCAAACTAAGATGTCTTTGAATTTGTAAGGGTCATTTGAAAAATAAATATTTCATATTTTTCTTTCTTTTGAAAAGATTTTTTTTAATGCATTTTGCTCTTTTCACCAAGGGACCAAGGAAAGAGAGACATAATAGCAGTGACCAGCTCTAAGATCATCTGGTAGATTGTGATTGGCCTGTTTGGATTCCATGATGTATTCCGTGCCCCTCAGACACCTCACAGGACAGGTTTATTAAGAGGTTGGAAGATGGCTTTTTAGGAGTACGAGGGATTTGTGATTTATAAAGAAACAGGACTAATTCATCTCCAAGCTCCCTCTCAGTTCTGTGATTCTAAATTTATTAGAGGAGGCTCTTTTAACCTTTAGTTTCCATAGCCACTTTTGGCCTCTTCCAGATCAGGGGCTCCAAAGACTTAGGTGCCACACTTGACATTTGTGGAAGTGTGAGTATGTAGTGCAGCTGACTGTGTGTACCCTTCCCTGCACTGACATGTTACTTGTGAGGCTAGAGCTGACAGAAGATGACTTCTTCACATGATGGGCACATGGATTCTCATCCACTTTTCCCCAAGAGCATTTTTTTTCCCACTAGGTGCCAGATTAGTAGCCTGTCAGATCAGCATGAGATGATATAGCTGTCAACATGTCAAAAGACATTTCAGACCCAGGCTACCCAACCTTTCAAGGAGATAACAACACTTTTTTTCTTAACTCGGAGTTCAGAGTCACCAACTTTATGAGTAGGGGTAGCCAGTCTTGTTTTCTGGATGGAGTACTGCTGTTCAATCTCTCTGATTTTGAAAAGAGAATTAAATTTTTGGTCCGTGTGCCATTACATTTCACTTGATTTTCATGGTTGAATGCCATTTATTTTAGCTTAGGATTTCATTCCTGATACAGTGCTATGTACGTTGGTAAATACTTGTCCCAAAAATAGGCATCTTTCAGAACTATGTGTCACAGGGAGAAAGAGTACAGTACATCGACCAGGCTGCATCGACATAAAACTAATCCTTGGAGCAATGAGACTACTTGGCAGCAGCTTTCTTTTGATGAGTGGTTGCGTATCCTCAGTGATTTTATTGAAGTATAAAGTTCCATCCACCCCACATCGAACACACTCATTAATGTGTTCAGTGCAAAAAAGGTGACAAATGGCCAGAGACACCCATCAGATAAGTCGAGGTTACTAAATCTCTGGACTTTTTTTTTTCATATAGGAGTGACAATACAAAGATTGACTTGGTGGTCAGTACGGTCTCCTCAGAGAAGGACCTCTCAGACAGGAGCAATGATATTGGTAAGTAAGGACAATTTTATAGTTTTGCAGTTATAAATAACTTGGGAGCACTAGGTCTGCTACTCAAAGCAGTTACCTGGGAGATAATATGCCAAGATTAAAGATGTTTATTGGTTTTATCCAATTTTGTGAAGGAGGGAAATGAGACTGGTTTTCATATTTAAATAAAACATTATTACTGTTCTGATTTAGAATGAATTTGATTTTCGATCCAATGAAAGTTGGTGATAATCCTTTTGTAAAAGGAGAAGACCAGCATGAATTTTCATATTTTGTGTTAGAGAATGATGCAGAATTCCTAAGTTTGGTGCTGTCATAGGTAGATAGATACCCATCTGCTCGACTTAATAAGTTATTCAGAGTCTGTTCTACTTTGGGGATCAAGAAATCATGTGATTGACATGGAAGTAGTTCATGTCTTATCTCTTTATGTGAAAAGGTTTGAAACCTAGTAAACATTATGGAAGAGGAGGAGAGAACAGTACTGCTGCCGGGAATTTGAGAAGTGGAAGTATCTGACTTGTGTTTAAGCTCACTTAGGAAACCTAGTTTTAGAGACTGATTTTACTTGGAAACTTTCCAGGGTCACATGCTCCAGCCACTCAATAATAGAAACACATATCTTGCAGCAAAGTGGGTTCTGTAAGAGGTGGGGGCATTCCACCTCTAAACGCTCCGTCCTCACCATCCCTTATTCTCATGTGCTTCCTTCTCGAGTCACACCTTTTTGTCAGTTAAGTAACAGGCTTTGGAACTGATCTGGAGGGATGCTGAGTGTCGAAGCATAGACTTGGGTTGACAGGGAAAACATTGAGCAGCACTAAAGCTTTTACCTTCATGTAAGGAAGAATGTTTGCTGTGGGATTTTAACTGGCTAATAGCGTTGTGGGGAAGGGCTGTGTTGCAAAGGAATTGTAAATGAAGAGCCCGATAGACTTTTGGTCAGAACATTATAGTTTTAACATATTGGTCATGTTGAAATAGAGAAACATGTAATGTAGAGGGCTTAGAGTAAGGCTTGGGTTCATTTCCTGCTTTTGACACGACCTAGCTGGGGGCCCAAGGGCAAGTCACATGAACACAGAACTTCAATGTTCTTATCTAGAAAATAGGGTTAGTAAAAGCCTCCCAGTGGAAAATGCTATCCATGTCCAGAGGAAGACTCCATGGAATCTGAATGCAGATGGAAGCATACTGTTTTCACTTTTTAAAATTGTTTTCACGTTTTTTTCCTCTTCTTCTGTTTCTTCTTTCACAACATGACTAATGTGGAAATAGGTTTTACATGATTGCACATACATCCCTATGTCAGATTGTTTGCAGTGTTGGAGAAGGGGGAGGAGAGGGAGGGAGAGAAATTTGGAACTCAAAATCTTATAAAAAAAATGAATGTTGAAAATTGTCTTTACATGTAATTGGAAAAAATAAAATACTGTACAAGACTAAAAGAAAATTGTGTTAGTAATAATTCTACAACTGATCTCACAGGCTTTTTGGTAGGAAAGGGCCTCATAAACCTTAAAGTCCTTTATAATTGTGAACTCTTATTTTTGGTGTTGAACATGTTAAACATTGCTAGCAATATTATTAATTACTAATAATGTCTGTTCTATAATGAATATTTAATATTATGATGGATAATATTTATGCTTAAGGATTGTTGCTGTCATCGTTCATTCAAATAAGTAAAGAAGCAGGGAGCAGGATGTGCCATGGGTCACTCGTGTGTTAGTAGAAGTAGGAGGTTTGGAATTGATGGAGTAGCTTTCTTTCATCTTCAACTTACTGTTCCAGGAGTTTTCTCTTTCTTCAGAAACATGAAACTTTGGCTTTTCTTTGCCTCTAGAAATGACTAGAATTGTGGTTTCCTGAACATTTTTTTCGCCTGGACTTGTGATTTCAGTTGTATGAGAACTTCCAGTCAGAAAACTCTCTCTCCCAGTTCAGACTGGCAGCTGCTTTGCAACCTGCAGTTTTGAAAGTTGCCAAAGAGGCCTGAGTGACTCTCGAAAAGTAATGCAGCCGGGATTTGTCATAGATGGTACTTAAACCAAGAGCTTCCTGACTCCAAGGCCAATTCTGTAACAGCCACATTCCACAGCCTCCATCCTTAAGCTTGAGATGTCATTTTTCAGCCCCACAAACTGATACAGAAGTGCATACGGTGCTTGATCAGATATCCTTTTTTTTTTCCTTAGGGAAAAGGTACTCAAATTATAAACTAAGCATCAGATAGATAGATAGACAGAAAGATACACACCTGTTTTATTCCTGCTTGTCCCAGTGGAATTTCAGCTTCTTAAGGGCCTGAATCTTTTTTTGTCTGTTTGTTTTATCTTTGTATCTCCAGCACTTTATACATAATGGAGACTTAATTATTGGATTGGATTAGATGAAAATTTAGAAGGAATGAAGATGACTGGTTTGTTTCTTAGTGTAGATGAAAATTTAGAAGGAATGAAGATGACTGGTTTGTTCCTTAGTTTTGGAAAGGGGATAGATCTGGCTTCAAACCAGAGCTTGAGATGTGATGAGGGATGACAGAAAATGCTCATTTGGCAATTGAAGACATGAAATGGGAACTTGGGAAAGAAGTCAGGGTAGGAGATGTAAATTGGGTGGTCATTTGCATAACACTGATGATTAAAACCTGGAGAATGGATGAAATCCTTGAGCGATAATAAATCAGAGAGACAAAGAGATGAGGCCTTACCCATAGAAGGGCAGGACAGTTCATTGATTTCCCATCAACATAAGTAAATTCCTTTGGAACAAAAGAACATTTTTTGATTGAAGCGGACTGTCTGAACCCAGTGTGAACAAGGTCTGTACCCCTTGAAATAAGGGGTTTTATCCTGAGGAATTTGAATAAAAGAAAAAGCAGTTTCAGAAATAAAGGTCCTGGATTTCAGAGGTCGAAGCAGGCATGACATTTTCAGCACAGCTTTGAGGAGTGGTGGGACAGGAGGGAGATAGTGAGGAGTCACTGGTTCTACAGGCATCTCAGAGCAGAAGACGCAGGCTGAGGAAAGTGCCAAGAACAGACCAGCTCTTTCCTCCACCTTCCTCTTCACATGCTTGTCCGTCCACAGACACCGTAACTTAATCCACGGTTTCCTTACCCAAACATTTCCAGTGGACTAAATTTTGCCTCAATAACAGAGACCAAGGATTGACTAGAGATAGAGATAAATGTTAGATTAGGCAGTAAGTCTGACCTTTATCTAGGGGATAGGAATTTTCCTAGCTTGGAGTTCAGAACTATTGTGACTAAATTCAGAACTTTTCATATAAAATAAAATCCTGAAACCTGAAGAGGAGGGAACCAAGTGAATCGCTGAGGACCGTTGTATTGCCCCCTAGCCTTAAAATGAACTCATTATTGTAACAGCTAATTTTATGTAACACAGTTAAACAATTTAGGGGGCTCAGTGGATGGAGTGCCCGGTTTGGAGTCATGAAGACCCGAGTTCAAATGTGGCCATAGACCCTTACTAGCTTCATGACCCTGGACAAATCTCTTAACTTCTCTCTGCCTCAGTTTCCTCAGTTGTGCAATGGAGATTGTAATAGCACCTACCTCTCAGGGTTGTTGTAAGCATCAAATGAGATAGTATTTGTAAAGTTCTCAGCGCAGGTCCTGGCACGTCGGAGGCGCTTAATAAATGTTTGTTTCCTTCCGTATTAGAGAATAGAAGGAAGAAAATGTGACAGAATAGGATGGGCCAGAGGTAGGAAAACCATGCTTTGTAGGCTAAAGAAGGTGGGAGTGTCAAGAAGGAGGTGCCGAATTAGCAACATCAAACAGAGCAAAGAAACCAAGGAGGATGAGGAGACCTCCAAGGTCACTATTTTCCCTTTTACTTTTCAATTTTGTGCTTGGGTGGCATTTTTTTTTGTTGCTTTGGATCCTGGGGGAAGTTATTATTTGAGGGAAGAGGTCACTACAATTTTATTTAGATTTTTCAAATTAAGTGTTTATGCATTTTTTGGGTTTTATGTCGTCACAATTTCAATTTTTCCCTGTATATCTTCCCACTCCTTCCCACAGAGCCATCCCATGTAACAAATAGTATTTTCAAATGATAAAAAAAAAAAGCATCAATACATTGAAAAAAGTTTAACACCGTGTGCAGTGTGCCACACTTTTGGACCTCCGCCCTCCACAAGAGTAGATTGGGGCATCTTCTCAGATTTTTTCATGTTTTGCCACTTGCGTTTTTTATATTTTGGTGTGTGGCTATTATCATTTCTATTTTTGTAGTTATTGTGTGTATTATTTTCTTGCCTCTCCCTACTTCACTTTGCGTCAGCTCTTGTAGATTTTTCATGTTCTGTATTCATCATATCTTACGGTATAGTAATATTCCACCACACCTTGGATAAACACTCTCTAATCGATGGGTATCTACATTGTTTCCAATTCTTCATCCCCAAAAGTGCTGCTATAAATATTTTGCAGTATAAGAGGGACTTTTTCTCATCAGGGGCTCCCTTGGGATAAGGGGACTTATTTATGAGAATATAACATTATGAGAAGTAATTTAGACATTTGAAACTGTTCAGATGTAGTGAGTGACTGTTAACAGGGATAAGCTCTACACCTATGATTTAGCTGGTCTAGGAAATGCTTCTCATTCAGTGCAGGTCAGTGCCTTCTCTAACTTTTTTTTTTTAGAGTGTTGCCTAGAAAACACATTCGTTTAAGTCACTTGCCCAGGGTGACACAGTAGGCGTCAGAGGGAGGTCTTGAATCTTCCTGCTTTGTAGGCAGACTCTCTATATAAACTACACCATGCTGCATCTTCTTGACCCACCGTCTCTTAGAGTAATGATACACCCTTTAAAAAAAGCCGTTAACACCACCATTGTCTGCTGTAAATAAAACTGCTTCTCTTCATTAACCTATCCTTCTAAAAGGATTACCTTATGAAATTGTAGAAAATTGCCATTTCAGACCAAGTGTAGTCAGTCAAAAAAGGGTTCTAGCTTCTAGTTAGGGGGAAAATCCTTAGTGTAAAACTAAGTTGACATTTTTTAGCTTACTTGAAACATTTACTGTCTCTTGGAGTAAAGTTGTATTTCACTTGACAGGATAGAAAGCAAGCAAAGTCTCTGGTGGGGCTAGTGAATGAGTAGAAATGCTTATTAAATTACCCAGCTATCCGTGATAAAGGAAATACCTTTGGTAAGATTGAATAGGAGTGAGTAGGGTTGAATAACATAACCTTTGTTTCTATGATACCTAAATTTTAATAATTATTACGTAGAAGGGATTATTGTTCTACCTCATCTTCATGGATTTTCTTATGAGCAAGCAAGAAATAGCTTTCACAATATGGCATCTTGGTTGATTTTAATAATTTAAATTCAAGAAAAGCCATGACTCTTTCCTCCTCACCTTGCACCACTTTTTTTGATTCTTGGTGTTTAGTGATGTCTTTCTTTTCCTTTCTATTCACATCTCATCAAGCTCTCTCCACCTTCACTCCTTTACCATGGGTAACTCCTCCTCTTCACTAGATGAGGGTAAGGATTTTTTTTTTCCATCTCTTTTTGAGTCTTGTCAAAAATAGTCTGTCTTTTCTTATCATGCTTTAATTGTAGATAACCTGTCTTGGTACCCACACGTGACCTGCTGTGAAAATTAATGGATTTACACTGTGGAACAGCTTTCCTTTCTAACTCCATATCTGCCTCAGCTCTGTAAGGAATGTGTCTGGCTTAGGGCCTGTTTACTCATTAGTGCCAAGGGATTTAATCGCTTTGATCTGTTTTGTAGGAATAGGACTGAGCTACTTGAATTAATACTTGTACCTGAATTTGAAGCCCCCAAGATTAAAAAAAATTCACATTAATTTATCAGTTCAGAGGGAAAAGGTTAGAAATACAAGTGAATCTCACTTCATAAGACTCTTGTATTTTTGAGAAAGACTGATAAGAATCAAATTTTTATAGACAGATTTATATTTTAACTGCACTGAGAAAAATTGACCTTTAACCTGTGATGGAGCTATTGTGATATAAATTTTCTCATTTATGCATTCAGTAAATCTTAATTTTTGAACTCATATGTTCTTAAGTCAGGATAGACCATCCCTTGCTTTAGGGTGTTGTGTCTGGTTCCAGTCATTTGGTTCTATTTTAAGGGATAAAATGTTCATATGTTCTTGTTAGGAGCTCTAGCCTCCACTGTTTAATGTTATCAGACTTTTTCTTCCGTGATTGTATAGACTGAATATTGTATTATGCACCAAGTTCAAGTATGTTAAAAGCACATTAGGTACCAACTTCAGATTCAAATCGGATCTGCAAAATGGAATTCAGTATTCCTGTCACCTCATCAGCAGCTCTGTCTTATAAGAACAAAATCCTCTGGGCGTGGATTTATAAAAAAGGGGGGCAGATATATGTAATAACTCGGGGGCTAGTTTTCCAGACGCCCATGATTGCCTCGTTAGTAGATGAATTTTGAACTCTACCCATAAAAAGATAGGTTTCACTTTATCTGAATTATATTTAACATAGGTGAGGAATTTCTTATTATTCTTTACTGTAAAGTGAAGAAATTTTCTTTGAAGCAAGAATCATTCCCTAATTTGTTTGCTTCTTACTAACACAGGGGAAAATATATTTGAATCATTTTCATGAACTCCTTTTCTTTCCTCAAAAACTGAAAATTCTTCTCAACTTTCCCTTTTCAGCCCTAAGGATCGGTCCGCCAGTCAGTAAGCAAGCACTGAGTGTGTGCCAGGTACCATGTTAGCCTGTAGGAATGCAAAGAAAGGCAGGCGCTGACATCCTAATGGGGGGAATGTGTGCAGACAATTGTCTACACCAGCTGTGTGCGGCGTAAATTCAGGATTGTCTTGGTGGGAAGACTCTGGAATGGGAATTGAGGGTAGGGTTGGGGACCCAGGAAAGGCCTCCCTGCTGCACAAGTTGGGATTTCAGATGAGTCTTGAAAGAAGGTAGGACACTCAGAAGGTAGAGGTTATTAAGGAATGACTTAATTCTAGGTATCCTGCAAAGATAATCTTTGCCCTCAAGGAGTTTATAATCTAATTGGGGAAAAAGACTACACATACCAGCAGAGATGGGGAGGCAGTGTGGATTCCGAGGGCAGAATTCTGCTCCTTAGGGCCTTTGGGTGGAAGGGAAGCTTTTTCTCATTGGTAAAACTGAGGCTATTTTTAGACAGACAGAGAGAAGCTATTAGTAGGGGAGACACTGAAGATGCTTGTGGGAAGTCAAAGATAAGGTAAACAGGAAGCATTGGGTAGCAAAAATGTGATCAGGTATCAGATTTCCTGAAGTTTTGTGTTCCACTTTCCTTTTCCCAGTGGCTCCCCAGTTTTTAATTCTCTATTAAGCTTAGTGACCGCTGAAACATGTGGTTGACAGATTATTTCGGAGCTACTAAAAATTGGCTTCTTTATTGGCAAATTGGCAAAAAAAAAAAAACCCACAACCAAAAAGCCCCTTTTGATGTATTTAAAATATTTAACTTCTACTAAAGAATATTGATAGGGAATTTTGACTACAAGCAGTCCTCACATTTTACTATGCTTTCCATTCCTGGAAAAGGTATAAGTTGCCATGATGTCATTCCAGTCTGATTTTCCAGTACACAAAATTGTTTAATTGGGGTTAGGCTTGTGACTAATAATCAGTTTCCATACTTTTTAAAGAAATGATGACACATATCATATTTAACCAACTACAAATGACATATCCATCTGCTGTACAGTATAAAGTTTTGTTTAAATATATATCAATATGGAAATGTATTTTGCGGGGCTTGACATATATAATTGATATCAAATTGCCTTCCTTCTCAAGGGGTGGGAAGGGTAGGAGGGAGGGAGAAAATCTGGAACTCAAATTTAAAAGAAGAATATTAAAAAAGTTTTTACATATAATAGGGAAATATTTTAAAATATATATATAGAGAAAGAGAATATTTTAAGTATTTGAAAATATGTATATTATATAGAAGTATTTATGTGTGTGTGTATATTATATATAGAGAGAAATATTTTTGTGTGTGTGTATATATATATTATATATATACATATAAAACATATATAGAAGTATTGGAGTGTGTGTATACATTATAGATAGAGAAGTATTTGTGTGTGTGTGTGTATATATATATATATATATATATATATTTGTGTGTGTGTGTGTGTGTGTGTGTGTGTGTGTGTGTATGTATCTGGGGAGAGAGAGAGAATATAATATGACACAATGGATGCCAGCTCTGAATTAGAAAAGTCCTTTTTCTTGAGTTCAAATCTGCCCTCAGACATTTGCTCGCTGAGTCACTTAACCCCATTTGCCTCAGTTTCCTCATCTATATCATGAGCTGGAGAAGGAAATGGCAAGAAATATACAAGAAGGAAATGGCCAAGAAAACCTTAAACAGGGTCATGAAGAGTTAAACATGACTAAAAAACAATGACAACAAATCCATAGAAAGATACAGATATATAAAAAACATACAAAATAGTAACTAGTAACAAGAAATTTGATTTACTGTGATACAGCAATATAGCCTTCAGTCTTCTCTTTCTCATCAGTGCTGCTCTTTTTCCTGCAACGTTTCAGAAGGTGAAGGAACACAGCCCTTCTCTCTCGACACTGCCACCATCCTGCGCAGGCTTTCATCACCTCACACCTGAACCTGAACCGTTCCAGCAGCCTGCTGGTGGGTCTGCCTGCCTGCCTCAGCTGTTGCATTAGTTGCCCTAATTCAGACATCTAATCGGGTCTTTTCCCTGGTTTCCTTTTCCCTAATCAGTAAACTCCAGTAGCTCCCTGAGACCTCCAGGATCAAATATAAAATCCTCCGTTGGCTTCCAAAGCCCTTCCCAACATAACCTATTCCAGCCTTTCCAGTTTTCTTACACTTTACTCCCCACCACACACTCTTCAGCTTTGCTGTTCATCAAACAAAACACTCCACCTCTGGACATTTTCACCTGTAGTTCCCCGTGCCTGGAATACCCTGGCTTCTCCTCTGTTCCTCCAATAGGTGGCCGGGTAGTACAGTGGATAGAGCACTGGAGCTGGGGTCAAGAAGCCCTGAGCTCAGATGCAGCAGAAGACAGTGCCTTCCCATTGTTGATAAACTGAGAGCTCCTTGAGAAGTAGGGCCTGTCTTTTACCTTTCCTTGTATCCCCAGCACTCAACCCTGTTTGGCACATAGTAAGTGCACATAGACAGATGTCTTCTTGACCATCCGATTGGCTGAACACCTTTATGAGGGTCATGGAATTCATGAGGGATTTTTCTGGGAGATTTTGACAGTATCTTTGAGAATACTTTTTTGTGGAGACATAAGGTCTGTAGACTTTTCCAGAAAATAACCTAAGGAAAAATTGTCAGTAGAAGTAAACATAAACCTAGCTCTCTCTTGTCCTCTCAAAGTAGCAACGTATATATTCACAATAAAAGAACAAAAACCTCAGAAAAATGAAAAGCTGAAGAAATGAGATAAACCCATGCCCAGAAAAAGTCCCCAGTGCGAGGAGTAATTATGATTAAAGTATAGAGAAGGAACGATGTCCAGCAAGAAAGAACAGGTGAGGAGAGTTGGCCCCTCTCCGTCGGTGTGAGAGCCTTCCAAGTGACTCATAACTGCATTAAGAATGAGGAGGAGGGGAACCAGAAAACTGAGCATCTAAATGAAAGTGGGCGACCAAAACATGAAACAGCGACTTGAAAACTTGTGATAATATCCATATACCACTGACTCTATCCTCTGGGGAGCCTCCAGGACCCTGCGGAAGACAAAAGTGAAGCGGTAGCTAGACAAATATTGTAAAAAAAATTTAAGTACTACTGGAGGAAAATTGTGATGCCTTTAAAAGACAGCTTGGTAAAAGGCATGAAAATTATTGGCTTCCCATAAATGTGTGAATAAACAGAGTGTGAATGCTGTTGTTAGAAAATCACATTAGAACATCAATCATATTGGAAATGGGCAAAGAGGAGATCAACAGAGAAATACTGAAATGTTTCCTCTAAAATCAAAGTTGAAGCAAGGGTGTCTACTATGACCGTAATATACTTTACATATATATATATATATATAAAACAAGACCAGAAAATTAGGCTAAAAAAACGCTTAGAAGACAAAACAGCTTAGAAAACCTAGGAAAACTGAGAAAAAATTAAGATAAATGCTTCAACAGATACAAAATAAGTTCACAAAAAATCATCAGCAGCATTTCTATATATTGCTGGTAAAAAAAAAGAACAGTTGATGGGATTAAATAGCATTTAAAATCAATGTGTCTAGCATTTAAATGGCATTTAAAATCAATGTGTGTAGGAGTAATCCCACAGGACTTTAGAAGGAATGTTTATGGGAATATAGGATGTTTTAAATAATTGGAAACTTGTTTCAGGGCTTTGGGGCATTGTTACTACAATAAATGTTTCAGTAATAACCAAATTAATCTACAGATTTAACACTAACAAAGTTTTAAGGGAATACTTTATAGAATTAAAATAATAAAATTCATGTGGAAAAAGAAAATTAAGAATGTTAAGGGAAACAATAAAAAATATAAAAAATGTCACGATATAACTAAGTTTCAAATTATAGTATTATATAATTATCAAATTATCAAAACTTTCTTTTACAAAATAAAGTATGGATGAAGTTAATAGATTAAATAAGCTGAACTTGGAAGCTAGTGCCTACCCCAGGAATTCTTAACCTTTTTTGGGTTATGGATCCCTTGGACAGTCTGACAAAACTAACAGATACCCCCCCCAACTTTGTTTTTGATTCATAGTTGGCAGAAATGCTAAAATGCAGTTGGAGGTTAACGAATACAAGGATATACTTTTTCTTATCTAAGTTCATGGATCCCCTTGAATCTAACCATGGACCTCTTGAAACGGAGGGTTGGGGGGGAACTGTGGATCTCAGATTAAGAGCCCTTGGCTTATGATGATCTCTAGTTTTTGAGAAATTCAAGAACACAAATTCTCAAGGAAGGAACCCATTATTAAATAAAAACTCCTGGGAAATCTGGATGTAGTTTGGTTGAAAATGGATAAAAGTTCTAAATATCCTAAGTCATACCATATGATATTAGAGGAGAATGGAAGGTGATATCTTTTACAACTATGGACTGAATAAAAATTCTTAACCAGTGACAGTATGGAGGAAAATTTAAAGACAAAATAGTTTATTTTAATACATATATGTATCCAAAGCATGATACTTCTGAATTTATTTGAGATTTTAAAAAAAGTTTGCATTAAAAAATAGCAATGTGGCCAAGATTAGAAAAAAATGACAGCCTAGGAAAAATCTTTGCATTAGACATCTCTCACAAAAGTCTGGACTCCAGAGTCAGTAGGAAACTGACAACTGCTATAAGCAAACACGTGAAAAATTCTTCAAAATTGATAATAACCAGAGAAGTATAAAATTGAATAACTGAGGCAGCAGCTCTCAGACTTTTTAGCCTCAGGACATCTTTCCACTCTTAAAGGACTTTGGAGGGCTTTTGTTTGTGTGGAATATTTACTTTACTTGAAATTAAAATATTTTGAGTAATATTTTAAAATTTCTAAAATATTAATTCATTTTATGTAACAAAATATTACGTGTTAATACAGCATATTTCAATGAACTAACTTTTTCCAAGCATAAAAAATGAGTGAGAATAGTGGCATTGTTTTACGTATTTTTGTAAATTTCTTTAATGTCTGGCTTAATAGATAGTAGACAGCTCGATTCTCATATCTACTTCAGCATTCACTCTGTTGTGATAAGTTGTTTTGTATGACACCCTGAGTCAGGGGTTGGGAAAACCTGAGTTCATCTCTGCCCTCACACACTAAGTAGGTATATGGTGACCCTCGGCGAGTCACTTAACCTCAGTTTGCCTCAGTTTCTTCCTCTGTGAAATGGGAATGATAATAGCATTTACCTCCCAGGATTGTTGTGAGAACAAATGAGATAATATTTGTAAAGTGTTTAGCATGTAGCAAATAAATATTGGCTTTTCTTTTAACGGTAAAATCTGGTCTCACACAGGGAATTGGAAAAGGAAAGCGTATTTTACAGGTAAATTACATCTTAGTATGAGGACTGGAAAAGGAAAGAGTATTTTACAGGTAAATTACATCTTAGTATGAGGATAAGATTAGTTGGAACCCTTCAGAAGGGCTTGGGTCCCCAAGAGGGTTCTCAGATCACACTTTGAGAACTGTTGCTCTGAAGTAGGGGGTCCACAGACTAGTGACGGAAGTAAGAATGTTTTTTATATTATTAAATAAAATGAAACTTTATTTTAAAATGTAAAAATATATTCTTAGCTCAAAAATATATTCTTTTTTATATTATTAAATAAAATGAAACTTTATTTTAAAATGTAAAAATATATTCTTAGCTCATAGGGTTGGCTGTAGTTTTCTGACTCCTGCTCTAAGGTATCACTTTATACTCATCAAATTAACAGAGACAGTAAAAGATGGAAAAAAATCGAAGTTAGTGAAATTGGAAAAGCAGACATGCTAACAGATTTCTGGTGGAGCTCTGAATTGCTCCAGCCATTTTGGAACATACTATAAAATGAAGGTACAAAACTGCTCTCACCTTTTGACTCCATAATCTCACTATTAAATGCATAATATAAGGAACCTACTGAAGTAAATAAAAACTTATTTGTACAAAATATGTTTACAGGAGTGTTAATTGTATTTCCTGGGCAGTTAACTGGCACAGTAGATAGAGTGCCAGGGCAGGAGTCAGGAAAACCTGAGTTCATATTTGGCCTCAAATACTTACTGGTTGTGTGACCCTGGGCAAGTCACTTCACCCTGTTTGCCTCGGTTTCCTTGTCTGTAAAATGTGCTCGAGAAGGAAATAGTCAATCACCCCCATATCTTTTGCTAAGAAAACCCCAAATGGAGTCATGAAGAGTCAGGCATGACTCATGAATAGCAGTAGCATTTCTATTTCTGACTACAACTAGTTCAGAATGAATGATGTGCCCCCTTATTGTGTAGTAGATGAGTAAATTGTCGCATATAGATATGATGGAATTTTATTAAGTGACAAAGAATAATGAATATGAAGAATTAAAGGAAAGGCTATGGATTGATGCAAATAAAAATAACCCCACATCTAATATTGAACCAGACCTGCATTCCTAGTGTAAATGCAGGCTAGTCATAGTGTATGGTCTTTGGTATATATTGCTATAATCTCTTTGCTGATACTTTATTCAAAATTGTTGCATTTGTTAGGGAAATTGATCTATAATTTTCTTTTTCTGTTCTTTGTTTTTGCTCTTTCTGATTTAGGTATCAAAATCATACTTGTGTCTCCACTTATTTTTTCAAACATTTTCTATAGTTTTAGAATTTATTATTTTTTAAATATTAGGGTGGAATTAAATTGTAAATCCATCTAGTCCTGGGTTTTTTTCTTATGGACCTAATTTATGACTTGTTCCTATCTTTTTCTAAGATAGAATTATTTAAACTTCCTACTTCTTTTCAATTTATATTTTTGTAAATATTCATCTATTTCATTTAGATTGTCAGTTTTATTGGCATATAGTTGGGGAAATTGGCTTTAATTTCATCTTCATTGGTTGTCAATTTCCCTTTTCATTTTTTATACTGATAATTTGGTTTTCTTTTTTCTTTTTAGAAAAATCAATTTAACCAGTGGTTTATTAGTTGTTTTTTTTTTTTTATAAAACCAGCTCCTAGCTGTATTTAAAAAATACATCTAAAAGAGTATTGTATACAGTAAATATAACTGTATAGGTAAAGAAAATTTTTCTTTGGGTCTGGATTGTGATTTCATCAATGTAGGAAACTCTCTTTGTGGAAATGCCTTTTTTAGTGCAGATTGTCGGAAAGTCTTAAAGAGTTGTCTGGGGATACTGAGAGATTAAAGGACTTTTCCATAGTCATCCAGTTGATAAGTACCAGAGGCAGGATTTGAGCCCAGGT
>CM053771.1:379288493-379317205 GCA_028658325.1 Potorous gilbertii
ATGAACCCCATTAGTAGTCTGGTGGACCCCTTCTCAGAACTATTTTATGCATAAAATCAAGTTAGATGGATTACAAAAGAAACAAATTATACTGAAATATTGTTATCAAAATACTAAAACAAGTTCATGGACCCCCTCTCACCCACCCCCTTCCCCAGGTTAGAGCCTATCTAGTCTGGTTGTAGATACCAAGGTCTTAAAGAAAGTGTGAAGATAAAGGTGTGGTAGTAGTTGAACTTGCCATGATTTCATTATTCTTGCTGATTCAACACCGTTATGATGCTTGACTGACTACTTTGCAAGCAGACTCTTCTCTGATCTCCCTGTTCCTGGACCTAGAGCTCAGAGAAATTCAGTTGCCTCAGGGAGTAGAGAAGAGTTTTCCTGGTGGATAAAGATTCAAGAACCATTCTGATTGGATAAATAATATCCATACCTCTCAGGCTAACCATATGACTGTTGCTATGGAGAAATAAGCAGAATTGAGAAAAAGGCGGTATTGTGGCTTTTCTGAGGATAGTAGAGTTTGTCTCCCACCCAGGAGCTCCCTCTAATATTGGGTAGAATGCATAACCAGCAGGGAGAGGATAGGACTTCCCATTGCTGGGTCTGATGGTGAATAGGATCAGCTTAGAGACAATCCTGCCACTTTGTGGTTAAGCAAGAAAGGACAACAGCTACCAATCAACTAATCACAAGCATTTAAGCAGAGGAAAGAGATTAAAAAAATTTAAATGCAGAATGTTTTGATAGGATTTTTTATAGATTTTTTTTAAAGGGTCAAGCTTCAGTTTTCTGAAAAATCTACTTATGAGTGCTCTGACTGTGCTGAATTAATAGGATATACTTTACTGTGGCAACATTTTCATTAGTCTGGGTGTCAGGCCAGAGATAAAGAACGACACACAATAGACAAGATGAAGTTTCAGTCAGCATCATTTAATGACGAATTTGGGCATTGTTTACCATATAGATTATATTACTGAAATCTCCTGCCTTCAGGGCTTTTCACTGGCTCTCCCTCATCCCTGGAATGTAATCCTTCATTAACCAGGACTCTGAGAAGAAGGTCTAGTTCCCTTCTAAAACGTATGTACCATCTTCTACATGAAACTTTTCTTGATTTTTCCTCAAAACTACCTAGAGTTCACATAATTCGATATGTGTATGTCATCCTTCCTTGATGGCAGGGACCTGTTTTTGCTTCTGTCTAGGTACCCTGCAATGCCTAGCACAGTGCCTTGTACATACAGGATATATAGGGCGCTCAGGGAAGCCTAGCTCTTCAGGGCTGCTTATCCATGTGTGGTGTCCACCTTCACCTAACGCTCACCTGTGGCTCCAAGAGGTGTAATATGTGCAGTGGCCATATCCCATAAATCCACTTTGACAGACAGGTTAAACCAGGTTGGGGTTGGCCAACAGGCCTCAAACCCAGTCGATGAGTTGGGGGGGTGTCTACCCCATGCATGCACAGACTTCCCATGGGGAAACAAGTAGATGATAACAATTTATTCCAGCGGCCATGAAGATGACTGAAGCAGGTGGTATGGAGGGCTTAGGGTTAGGGCAGACATTAAAGACTCCAAGATTATCCACCATATTCTAGGCCATCTCTAGTTATCCTGACTTTTGTCCTGCCACGGGACTTTAATGTCTTTGGAAGACTGGGGTCGATGATGTTGTGCAATTCCGCCTCACTTAAATTCAACTCATCTGCAAGTCGAGAATCACCCAGGGATGTCATTGGTCCTCTTCAAAACTGAGGGATGATCTACAAGAGCAAATCTTTGCTTATTAATCGATGAGCTAACATGTGGAAAGCATTTTGGAAATTTTGAAGTACCTTGTGGTCAGTCATTGTCATTTTTATTAATATTGAGAAGCAGCATGATACAGTAGACAGAAAAGTTGCCTCTCCCCTCAGGAGGCCTGAATTAAAATTCTGCTTCTGACGTCTATTGGTTATGCGACCTGTGACAAGTAACAGCCTCTCAGACAACTCTGATAGATTCTTCTGATCTGCACTGGAGAAGGGAGTTTCCTGGTCAGTGAAATCTAAGTCCGGGATTGGCAAATGACGGCCTGGCCTGACGATGGCCACCTGCTTTGTATGACAGTAAGCTATGATTTACATAATTTAAAATAAAGTTTCACTGAATTTAAGTTTTAAAAAACAAAATGGACAAAGGGCTCTATTTGACCCTCAAGCTGAAGTTTGCTAGATTAAATCATGATCAACAACAGAAATAATTAACAATGACTAATTAAATTAATTTATTAACGATTACTTAATAAATTAAATATAATTTAAATGAAAAATTACTTAACAATAAATTGCTATGAATAGTAATGGTAACATTGTGACTACTATTTATTATTTCTTGTAAAGGAAAAAGAAAGCTGGGGCAGGTAAGAAAGTGTGGCTGGTTCCACTCAAGCCTGCACCACTGGGGAAAGCACAAGCGCCTGCCAACTTCAGCCTCCTTTGCCTTGCTTTCAAGACCCTCCACTTTTCGACATCACCTACCCTTCCAGGCTCATTTCGTATTATTTCCTATCATGCCACTCACATGCTAGCTACGACACCACTCTCTTCCCCTTGACCCCGCCTTGCAGTTTCCCACTCCCCTGCCCTTTCTCACGTTATTCTCTCTGTTCTCCCTTTTCCTCTTCATCTATCGAATTCCGATGTATCCTTTAAAGTCCAAATCAAATGTGGCTTCATGAATCCTCCCTGATCCTTCCTGCAGGTAATGGCTGTGATCCCATCAGACAACACAAAATATTTTGTTCTTCATACTTCATGTGAAACTTATCATGTAATAATGAAAGTTATTAGTTAATTGTGTAATATTTATTAGGCTATAAGCTTCAAGATGGCAATGCATTGATGATGTTTTAGCTAAGCCAGTACTTTGCATCAGAGGCTTCATGTTTGGTAGACTGATATCTAGCTATATGTTTATGCAGCTGTCTATATAGGTATGTTTATATCGACATCTACAGGCATAAATATAGATGTTCCTATAGGAAGGGTAACAAATTACTAATAATATCCGTGGATGCTATTAATGCTAGTGAATATTAATGTCTATCATTGTTACCAATAATAATACTTTTGACAGCAACTCAACATAGTGTAGTGAAACTGGAAGTGAAGGACCCTGAGTTCAAACCTCATCTTTAATGCTTGCTAATACTTACTCTAACCCAAATAACCTCCCTTTGCTTTCATTTCCTCATTTGTAAAATGAGGAAATTGCATTAGAGGGCCTCTGAAGCCCCTTTCAGCTCTAGATGTCTGATCCTACAATCATTCTAAGCTATGCATCCAATTCAGGGGTAGCGAGGTAGCTCACTGGATAGAGCATCAGCCAGGACTGGAGTCGGGAAAACCTGAGTTTAAATCCAACCTAAGACACTTCTCAGCTGTGTGGCTGAACCAGTCACTTAACTCTGTTTGCCTCAGTTTCCTCATCCGTAAAAGGAGCTGGAGAAGGAAATAGCAAAGGTATTTTTTGCCAAGACTCCAATAGGGTCACAAAGAATCGGACATGACTGAAATGACTCAATCACAGCAATAACAAATGCACGCAATTGCTCCAAATGTTTCTCTCTGCGGCTTTGGAAGGTTGTTGAACCAAAATGTCTCTTGCGGTCATTAGACAGCTTGGCCGGGCCAACAACAGCTGCTGGTGCAGTGGCTATTTTTAGCGCCTATTGACTAAATCTGAGAGTTAAGTTACAAAAAGCAGCAGGCTCAGAGTGTCATTTTTGGCAAGGAAAGAAAAATCATCACATGGTGCCATGGGGAAGAAAGGCGGAGCTGTGCCTGGGTGACTAAATGAACAAACATTTATTAAAACGCCTACTAGGTGCCAGGCACTGTGCTATCACCTGGGTTACAAAAGGAGGCAGAGGACAGTCCCTGTCCTCAAGGGGCTTGTGATTTAGTAGGGAGCACAACATGCAAACATACAAAGCAAACCAGCTGCAGGACGAGCAGGAGAAAGTAACAGAAGGAAGGCGCTGCAACTGAGAGGAGCTAGGAAAGGCTCCTGTAGAAGGTAGGGTTTTGGTGGAGACTTCAAGGAAGCCAGGGAGCAGAGGAGGCATAAAGAATTCCTGGCACGAGGGATGGCCAAGTGTCCCCATCCATGGCATCATCTTCAAATAGATAATGGGATGTAGTGGAAAGAATGATGGATCTTCAGTTGAAGAACCTCAAAAGTCCCTCAACTCCCCCCACTCCTCAATTTTCTCATCAGTTACCCTTTCACATCATGGGGTTAGGAGCATGGTATCCCTGCAATTTGAAAAATCTCTGGAAGATATTTTGATCTTCCATGAAAGAGAAGCGTGATTTTTTTGATTTTCTTTTATAGGGTGTTTACAATACTTTATTGTAAAAATTGGGTTAAGTATTTTGTCACAGGCTATATTATACAATACTATGCTTATATTTTATGCGTTTCTGAGTTTCTAAACTTTTTCTGTATCCTCTGTGGCTTCTGCAAAACTCCTCCCAAATTTCCATTTAATTTCTTATGCTGCCGCTATATATCAAAACCATAATGGGTAAAATTGCCTTGTGGAAGAATTAAGGGCTCAGACTAAATGATATCCAAGATCCTTCCAGTTGCAAATTCTAAGATCCTATGAAATACAACAACCACAGCTAGCATTTATGTAGCACTTTTGAAAGTCTGCAAAGCACTTTACATCTACATTTGATTCTTACAACAACTCTGTGAGTTGAAGGCTCTACTTTATAAACCGAGGCAAACAAGTTAAATGACTTGCCCAGGGTCACACGGCTAGCTAGTGACTGAGGCAGGATTCAAATTTAGGTTTTCCATGCTCAGCACTCTATGATTTCTACTTCTTTGTTGCATTCAAGGAGCAACTACAGATGTAAACAACAAGCATTTATTAAGTGCTTGTGGTATACCTGGCACTGAGCTAAGGCAGGCTGTTACAGGAACAAAAATAAAACTTTCCCCTAGGAGATTCCATTCTATCAGGAGAGACAACCTATGCCTACAGTGTGATTGCTCGTCCTTCATTTTTGAAGACCACATCATGGGGTAGTGTCTGGAATTGCAGAGGAATTGGATTTAAGTGAGGCAGCCTCATTCTCCCTTCTACAGTCATCCAACTCCAGTGGCAAGATAAAAGTCAAGATGATGGGAGATGGCCTGGTATACAGAGAGTGACCTCGGAGTTTGGGAAATTGCACAGCACTTTAGGTGACCCCAGGCCACTTGGCTTCCTAAGAGTCCATATTGTCAACACCAGTATTCATCCAGGAATGCATTAGGGAAGAATTAATGACTTGGCTACAAATCAAAAACTTCCTTACATTGGAAGAATCAAAGTAGCAGAAGACCCAAGGCAATAGAGAAATATCTGGTAAGTCCTTTGTTTTTGAAGACCAGGGAAAATGAACTTGCAGATGAGTTGGATTTAAGTGAGGCAGAGTTGCCTAAAGTCATCAGCCTCATTCTCCCTTCCATAGCCATCAAAGTCCAGTGGCAGGATGAAAGTCAGAATGGCTGGCAATGACCCAACAAGAAGTGGATGACCTTGGAGTCTTGGACGTCTGGCCAAGCTCTAAGCACTCCACAGCACCTGCTTCAGTCGTCTTCATGTCCACTTGGAACACATTATTGCCATCTACCCATTCCCCTAGGGGAAGCTTTCACCACTCAGGATTAGCATCCTCCTAATTCACCAATGGGTTGGAAACCTGTTGGTTACACTCAGGCAGGTTTAGCCTGTCTGCAAAGGTGGTCCAAGAAGCACATGCTACAGCTTCTTGGAGCCACAGGTAAGAGTTGGATGAAGATGGACACCAAGGAAGAATGAGCAGTCCTGAGAGGGACTCAGCAACCCCTCATACCAGAGCCACTAGTCCTCCCTGGACAGCAGATAAATAGGTACAGAAGATATATACATACATACATACATGTGTGTATGTATGTATATATATATATATATATATACACACATACATACACATATACTATATATATATTTTAAAGTAATACAAAGTAATTTTGGGGGAAAGGTAGTGCTTGAGCTGAGTCTTGAAGGAAAACAAGTTTTCTAAGGGGCAAAGGTGAGCAAGAGTTTGTTTCAGGCATGGGGGACAGTCATGGAGAGGTATAGAGATAGGAGATGGAGAATCCTGTAAACGGAACAGTAAGTGGGTAATCATGGTTGAACTGTAGAATAAGTGGAGGGAAGTAATGTATATAAAGCCTTGAAAGGCAAGAAGGGACCAAGATGTGAAGAACTTTAAGTACCTAATGGTAGAGTTTATATTTTACGCTAGAGGCAAAAACATAAATGACAAATTAATAGTTTCACATTCACCTAACTGTGTCATCTCTGAGTAATTTCCTTGACAAAAAAATTCTGTTCTCTGTGCTCTCAGATGATCAATCTATGTATGCAGCTTGCCTTCAGAAATTCTTGCTTTGATTATTAACATTATCTCAATTTATTTAACTTCTTTGTTGAGGTTAGCAGCATCTTGCTTTATTCTCACTCCAATAGAGATGAATCAGAAAAGAGGATAATTGAGTTTTTTTCCTACATGCCAGCTTAACTCTCAGAAAAATCCTGTGAAGTATGAATTGTTAGGTAAAGAACCTTGTCTTTGGAAAAAGTGTGAGCCAGTCAGACAGCAAATTGAAAGAGGGTAGGTCTGCATACATAGGCAAGGGAGCTGCATCAGTCTGAGATACGACGTTCACTGTGCCCAGAATGGAGACAGCAACAAAGAACGGAGGGAAGAACTGGTGACAGAGAAGTTCCTTCTGAATCAGGTCTTCAAATTTTTAAAAAACGCTGAATATATGAATCAGTCTTTGAATTTATAAGGTCAGTTAGGTGGTGTAGTGGATGGAGTGCTGGGTCTGGAGTCAGGAAGATTCATTTTCCAGAGTCCAAATCCAGCCTCAGACACTTCCTAGATGTGTGGCCCTGGGCAAGTCACTTAACTGTGTTTGCCTCAGTTTTCTCATCAGTAAAATAGATGGAGAAGGAAATGGCCGAACCACTCCAGCACCTTTGCCAAGAAAACCCCAAATGGGGTCCTGGAGAGTCAGACACAACTAGTCTGAACAAAAAAAAAACACAAGTACAAAATGCATTTCAAAATCAAATGCAAATTACTCTGGTTGCTATGTGCAACAACCACTGTTAATCTGTGGAATCAAGTTGACAGTTTATGAGTGCATTTTAGCCGATTGTGCAATTTGATATAGTCAGGAGGCACAGCTTGGTCTTAATACAAAGACTTAGGAGTCCTAAGCTCTGTTATAATTCTCTGTGTGACTTTGGCCAAGTCATTTTATGTAGTTATAATTTATCTTAAATTCCTTGGTTGCAAAATGGAGAAGTTAAAGTAGTAACTGAGGTGTAACAGGGGCATGGTGACTAGAAAATTGACCTAGGGTGCTGAAATTTAGAGGGGACCATGAGTACTAATTCTTTCTCCATTATGAAAACAACTGGGCTTAGCACCTTGTTGTAAGAATAATTCATTAAAGCAGGGAGCTGCCCTTTGATGTACCAGTAGCTGCAGGCCAGGTGAGTTCTTCCTAAGCCCACCTCTTTACTAGCCCTCCCACCTTTATTCTCTCCACCTTCTTAGCAATATTGGGGGAAAGGGAGAAGAGGAAATGGTGTGACATTTTCTTCAGGCTCATTTTTCTGCTACTTGCTCTGGATGCAAATGTTGCTAGTTAGGGTGCTGGTGGTTTCTAATGCCCCCTGACTGACACATTCCATAAATCTAACAGCCATATCCTCTATTTTATTTGATAATGGAGGGGTCCCAGTAATGGGGATAATCCAGAACCATCCATAATACAAAAATCTTTTCTACTTTGCTTTGGAATGCATCATGTGATTATCTTCCACGGTATATGGAGTGTTCAAGGAAGACTCTGGTATAAGGGCTTGCTGAACCCTTTTCAGGGCTGCTCATCCACCTTTGGTTTCTACAGAATTTCACCCAATTTTCACCCATAGTTTGAAGAAGCCACATCCTAGTAAAACTACTTTGGTGGACAGGCTAGTAACCTCGAGTGGGTTGATGTTAGGATGTCCACCCCAAGTCTGTGAAGGCTTCCCCTAGGGGAATGGCTAGATGACAATACTTTGTTCCAAACGGACATGAAGATGACTGAAGCAGGTGCTGTGAAGTGCTTAGAGCTTGGTCAGACATCCAAGACTCCAAGGGCATCCACTTCATGCTGGCCATTGACAATCGTTCTGACTTCTGTCCTGCCACTGGACGTGGATGACAATGGAAGGAAGAATGAGGCTGATGATTTTGTGCAACACTACCTTACTTAAATCCAATGCATCTACAAGTCAAGATACCACATCACGATGTCACTGGACTTCTTAGACAACAAAGGGCTTACCAGACATTCCTCTATTACCTTGGGCCTTCTGCAATTTTGATTCTTCAAAGATAAGGAAGTTTCACCATTTTTAGTCAAGTCATTCATTCTTCCCTAATGCATTCCTGGATGATTATTGGTGTTGAGAATATGGACTCTTAGGAAAACAAGTGGCCTGGGGTCACCTGCAGTACTGTGCAATTTCCGAAATGGGATCCCATCTGTTCTCTGCATTCTTTTAGAGAGCAGTGGATTTTTGAGACTAGCTTAAAGTCTTCAGCATCATCTCCAGGTTGGTCAAACTGAGGAACACTGCCTCTGGTCAAAAATTGCAAAGTAGGGGGATTAGTCTTGTGTAGTTCCTAAACCAGGTTCAGAAGGAAAGGTCTCTGAGATCTTTATCAGAGAAATCTGTTGCAAATATTTTTTCTTTTACCAGTTTTTACCATCTAATCTTAGCTGCAAACAACCAACACACTTTTTTAGAACTGTTTTGCATTTTTATTTTTTTAATTAATTTTTAAAATTTTCAGTGTTCTACAAACACTACGATATAACTTAGATTTTTTCCCCTCCCTCCCCGCTCCCTCCCCGAGACAGCATACAATTTTATATAGGTTCTACGCATACATTCCTATTAAATACATTTTCACTATAGTCGTGCTGTGTAGAAGAATTAAAATGAATGGGAGAAATCATATAACAAACCAAAACGTAATACATACACACAAAAAAATGATTTGCTACATTCTGCAATTGAATTCCATAGTTCCTTCTCGGGATGTGGAAGGCATTTTGCCTTAAAAGTCCATTGGGAATTTTTTAAAGTCCTAGCATTGCAATGAAGTTCTAAGTCTGCCAGAAAAAAACTCTCACACACTGTGGTCGTTGCTGTGCACAAAGTTCTCCTGGTTCTGCTCCTTTCCCTCAGCATCACTTCATATAAGTCTTTCCAGGTCTCTCTAAAGTCTTCCTGTTCATCATTTTTTATAGCACAATAGTACTCCACAATATAGCACAATTTATTCAGGCATTCCCCAATTGATGGGCATCCATTTTTATGATCTCTTTGGGATGCAGTCCTGGAAGCGACATTGCTGGGTCAAAGGGTATGCACATTTTTGTAGCCCTTTGAGCAAAGTTCCAAATTGCTCTCCAGAATGGTGGGATGAGCTCACAGCTCAACTAACAATGAATGAGTGTTTCAACTCTCCCACATCTTCTCCAACATTTATCATCTTCCTGTTCTGTCACACTTCTTTATTTAACTTCATTTTTTCTAACAAAAAATTAGCTCCTTTCTCCCCAATGGAAAGGGAATGAAAAAACGGAAGTCCTTATAACAAACATGTCAAGCAAGCAAATTCCCTCAGTTTTCTCAAATTCCCCCCTCCCAAAAGAAAGCACTCACGGGCATCCGAAATACATTAAGCCTTTATCAGGAGATGGGCAGCATGCTTCACTGGGAGTCCTCAGGAATCGTGGCTGCTCACTGTTTAAAGAAGGGAGCTGGAGGAGCGTGCTGAGCATCATGGATGCGACCTGATTCTGCTTCCCCACCCCCTCCCCCCAACCCTGCCCCAGAGTCCAATCACAGCTTCCCAACCTTTCTCTGTTTAAATCCCCTTCTTGACCCCTCTGACCTGAGAAATAGTCTTGTTTAGAATTAATCCCTCCCTCCCTTAACCTACCTTCCCTTTGGTTCCTCTCCCTTCTTCTCCTCTTTTCCTACACAACTCTGTGTGTATATTCTTGTCTTCTTTGACCAGTTCAGATGAAAGGGAGGTACAAATGTCTCCTGCTCCCTACCCCCCATACCTTTCCTGGTAATACATTCTTATTTATGAACTATAATGTTCCTGGTAGTTTTTATTTTCAAGTTCCTTTTAGAGAGTTGCTATTCGGTTCTTTCTATTTTCACTTTGTCTTCTGGTTCCAAAAGATCTGAGTATTTCATATTTCATGAAATATAATGTCTCTTCTCTCTCTCTCTCTCTCTCTCTCTCTCTCTCTCTCTCTCTCTCTCTCTCTCCCTCTCTCTCCATAAATACTCAAATTATTTAAAAATTTTTCTCCTAGATGTCTTTTCCAGGTTGCTTGTTTTTGTTATGAGATAACGTATTTTCTTTCGGTCTTTTGACTTTGTTTTAATTTTTCTTGTTTCCTCATGGAATCATTAACTTCTATTTAGTTCATTCTCATTTTCAAGGAGTCTGCTACTTGGTAATGGTGTTGTATCTCTTGTTCAAGTTGTTGATTCTCTTTCCAGTTTTCTTCTATGACTCCCATTCTTCTCTTCTAGCGCTCTCATTTAATTTATAAAAAAAAATTTTTTAATCTTTTTCAAAACTCATGTTTCAAATATCCTGGAGAGTAATTTGGAACTATGCCCAAAGGGCTATAAAATGTTCACATTCTTTCAGCCAGCAATACCACTTCTAGGACTATATCCCAAAGAGATCATAAAAACAGGAAAAGGACCCATTTATACAAAAATATTTATACCAGCTCTTTTTGTGGGGGTCAAGAATTAGAAATTGAAGGGATACCTATCAATTGGTGAATGACTGAACAAATTGTGGTAATGGAATACTATTGTAGTATAAGAAATGATGAGTAAGCAGACTTCAGAAAAATCTGGCAAGACATGAATTGATGCTGAATGAAATGAACAGAAACCAAAGAAAATTGTACATGGTAACAGCCACATTGTTCATTGACTAATTTTCATAGACTTAGCTCTTCTCAACAATGCAAGAAAGGCTCTAAGACAACTCTAAAAGACTCATGATAGAAAATGCTATCCACATCCCAACAAAGAACTATAGAGTCTGAATGCAGATCAAAGCATACTATTTGCTGGCTCTGTCTCTCTGTTTTTTTCTTTCTCATGGTTTCTCCCAGTTCATTCTAATTCTTTTTTATAACATGGCTAATGTGAAAAATAAGTAAATAAATAATGGTGCCCCGAAAAATCTTTCCAACATCCATGTCTTTCAGACTTTCAGGGGAAAATACAAGACATAATTTAAGAAACAGGTAATTTGTTTTGGCTTGAACACATGGATTTATTAGAATATAATCATTCATTCATTCAGTATATATTAAATATATGCACCCATGGCTTTACTTCAGAAAAAAACAAATACTTGGTCAGCTCTTCCAGGAATTTTAGCTGAGGTTGTGCCCAAGTCTTCTTTTGTTTTTTTTTGTGTTTTGTTTTAGAGACTTTGCTTAGAGATATTTTGGCACCATTCTCTTTTTCTGAGTTTGTGTCTTGAGTGTTCCTATCAACAAAATCACTCTTTATGGTGTGCCTCTTTTTCTGTTTGCTCATTATTCTAGCCTTACATTCTATCTTTAAAATTTGCATTAGGTTCTGCATTATTTGGGATGGAATGTCTAGGATGTATTGGGCCAGTTTTGTGACCTTTTAGGTCTGGCTGCTGCTTTCTTCAGCTATGTAGGGTTATATTACTCAAGGATCTCAGACATGGCTCAGACTGGCTACCTGCAAGCTAGCAGTGTGTGCAAACCTGAGGAGTCTGATTGCTTCCCACCTGCCATGATCTCTGCTAGCTCCTGACCTAGGTTTGAATAACATGACTATGGGCTTGCCGCTGACTGGAGCTTCAGTACACTACTGCCTAGGCTCGGTTAACATCAGATATCTTGGAAGCTTTACAAGTGTATAGCAACAAAATTGCAGGCTTCCCTGTGGTCTGAGATTCTTGCCCTGCCCTGGTTCTTCCACAGCCAGTTTCAGATTGGTCTGAAGGCTGAATGTGAGACTTTGCTCTGCTACTGGTGTCAGAGTCACACAACTTCTGGGGCTTACTTCTCTTCTGACTCCATGACCAGGATACAACCTCAGGCCCATAACTTCTCCTTGCCCTGTTCTACCACCCGTAGGTACAAGTTCCCTCCTCAATTCACAATAGATCTATGACCAAGCTGTAGGGAATGGCCCCTGTCCCTACTTCCTGCACAGTGTCAGGACCCTGAGCTGCGTCTAAGTTGTTTGTTTTAGTCTATCTATCTATCTATCTATCTATCTATCTATCTATCTATCTATCTATCTATCTATCTATATCTACAGGCCCTTGTTTAGTCCTAGTTGTTGGGAGCATCTGCATGTTTAGGTAGCTGCAGACTACTCTGTCTCCCTTTACGAATTTGGACCAGAAAAGTGACTCACAACAATTTTTTCCTGGATTTCCCAGTGAGGACCCACTGTCATGTATTTCCTAAAGTTTTGTGGAGTAGTTGTGAAAGGAGTGGTTGGGTTGTATTTGTTTCCTCCTATTCTGCCATCCTGGCTGGTCTCCTTGATGACTTTTCTAACTCTATGACTCTTCTGTTTTTTGCCCACTTGCATCAACAAAGGGAATCCAAATAAAATAAAATCTGTAGAAAATGGCTGAACATGTTGATCCAGAAAGATATACTCCACTAAAATACAATCCAGCATTTTTTTCCCACTGATTGGGAACTCTTCAGATTCTACTAATGCCAGATGTGTGACACCTCCAGAAGTCATTGGACATCACAGGGCTGGAGAGTCTGGTTTGAACCCGTAAAATGTAAGCTGTTGCTACCCTGGGATAAGGTAACTTTATCTGTGATAAATCTTAATTATGAGCATTGTAATTATCTTAATTAATCTTATGACACTGAAGGGGTATACATTCAAAAGGAGGGAAATGAGTATAAGGGATGAATGCTAAGAAAATGAAAACTTTAGAGTCATCCAGTCAAATGCCAATTGTGTTTTTCAAATTTTTAATGGGGGGTGGTGGAAGAAAGGAGAGCAATAAAGAAGAAGAAAGATGAAATATTTCTAAAAATGCACAGAAGAGAAAAGAAAAAAGTTCATAAAGAAACAAGAGAGTTCTGAAAGTAACTGAATTTTTTTATAAAATTAAAAAAGGAAACTATTCAAAATAGAAATTCATGATTTTACATATAATTTTTTTTCTATTCTACTTTCCATGTGGAAATGCTCTTTTTGTTTTTGAGTGTTCATTAAATTCAGAAATTAAAACTGCTTAAAAATCATCTAGTCAAGGCTGAAGGAAATCCTCAAAATACTACTGGTGGAAGAGTGCGTCAGAAAAGAAATTTTGGTCAGCCTAGGAAGAAGATGAGAGAAGTCGATGTGAATACCTGTCGTTGTAGAAGAGATCATCATCAGGCTAATGTCTGAGCTGTCTGAAGACCTCAGCTCCAAGTCAGAGAAGACAGCAGAAGTCCAAATGCAGACATTCCAGGAGAGGATTCTGACTCTAGAAAAACTTGGTTCAGAGCCACAGTTAACATTACAGGGGACTCACATGAGGATGCCAAAAGGGTTGCCTGATTTTACCTCTCTCCACTCGGCTCCCTGAAGCCAGAGGAAGAAGGGGCACATAGGCCCATTTTAATTTTAAAATTTTATTTTGAAACTATTTGTTAGAAGCAATAACTTAACAATAATAAGTCAAATGAACATAGAAGATGAGGTTTATTTTTTCACTTAGCCTTTAACCAAATAAATTCACAAAACATACAGTTTGTGCACATTTCAGGCCTGATGGTTCCTCCCCTTTGCCTCTCTTTTCCTTCCTTCTTAAGTTTTGTTCTGTTTTCATTTTTAAGATATCATCATTTAGCCCATGTGCTCTGCACCCATCCTCTGAGGACAGGCTGCCATATTTCCTCACCACCATCACCACCACGTCAGGATCCTGTTCTCAGTACGAACAGTCACATCTGTATCAACCCATTTGTTTTGAAACCAGTGACCAGCACCCCAGTTCCACTTAATAATCACTTCCTTTTATTTGGTTTTTCACAAATATTTACTTCAAAGATACAGCAAGAACAAACACATAAGTATTTCCCTTGCACTGCAGGGGTATTTCTTCCCCATTCTACTCTAGTCTCTGGGAAAATGGACTCAAAACTTAGCTCAGTTCCTACATAGTTTCAGGCCCACCAATTACATTTCCAGATGCAACATGATTTCCAGATGTGCCTGCATCTTAGTTACTGTAAGGCTGGGATCCTAAAGTTTGTTTCTTTCTCCTCAGGGCAATGATACTCCCCAGTCTAATGCACTCCAGAAAGATGGTATGCCAAAAGAGGCTCCACTCAATTCATACCTGAGGCACTTAGACTACTCTGGCTGCAAACTCAAACTCCGGAACAGCTGGACGAAGAGGAGCCTTGTGGGCCTTTCCAGTTCACAAAATGGTAAGCTCTACTCCGCTCACCAGGGGCTAAGCTTCCCTGCCAGCACTCAGGCAGAATCAATAGCTGAAGCTAACAGGATTTTTTGAAGACCTCTGCAGCCAGTCAAAGAGCTTTATCTTCATTATGGGGTAAGACAATCAGAACCAGTTTCTGAATTCCTACATATGCTGCATTTTCTGTCTTCTCAACTCTCTCCTTTCCTTATATGCCATTCCGATTCTCCTGGAAGATGCTTCCATGTGGAGAGATGTCCTCTTTTCCCAAGTGTTTGTGACTCAATATGCCTTCTGAGGTATTCTGTGCATGGGCCAGGCCTCCATTGCATCAGATCCTAGATTTAGCCTCATAGATTTGGGTTGTTTATTTAGACCATAGGCTAAGTTTTGTGATCTTAAGTTTAAATCATAGGTTAACATGTGTAAGTTGTTTTGCAAATCTTAAAGTACATGCAACATAAATGATAGCTATTATTATTTAGAGCTGAAAGGGATGTTAGAGGCCATCAGATCCAACCCCTTCATTTTACAGATAAGGAAATGGAGGCACAGAGAGTTTAAATGACTTAACTGAGGTAAGATAGTATCTGAGACAGGATCTGAACTCGGGTCTCTAAGTTCAGTTTCCCATCTACTGAGCCACCTTGCCTCTTCCATGTGTACGTGGTTCTGATTCCTCTGACTTTGCCCCACATCATATCATACTGGTCTTTCCTTATACACTTTATATTTTAAAAAATAACAACATGGAAAGTCATTCGCCAGGTGTCTTACACGTACTCTGGTGGTTTGCACATGCCCTAGGAGGGTGGAAATGCTCACAGCCATGTTCTCTATGGTTACCAGAGAGTCTGGGATGGCCTTTTCCAACATGTTGTCAAAGGGGCTGATAGATTTGGGGTTCTACCAAATTATAATTTAATTCTGAACCATTCCAAGTAAGCAAGTCTACTTCTACTCAATTCAACTCTAGACTAAGAAGTCAGGTACTTGGATACTGTTGTCACTGTTTACTCTTAGCAATGAATGTATAAGCAAATGAACAGTACCTAATAACTAGAAAATAATGCATAAAAAAAATCAAACATCCATTTCTAGGCCCCAGGATTCCCTCAGACAATCTGGACCCAGGAGTCCCAGGAAGTGGTTGAATTTCTCCACTGCCACCCCTTTTCCAGAGGGCCAAGAAGTGCCCACTCAGTGCTCAACTCGTTGGATGAATAGGCATAAACTTTGGGGGAAATATGAACCTGTTGTTCATAGAGCTAGAAGGATTCATAGAAAGTGGGTCCAAAGCACCCACAGTAGGTTTTATTCCACATTTTGACTCTGACTCTTGTTCTGTTACGGCCCTTTAGCGTTTTTGATGAACTGAGTGTTACATATTGCCAGTTGCCAGTGCTGGTAAATGTTTAAAAAATGAGGCCTCCAAAAAAAGTGTATGAATAACACACTTTTAAGTTTAATCTACATGATCAACATGTTCTCTATAACTTTCTTAAGTCTACATAATCTACAGTAGAAGAAATCAAGCCCTGATTTGTAGCATTTGCAGATTTCTGAGTTGTAAATGCTCACACTAGAAATTTAACAATCATCTCTTGCAAGCTGGTACCAGCTGGCTCCAGCATACCCCAGAATGTTGCCATATAAATCTGTAAAATAATTGCACTGGTTTACAATCCAATAAACAATTTATTGGCATGCCTACTTGCCAATCCTGCCATTAATATTGGATTTTATCTTTTGTTTCTATTTTTGCCTTTCTACATCTGTGTCATCTTAATTTGCATTTCTCTGATGGCTTGCAAAACATTTTTCCCTCTGGTTATTTACAGATCGTATTTTCTCATAAGACAAGCAAAGTGCTTAAATGACCCAAGGACTACCCTTTGAGCTGGGGTAGACTCAGGCTCCTCTGACACACACTGTCTGTATGACCTTGGAAGTCACTGAACTTTTTCAGTTTCTGGGACAATTCTCTAAAACTATAAATTGCAGAGAAGGTGACAACATGCTTTAGTAGATGGAGGTTCTGTGCCGAGACGTTCCCTATACTGAAATCACAAGTCTAGTCCCTATCCCTGTTTGGTTTTTTTGTTGTTGTTGTTTTGGAGGCAATCAGAATTAAGTGACTTTCCTAGAGTCACACAGCTAATAAGGATCTGAGGCCAGATTTTGGATTTAACTCTTCCTGACTCCAGGCCCAGAGCTCTGTCCACTTCACCACCTCGCTACCCTCAGTTACTTCTTATACTATACTTTAAAAATTGAAATAATTCTCCCAACTTCTTAATCTCCTTTTACTTTTAGAAATTTTTTTTAGTGTCTTTGTGTCATCACGGCCATTGGCTTTGTCTCCAAGGATCTTTGATTAATTTAAAGATATCTCTCCCCTTTATAGTTTTAAATATGTATGTTATTATTAGTAACAGTAGTAGTTGTTATAGAAAAATGTCATTGTCTTATTTATTTAATATTATTTCTTATTTGTTATTTATGTGTAAATAATGTTATTATGTTTAAATTGTTGAGCCAGTTAGACCTTATCATAATGTGTTTGTGTGACGTGTCTCAGTAATTAATATTTGGGGAAGAATGTGTAGAAGAGAGTTATTTTAACTGAACCTTGAAAGATAGACAGGATTTAGGCAAAATGTGGATGGGGAAAGGAAAAGAGGATCAATTAATCATTCAATCAACATTTATTAAGCACCTAACATTTGCCTTCAGAATAGCCTTGGGCACTGAGAGCTCAGGTCCCTCGCTTAAAGTCACACAGCCAGGGTGTCAGAGAGGTTTTCTTGGCTCTCAGGAAAACTTTCCTTCTACCATTCCATGCTTCCTTCCAGGGTCAGACTTGCGGAAATTATTTTAACTGTCATGTGAAAGATGGGTTGAAGATGCTCTGATAGGAAGGCTAATGAGGGAGCTGTTTAACGGCTAACGTTTATATGGTGCTTCCTCTGTGCCGAGCACTGTGCTAAACACTTTACAGTTATTATCTGCTTGGCCCTCACAACAACCTCAGGTGCAAGTATTATTTCCATTTTACAGATGAGGAAGTTGAAGCATAGAAGTTGTGACTTGCCCAGGACCACGTAGCAAGTGTCTAAAGCTAGATTTGAATTCAGGTCTTCCTGTCTCCAGACCCATCGCTCTATCCATTGAGCCACCTTGTATCTCCATCCCCAAGAGGGAACAGATTGTAGTGGATAGAGGTGACCTCAGAGGTTAAAAAAGGCCTGAGTTTAAATCTCGTCTCTGACTTACAGTAACTGTGTGCCCCTGGGCAAGTCACTTAACCTCTTAATGGCAACTTTCTAAGATTCTAAGTTGTAGAGAGTTTGCCCATTTGCATTGATAGAAGGGATTTCCCCATTGGGAATTCCCTCCCCCAGTGAAATGACCCATTAGGATCACTCCCCACCCCCATGCCTATTAGTGCCTTGCATACTCTAGGCAATTAGTAAATGTTTTTAAATTGAATAATTTTGGGGCATCTTTTGGAAAGTTTGTAAAATTATAAGTATATTTGCCTTCTTGTGCAAATATTCCAGTGAAATAAAATTTTTGAGATATATTTTGAAAGAAAATGTTTTTAATGGAATCTGTCACAAAGTTGTTGCTGTGTCGGTTCATCCTTCATTTCGGAAGAAGACCATGACATCAGAGAAACGATGACATGACTTGCACTTGACTCTGTTTTGAGTGAGGGAGGGCTGTGCAGATTGCCAGCCTCACCTCTTCTCCAGAGCCATCTGGATCCAGTGAGCAGATATTCATCAGGATGACTGGAGATGATCCAGGATGAGGCAACTGGGGCTAAGTGACTTGTCCAAGTTTACACAGCTAGTGAGTGTCAAGCATGTGAGGGAGATTTGAGTGCAGGTCCTCCTGACTCCTGCACTGGTGCTCTATCCACTGCACCACCTAGCTGCCCCTGTATCAATTGCAGCACTTGAGAGCAGTTCTACCTTCTCACTCCGTTACGCTTCCTAAACTTTAGGTCTGTTGTCACCAGGTGGCCCCTGCGAGATCTGCCTTTCCTGAGATTCATGATGGTTGCCTATTGTCTGACTTGCCCAGATTTAACCTTGGATTCTTTACACATGTTAAAAAGAGTAAGTGAAATATGAAAGATTTGCGATTTCTTCAGTGTGGGAGCTTCCTTTACCAATACAATCAATCAGTCTACAAGAGAGGGAAGGGAAGTCATCATCATTATGGTTAACATTTATACAGCACCTACTCTGTGTTGGTCACTGTGCTAAGGGCTTTACAGTTATTATCTCATTTTATCCACACAACAACCCTGGGAGACAGGTGCTATTACCATCTCCCATTTTACAGATGAGTAAACTGAGGCAAACAGATTAAGTGACTTGCCCAGAGTCACACAACTAATATCTGAAACCAGATTTGAACTCAGGTCTTCCTGATTCCAGGCCCAGCTCTCTATCCCCTATGTCCCCTACCTGCCTCATTGATTATTAAAAACAAACATTTGTTAAGCACCTGTTGTTTTCCAGGAACTGTATTAGATATTGAAGGTAGTAATACAAAGAATATAACAATTCTAATTCACAAAGGACCCCTTTTAATGAAGGCGATAACAGGTATATATGCAAGTATATATTCATAAATATGAAATGAATAAATGCAAATAAATACAAAAGTTAAATAAGAGTTTGGGAAGGAAGGCACAAGCTATTGGGAAACTAGGAAATGATTTTGTGTAGAAGACGATGCTTAAACTGTCTGTAAAGAAATGAAGGACTCTTTGAGGTAGAGGTAAGGAAGGAGTGAATTCCAGGCCAGTGGGATGGATGGCATTGAAATACAGAGGCAAGAGATGGAGTGATGTTTGGGAGGAACAGAGAGAAGGCTAATTTGGCTGGATTTGTAGAGTCCAGAATGGGGAAGCATGTCTAAAGAGACCAGACAGATAGGTTGAGAACACATTTTAAAGGGCTAAAAAAAGCTAAACAAAGGAGTTTATTTTTGATCCTAAAGCCAATAGAAATTGATTGAGGAGGGGACTCATACTGTAAGATCCGTGCTTAGGAGAAATTATTTTGGCAGCAAACAAGTAAATGGCCTGGAGTGAGGAGAGGCTTGAGGCAGGGAGAGTAGGAGACATAATAATTAATGTAATTTTGGGGAGAGGAAGAAGATTGGCCACTTCTTAGAACATGAACACAGTTCTCTGCCTACTGCATATTTCATGGAGTTTTGTTAAGTCTGCTACAGAGAATACTCTCAATGTAATTCTTTGATTATTTAGATACTGGTCTTGACAGATGGGCTAAACCAGGTGGAGGGTAACCCACAGTCCTCAAACCTCTCAGTGAAGTAAGGGGATGTCTACCCAAAGCATGTGAAGATGTCATGGGGGACGCGTGAATGATAACAATTTGTTCCAATAGCCATGAAGGGGGCTACAGTAGGTGCTGTAGGGGCACTTAGAGCTTGGTCAGACATCAAAGACACCAAGGTCATCCACTGCAACTGGCTGTCACCCATCATTATTGACTTTTCTCCTGCCGCTGGACTTTGATTACTCTGGATAAGAGAGGAAGGCTAATAACATTGTGCAACTCTGTCTCACTTAGGTCCAATTTATCTTCAGGTCAAGACATCACCCTGTGATATCATCGGTCTCTTCAAGAGCAAAGAACGAACAACAGTGTGGTAACGAAACGCCTTTCCGTTGGGGGCTGAGCCAGAATCGAGTGAGCACAAAAACACAAGCAGACAAAATCTCTTTTCTCTGGTGTTTCTCAAGTAAAGAGGAAAAAGAAATGCGAGGCTTAGGAAAATGTGATAGACTTAGGATCTAAGTACATTCCAAAACACTCGTGATTTAAAATGCCATCCTCACCCCGAGAAAGAGCTGTAGATGGAAGCTTGCTATTTCTCTCTCTCTTTTGTTTTTATTTCTTCTTCCTCCCGGTTTTTTTCCCTTTGGTTTTATTTCTTCTTTACAACATGACTAATGTGGAAATACATTTAATATGATTGTACGTGAATAGCCCATATCAGACTGCACACCAACTTACAGGGGGAGAAAATTTAGAACTCAAAATCTTAGAGAAGCGAATGTTGAAACACTAATAATAAATAAATTACAAAAAAACCACTCAGGAAAGAAGTAGCAGCAATTATTGCCTTCTCTCCCTACATGAGTTGACATGTGACCTTGAACATCTTTGTCGCTGTTGTACTTATTTTTCCTTGTTCATATATGACTGACTAGTGTAAATGAAGGATAAGAACTCACCTGATTTAGTAAGCTTTGAAAAGTCAGTAGAACTATCACAGATCCAGCAATTAGAGTCCATAATAGAGTTTGCTAGAGTCTGCAGCACCTGGTTGAGGAGCCATGTGTCAACTCAGCAGCCAGGACATAGTGTCCTGGAAATAAGGGAGTGATTCATCCATTGACTATGCTGTAGCCAGAAGTGAACTTGTTTGGAGGTATGTTGGGAACAACTATTTTAAGATGAGTCCACTCTCCCCAGGGCCCAAAGTGATAGAGGAGAATGTGCCCTAAATCAGAGATTTTTGTATTGTATTTGTCTCTTGCTAAATTGGAGTAAAAATCCCTTTGTAAAAGCTAATTTGTATTAATTGGTTATCAATACTGTCAAGGTGTTATCAACTGGCTAACTGATATTGTGGTGCTAATTACTTTTTGATGATATTAGGAGGAAGATGAAGAATTACAATAGCTTTTTTATGGTAGTAATCCCTTAGGATTACTCAGAATCAATGAAGGCAATTAAAATCTATCTCGAGTTGTGTTTGAGAGAATGACATTCTTTATTTTGGTTTCCAGGTGGCAGCTTTTTAGGATCCGCCCTCTCATCTATCCTATCTTATTCCCACCATATCTGACTTAGCTTCAACAGCTTCTAATTCTCTGAGGATGGGTTCACATATAAACCCTGAGAAAGGAGTCTATTCTTGCCCAGTAACATCATTACTGGGACAATGAGGATCATCTCTGGCTCTGAGGTCCTCTGTGGAGACCTTGAGTTTAGACCTGGTGCTCTGAATACCCCACCAGTGAAAAGACCCTGTGGAGGAGGTGCAGACACCAGAGGGACCTTTCACCAGCATTCCATGGTCACCATGTTCAGGTTGTGAGAGGCTAAGACTATGCTCTGCACCACTATGCGCTCAAAGCAGGTATAGCTTATTCTAAAGAATAAGAGAGAACAGTGAGGGGGGGGGCAGTAGCACGGCATATTTAGTAGAAGATATACTCACACCAAGAAAGGTAGAATCATCATAGAGAGCACTAGTGTTACCAAATATAGATATTATTATGGAGGTGTACTGCAACTACAAACTACCTGGCCAGAAGAAGGAATTAGTTGAAGAATATAAAAAGATGAAGAAAATAGAAAAACAAAACCCAGGCACAGAGAGCGCTATTGTAGTGGTAGGAGACTTCAAATATCCAAATATCACCTGGTTTTCTTTTGCTAAAAGTAGAGCATAATAAATGTGTGACTTACATAAATGACATTTCATTCTTTAAAAGACAGAGGTTATACAAGGGCACCTAGTCTTCTGTACACAATTCTGATCAACAAAACTAGTTATAATCATTTTTGACTGATCGTTCACACCCTATGTCCAATCTGTTGTCATAGTCTGTCGATTTCTCCTTTGCAACACTAAAGTTACTCTGGTATGACCTTGTACTTGTTGAGTTTCTTAACTCTTATTTTGCTCTTACTCTTCCAGGTTGAATGATCATTGAACTGGAAGGACAGGAAAAAAAATAGTAGGGAGTCACAAGATAAAGGAAGAGTTCAAGTCTCTATTGATGGATCAAATATACCCTAAGAAACTGAAAGGGCTGGCAGGGGATTGCTGGGCCGCTGTCCATGGTTTAAAGATCTTGGAGAATAGGCTAAGCACTATATGGAGGGAGAAGGATCAATTTTGTCACACTTTAAAGACCAGAAGTTTGATTGGTTCCTGGCAATATTCTACATCACATTTTTAAGGGAATGGTTTGTGAACACTCAGAAAGGGAAGAATTGTTCACCAAAACCTAGCATGGGCTCATCAATTACAAGGTCATACCAGAATAACTTTAACTCCTGTTTTTAAAAAGTAGGATGATATGACTTATAAGAGGGGGTGGTTTTAGTGGACAGAAAACTGGCTTTGGAGTCAGGAAGATTCACGTTCAAAAACTGCCTCCAGTACATATTGGCTGTATAATTCTACATAAGTCACTTGAATTTTCAGTACCCTCAGCAAATTATTGATAATTTTCATATTTGCATCTGTCATCATTATATAATATCTTTAAATGAAACATATTATCTAGGAAGATCCCTTGAAAGATTTTTGTTCTGTCAAATTTTATACAGTCATTTTCAATTATGTCTCTTTGTGATTCCATTTGGAGTTTTCTTGGCAAAGATACTAGAGTGGCTTGCTATTTCCTTCTCCAGCTCATTTTACATATGAGGAAACTGAGGCAAACAGGGTTAAGTGATTTGCCCAGAGTCACCCGGCTAGCAAGTGTCTGAGTCCAGATTTGAACTCAAGAAGATGACTCTTTCTAAATCCAGGCCCTGGTATTCTATCCACTGCTCAATTTAGCTGCTCTGCCAAATAAAAAAAACTTTTCAACAAAAGGCCAATAAAGCATGCATGCAGTGCAGTCTTATGTTCTCTGTCTCTCAGTCAGCATTGTCATTGTAAGATATAACTGATATGGAAAACTATCCATAGAAGGCATGATGGTTTACTTAGAAAATTATAATTAATTGAGCTAATAGCATCAGCAAAGTTGTAGGCCACAAAATAAACCCACAAAAATCAACAGCATTTCTTTATAGTGAAAACAAAATCCAAAAGGCAGTTGCAGAAAGGGAAATACCACTCAAAACAACCATAAAATACATAAAATATTTTGAGATCAATTTGCTAAAACACAAAAAGTACTTGTAGAGATACAATTACAATATGCTTCTTAAAGAAATAAAAAACAGATTAAATAACTAGTATTCTGTTATATTCATCTATCACAACTAGTTCAGCCATTCCCCAATTGATGGGTATCCCCTCAATTTCCAATTCTTGGACACCACAAAAAAGTTACAATAAATATTTTTGTCCATGTGGGTCCTTTTCCCATTTTTATGATCTCTTTGGGATACAGACCTAGAAGTGGTATTGCTGGGTCAAAGGGTGGGCAGTTTTATAACCCTTTGGGCATAGTTCCAAATTGCCCTCCAGAATAGTTGGAACAGTTCACAACTCCACCAACAAGCATTAATGTTTCAATTTTCCCACATCTTCTCTAACATTTATCATTTTCCTGTTTTGTCATGTTAGCTAATCTGATAGATGTGATGTGGTACCTCAGAGTTGTTTTAATTTGTATTTCTCTAATCAATAGTGATTTAAAGCATTTTTCATATAACTATAGATAGCTTTAATTTCTTCATCTGAAAATTGCCTGTTCATATCCTTTGACCATTTATCAATCAGGGAATGACTTGTATTCTTACAAATTTGATTCAGTCCTTCATATATTTTATCAATGAAGGCCTTTATTAAAGATACTGGCTGTGAAAATTGTTTCCCAGCTTTCTGCTTCCCTTCTAATCTTGGTTGCATTGGCTTTATTTGTGAAAAACTTTTAAATTTAAAATAATCAAAATTAATTTTGCATTTCATAATGTTCTCTATCTCTTGTTTGGTCATACATTCTTCCATTCTCTATAGGTCTGACAGGTAAAGTGTTCCTTGCTCTACTAATTTGCTTATAGTCTCACCCCTTATCTATGTAACCATTGTGACCTTACCTTGGTATATGGTATAAGATGTTGGCCTAGAGGCATTGATTTTTAAAAACAGAGAGATCAATAGAACATTCTAGAGACAGAAAAATCACACTGCTGGTACCTTCCCTCTGAGATTACTTTCAACTACCTTCATATAAAATATATATATCTTATATGTACAGTTTTTTAGTATACTGTGTCCCCCAATAGAACATAAGCTCCTAGAGGGTAGGGACTGTGTTTCTGCTTTTCTTTTTATCCCTAGTGCTCAACACAGTATGTAACAAATACTGAGCACTTAAAATGCTTATTGACTGACTAAATGTCAATGATCATTCGCATATTTGAATTTGGCCCCACTGTTTGGAGGCCAGACCTGTGACATTTTATCCCTATTTGGGTTCTCAGGTGCCCTAAAGTGGTTGGGGAATGTATCTTTTCTTTGCCATAAACTCAAACCCCTATTGGCTGTGTTCCCTCCATATTAGGGGTTCAGTGACTAGCACTCCAATTCCATTTAACCACTTAACATCAGGTTAGTTTTTACAAAGAGAAATTTACTTCAAAGACATAGCAAGAATAAATATAGAAATAATCTCTCCTCATAATCTCTGGGAGGGGAAGACCCTCAGATTTTCTGGCCAAATCAGAAACAAATGTTATTCACTCTGAGGTAATCATGGAACAACCAACGACCAAGTGGGGCTAGACCTGGGACCTATGGTTGCTCAATCAAAGAAAAATAGAGTGCACTGAATGGGTGTTGCCTCTGTTAAACTGAGACCTGTTAAAACTTGAGCTTAATAAGGAGGGCCACTTAAATCCAGCTCTCTCGCACATCATGGCATCACCTCCCTGATGTCATTTTCCTCTTCAAGAACAACAATTATTACTTTCAGAAGGGGAGGGAGTTTAGGCTCACCATTTAGCTCATACTTACATAGCATTAGTCCCAACCAAGGTCAATTCCAAAGCTCAGATGGGCTGGCATCCTTGACCCTTATTCCTCAAGGTATCTCTGTTAGGTGAGCTGCAATACCCAGCCTGGATTCTTGCACTCCAGCATTCCTATAACTTGATCAAAAATCCTAAGCTAGCTCAGCGACTCCACTCCTTGTACCCAAAATGGAAAGAAAAAAACTAGTAAAGTCAAAATTCCTTTTCTTGGGGTCACATGACCTAAAGGGGCCAGGGGAGAAAAAGGGCTGAGGGTTTCCCCCCTCATTTCCTGCACTCATGGGCTGGGAGTGGAGACTCACTCTTAGACAGAAATGCTGCAAAAGCCCCAATGGTGCTCACTTTAGGCAGTTTTGAAGATGCAGAAATGTAGCCATTGGAAAAAGATCACTGTTATCCACTCTGAAGCCTGATGCAAAATGTCCACACATGTGCCAATTTTCCATTCCCCTGGAATCAAGTTGATGCCATTTTACATAGTCTAGTATGAACCAAACCACCAAAACACTTGCTTTTGCCTTATTTTGCAATTGTTTAATGTTTAAGAGTCAGTATTGTTTTTGTAACTAATTTTGTGCAAATGGGATGCCCATTGGTGAGGGCTAGAATGGTAGGTAGTAGGAATGTATACTTCTCACATCAAGGATTACCCTGAGGTCTTGAGAGTTGAGTTGCAGCCATGTGATATACTCATCACTGCTCAGAATGAGTGCAGTTTGAGTGAATGAATCAGTCTGGAGAGTGAGAGTCAAAAGTCACATTTTCCCCTGTTTCTTCTCGTTTGATGAAGCAGTAATAAAAATAGTAAACATATATATAGGTTTAGGGGAATATCTACTGGATATCCAGTTTGAGATATCTGAAGGTGGTTGGAGGCATAGGATCGGAGGCCAGAAGAAAAATTGGGACAGCAGAGGTAGATTTGGGAATCATCAGTATAAAGAGGGGAACTGATAATGAAAATAGTATAGAGGGAGAAGAAAAAAATGACTAGATCATCATAAAAACACTTTTGTTGGTAATTTTTTAGTGAAGATGTTGTCATGTTGGTTCCCTTCTCCTGTTGGTGAGTTCTTTCTGGAGGCCTCCATTTTGGAGATGGGGCCAGGCTGGCCAAGCTTCATTCTTTTCTCAGCTGTGATTTTTGACTCTCTTGGATTTTTGCCACCAAGCCCAAATGCTGATATTTTCCTATGATCTCTCCCCCCTTTTCAGTCCCCTTCTATTTATTGTCTTCCTCTGTTAAAATGTAAGGTCCTTGAGGGTAGGGACTGTCTACTTCCTCTCCTACCTTGTATTTTTCATCCCCAGGGCTTGGTCCATAGTCAGAGTTTAGCAAATGCTTATTGCCTGCATGCCATGCAGTCCTTTGATGGTCAACTCCTACCTATATTACAGCAAAATTAGGCCATAGGACTTGCTCTTGATAATGGTAATGAATAATGAATAGTCCAATTAAATAGCTAAATATATGTGGGATGTTTGCTATCCACTGGAGCAGCTGTGTGGGGTTGTAACACTTTTCAGGTATACAAATTGCTGAATGCAAATCAGAGAGGAAAGGACTGCATGTAACAGACAAGTAGAGGGAACAGTGTTGATGAGTAACCTAGGTCCTGCTTTATCTTTCTACTCAGCAGGATTTGTTTTAAGAGAAGGAAATTATAAAAGCAAAATTCCATAATGTACATAATGTTTCATTATACTTGGACAGCAGGTTTCAAGATGAGAGTTAAAGAAAACTGTTAGAAAGGACTGAAATGGGTGCTGGTAAAAGCACCCAGGCTACTTCTTGACTTAATGACAAAGTATTTTGGAACAAGCTTTTCTTTCCTTTCAAATCCATAGCTCTCATTGAGATAACAGCGAAATGAACAGGTTCTTATGAAAAACATTAGCACACATTGCAAAGAAAAATTTTGTGTCCTGTAACATATGGAAAAAGAACTTACTAAAGTTCATCTAACTTTTCCAATTTTCTCATTTCCTCTTTATTAATTTACACTAAAACTTCGAAATACATTTTCAATTAACTGGACACATCTGTGTTTTCTCTTTAAGGACACACTTTGGCTGGGAAAGACAAAGTCCTAACTTCTCCTCTGTCTGAATTATGTCCGTCAGTTCCACACTGGTGTTTTATTTTGGCATAAAGTGCTTTTCTTAGGTGTCTGGTTTCGCTTTGCATGTCATCATTAAAACATGATGGAAAACTGAAATGTTCGTTTTCATTGAAAAGCATTGCGTACTGCTCCTATGAGACAATCGAGAGGAGCGTCAGCTGAGTGTTTCCAGTACACTCTCTGTAAGTATTTAAATTAAAATCCTTCCTACCACACGTGCACAAAAGTTCATTATAAAGATCACTCCAGTTTCCTGGGACGGGAGGAGGTTGTGCAGTAAGGTCTGTTTCAGTGGGTTCGAGGCACGAGCAAAGGGTTCTTGGGAGGCTTAGGGCCAGTTCCCTGTCCAAGGTCGTGGTCAAAGTCAGACACATGCTTGAGCGGTCTTTTCATTAATCACCCGGATCTGGGCTCAGTGTTCAAAATTTAAAATGTCTGCATGAGAAACTGTCAAGTTGATTTCCCAGGGACTTGGTAAGTTCCTAGCTGGATGTGCCAACTGCAACTTCCCCGACGTCCGAAGTCGTTCTGGAAAGAACAGCTGGCAGCAGGGATGGGAAAGGGAACACGAGCAAGGCCCTCTCTCGCTTTCCCCGCAGGGTCCGGCTTTTGTGCGCTGCAGGGCTCCTGATCGCGGACCCCCACCTAAAGGCTGCCCCGAGCCCCAGCCTTGGGCATCTCCGCGTACCAAGGGCCCAGAGCCGGGCCAGGGGCGCCCCGGAATGGGCCAGCACCGCCCTCTGCTGACTAGCCAGGGAAGGCTTGGGCACTGCCCGCGGGTTCAGGGTCAGGGTCAGGTCCGTGGGCGGGCTGCCAGCTGCGGGCGGCCCCCGCCGGAATCCCGCCTGCTCCCGGCCAGCTGGGACTTGTAGAAATCAGGCGGCTGGACCGCCAGGAGGACGGACTGACTGACCGCCGCCCGAGTCCTTGAGGCCGGCCCCGCGGGAGGGGACAGCAGAAGGGACAACAGAGGCGAGCCCAGCTGGCAGCTCCCGGCCCCCGGGCACACTCTCCACCCACTCACGGTTTGGCCGCAGCCCAAGGGAGGGAGCGGGGCAGGTGTCGGGCTCCAAGTGTCAGGGGCTGGTGGTGGCTTTGGGGCTTCGCTGCCAGCCGGGTTCTCTGCCCCCGGTCCGGTCCGGCCGCCCTCTCTCTCTT
>CM053771.1:379324875-379359686 GCA_028658325.1 Potorous gilbertii
CCTCCCCTCCCCTCCCCTCCTCTTCTCTCCTCTCCTCTCCTCTATATAGCTATAGGAGTGATGAATGATGTTCTTTTTCTCACAGTTTCCTTTACTTTTCCAGTTGGCTAATGGTCATCTAAGTGAGGGACCCCAACTTTTCCCCTAAGCCTCAGACTACTCAAGTTACTGATTAACTGCCCAGATGACAAAACCATTCCTTCCATCCAGCATAGATACTTATGACTTTTCTGTTTGAATTGCCTTCTTGTAAATCTATTGAGTTTTGGCTTTCCCTGGCTTTTCTTCTAAGCAAAATTTTACTCTTCAATTTTTTGCTTCATCCAGATGATATAATTTAAAAAGTTGAAATCACACCATGGGAAGCCACTGTTGTGAATCAGTAAGTTATATAAGGTATTATAGTGATAAGACCAAGATCTCAATGTTGGTCTACCTGTCAATTGGTTAGCTTTGCCCTATTTGGGGGCCATTGGCTGCTCCTTTTATCCCCTTCCCTTCAATGACCTCTTTGGTTCCAAGAAATACTAAAAAAAGAAATGATGAATAGGTCGATACCAATCTACTGATATTACCAGAAAAATAGCCTACAGAACTTGGTTTTCTTATGTGGGTTAGAAGTGTATCTCCCCATAAGTGAAGATTATATGCCTTTATTAAGAATCATATACTTTATTAAGTACTATAATAATCTAGGTAGCATTGAGGTAGGGGAAGGGATCTATTAACCTCTAAGGTCCTATCCTCCTCATATGACATGGAACATATGACTAGCGTCAGTATACAAGGGAAATGCTTTCCTATATTCCATTTCTTTCTTTTACCAACTTTTTAGGCTCAGTATCTTTTCCTTGCTTTATGTTGAATAATGTGTTGATTTCTGACCCAATGTGTTATTACCTTGACATTATAAGAGTGAAGTGACATAAATATCTCACCTTGGTTTGTTCTCTAAGACAAAAAAATCTCTGCTTATTCCCAACCCAGATGGTCTTCCTTATATTGAGAGATTATTATGAATGCCCTGTTTCCACTAATTAGGTGACTTGAATACCTTGTGGTTGGATCCTACGTACAATTTTACATGGCTGCATCTGAGATCTGGAGGAGTTACGCTCATGAATCTTGTGGTTGAAGCATTAGTCTGTAGGCTGCACCTGCCTTATGACAGACATCCCTAGAGTCTTTCTCAATAAATTAAAGAGGTTCCTTTTCTTGGGAACATACATCTATATTTTCACTAGTTGAACCCAAGAATGCATTTTCAATGGAGACAATGTTGTAAATAGCAATGAGGTATAGCTAAAACAACACTTACCTGTATAGTAATGTCAATGTAGATCAAGACCTTTAAAAGCTTGGTGTGGTGGCTCATGTTTGTAATCCTTGCTACTGGGAGAAGCTGAGACTAAGGGATCCCTTGTGTTTGGGAGTTTTGAACTCTAGTAGGCTCAGGGTGATTTGGGTGTCTGTGTTACTTATAGTACTAATATGATGAGCCCCCAGGCTAAAAAGAGGTGACTCAGTCCAGGTTAAAGGTAAAAATGGCAGGTTAAAGCTTCTGAACAGATCAGCATTAGGATCAGCCTATGATGGGCTACTGTACTTCCAATCTAAATGAGATAGGGAGACTTAGTTTCCTCCCTTCCTCCCCAAAAAGAGGACAATTTTGAGAAATATTTTTAAAACTTTATTTTTAAGTTAACAAGCATTTCACACTCAATTTGGTATGAAAATCTATCTTATACTACAGAAAAGTAGGGGGGAAAGGGATAAGTAGGGGTGGAGTGGGGGGATGATAGAAGGGAGGGCAAATGGGAGGAGGGGGTAATTAGAAGTAAACAATTTTGAGGAGGGAGAGGGTCAAAAGAGAGAATAGATTAATGGAGGCCAGGATAGGATGGAGGGAAATATAGTTAATCTTTCACACTATGGCTGTTATGGAAGCATTTTACGTAAGTACACATATATAACCCATATTGAATTGCTTGCCTTCTCAGGGGGATGAGTGGGGAGGGAGGAAGGGAGAAGAATTGGAGCTCAAAATTTTAAAAATGAATGTTAAAAATTGTTTTTACATGCAACTGAGAAATAAGACGTACAGGCAATGGGGTAGAGAAATCTGTCTTGCCCTACAAGAAAATAGAGTAACTGGGGATAAGAGAAGGAAGGGGTGTGATAGAAGGGAGGGCAGATTGGGGGAAGGGGTAATCAGAATGCATGCTTTCTTGGGATGGGTGGAGGGGAGAGATGGGGAGAAAATTTGGAACTCAAAATCTTGTGGAAGTGAATGTTGAAAACTAAAAATAAATAAATTAATAAAAAAATAAATTAACAAGCATTTGCCCCTACATACACACTTTCTGCCCCCAATATAATGGGGAAAAATAAAAACAGAACCCTTGTAACAGATATGCAAGGGGCAGCTAGATGACACAGTGCATAGAACACTGGCTTGGAGTCAGAATTAGGCCTCAGACACTTACTAGCTGTGTGACCCTGGGCAAGTCACTTAACCCTGTTTTCTTCAGTTTCCTCACCTGAAAATGAGTTGGAGAAGAAAATAGCAAAACCACTCTAGTATCTTTGCCAAGAAAAACCCAAATGGGGTCATAAAGGGTTGACCATGACTGAAAAAATGGTGGAACAGCAACAGATATACATGATCATGCAAAACAAATCCTTGCATTGTCCATATCCCAAAACCTGTCACATTCTGCATCTTGGATCTGTCATCTGTCTGGAAATGGGCAGTATACTTCCATCATGTGCCTCTGATTGCTTTGACCTAGGTTCTTAAGTCTTTCAGAGATTTTTAAGAGAATGTTGTTGGCCTTGTATAGATTGTTCCCCCAGATCTGCTCACCTCACTCTGCATCAGTTCACGTAAGCCTTCCCAGGCTTTCTGAAACTATGCCTTTTGTCAGTTTTGGGGAAATATTGTTATCAGAAATATTCCACAGTGATAGGTTATTTGAGATGTGAATGAATTCCTTACTCCATAGCAGAGTATTTCTTCTTCCTTCCCTTCCCTTTCTTTCTACTTCCCTCAATTTTAGGGAAAGGATGCCCTCAGGGAAGTATGCTCTTTGATTTTGGAGTAGTACTATGCCAGGACCTAATAAAAATAATAGCTGACTTGGATATAGTGCTTTGAAGTTACCAAAGCACTTGGCATACATTATTTCATTTGATTTTCACAGTAGCTCTATACCGTCAATATTACAAGTTTTGTTATCCCTAGTTTACAGATGGAGGAAGCTCATTGTAGCATAGAGTGCTGGACGTGAGTGAGTCTTGCCTCTGACATATATATGCACTATGTGACTGTGGGCAGCCCGTTTAACATCCCAATGCCCCAAGCAGCTTTCTAGGACGGGGAGTTGCAGAGCACAGGTGCAGATATGCATGGGTGGACATTTCCTCACTGGAAATTTCCCATAACGATGAAATCGCCACTCCTGCCTCCAACCTCTCCCCATAAAGAATTACAGATGAGATGACTAAGATAAGGGTTAGACAGACTCAAAATTATGCAACTACAGATGAATGAATGAAAAAACAGCTTGCTTATAGGTCAAGCACCACACTAATTCAAAAGCAAAGACAGTCCTTGTCTTTACAGGGCTTATGTTCTAATGGGGGAGAAGTATTTTGAGGAGTGGTATCTGGCACTTTGTGTGGGAATAAGACAATAGAGGAGTAGATTGACATACCCATCTGAGAGCTAAGGGCAGCTAGGGGGCTCAGTGGGTAGAGTTCCGGGCCTGGAGTCAGGAAGACTAGTGTTTAAATCGGATCTCAAACACTCAGTAGCTATGTCACTATGGGCAAGTCACTTAGCTCCATCTGCCTCAGTTGCCTCATCTGTAAAATGAGTTGGAGAAGGAAATGGCAAATCACTCCAGTATCTCTGCCAAGAAAAGCCCAAATGGGGTCATGACTGAGAAGACTCAGCAACAGCAATCATCTGAGAGCTGATGTCATTATGGTTCCAGGAGGGAGGGGCATGATGGTAATTGCATCTCAGCAAGGTGGCTATAGAAAGTCCCAGAAGCAGAAAGTCAACCCCTTCATTTTACAAATAATGAAACTGAGCCCCAAGGCAATCAAATGACTTATCCAAGATTACACAGATAATGTCAGAAAAGTACTTGGACATGAGAGGCATTTCTCATAGCACCGTGTTGCCTCTTACGTACCAAAGGCAGAATTTGAATTAGTATTAACTAAATTCAGTCCCCACACCGCATCACCCTGATTCCAGGGACTGGTTAAGCTTGGAGTACTGTCTTCCCCAAAGCCAAGCTTTAACCTTGACCTCCTGGGAAGTTGCATGTGCTGAGCAATGGTTCTGTCTGCTACACCAGCAGCTGCAACCAGTGCCCTAATACTCCAAAGACCAAAATTCTTTTCCAGATCTTCCACATCTGATTAACTTGGTCAGGATATTAGGGAACTCCCAGATGAGAACACACATTCTTCCAATACAGTCTGGTGCTTTCTCTGCAGTTTAGTCTTAGAGAATTTCCTAGAATAGTTGTGTTACTCAAATAGAATTGGAGCCACTAATCAGTTTCCTCACTGTTTCCCCACTATTTTGTTCAATTGTTTCAGTCTTCTTCACGACCCTATTTGAGGTTTTCTTGGCAGAGATATTGGAGTGATTTGCCATTTCCTTTTCCAACTCATTTTACAGATGAAGAAACTGAGGCAGACAGGCCTAAGTGACTTGCCCAGGATCCCATAGCTATTAAGCATCTGAAGCCAGATTTGAACTCAGGTCTCCGGACTCCAGGCCCTATGGCAGGCTGCATATTGACTTAGTTTTAACATGTAATGTTATCTGATTTTTTTGTATTTTATTTATTTTGTTAAATATTTCTCAATGATATTTTAATGTGGTTCCAGTGGTACTCAGGAGTATTGTGGACTGTGTGACACTCCTGGTCTAGAGTACTGAGAGGTTCTCTTGGATAGCAGTGGGGAACCTTTGACCTTGAGACCACTGAATCCAAACTTTTCAAAACAAATTCCCCTAATAAAATAATTTGTTCTGTAAAACTTGGACTCAGTCAAAAGGCTGCACTTGGGGACCTAGATGGCCACAAGTGGCCTTGAGGCCACAGGTTCCCCACCCCTGACTAGGGTCATACAGCCAGTATGTGTCAGAAGTATGACTGGAACCTAGGTCTTCCTGGTTCTGTGGCCAGTTCTCTATTCACTATGAACTTTCTTTGATCTTACTATGTGGGGACAATTGATGTCTCTGAATGCCTTTTTAAATATATTATTGCCTTATTCTAAAAGAAAATTGAATTTTTAGGACTTAAGTTTCATCTATCCAATGTGCATTTCTTTTGAGCAGGGAGAGAGTTGGGGTTAAGTGACTTGCCCTGGGTCACACAGCTAGAAAGTATCTGAAGCCTGATTTGAATTCGGGTCCTCCTGACTCCAGGACTGGTACTCTATCTATTGTATGGCTCGAGAGAGAGCTGCCTCCCTCTCGAGCTGCGTCCCTCTCTAGCTGCCTCCCCATGGGCATTTTTGAGATTTAGCCCTGGAAACAAGGAAGTGACTTACCTCTGTCTACACCCAGCTATGCCTTCCCTTGTTCTTAGTATTTTCTCCTCTTGCCCATCAAAAATAGATAGTAGGATCTCAGAGAAAAAGCACATCTAACAGCTTCTGAAGTACGATCTACCTCTAACCCTGAATCCCAAGCAGCTAACACAGACTTTGACACCCTAGGGGCACTCAGGACTTGACTGACCAACTGATCCTGACTAATTTCTGTTAAGGTTCCCCTCCTAAAAATTTGATGAGCAACTGTAAAATGACATTTGACAACACTCTTGCCCTGTTGACCTGATATCAGATGGAAAGAGATAAGAACTTAATTAGGGGAGGAAGAATTGGAGACCATTTATTTTCATGTCCATGGCTTATAGACACAGAAACCATGGATTTGGTTTTGGAGTTCTAGGTTTGAATCCTGACTGCTTATATTGTGAAGCATTTTAAGAAGTAAGACCCTTGGGGGTGGGGGTGGGGAAAAGATGGCAGAGAAAAAGTGGAGGCTTGCCTGAGTTCTCCCCTTAACCTTAACAAATACCTGTAAAAATGACTGAACAAAATCTAGAGCAGCAGAACCCACAAAAAGAGCAAAACAAATTTCCAACCCAAGACAACCTGGAAGGTTGACAGAAAAGGTCTATGGCACAGGGCAAGTTTCTTTGATAAAGGTCTCATTTCTCTAACATACAGAGAACTGTGTCAAATTTATAAAAATAAGAGCCATTCCCCAACTGATAAGTGATCAAAAGATATAATCAGTTTTCAGATGAAGTAATTAAAACTATCTAAAGTCATATGAAAAACTATTCTGACCCACTATTGATGGGAGCAATGCAAGTCAAAACAATCCTGAGGTGCTACCTTATGCCTATTAGATTAGATAATAGGACAGAAAAGGTAAATGACAAATGTTGGAGGGGATGTGGGGGAAATGAGACATTAATGTACTGTTCACAGGAGTTGTGAATTGATTAAACCACTCCATAGAGCAATTTGGAACTGTGCCCAAAGGATGGTAAAACCATGCATCCTCTTTAACATAGAAATACCACTTCTAGGTTTGTATCTCAAAACGGATAAAAAAAAACAAAAAGGAAAAGGACCTATATGTACAAAAATATTTATAGCAGCTCTTTTCTGAATTAGAAATTGAGGGGATGCACATCAATTGGGAATGGTTAAATAAGTTGTGGAATGGAATTATGTTGTCCTATATTGTATATTGTCCTATATGAAATGGTGAGCAGGATACTCTCAGAAAAATCTAAAAAGACTTACATGAGTTGATGGAAGGTGAAATGTACTGTTTATAAAGTAACAGCAACATTGTCAGATATTAGCCTACGATGATCCATGACTACTCTGAAAGACTTACAATGAAAAATTCTATCCATCCCCAGAGAAAGAACTGATGGTGTCTGAACGCAGATTGAAGCAACAATTTTTTCACTTTATTTTTCTTGAGTTTTTCTTTGGTTTTCTTTCAAAAAATGACTATTATGGATATAACACACATGTATAACCTATATGGAATCGTTTGCCTTATCGGTAGAAGGGTGGGGAGGGAGGAAGGGAGAGAACTTAGAGCTCAAAGTTTTAAAAGCAAATATTAAAAATTGTTTTTACATGTGACTGGGGAAAAAATTAAATACTAAATAGATACAAAAAAGAAGCAAGTCCCTTAACTTTAAAGGGTCTCTGTTTTGTTGTTATGATTCTTGTTCAGTTGTATCCAACTCTTCATCACCCTGAGAGCCATCCTATCCATGGGGTTTTCTTGGTAAAGATACTGGCATACTTTGCCATTTTCTTTTCCAGTGGATTAAGTCAAACAGGATTAAGTGACTTCCCCAGGGTCTAAGGCTGGATTTGAATTCAGGTCTTCTTGACTCCATACCCAGTGCTCTATCCACTGAGTCACTTAGCTATTGAATCTCTCTTGACTCATCTGTAGAATTAGGAAGTTCGACTAAATGATCTCTAATAACAGTTAACCTTCTCATAGCATGTTAAGCGTATTTGAACCTCATAGCAACCCTTTTTTGCAGTAAACCAAGTTTCAAAGAGAGTTAAGTGCTTCTGCAACATCATCCAAGTAGAATTTGAAGGTGGATTCTCTGACTCCAAATCTGGAATGGTTTTTCAGTACCTTGCACTGCTTCCCATTAGGTCAATGTAAATGCATATATTATAGGTTGGAGTATAAGGCAAGGCCCTAGATGACCTTGAATATATTTAAAAACTAGTGTGAGCCAGTATAGTCTCAGAATATGGTAAATGATTCTCTACCATATATTTGTCTCAGTTGCCTAATTGCTTTAGAAACTCAATAATCATTTGACAAATGGAAAGAAGAATAGTTGCATGCATAATTTTATGTGGGAGTTATGTTTAAAGGAAAATAACATTTGGAGTCTATCGTACTTCTGGGGTGAAATAATATGATGCCCCTCTTTCATCAGCATTTTTGCAAGCTGGAATGAAATTTACTATTCCCAGCCTATCCTTGGAGTTTATGATACAAGGACAGTGTTAGTAGTAAAAAGCGCTCATTTTGTTAATGGATAACTTGACTTTTTTTTTTTAAATCACCTTTATTTCCAGTTTAAAATTACACTAAGATTTTTGGGACACACTCTATATCCCTCCCTCCTCAACTTCCCAAAAAGTCACCCTTGGCAACAAAAGAAAAAAAAGAAAAAGTGGATTGGAGTGGTGGGAATTAGCAGAACTATCCAACTTACCTCTTGCAGTGTTCCATATTTCTACACAGAGAATCCCTCTAAAGGTGCCAGTGTGAAACCTTGGCCTTTCCCAGTCAGATTCTTAGGAAGTTTAGAAAGTCAAATGGTTGGCAACAACCAACCAAAGACTGATGATGAAACCAGCTACCCATCTGATGACAGAGAGGTGATGACGGGCCCTGCATGCAGACTGGTCTTGGTATGGCATTCAGTCAATACTTAAATGACCAAACCTGACTAATTCTCTGTTAGGTTTTCACTTTCTTAAAATCTGAAAAGCAGGTATAAAATGATATTTCACAACATTCTTGCTTCAAAAAACATTTTTGGAGATTTAATGAGAAATTTGTTTTGTTTGGCTATACATATCTATTAAAAGAGTTTTTTCCATTGTTTCTTCTCCCCTTATCCTTCCCTCAATAAGGGAAAGGAGGGAAGGAGAGAAAGCAGATTTTTCCAAATAGAAAAATAATTAAAATTAAATATCAGGTTATTGGAAGCTTCTCAGCAGGTGAAGATGGTGAAGAAAAGACTGTTTCTCAGCAGCTTTTCTTTGTTGGTGTTCAGTCATGTCCGACTCTTTGTGATCCCATGGATCCCATGGATCCCATGGATGAGCCAGGTCCTTCTGTTCTCTTATCTTTCAGAGTCTGTCCAAGCTCATGTTATTTGCTTCCATGACACTGTCTATCTCATCCTCAGCCATCCCCTTCTCCTTTTGCCTTCTATCTTTCCCACCATCAAGGTCTTTTCTAGTGAGTCCTGTCTACACCCGTGGCCAACTTTTCTGCCTTTGGTGAACTGAAGATTCACTGAATCTTCCACTGAAATGTAGAGGCATAAGAGGGTCTCCTTTTAAAGGTTATCAATATGATTGTAAGCGAGCCTAAGTACAATTTACATATGCAATCTTCTTATCTCTTCTATATAGGTTTTATGGGTGTGCAAACCACTTTTCTAACTGCTTAAAGAACATCCTGATTTTTTAAAAAACAATCTTTGATAAATTTGACTTCTAGTGGCTTTCCAGAAGCCTATTAGGATTATTTTATCAAAAGTGAATCAGAAAGGAAATATGCTTTACATTGGCTGCTTAGTTGTTTTATAGTAATTATGGCCTTCTGTGAAAGGATCCTGAACCTTAATGAGTCATGTAATACTTTATTTAGCTCTCCAAGTTTTATACCAAATTATTGGAGTAGAATTGAGACTCAAAGGGCTCCATATGCCTCTATTTGAAAATGAAGACACTGAGCCCTGGTGGAGGATTGGTGCCGGCTCAAGACTCTAACATAAATTGTCAATGCCAAGTCTGCTGCTTTGGCTCCCACATCGGCTGCTCGGAAGGTCCCCAAAGAAGGTGCAATGTGCTCTTGCTGCCAACAACCAAAGCTAAATTTGGTCTTTTGTTTTGAGGAAAGGGGGGACAAGCTTAGCTGTGAGGAACTTCCAGTTGAATTTTAAATTGTAATGTTAGATGATTGTCCCATCACCTCACATGGAAGGTCTTAAGACAACAGCAGGAGCTACTTGGATTTTCTCAGTTCTGTAATCAAGTATCAAGCTTTCTCGATCTCGTTCCTCACAGTCCTTATCCCTACCCTAAAGGTAGCATTAGTGGGGCAGTTGAAACAGGTCAGGGAGAGGATCCGGAAGAGTGTTGGTTCTTGGAGTTGGAGGACCTGGCATTAAGCTCTGCCTCTGAGATTTATCCCCTTTGGGACCTTGGGCGTGTTTTTTCCTTTGTAAAATGAGGGGATAGGACAGAGGACCTCTAAGCTTCCTACTGACTGAATCTCTCCCAGCTTTCCCCAGTTATAGGTCATAACTCAGAAGTCTGAAAAAGGCAGGTCAAGGAATAACCATAACAATGAAGACTTTTATAGCACTTAGTAGGTGGCAGGCACTGTGCCAAGGCTTTACAATTGTTACCCAATTTAGAAGAAGTAGCTCTTCTTGTTACGTTAAAATTCAATCTACTTTTGGACTCATTATAATAGGAATAGTTCAATTTGCTCCTACTATGATATTGCAGTGTTTTCCAAAATCTACAGCTCATAATGGTCATAGGAGGGGGGGTCGTGTATGTGTGTATCATAATTTATTTTAACAGGTTAGGAAAATGAGATGAGGAGGCCATAGGATCATAGATCCCAGGACTAGCAGGGACCCACCCCGTCCCCCCCCCCAAACCCTCTAACAAATGAGGAAATTCAAAATCTCAATCCTTTTTTATGTCATGTCTGACTTTTAGTGATCCTATTTAGGGGTCTTCTTGGCAAAATACTGATGGGGTTTGCCATTTCCTTTTCCAGCTCCTTTGACAGATGAGGAAACCGAGGCAAACAGGGTTAAGTGACTTGCCCAGGGTCACACAGCTAATAAGTGCATCAGGTTAGGTTTGACCTTAGGAAGATGTCCAGCGCTCTATCCAATGTGCCACGTAGCTGCCCCTAAAGTCATAATTCCTTAATATAAAGTGTACATAATGCCATTGATCTCATGCCACTAGGATCTCCCATAATTCTTCTACTGAGAGTCGTCTGATGTGCTAAAACCCTTCCCTAGGTCTTTTTACATTTTAGGGTACCAATTCCATTCTCCACCTGTCCATGCAAATTATATGTCTCATTGGTAATGTTGGAGCCCAAAAGGGCTCTTATGAGGCATGAATGAGTGCATGCTGAGGAAATGTTGTACTTGAACTTGGATGACCTCCTTGGTAAAATGCTTGCAACAGGGTATTTACAGTGATTTAGGGGGAATTGTTTGCCCAAGGTCACATAGGTATATTTGGCACAGTGGAGATCAAAGTCTTCTGACTCTTAAAATCTTTTTTTTTTAAAGTAAATAGTATCTTGCTCTTAAAGCTGCCTTCAAACCATAATTTCCTAGCAAGGTGACCTAAATGAATGGCTTTGGGGCCACTGCTTTCCTCCTTTCCCTGTCCCTTCCTACTCCTGGGTGTCTGCCTCTCTGAATACTTGTTAAAGCAGTTCAGAGTAGCTTAAGTTGTGAAGCTTTGTTGTAAACATGACAAGCGAATAGCTTTGATATCAAGGCCTGAATATTGAGTAATAAATGATGATGGCAATAAAATAATAACAAAATAGCTAATATTTCTATAGGCTTACTATGTGCCGGGCACAGTGCTCAGAGCTGTACTCTGGGGCAATATTTGCATTTTATACATTCTCATTGATTGAACATAGAATTAACGTTAGAGATCATCTCCTCCGGACCAGGGGCTCTTTACTGTTCTGGGCTATTTGTCCCTCTTGAAGTCTGCTGAAACCTATGCTTCCTTTGTGGGAAAAAATGTCTGAAATGTGTAGAATAAAATACACAGGATGGCAAAGGGCATAAAAAATCTCCCTTCCTTCTCCGTATCTCTCTCCCTCCCCTCCCTTTCTCCTCCTGCCACCCTATTTTGTTTGTAATTTTGAATGTCTTTGAGGCACCACTGATGAAGCATAACACCTGATAATTACACGAGCACCAGTCGATCAAAAACAATGACAGTCTCACTCTGCATAGCGCTGAGCTTGGGAGGATACAGAGAACTGCAGAGACAGGGTCCTGCCCTTAAGGAACTCACTGATGAATATATTTCTATTATCTGCAGTGGCATTTATACAGCCAAGCTCAAAGCACTTGCTTTCTCCTCCCCTACTCAAAATCAACTGTTTAAAAGTGGTAGGCAGTTCTGGTAGCCAGTTATTTGTTTTTTGTAGCCATATGGTGAGACAACAATATATTTTTCATTTTAGTTAACATCTTTGGATCATGATGTATTTGGTATAGGGCATCTAGGTAGCTTAGTAGATAGAGTGCTAGGACTGGAGTCAGGAAGACTTGAGTTCAAATTAGACATTAGATCCTTCCTAGTTGTGTGGGACCCTTGGCAAGTTACTTCACTCTGTTTGCCTCAGTTTCCTCATCTGTAAAATGAGCTAGGGAGTCAATGGCCAACCACTCCGGTGTCTTTGTCAAGAAAACCCCAAATAGGGTCATGAAGAGGCAGACAAGACTGAAACTACTCAACAACAACAAACTTTGTGTCTGAGATATATATATATATATATATACACATATATGTGTGTGTGTGTGTGTGTGTATACACACACACACACACACACACACACACATATATCCTAAATCCATAATTTTTGGTTTTAGATATTGACTTTCGTAAACCTCTTAAGGTGTTGAATTTTGAGGGCTAATACACTGCTTCCTTCCTGTGCCTCTCCCCCTGCCCCATACATAAACTACTTGATTATCATTTTCAAAATCAATTTAGTTTCATTCCGAAATAGGAGAGACTATAGATGTTTAGAAGACATCTGTATTTCTCTGCTTTAGATTTCATCTCTCCATGGTCATCATCTAGCTAACACAAGATGGAAAGGATTGATAGCAAAGAATATTGATTTTATTTTAATTGCTATTAATTTTATCATAGGAAATTCAGACTCCATGAAAACAGATATTACCCACATTCTAGTAAATATAGTCGTTGCCATCAAGGAGTCTAGAAGCTAATGAATAACTTTTAAGAGTTCTTTAAACAATCCCAGCATTTGTGAATTTGACCCCTCTGTTTCATAGGATTAATTTAATATTATCTCAAATCCTGTTTTAATTGAAAATATGTTAATATTCCTTCAGGGTGAATATGAATCAACAGAGAAGAAAATCAGGGGGTAGCTCTGATTTCTGGAGAGTAGTACCTTGTGATTAGATCTTAAAGCTCTATGTTGATACCTTAGATTCTTTTGTAGAGATGTAAACATTGAGTTTTTTTGTAAGGGTAAGATTTTGAGCATACATTCCAATTGGTTTAAAACTTATTGCAACCAGTATTTAATTGAATTCCAAAAAATAGAGGACAACTTTTCATTCTGATGTCTAAGTAAACATCAAAAATTAATTTGTATCTTTGAGTGCCTTCTTCATGGTTAGATGCATGCTAAAAAAGGAAGGTAAGCCAGGAAGACTAGAGATCAATACACTTTAGAGACTTACTAGTTAGATGTCCCTGGGTAAGTCATTTAAATTCTTTCTCACTTTCACCATCTGTGAAATGGGGATAAAAACAGAACCTACCCTGAGCTGTTGAGAGAGTCAAATGAGATAAGTACTGTATAAAGCACTTTGCAAACTTTAAAACACTTGATACTCACTAGCTGTGTTGACCCTGGGCAAGTCACTTCACTTCAATTGCCTCATCCTGGGTCATCTCCAGTCATCCTGATGAATATCTGGTCACTGGATTCAGATGGCTCTGGAGGAGAAGTGAGGCTGGTGACCTGCACAGCCCTCCTTCACTCAAAACAAAGTCAAGTGCAAGTCATGTCATTATTTCTCTGATGGCATGGTCTTCTTCGTCAATGAAGAACGAACACACGCAAAAATGCTACTACAATATTATTATTAAGATATAGTTTTACTACTATTTATCTACTCAAATTAATATTGAAATTTGAACTAATTCATCCCTTAGTTCTATAAGATTGTGGCTCACAACAAAAGTACAGATTTTAATTTATTACTGTTTGTAATCAGTAAGAAACTGAGAAAGAGAATAGTAGAACATAAACTTTCAGATGGCACTGTGAATACAGCCCTGGGCTTGGAATCAGGAAGATTCATCTTCCTGAGTTCAAATCCAACCTCAAGCACTTACTAGCTGTGTGACCCTGAGCAAGTCACTTAACTCTGTTTGCATCAGTTCCTTATTTGTAAAAGGAACGGGAAAAAAATTCCAGTATGTTTGCAAAGAAAATCCCAAGTAGGGACACAAATAGGCAAACACAACTGGACAGCAGCAAACTTCCCGAAGGCAGGTATCCACAGAATGTGGCTCTTAAATGCATTTGGATTGTGTCAGTAAGCTATATGACCTTCCTTGTGTTCTTCCCTCTCTTTCCCTGCCTTATTCCCGATTATTTCAGATGTTGCTGTGGTAGATATGAGTGATATTTCCAGACAACCATCGCTCTTCTATCATCTTGGTGTACGGGAAAGCTTTGACATGGCCAATAATGTTATCCTCTACCACGATATTGATGCGGACACTGCTCTCTCACTTAAGGTAATGTATGCTTTTCAGACATAGTTTAGGTGGATGAAATTCTGCTAAGAACTGTGATGAATCCATTTGTAGTTAAGGAAAATGACTACGTGGAAAAATATAGACGTAAATTTTGTCCCACAGTCCCTAGCAGAAAGAATTTGCCTTCATAGTGAGAAATTTTGCTAGGAACATATATTCTCATTGCCACTGAGGGGAGTTCTTTCAATGAAACTCAAAGCACTTGAGTGCAAATGAACTTCAGGGAAATTATTTATGATTTATTGACTCATTAGGAACTATGTAATGGAAATGTGGTACAACTAAGGAGGCCAATGGAAAGTGGCCTCCTGGTTGTAGCACACTCCATCTCTCAGCTTCTGGCTGTTCCCCATACTTAGAATGCTCTCTTTCCCCCACTCTGACTACTGACCTCCCTGGATTCCCTTAAGTACCAACTAAAATTCCTCCTTCTACTGAAGCCTCCTCCAATCCTTTTTAATTCTAGTGTATTCCTTATTGTCCTGTATGTATTCATTTACATGTTGCATATCCCATTGTGTTGTAAGCTCCTTGAGAGCAGGGACTGTCTTATCTCTTTCCTGTATCTCCAGCACTTAGCACCATGCCTAGCACAGAGTAGGTACTTAGTAAATGATGACTGAATGACTATAGTGAGATCTAGCATATGGAGCTTGAGACAATACCTTCCACTCATTTATGCTGCCCTTACTAAGGTGAATAATTTATTGTGGAGACTCAGCCACTTGAAATTGCATCATCTATTGTGTGATTTCATCCATATCTCCAGCTACAAATCAGCCAATTAGATGATAATGATACAAGCAATTGTAAAAGAGAAAGTGGAAAATGTTAGCCTCTGCCATTTTCCAAACCACTGTTCAATACCCATATTTAGAAAAAAAGTTAGATTTATGGTAAGCTTTATAAATAAAGTGGATAATTTGTGCACTACTCAGAAACTAGTGAAGATTTTAAAATATTCTTACTATATTTTGCCTACTCAGTAACCTAGTATAGTTGTAAGCTTTCAGAATGTTTTTACTTGACAATCAATGGGGTCACAGCGGGGCTTGGGGCCCTCATGCCCTCCTCCAGCCGTGCAGATGAATTCCCCCATGGTCGGAGACATGACATGACTGTTGACGCTGAGGTGGGGCCTGGCTTCCCCACTCCCATTCTAGCAGTGTCCCCATGGTCTGGCCCTGGATGAGAAGCACCACACAGCAGCCCAGAACCTTAGACAAGTCTACCCTCGAATTAAAAAAAGACCCAGTGCCCTCCATGTGTGCTGTCCCTTTGAACATTCTGGAATGGCCCTATGTTGTCCCGAGACCCGAGATGACTCTTAATGAGGGTGGCAATTATCATGAAAAATTAATTCTCCCCAGAGAATTTCCTTGTAAACCTCCTAGGATATATATTTTTATATGTTTTATTTATGTATTTTAAACCGCCTAGTATTTATAACTCCCAATGCAAGATTTAAATGTAATACCAAGTTATGTCTTCAACATAACTTGATCCATGGAATCCGGCTTGATCAGTCCCAACAATTTTGAGGGGGTTTGCTCAACTTTGTGGTGGAAAAGGGCCTCACACTGGGCAGCATAGAAACTTCAGGCTACACGAAAAGGCAACTTACTGCACGGAGCTTGGCATTTAACTTAAAAGACAAAGCATTTTGTGATTGTCTCCTGCAGTGGTGGAGGAGATGAAACAAAAACAGAAGGCACTAGATGAACTCTGTAGCCGACCCCAGCCTCTCCCATTGCCATAGGTGGTCCTTGACCAGGACACTCACCATGGTCAGAATGGGCTTCAGCATCTAAATGAACGCATGCCCATGGCTGGCCCCAGCTACTCGGGCCTGCAGTCCGACAACTGCAACCGCAGACTCTTGGGAGGCACTCTGGCCAGCCTGTCTGTCATAGTGGGCTTTGCTGCCTTTGTCTACACAGTCAATCAGGTATGTCCTGGGAAGCACAGCCCAGGAATGAACCACAGACCAGGATTTTCAAGCCCTTGGTCTGAGCAAAATGAGTGAGACTCTGGACAGCGGAACGTGACCCTGGGACAAGTGACAATCAAGCTGGGTCTGGGCCTGCTGGGCTCCTGGGGTTTAGTTACCAAACACAAACAAAGCCAGATGCCCGAGTGGGCGCAGCTGGGATCCGAGAAATATGTGAATTCCTGTCTTAACCTCCCTGTATATCTATGGCTGTAGAGCAACTCAGCACCATGGATACATGGTTTAGGGTTGCTGTTCAGTTTGTCGGTGAATAAACACGTTTTTTCATTTTACATAATTCAGTCATTCCAAAAAATCTGGAACTCCATGTCTAGCCCTTGTTGTAAGTACTGTTTTTAATGTAGGTGTAGGACTCCTGAATGGGGAATGAGATGGAAATGACCAGCATCAAACTTGAAAGGATGACCTGGGGGCCCACTGGACTGCCCTGCAGGAGCCTGACCTCTCCCCATCTGATGGCTGATCTTCAGCCATACTTTGTGTTGGCTAACTGGTTTTTTGGTTTTTGTTTTTGCCTTGATGAGGCTTCGAAGGAACTCTTGGCAGTGCAGGTAGCCGGTCACCTGTTAGATGCTTCAGCTGGTCAGTGTCAAATTTTTAGACTAATCCAGGGCCATTGATTTATCTCAGTATTTTTAGTGTGTTTACGTTTACTTAGAATGACAAACAACTTTTAGGAAAGGATTTTTTCCTTCTATACCACCCTCCCCCTCTCAAAAAACATGAAATTAAAGATTCTGTTTTGCTTTCTGATCACAAGATGTCATTGTTTACTTAAATAAATCTGTAGAGAAACTGAAAAAAAAGAATACTTTTATGTTAAAAATTTTATGTCCAAGTTGACATGTCCCAGGTCCAAACTATATTAATAAGCTGTTAACATTTCAACAATTAAGTAATCCATATGACTGTAACCAAAGAAACCAATTAATTTCTATAATTGCAGTTCTACATTGATTTCCAAGAAGCTGAAGCATATTCAGATTAATCTAAATGGCACCAATAAATAGATAAATTTGGATTTCATTTACGGTTGTTAAATTCGTAGTTTAGTAGCTGTAGATACAAGGGTAGCATTCTTTGTTCTTCAGTTTTTTAATATAGGAAATGATGTGAATTTAATATTTCTCATCCCCTATTTCAGTAGTTACTTATTTATGGAGCTCAGCAAAAATTTATATAAGCTGGATAAAAACTGGAAGAGATCATATTAATGAAATGGATTGCGTAATTAATTATGATACCAGAAATGACTTCTAGTCCTTTCTTTCTAGCTTCCTTTTTGGAGACTAGAACTTTCAAGGTATTTGAATAATGTTTCATAGAGGTTTAGGAGGGAATATGTGGGAACAGTGGATATTCATCTTTTTTTTTTTCCTTCTAGGTAAATGTTGATTTCCATGTCTGCTTAAATGATGTGTTTCAAGTGTTATGTAATCATTTTGCTTAATTAATTGGATAAAATAATTATATCCTTGTACAGCCCTTAGAATTGTAATGGGGAGTAACCTGTCCCCTTTCTCCCTTCCTCCCACCCTCAATCTGTTCTTCTTGAGGAGGATTTCCCATCAGATTCTAAGAAGCTGAGCTTTCGTCAAAATATCCCTACTTTATGAGGAAAGGTTATGAGGCCAAAGACCCAAAAACTTGTAGGGGAAAAATAATGATGTAAGGGGGTGGGGGAGTTACCATTACTTTAAATGACTTTATTTTTTTTCCTTTAATTTATTTATTTTTAGCTTTCAGCATTCATTTCCACAAGGTTTTGAGTTCCTGATTTTCTCCCCTTCTCTCCCCTCCCCTCCCCAAGATAGCACTCATTCTGATTATTCCTTCCCCTAGTCTGCCCTCCCTTTTATCTCCCTTCTTTTATCCCCTTCCCCCTTACTTTCCTGTAGGGCAAGATAGATTTCTATACCCCATTACCTATATATCTTATTCCCAGCTGCCTGTGAAAGCAATTTTTAACATTTGTTTTTGAAACTTTGAGGTCAAAATTCTCTTCCTGCTTCCCTCCCCACCCACCCTCATTGAGAAGGCAAGCTATTCAATATAGGTTATACATGTGTAGTTAGGCAACACACTTCCATAATAGTCATGTTGTATAAGACTAACTATATTTCCCTCCATCCTATCCCACCCCCTACTTATTTTATTTTCAAGTTTGACCCTGTCCCTTTTCAAAAATGTTTGCTTCTGACTACCCCCTTCCCCAATCTGCCCTCCCTTCTGTCATCCCCACCTCTCTTCTTATCTCCTTCCCCCTTATTTCCTATAGGGTAAGATCCTCAATTGAATATGTATGTTATTCAATCCTTAATCTGAATCTGATGAGAATAAGGCTACTCATTCCCTCTCACCTCCCTTAAATGACTTAAGTCAGCAATTTGGTCTGAAAGCTATGCAGTTAAGAATGAGAATATCCTAGCTAAAAATTATTTACTGGGTCATATTCTAAATTTTTAAGGAGGTTTGCAATATTGATTCTTGTTGCAGGTAGATAAAGAGCTGCCCTCATAATTGTCACTATAATTAACTCTTTTCAGAAGCATATCTTAATTTTATCCTGTTTGTGTTCATTTCTTTCAGGATATGGTCACTCAAAAAAACACAGTAAGTATTAAGTCCTTAGACTTTTAGCCTTAATTTTAAATTGTAAAATAAAATCCACATTATAAAACTTTCCTTACATCTGCCTTAGTGGAACTTTGAAGCCTGTTGATGCAGTGCTACCTGATGTTTGAAGATGCGGGTATGAAGGAAGTAGGATCTTTCTCTGGAGATGTATGGGGATTGTGGGGAGAGAGACTGGCCAATAGGCACAGTCCTTTCGAGCAGTCCCCACATGGACTTTATAGCATGCATAGGTATTGTTTCTGGGCTGCTTACTATGGTGAGAAAGATGGGCAACTGACCCAGAACTGAGAATGCTTACAAAAGGCGACTAACTGGCTAACGCATTTCTTTACTTTTCTTTGACCATGGTAGAGGACCTATGTTCTCTAGCCTTTCGAAGGGGAGAAAGCTCGTAGTTTTTGTAGGTTCTGAAGTTCCTTAGGCCAACTCTCATTCTTACTGATGAATTTGATCCCTCAGGGGACCCTGCACCCCAGAGGGTATGGATATCCCCGAGTAGCAAAGGATTGTCTTTTTCTCATGCTGTTGGCTTGAATCTCAATTCAACCCTGATTTTCTGCAGTATAAGTTGCCAGTGATAGAATCTCCTTTATATCATTAATACATTCCAGCTATGTGTCGCAGTATTGAATTAATCTAACCAATTAACATCAATTAGCTTTTATAAAGGTACATTTACTCTGAAGATATAGTAAGAACAGACATATAAACTTTTCCCTTCATCATCCAGGAGCATACTCCCTCCCATTCCACCTTGGTCCCTGGGATTAGTTGGGGATGCTTTTGCCACACCAAGTTCACCCTGGAATATGGCTTAACTGATGTATAAGTTGGAACTGCTCCCTCTTGGTTGCTTTGTCTGCTTCTCTGCTGATTCAAGCAGTTCTCAAGTCCTCACTCCTCACCAATTTCAGCTGCCCACAAAATCAGCTCTTGGACCCTCAGTACCTTGATCTCTCAACCTTTCAGAACCCAGTTTTCCCAGTCTTCACCTAAGAGAAGGAACCATCATAAAAAGACAAAATGCATGGTGTGTGTGGGCTTGAGAGAGGAGATTAAGGTCTGAGTCACTCTCCCCTCCTGAAAGTACGCACCTTGGAGCACATTTTTCTCTTGGTCACAGATTTGACCAGTTTCCCCTTGGAAGGGAATGTTTTTGTAAGCGTTCTCAGTTTTGACTCAGCAGCAAATTAGAAAGCCTTCTCTTCTTCAAGTGGTAAGCAGATGAGAAAAACAACCTGCTCTTTCTTTTATTCATTCATTCATCTATCTGTTTATTTATCTGTCTATTCATTTATTTATTTGTTTTCCACTCAATTGTATTTTATTTTTTCCAATTACATGTAAAGATACTTTTCAACATTCACTTTTATAAGATTTTGAGTTCCAAATTTTTCTCCCTCCCTCCTGTTCCCCCTCCCTTTCCTCCCCCCAAATGGCAAGCTATAGGCTATACCTGTACAATCATATTAAATATATTTCCAAATTAATCATGTTGTGAAAGAACAATCAGAACAAAAGGGAAAAATCACGAGAAAGAAAAAAAAAACAAAAAAGAGAGAAAATAATATGCTTTGATCTACTTTCACACTCCCTTGTTCTTTCTTTGGATATGGATAGCACATGGGCCAGTAAGCTGTGATCTGGAGGCCCCACATAGACCTCTGGGTCCTCAAGTGCGGCCAAGCATTTTCCATCATGAGTATTTGGAATTGTTTTTGATTATTGCATTTCGGCTCATTCTTTAAGTCCACTTGGGGAAAGCATCCTCTTGTATGCTCCTAATGATTGGGTTCATTGACCAAGCCTCTACCTGCTCCCATTACACAGAGATGGAGAGACTGGATAGTTTTGTCTTCATGTTACAGCTTTAACAGGGAAGTCTATTCTTTTAAGTTTCAAGATGATTTCAAGACCTTCTAAAGAGAAGAACCATTGTCCTGTGTGTCTTCATACTATCTCACCCAATTGTTGGTGCTTGTCCTGCTCCCTCAATAATTTAACTCTTGTTTTCAGAAGTAAAACTCTTCATGTGCTTAGATGATGGGGAAGCATTATCTTGAATGAAGTAAAGAAAATATTGAATGCTTGGGCTCTAATTCCAGAACTGCCACTAATTAATTAGTTATCTAGGAAGAATCACTTATACTCTCTAGGAATTGTATTAAATGATCTCCAAGACCCCCTTTAGCTCTGCAATTCTAAATGAATTGTACTAGGAAAAAGTAGAACTTAGGAGAATCACGTGAAATTGGTGTGAAAAACAACTTTTTTTTTGTGGTAGTATTTTTAAAGGTCTCTAAAGACCACCAAGGAAGTTCTTGAATTTTGACTACTGCACATCTCAACTTTTGGAAGTTCTTGCCTTAAGGGTGGCCTGGTTATTGCCTAATTTACCTCAGACCTCTCTCCCTCTACATTTATAATGACTCCTTCTCCTTGTAGATACGATATAGTCCTTGGGAAGTATGTTCTGAAGGTTTAAAGACATTTTGGAAGAATTGTGAATTAATCCTTTGGTGATGTTTTTGTGTTGTCTCTGAGTTGTACCCCCAGCTTTTGTCCATGTACTTTTAAGGGTCAAGTTGGCTAAAAACTATTCAGAAAAGTTAAAGGATTAAAAATGATCATGAAGTTGGAAAAGATGACCAAAGAGGAAATTTTCAGAGTTGTGGATTTTGTGGTTTACAAGTTTAAAAAGATCAAGTAAAGGGTGCTTAATGACAGCTTTTAGGTACATGGAAGATTATAAGGAGGGTAGACACTATTCTTCAATTTCCATTAGGGCAGAACAAATGAAAAATGTGTTTGAGAGATTTCACCTTAGTTAATACAAAGAAAAAGGCAACATGACCTAGAAGAGAGATGTCTAACTTGTGGCAACTTGCCACCATATTCTGTACACCAGAGCATATCCAACTGGATTAAAATGTAATTGGGAATTATTTAGCAAAACAAACAAAAATATAATAAAATGTAACAATACATTAAAAAATAATGTGCTTTTCAGGGATCTTTATGTACAAACTGGGGAGTGGGCATGGTTAGTGGCCTCTGTTTCTATCTGAGTTTGATACATCTCCTAGTGGATAGAGAATTAGCCTCAGTGTCTATGAGAACTCGATTCAAATGCCAACCATGCAACCTTGGTAAATCATTTTATGTCTCATTGCCCTTAGGAAACCCTTTTAAGTCTAAAAGCTACGGAGCAGGTACCAATCTACATTTGTTGAGAGAGTCCTAGTACTGGGAGTTCCCTGTACCCGTAAAATCAAAGGTCTTATCCACAGAAAACAAAAACAAATCCCAAACAAAAAAAAACCCAGGAAAGTATTTTCCTTTGAAGGGTGGTTAAACATTAGAAAACAGTGTCAGGGTGACCTGTGAACTCTTAACCAACTCCTAGACCTTTTGAGAGTAGTGGTCTGCTGGCTATCTCATTTGAATTAGATTAACCTAGATAGCAACAGAGAGTTGGATTAGATCATCTCCCAACTATTCTGCTAGCATGATGAATTTATGATTCTCTGGTCAATTTAGATGATGTTTTCTAAGCATACAAAGCTCTTTGGTGTAAACCCAACATCAGTAATAGGTCTCTTTTAGTGCAAAAATTCTAGAGCTGAAAAGTGCCCTGGTAGAGGCACCAAGTGAAGCGTACAAATTAGATGTCATCTATCTGAAGTGGTCTGTATACTCAAAAAAAAAATGGAGATGTTCTCATTTGGGGGAGAAGGGCAGTCATTTAAAATTCTTAGCAGTAATCACATAATATGCTAAGGTGAGGGATAGGGTAGGGGAAGAGAGGCATAAGAAGTCTGGAAAGGTTGAAGGGGCCAGGTTATGAAGGGCTTTGAACACAGAATTTTATATCTGATCCTGGAAGTGATAGGGAACATTGGAATTGTCTGAATGGGGAGGACATGATCAGATCTGTGGTCAGGAAGATTAATCAGAAATCTGGGTGAGGGAATGGACTGGATTGGAGTGGGAAGAGACTTTAGGCAGATCAACAGTAGGCTATTTCAGCAGTCAAAGCATGAAATGATGAGTGCCTGTATCAACGTGGTGGCAGTATTGGAGGAGAGAAGGGGGTATGTGATAAAGATGTTATGAAAGTAAAATCAACAGGCCTTGGCAAGAGATTGAATATGGAGGGTGAGAGATGATGAGGAGTTGAGGTTGACATCTAGGTTGCAAGTTTAGATACCTAGAAGGGTGATGGGACCCTCAACAGTAATAGGGAATAGGGAAACTTGGAGGGGGAGTGGAGGACGTTTGAGGGGAAAGTTAATGAGTTCAGTTAGGGGCATGCTGAGTTTAAGATGTCCATCAGACATCCAATTTGAGATGCCTAATAAGAGTGGCAGATGTGAGAATGGAGGTTAGGGCTGAATAAGTAGATCTTAACATCATCCACATAGAGATGGTGGAAACCATGAGAGCTGATGAGATCATCAAGTAAAAGAATATAGAAAGAGAAGAGTAAAAAGGTCCAGGACAGAGTCCCATGAGATACCTACCTTTAGCAGGCATGACCTGGACAATGATCTAGCAAAGGAGACTGAGAAGGAGCTGTCCAGTGGGTAGGAGGACAACCAGGAGAAAGTGTCATGGAAGCCTAAAAAGAAGAAAGTGTCATCACTGGTAACTTTGGAGAGAATGATTTAGATTGAGTGATGAGGTCAGAAACCAAATTTTGGAGAATTAAAAAAGAGTGAGAGGAAAGGAAGTAGAGGCATTTGTTGAAATGGACTTCTTGAGGAATTTAGCCACAAAAGGGAGAAGACTGATGGATGATACCTAGCAGAGATGGATGGGTCAAGTGAGATTTTTTTTTTTTGAAGATGGGGAAGACATAGCATATTTGTGGGTAGTAGAGAAGTAGACAATAGACAGGGAGAGATTAAGTATGAGTGAGAGAGTGGGGATGGCAGAGGGGGAAATCTGCTGGAGGAGATGGGATGTATTGAGATTATTTGTGAATGCAGAGAGGTTTTCCTTAGCTACCTCGTCATGTGAGATATGGAATAAGGTGGAGATAGTGGCAGGAGGTTTCTGCCTAGAGGACTGGCACTGGCTGTGTGACCTTGGACAAGTCATTAAGCCTATAATTTCCTTATTTGTAAATGGAAATGGTCAGACTAGTTGGCTGCTGAGGTCCTTTCCAGCTCTAGATTTATGATATTACCATCTTATTAATAGAAGGTCCTTCAAAGTGTCATCACTCCAGTCTCTGGGGTTTAGGTAGGACTGTGTCCATTGTAGTGCCAAGTATTCACTGTGCCTTTGAAATGCCATCCTTTTATCTTAACTAGTTTGTAGGTGATATCACTCTTTACATGCGTTCATATGCTTTATTTGGCCTTTTATTTTTAATATTTACTTAAGCACATTTTTATTTTACTGCCTACCAAAACAAATACCTAATACCTTTCCAGAAATGAAAATTTCCATTCACTTTCAAAGAGTGATTTTCACAAAATAACTGAGGAAACTATTTGTTTTTATTTTTTTTAAATAAAGTGGAAGGGCACTGAGAAATTATATGTAAATATAAAAAGTCCAAAATATTAAACTTATCCTTTTCAGACCAAAGCACACAAAAAGTCGTAATAATTTTAGAGAGCCCAAACCAAAATACTGACCTTAATGAAGAATTAATAATGAATCCACAAATAATGAGTCAAAAATAGGTCATAGAATTAGGGATTAAATGAAAGACAATGCTAATGAAGAAACAACATCAAAATTTGTAGAATGCAGCTGAAGTGTTCTCGGGAAAAATTGTATCTCTAAAAACATACATTAAAATAGAAAAGGAGAGGATGAATAAACTGGTTATTCATTTAAGAAAAATCCAAAATATGCCCAGAGGAGGAAACCTCAGAAATTATAGAATAGATAAGTTGGAAACCAAAAGGACTGTAGAAATAACAAACACAATGAAAAGCTAATTTTTTGAAAAATGAAAGACCATGTATGATGGTAACTTCTCTCTTATGTGGCATTAAAAAGGAAATAATTTCCAGGTAGCATGTTGAGGTAATAGATGATCTTATCTTCATGACTGTTATTTTTTAAACAGCTTTCTGTATTATGGATTTTCCAGCTATTAAACAACACGTGATAAATTTAATGAAATCTTTGAGTGAAAGCATTTTGTGGTTGTCCATCATGGAAGAAATAGCTGATTTTTAAAATTAGCATTAATTTAGTATTTTGTAAGGATATATTCAAAACTATTTAAATAAATAGGACTAATAAAGAAAAATTTCTTCTCTCTTCCCTGGAGAAACCCTAATGGTCATGCCTGATAATGAGGATGTGATAATGAAACTAGCATTTATATACCATTATAAAGTTTGCGAAGCATTTTACAAATATTATTTCATTTTATCCCCACAGTTTTGCAAGATAGGTGCCATTAATTGTTCCTGTTTTACAGATGAGGAAATTAATAGAGCAATAGCCAGGGTTGGGGAAAAATGCATAATTCCTCAAATGGCATTTTACTTGAAGCATATTTCAACAATTGAAAAAAATGTAAATATTTAATACTTGGTTTAAAATTGTATCCCAGTTACTCTTCCTCTTCACTAACAAAAGTAGATAGCTGAAATACTTATTTTTCTGTTAAACAGATATTTTCAATTACAATTACCGAGGGAGGCCACAATGCTTCAGGAGTCTAAGGACCTGCATTTAGATCCTGAAACTAACTTACAAATTGTGTGACTTTGGGGAAGTCACTCAGTCTCTGTGGGCTGTCTTTTCCTCAACTATGAAGTGGGATTGGACAAGACAACTACAGGTAGAATGAAGTCAGTAAATACTTATTATTAAGTGCTGGCACATGTGCCAGGTACTGTGCTGAGTTCTGGGGATACAAAGAAAAACAAAACCGTGCTCTTGGTCCTCAGGGAGCTCACATTCTAATAGGGGAGGCAACATGTAAAAAACCCAAAAAGATACTGATGCTGTGAATGGAAAGTAATCTCAGAAGGAGAGCTGGGTGCTGCAGTGGACGGAGCACCAGGCAGCCCTGAGTTCAAATGTGACTTCAGACACTAAAACCAGTCACTTAGCCCTGACTGCTTCATTTTCCAGGGCAGCTGGTGATACAGGTGGCAGGAGATGGATTATTTTATGTGAGAAATAAATCCAGAGTCCCTGGATTGTAAAGTAGATGGAGGGGAGTAAAGTATAAGAGACTGGAAAGCTAGGAAGGAGATGGGTTGTGTAAGACTTCAAAGGCCAAAAAAAGGATTTTACATTTTCTCCTGGAGGCGGTAGGAAGACCAGAGGTTTTTGATGGAGGGAACAAGGTGGAGAGCCATGTACTTTAGGAAAATCACTTGGGCAGCTGAGAATGGTATTAATAATTTTTTTCATTCCCTCCCCCAACACAGATCCTAGCCCTTCCTGCACTTTAATAGATAATTGAATGAATTTCTGTGGCCAAAATAATTCATTACCTAGTGACTTGCTTCCTAACAATAGAATTCTCAAACTCTGATGTGGTCCGCTGGTTATAGATACACAATCTGTCACTGGACCTTTGTTCAAAGCTCTTTGCCTGTTAAAGCTTGTGACTTGTGGACATCGTGTACAGGAGCCCAGGATCACTGTCACCTCCACCCCCTTCCAATCCTCACACAATCATGTCAAAACAAAGCATCAGAGTAGGAATATAGGGGAAGATTATTGAGACTGTGGCAAAAATGTTAGAATTGTCAAAATGGAGCCATTTTAACTTGGCACTATTTTCAATTTACAATCCTTAATAAAAGTACTGAAAGTTTAATAATTGTTGAAGCTATGAAAAAAGATGCACACACATATACACAAAATCTATACATATATTGTATCTATATATACACATGTATGTGTTTGAAGGGGCACAATTTATTTATATTTTTTGAGATATCATAAATATTCCTTGGCTGCTATTACCATAATTTGGGTCATAATTCAGCATTTTAGTTTTGATACATAATTCCACTAGTTTAAATTGAATTCATAAATATAAGTCCACATTTAGACATATTTCGATGTAAAATGTTTATTTTAAATTTATTTTCACTCCTTTTCATGCTATTTAAAAATACTTTAAAAAAATTAAGACTCTATAAAATGAAAAAAGAGACTATATACAATCCATAGAATTAGATAAATATTGGGTAGACATGACACCAAAAAAAAAAGGAAAATTCATTTAACAAAATAGAAGAGCCTTGGATCCTTTGCCTATGTAACACTGGAAATATTTATATATTTGATATTGTGTGAATGCACTTTCCTAAGGAAGACATTAATTATAAATATTCCTGGGCCAAAGAATGTAGCCCCCAATTATGTAGGCCCCCAATGTAGAATAAAATTGGAGTTTAGCCTGGCACTTGAGCACTTCAAGGTAAACCTGATAAAGGGAGCATCTGCCCCAGGTTTTGTAACAATGCCTGGGCTGAAATGTGCAGATGGGGGTTTCATAGTCCATGATAAAAATCTTCAGATAAATGAGAGATCCTATCTGACTCTTTACGAGCTAGTGATTAAAATTGTGCTTGGTCTGAGTTTCCATATGTCATGCCCCAAAGTCAAAGCAAAAACTTACTTTGTAAGCCTGAGAATTGTCAGGAAATTCCAGATTAGCATCAACTTGGTATATGGTTAAAAGGTTATTGCTGTTCTTTAAATTGGGTTTCTAATTCTCAGGTACTTCACTTAGATTTTAGAGAATGTGCTTTCCACAGTGGATATTATATATACCTGATTCTTCGCTGGCATTCCTCATTAACCTGGTGATTTATAAAAACTGATCTCTTGATTTCAGCCCCCTATGTTTCCTTGAAAGCTTAAATTTATTATAATTATTTTTTGACTATAGCAATATCTACCAAATCTAATCATTTGTCCATTCACAATATGTGAGCAAACTGGGCTAGAAATTGGAGAAACAAGATTTTTAAAAGTGACAACCCCATCCTCAAGGATTTTACATTCAGTGTGGTGGGGGAAGAATGTGATCTATATAGAATTAACTATGATGGAGGTACTAAGGAAAGATCTAAGCCAAGTGCTCTGGGAAGAACACTTGGAAGTACTTTGAGAAAGAAAAGAACATTTCTAGCTGAGAAGATTGAATGGAAGAGATGCCATCCCTAAGCTAAGTCTAGAAGGTAAAAGAATCTGGCAGGTTTAGGTGATCTGACAATGCATTCCAGACATGGGAGATAATCTGTGCAAATGTATGAGGTTGGAGAGGAGGAAGATGGCAGAAGGAGACTGGGGAACAGCTAATAGTAATGTTTGGCTAGAATAAACAGTACTTGTGAAGGAGAATAATATGAAATAAGGATGAAAAGGAACCTTTACTTGCCATTTTAGGGAGTTTGGATTTTATGAAACTGACTGTAGGGAGCCCCTTAAGGGTTTTGAACTGAGTAACATGATCAGACTTCTACACTGTGGAGACTAGTGATCATGGAAGCTGGATGAAAGATGGACTGGAAAAGGAAGGGAGAAGAAGGGATGAAAGAGATGTTTTGGAGATTAAAAACTAACAGTGATTGGCAACTCATTGGATATGAAAGGTTAGGGACAGAGGGGAATCCAAGAGGTTGTTGGTACCATGAATAGAAATAGGAAACTTGTGAGGCAGGGCAGGTTTAATAGGGAAGATGATGGACTTGAGATGAACATCCAGATCTAGACATCTGGTAGTTAAATGGAGTTAAACAAATGAAGTTTAGGGGAGAGATGACAATTAAGTTTATATTTATGACAGTGACTTGCTAGGAGTCATAACTGAACTTGCTGGTGTTTACAAGGTTTATCAGATTATCTCCCATGTCTGGAATGCATTGTCAGATCACCTAAACCTGCCAGATTCTTTTACCTTCTAGACTTAGCTTAGGGATGGCATCTCTTCTATCCAATCTTCTCAGCTAGAAATGTTCTTTTCTTTCTCAGAGTACTTCCAAGGTTACCAAGGGAGAGAGTGGAATGTTAAGCAGCTTAGTGGATAAAGCACTGGGCTTACAATGAGGAAGACTCACCTTTCTGAGTTCAAATCTAGCCTGTGATGCTTACTAACTATGTAACTCTGGGAAAGTCACTTAATCCTGTTTCCCTCAGTTTTCCCATCTGTAAAATGAACTGGAGAGAGAAATGGCCAAGAAAATCCCACAAGGAGTCATGAAGAGTCAGACATCACTGAAACGAATGAATACCATAAAGGAAGGGGAAAGAGAGGGAGATGGAGAGATGAGGGAGGGAAGAAATGTAGGGAGGGAGAAGAGAGTGAAACAGGAGGGAGCACTGGCCCAAAAACCAAAGCAAGAGTATGAGGGAAGTCAAGGTGATCCACATTGTTGAATACTGCAGAAAGGTCAAAGAGGATAAGAATTGAGGAAAAGACCATTGGCTATAGCAATTAAGAGGTCACCTCTGGGAATCAAATTTCAGTAGATTCATCTAAGCTGAAAGCATACTTTAGGCCTAATACGTTGAGAGTCCTTAACTTTTTTTGCATGTCACGGAGTCCTTTGGCAAATACTAGGAACTTCTCATAATGTTTTTAAATGTATAAAATAGAACACATAGATTTACAAAAGCATTTGATTCCATTGAAATAGTTATCAAAATATTTTTCCCATCCAAGTTCATGGATCTCCTGAAATCTATCCATGGCCTGGGAGCCTAAATTAAGAACCCTGGTTTAGAGTTTGATTTCACACGAGTAGGCACCATCCTTGGCATTCCCTCAAGTCAACAAATTCAGTAAATATTTACAAAGTGCTTGCCCTACATTTAATACTTCACTAGGCAGTAGGAGAGAGATACAATGATTAAATAAAATGATGTGAAGTTTATAATCCTAGGCAAAAGATGTAGTCCAAACACATGGTTGTTATACAAGTAGAGCATGAGAAGGGTGGAAGAAAGGCAAGCTAAGTCTCAGATGAGAGCCAATAAATAAAATATTATACACAACACCGAGGAGAAGAGGAGGGGACTCAGGGAAAGCTTCATGGAAGAGGTCACCTTTGAGCTAGATTTTGAAGGATGGGTAAGATTTCACCAAGTAGAAGACCTCTTTCTCTCTCATTATGTCATCTCATCTTTTTCACGGTGGACTTCAGAACAGAATCCAGGATGAGCAAAATACACCTCTGTTTTCCGTTTTTGGAAAGGGTTGGTGAATTTCTGTTTCATACCCAGGCGGAATCAAGATCCATGATTATTTGTATTCGTGGGAGCAAGGATTTCAAATACTATGCTGCATATGCTACCGATTCATATTGCAGAAATAATATGTTATTCATTGGATGGGTTGGAGTCTCTTCCAAGAAAAAATGGTAGCTTTGGGTATTTTTGCTTCCTAGGATTTCTGCCATCTTAATAATCTCTATGTTTCTGTCTGTATTTGCGTACCCTTGTGGTTTTGCTTCTTTATTTTATTTTTTTTTTTTTGCTCTCTTTCCATTTGGAGTAGGCTGAAAGTGCCAGTCACAAAACTTTTCTTCCTGTCTCCGTACCTCCTGAGTACCACAGTGATAGCATGAAAAGAAAAGTATGTATTTCTTATTCCAGTTATTCCTGCTGATGGCTTAAACTTATCACACTGCATGATGCCAGCTTTTTTGTTCGTTGTAAATCCTCTAACATATTCAAGTTTAAAGGTATTTTAGAATTATCATGGTATTTGCTATATGGTGAAAAGAGCATTGGACTGGAAGTTAGGAGATCTCATTTGTGGTTTGAGTGCCCCTAACTAGCTGGGTGACTTCAGGCAAGTCATTTTTCCTCAGAGCCTTATACTCCTTCCTGTAATGGAGAGGGTTGGATGACATCAGAGATTCCTGTTTAGTGATTTGGTCCAAGAGGTTCATGCTAAAAATTCTTCTATGGTGCCTTAAGTAGTAAATAATTGCCCCTCTATGTTTTTCTCTGCCACAACAAGCATGTTTGAAGCATGTGCATGTTGGAACTACTGTTTCTGCAGCAGTTTAATGTGAAATCTTATAATATAAAATAGTAAGCATATGATGTCTTGATGGATGACGTCTTTGAATTCCTACAGAATGTCCCCACGTGAAATATTCATAATTATTTTATTGTTTCATAATTTTATATTTAGACTTTTCACAGTTATTAAGTAGAATAAAATGTCATATTTTGTTATTTTAATTATGTAATATACATTTTAATTGGAAATTTTGGGGGCAAGTTTTCATTGGTTTTTGCAAGTACTTGATAACTAAATCTAAAAGGACATGGTGATCAATATGTTAGATTACCCTGGGAGTTCACAACACATTTTTTTTGGTTGTTGTTGAAAGGGGGTTGAGGGACAAAATCATTAGGAACCACTGCACCACACGATATTTAAGAGCTCTTTTAGCATCAAGAAATTCTGATTTCTGTGATGGCCATTTTAACCAAGATGATAACGTCTCAAAATAGTTATTATTGAAGGGCCTTAGTGAGATCACCTCTTCACTTTAAAAAAAAACTGTTTTTTAATGAACTTAACACTCATGGTTAAATTTAAACATTTTGATGTGCAGAAAAGACCCCCAAAGGCTGTATATGAAATTTGGTTTTACATATATATATATATAATTTATTTTAAAACATGTTAAATTTAGCATGTTAGTGACAAAATTGCCCAATTTATGTCCCTTTCTGACCTTTGTTTTTTCTATATACTTAAAAATTTCTCCTGTGTATTTTAAGGTATTGATGGCCTTTTTTGCATCTCTATCACTATATACTAAGTCAACCCCCTTCATCATTCAGTAACATGATATTTTTATTTGAACAATTTTTGACAGTCTGAATCTGGTGATGAATCTTATGATTAAACAAATAGGAAAGAGGGTATAGAGACTGCTGCAGACTTAGACCTCAGACTAATATTTAACAACACAAAGATAATCACACTAATCTGATGCCTTGAATTGCTCACAAAATGTGTTCTTTTGATAGCTAGAGAAAGAATTATATTTTTCAGGTTTACACAGTCTAATAATTATTGGGATATCCAAAGGTATTTCCTTCCTTAGTGGTTGATTTTTATCACTATCTTGACCAGAGATTTATTTATTTCAGTTTTTGCACCATTTTTATTCATTCTCTCCTTAAGATCTGATTCTGAATTTTGCCTAGTACAATTTCTTGTCATGGAGATTGAATACTATTTATTTTCTATTATAACAGTGTCACCAAATTACAACATTTTTTAGATGATGATCATTTTATCCTGGGTTGATATTCAAATAGATTATGTATCCACTAGGTGCTCATTTTTCTTTTCAAACAGGTTATGTTGAATAAAATTTTAAAATCAATTTCTTCTCCTTTTTCCCCGACCTGTCTCACAACATCAAGCTGAAAACCAAGTTGAGGGTATTGCTAACATAAATCCTTTTGCAGACATTTTACTTACCCAAGTTTGCATTGACATGTTTTGCCACCTGCCACTAGCTATAAATAAAAGTCAGAGGTCATATCACTTGGCCCTATTGGGCAGTGTTTCCACCTTGGTGCCACTGGGCACCACTAGCTGAAACAGCTAGTTGAAATTTATTCCAAATTGAAGGGGATATTTCAGGTAGATGATCTCGTTAAGCTGCTATTCATTTTATAGATTAAAGAGCACTGAAAGAAATATTTATACAACTCTATACCATCATGTTTTATTTGGCAAATTTTTATGCATAGAAATGACACTTTTACTTTTCATTCATGATCTGCTTTTGAAGATAGATTTGATCATATCCAGCTCTGCCATTTTGATTTTAGGGTTTGGTCTCTTGAAATCTGAGTTACAATTAACTGTGATCTGAAGTTACATCACCTTTTTTATTAACAAAAACACGTACTTCAAAACTTGGCTACATTTTTAACGCTGAGATAACATACCACCACTTGTAGTATAGAGCTATTTTGTAGATGGCTGTGGATATGTAAACTTTTGAGTCAGCAACTGAACATTTTTGGTAGTATATAAATGTATTAACAGATGGAGATTCATTCACAATCCTGCCTTTTCAGAATCAAATTAACTCTGTTTTAACTGACTAAATACTTGAAATATTTAAACAATTAAAATGCCTCTTTAGATCAATGTACTACTGTATAAAAGTAGCCTAACTAGAGTAATATATTCTTGACCTAAATTCTGATACCTTTAAAAATACTCTCTAACCTTTAACCCCTGACCCCCACAATTTAAATGTGTATTCTGTCATTTTAAGATTCTTAGATTTTCTTAACTTTTGCTATTATCATGTCTTTTAGGCTAAAATAGCAATGTTCTCATTTGGAAAGTATATTTTTTTTCCTAATTTTTTGATTACTATTATTTTTCATCTGAGGATGTTTGTTTTTATATCTCCTTAAAATTTTATAGATTGTTTTCTCCACTTAGCATTTTTCTCCCTTCTCCACTCATCAAAGTCCATTCTTTCCTAATCTTCTAGATGGATGGTGTTACTTTATTTCTGTAGTTCCAAGGTTGTAATTTATGAAAAATTTTCTATTTTTTTCATTCTGCCCTAAGAACCCTTCTGGGATTCATTCCTTTTTCTTAAAGTATTTCTTCATGATTGTTATTTTTCTGTTTAAAAATACCCTCAAACTGTCTTGATATCTATATTCCTTTCTAAAATTGGTTTTGGATATGTTAAAACAAAGGAAAATTCATTTCCCAAAACATTACTTTGGAATTTTTGATAGCAAATACCTATCCTCTGATTTGTGGACGTAATGAGGTTCTAAATGTTTTACCTTGAAAACCTGTGATTGTCCATGGAAAGTTGTGCTTTCCTAAGAAAATTTGTCTTATGATATTATATTTTTCATATTGGATGTATTTCTCATTTATTCCTGTTCTTTCTTTTTCATGTAGCAGTTTTTTCTAATAGTAGAATATTCCACCTAAGTCTATAGTCTCTACTTTTCCTACTTGACCCATTATTTCTATATGTTACTTTCTATCAATCTATAAATCAATAAAGACATTTATTAAGTGCTTAATATGCACTAGTGCTGGGTATGTGAAGAAACAGTAAAATTATTTCCTGCTTTCAAGGAGCTTATTCTGTGGTTGTAATTATGTTAGAGTAGAGACAGGGTGGTCATATAGGGGAAGGTGCCAGCGGCTCGGGGTCCAGGAATGGTCTTCTGTAGAAGGTAGTGCTTGAGGTGAAATCTTGAAGGAAGCAAAGGATGATAAGAGGTAGAGGTGAGGAGGGAGAATATTACAGTTAGAGGATTCAGCCCCTGCCATGGTATGGAAATTGTAAAGATGAGCATGGAGGCCCATTTAGATAGACCTTAAAATTCATGGAGGAGAATAGTGTATAAGAACACTGAAAAGTGTGAAAATGCTTTAAGGCCAAATAGAGGAATTTATATTTGAACCTAAAGGTAATAGGAATTCTATTAGAATTTATCCACTGGGAGTGCTTGTGCATAAAATGGTCAGAGCTACTTTGGTAATTGTGTGGGGGATGGATTGGAGTGGGAAAAGACTTGAGGCAGGGACACCAGTGAGAAGGCTGGGGAAGTAGTCCAGTTCAGAAGTGATTAGGGCCTGAACTAGGGTGACTGCCTTGTGAGGGAAGAGGAGGGAACATATTCGAGATATTGTGGAGTTAGAAACAAGAACATTTGGCAATCAATTGGACATGTGAGTGTGAGTGAGGAGTTG
>CM053771.1:379359786-379432900 GCA_028658325.1 Potorous gilbertii
AAAATTGTAAAAAGTAAAAAATAATAAAATAATAATTTTATTATTATAATAAAGTAACAATTATAATAAAATAAAATAAAAATTGTAAAAAGTAATAAAATAATAATTTTATTATTATAATAAAGTAACAATTATAATAAAATAAAATAAAAATATAATAATAAAATAAAATAAAAATAGCAAAAATTAAATAGTAAAAAAAAAACAGAAAAGGAGCGAGTTTTGAGGGAATGATAATGAGTCCTGGTTCAGGCATTTTGAATTTTAAATGGCTATATCACATTGAGCTTGAAATGTTCAAAAATGTTTTGAAACAGGTTATGCAGGACTGAAGGTCAGGAGAGATACTAGGGCTGGGTATATAGATCTAGGAGTCATATTCATAGAGAAAATAATTGAACCTGTGGTAGATGATGAAATCATACGATCATTTGAGAGATCATTGAGAGAAAGAAGGTGACCAAGGACAGTACCTGGGGGTATACCAATAGTTAGAAGCTAATTACCTAACTCTTTTTTTTTTTTTTTTTTCTTTCTCTCTCTCTCTCTCCCTCTCTCTCTGTTTCTCTCTCTCACTCTCTTTCTCTCTGCATACATCTGGACAGGTATGTGTGTGGATATAGTCATGTATTCAAATACATAACCTTATGTCATGTGTATATTTAAAGCATATATGTGTGTGCATATATGCACACGTACCTACACATATGTGCTTGTGTATGTCTATTACATATGTTTACTCATTTGAAATTAGTGAGAATTTGGCTAAAAGTTTATCTTTGTGCTCTCCAGCATGAATGGTTTTGCAGAGGAAATTCATAGCATATCAGAGATTTGTGGGGCAATTTTTAATCCATTTAAGAGAATCAGTGATTTTTGGTACTGTGGCATTTTTATTTAAATAAGAAAAAGCCTTATTTATGGAAGCAGGATCCAAAAGGATTTCTGCTTTGGAATCTCTATCATTTATTGGTAGTAATGGTATATTTAGCAATAAGACTGTATTACTTTAAAAAATTCTTTTATCTAGCTCCTTGGTTTAGACTGAGCTTTTCCAAATTTGTCAACAAATATTTATTAATATAATAATAACTCATTTATATTTAGTACTTTAAAGTTTGTGGCATGCTTTATACATATTTCATCTTATCCTCACAGCAACCCTGGGAGATAGACACTTGTTATTACCCAATTTTACAGATGAGGAAAATTATTTAAAATTTTTATTTAGTACTTTATTTTTCCTCAATTACATGTAGAAACAATTTTAATATTCATTTTTAAAACTTTGAGTTCCAAATTCTCTCCCTTCCTTTCACCCCTCACTCCCTATTGAGAAGGTAAACAATTTGATATAGGTTATACATGTGTAGTCATGCAAAACACTTCATTAATGATTGGTTGGTTAGTTGGTTGGTTGGTTGTTGTCCTTCATCTTCAAAGAGGACCAAAATGACATCACCATGATAAAGTGACATTTCAGTGTGTCTACCTGCAGCTGATCAGACCAATATGAGCTCAGAATGCTCTACCACAGGTTGGGCACAGATAGTCTGTGTGAATATTTGGGGTGGATATCCCAAATTTGCGTTTACTTTGTGCTGTCTCAATTCTGCTTTGCTCAAAGAGCACAGCACCCTTTCTGATGTGGGCATGCCATGCTGAGCAGTCCTGTGCCAGTGTCTCCCATGTTGCACAGTCAAATCCAAAGTTCTTGAGAGAGACCTTGAGAATGTCCTTGTATTGTTTCTTCTGGCCACCATGTGATCACCTGGCCCATGTAAGTTCTCCATAAAATAATCTTTTTGGCAAGTGTACATTTGACATTCGAACAACATGGTCAGCCCATCAGAGTTGCACTCTCTGAAGCATAGTTTGAGTACTTGGCAGTTCAGCTTGAACAAAGACTTTGGTGCCTGGTACCTTATCCTCAGAATCTTTCTAAGACCATTCAAATGGAAGCGATTCAGTTTCCTGCCATGGCAGTGGTAGACTGTTCATGTTTCAATAGTCATGTTGTAAAAGATTAACTATATTTCTCTCCATCCTATCCCATCCCTCATTCATTCTATTCTCTCTTTCCTTTCACCCTATCCATCCGCAAAAGTGTTTTGCTTCTGACTACCCCTCCCCCAATTTGTCCTCCCTTCTATCCACCCCTCTCCTTTTATCCACTTCCCCCCTACTTTCCTGCAGGGTAAGATAGATTTCTATACCCAACTGAGTGTGTATGTTATTCCCTCTGAGTCAATTCTGATAAGAGTAAGGTTCACTCGCTCACTCTCACCTCCCCCACTTTCCCTTCCACTGTAAAACCATTTTCTTGTTTCTCTTTATGTGACATAATTTATGCCATTCTACCTCTTCCTTTCTCTCTCACAATACATTCTTCTCTCACCCCTTAATTTTATTTTTTACATATTATCCTTTCATATTCAACTCACACCTGTGTCCTCTATATGTATACTCCTTCTAACTACCCCAATAATGAGAAAGGTCTTATGAGTTACAAATATCATCATTTTTTCATATGACAATAGATAGCTTTAACTTCTTCCTCTGAAAACTGCCTATTCATATCCTTTGATCATTTATCAGTTGGGCAGTGATTCATATTCTTATAAATTCAATTCAGTTCTCTACATATCTTAGAAATGAAGTCTTTATCAGAAACACTGGCTATAAAAATTATTTCCCAGATTTCTGCTTTCCTTCTAATCTTGGTTGCATTAGCTTTGTTTGTGCAAAAACTTTTAAATTTAATATAATCAAAATTATCCATTTTGCATTTGACAATGTTCTCTATTTCTTGTTGGCTCATAAATTCTTCCATTCTCCATAGATCTGACAGGTAAACTATTCCTTGCTCTCCTAATTTGTTTATGGTATCATCCTTTATGTCTAAATCATGCACCCACTTTGACCTTATCTTGCTATAGAATGTGAGATATTGGTCTATGCCTAGTTTGTACCTTACTATTTTCCAGTTTTCTCAGCAGTTTTTGTCAAATAGTGAATTCTTATCTCAGAATGGTAGATTACTGTAGTTATTTCCTACTGTGGCTTGTGTCCTTAACCTATTCCACTGTTCCACCATTCTATTTCTTAGCCAGTAGCAAATAGTTTTGATGATTGCCACTTTATAATATAATTTTAAATCTGGTTCAGTGAGGCCACCTTCCTTTGCGATTTTTAAGATTAATTCTCTTGATATTCTTGAACTTTTGTCCTTCCCAGATGAAATTTGTTATTATTTATTCTTACTCTAGAAAATTTTTTTAGTAGTTTGATTGGTATGGCATTGAATAAGTAAATTAATTTAAGCAGAATTTTCATTTTTATTATGTTAGCTTGGCCTACCCACAAGCAATTGATATTTTTCCGATTGTTTAGATCTAATTTTATTTGTGTGAAAAGTCTTTTGTAATTGTGTTCATATATTTCTTGGGTTTGTCTTGGCAATTAGACTCCAAAATATTTTCTATTGTCTATAGTTATTTTAAATGGAATTTCTCTTTCTGTCTCTTGCTGCTGGACTTTGTTAGTAATATCCATATAAAAATGCCCATGATTTATGTGGTTTTATTTTATATCCTGCAACTTTGCTGAAGTTAATTATTTCAAGTAGATTTTTAGTTAATTCTCTTAGATTTTCTAAGTATACCATCATATCATCTGCAAAGAGTGATGGTTTTATTTCCTCATTGTCTATTCTAATTCCTTCAATTTCTTTTTCTTCTCTTATTGCTAAAGCTAACATTTTTAGTACAATATTGAATAACAGTGGTGATAATGGGCACCTTCGTTTCACGCTGACCTCATTAGGAAAACTTCTATTTTATCCTCGTTACAGTTAATGCTTGCTGATGATTTTAGATAGATACTACTTGTCACTTTAATGAAAACTCCATTTATTCCTATAAATTTTGGTTTCAATTTTTTATTTAATTTTGTTTTAATATAATACATTAAATCTGCAGGGAGATAAGTACAATTATCCCCCAAAATATCCTTCAAAATTTTAAAAATTAACGCATATAAAGTTGCCATTTCATACTTACTGTTATCTTGTGAAAATAAATATACTGCTACATTTAAGAATCATATAGTTCAGTGATCTCAAACTCAAATAGAAACACAGTACCCATACATGAGGATTCCTGCGGGCTACCACGTTGTTTCAGTATCTGTGTTTCATTGTATTTTTATTTATTTTGTTAATATTTCCCAATTACATAAATTGATTCCTTGCATGGACTGAGTGTTAGACTCTTCTGATGTAATGCACTAGAAATTTTAAAAATAGATTTTTTTTGTAATCATTTCAAGTATCCTTGCAGTTAGTCATGCTCACTTAGATCTGCTTCCATAAATATAGGGTTCCCCAAAATCTTAAGGCAGTTCAAGCTTTGAAAGTTTAAAATTGCCCTAAAACTTTGGGGACACCCCTCCAAGATTACTACTGAGCAGTGATTATAGCAGTGCACTTATTATTATAAATGTTTTCTCATCTGCATTGATAGTATGGCAGTATGCTTACTACAAATGAGTTTTATTTACTTATTCATTAAATCAGCCTAAGTAGGATGCTTACTTGGCAACCATTGTTTATTAATTAGTTCAGTTTACTCCATTTTAAATAATGTACCGTTGAAATAGTATGACTTTTAAATGGGAAAGATGTTAAAGTAAACTGATAGAGAAGTCTTATGTCACATACTGTTAGGTTGAGCATTTTAAAACAAAAAGATATACTGATCTAAAGCTTTCATGAAATAGTATGTTGTCCTTATGTTTTATACTTTATCTTTGAAATTCAGTAATGTTATGTTCATTGTTGCTGCTCAGAAGTAAGATGTAGTCACAGTTTTCTAAATTCTTTCCCCACAATTACCACTTTGAGTCATGTCTCTACTTTTATCGATGATACTTTCTGAAATATTTTTTCTTTCTTCTAGGCATCTAGTGGGAATTATTATTTCATCCCATACATTGTCACACCTTGTGCCGATTACTTTTGCTGTGAAAGCGATGCCCAGCGGAGAGCTTCAGAATATATGCAGCCCAATTGGGACAACCTCCTGGGCCCCCTGTGTGTTCCCTTGATGGACAGATTTATCAGTCTTCTCAAGGACATCCACGTTACCTCATGGTAACTCTCCTCTTTTATCACCACTGACCTTTGAGATTCTAGAATGTTCTTTGGTAGCAAGAAGGATGAGGTAATGCAGGCATATTAGCAGTAGTGTTGGAGAAGAAATGATTTGTATTCTATCAGTTTGGACCCGACTCTAAATCTGCAGTATAATTTTTGTTGTTTAGTTGATTAGTTTTGTCTGATACTTCCTAACCCCATTTGGATGTAACCTTAGACATATCATTTCAGCACTAATTAAGGTGTTAGGCTAGAGGGTGTCTAAAGTTCCTTTTAATCCTAAGATCTTTTGGTGCTAAGTAGAATCTATTGGATATGATTAAATCTCTCCTTGGGAGTAGAGAATTTTGAAGGACTACAGGATTTTCATTCTGAATGAGAGAGAATATAGTACCATGACTTTGGAAAGTATAAACATTGGATGGAAATGGTCATGATTCAAACCATACCCCTGAAATTTATTTTAAATTTAATTTATCTTACTAAATACCTATGGCAGTTAGGTGGCACAGTAGATAGAGTGTCAGGCCTGGAGTCAGGAAGACTCATATCCCTGAGTTCAAATCTGGCCTCAGAGACTCACTAGCTGTGTGACCCTGGGCAAGTCACTTAACCCTATTTGCTTCAGTTTCCTCATCTGTAAAATGAACTGGAGAAGGAAACGGAAAACTGCTCCAGTATCTTGCCAAGAAAACCTCCAACAGGGTCACAAAGAGTTGGACAAGACTGAACAGCAATAATAACATCTAAATACCTATTAACATCGGGGTTTTTTGCTTGCAATTTGCCTCCTATGGAGTATAAAAGTAGGGTGCAGAAAGCAGATTCCAACATTCGTGGCTCTAATTAAGTTATGAAGGATTTACCTCTGTAAGTTCTGTCACAAGAAAAGTGCTTTGTACTGTTTTCTCAAGCACTAATGAAAATCCTAAATGCTGGCAGCCTCAACCTGTAATAAACTGGAAGAATGTGCTCCTACTTCATTTGCCATATTAACTCTCTAATTCAGTTCTTTTGTTGCTTAGTTTCCATTCTGCATCGAGAGTTTCTGCTGCCTTTAAAGGGAAAACAAATTTGGAAAAGGAGAGCATTTAAAGGAGACCATGGAGTGCCTTCAAAATCATGTTATAGTGTTTGTGTTCTATCACATACAGCATAGCCATTTGGGGCTGAGCTTTTCTGCTGACTTGAAAAATTTTAGGAAAAACATTATTACCTTTTTTTCCTGACTACTATATTATTTCAGGGAAAATATCTACATATGATACAGTACCCTAAGGTTAAGCTAGATGAGGGATTCTTAATATGCGTGTATTCATGTGTACATGTGTGTGCACATGAGTGCGTGTGTGTATGCAATAGTTCCATTTGCCAGTCTCTATCTGATAAAGTCTGAGAACCTCTTTTCAAAATAATACTTTGAAATTCATAAAACAAAATACTTAGGATTTCAAAGGAAACCAATTATTTTGAAACACATTTATCAAAATATTGAAAGAACAAGTTCATGGGCCTCCAGGTTAAAGAGCTGTTTTTTTTTCACTCATTAAAAAAAATAAGCCTTTCTTCAGAGGCCTACTGCATTTATTTAAAACATGTATCAGATTAAAATGATTTCATGCTTACTATTTCATCACTATGGTTATTCAATTTCTAATGCAGATCACAACCAGTGCTTAGCCTTGGTAGATTATCTTCATGAGTTATGTTTTAAAAAAAAACATTATTTGTTTTCATTTTTCACTCTTTTTTTGTTTTTGGTGGTGAGCCTTTGTGAATTTGATGTGACTGGTCTTTGGGCAACAATCCACTATTAAGTCAAAACTCAAGGTCCTTCTAACCTTCTAAGCCCTGCTAGAGTTTCCACTCAGCTGTCATAGAATCTAGAGTTATCTCCACACCAGGCTAAGGCTGTAATGGAGATAACTTTTGCTGTGGATATATTTACTTTTGAAATAATAATATAAAACAAAATCCCTCAGAAACAAAAGAATAAACCCATAGATTTATCAGGCTTTTTAAATAATGTTTAATGCTTTTATCATTTATAAACCTGGACAGCAGTCATGATTCTGAGCACCCAGTATATGGAAAAGAAGTACCCACACAGAGTCTGCTGATGTGCTAACTGATCCCCAACATCTCTTACCTGTGCAACAAAGTTATTAAAGCATCTGTGAGTTTCTTGAAACTAGAAACTTGACTAAAGAGATTGCTTTGTTCAGTGATTCCTTGAATGTTGAATCAATCAAGGTATTAACATAATTATGCAATAGAAAGGGATCCAAACAAAAAGGAGATTTCCTTTTTCAATTGTTTCTGTTTGTACAAGGCATTAAAGTCCCAGACTACATAGCTGCTGTGGTAATCCAAAGAGATTAACCTTTGTGTGCCTCAATTTCCTCCTTAGTCAAATGAAGAGGATTGAATTCGATGGTCTATAAGATCCTTTCCAATATTAAATCTCTAATAGAATGGTCCAATGATTTATGCAATTATCAACAACCCATAGACGTGCGGTGGATGTAAATAGAGATGTTCTCAGTGTTCATTTGCAGGCTAGAAGCATCATCTATGCCAGCATCAAGGACATTGGATGAGTATAGGAGCTGAACCTGTCAATCAGTGATGACAGGCAGAGTGTCCAAGTGGTGCACCAAAAGAACAAATTCTTTACTACTTGAAGCAAACAAACAAAAAAAACCCCAACCTCCTTGGTAGATTTATGGAGGAATCAGGACACACACCCAGGAAGAAAAGGCATGAAAGCATCCCTATCCAAATTGGTGGATGAATGATCCATGCTGGTGAATTCATGAATGGTGAACAAAAATATCAAAAGTTAATCTTTAAAATGAAAACATTATCTTGTTAAAACAAAACAAAAACTTAATACCAAAATATTTTTCAATGGTCTCTTATGTGCCTAGGTTGTGTTAGGCACTTATTTACTATAGTTTTATAGTATTACAGGCAAAGAACCTCAATTCCTCTAATTCTTCTTCTCTGGAGATAATCATATCTCTAGTCTGTGAATAGATCTAATGATGCCCTGTATAATTTCATTATTTTAATTCACTTACTAGATTGACTGTGTTATTCATCTGAAAAATGCTAAGTATCCCTAAGTAATTTTTTCAAAGTAGACAAGATACTTAAATCAACCCACTGTAATTACAAATATGGCAGTGAAAGAATTATATCATCTTTAAAGGTTTTAATCATTGGATGTTTGAGGTGGGACCACGAAACAACTAAGACAGTAAATATTTATTAAAGTTTCTGTTAAATGTAAAACTCTGTTCTAGGCAAAGACAGAAATGAACTATTTTCAGTGCTCAAAGAGTTTTCATTCCACTAGGGAATATTTAACAAGTAACTATTTTGGAGGTAGAGAAAGGGGGAGGGGGAGAGAATGGGAATGAGAAGCAGGCAGAGAGAGAGGGAAAGGAGGAAAAGAAGAAGAGAGAGAGGTGTGAAAGGAAAGAAAGGGCAAGGAGGGGGTAGAAAACAGGAAAAAGAAAAAGCAGAGGTGGGGGAGAATGGAAGAACATAGAGAGAAAGAGAAGAAAGGGGAAAGCAGGGGAGGGGAGAGAGAGAGGGAGAGAAAATGCAGGATGAGAAAGGAGAACAGAAGGAGGAAAAGGAGAGAGAAGGGAAGGGGAGAGAAGGAGAGAGAAAGAGACAGTGCATTCTAAGCACAGAGCTAAGAGTTGGAACCCCAAATTCAGCAAACACCTCATGGGGCAGCGTGGCTGAGATACATGTATGGCACGTGAAGGGGAGTTAGATGAGAATAAGTCTGAAAAATTTGTTGTTGGAGCACTTTTAGGTATCAGGCTGAGGAGTTTACGTAGAGCAAACAGGGAAACACAGACAACTTTTAAGAGTCACATTGTTAGATCATTTTTCTTTTTTTTCCATTTTTAAATTGGGTCTGTGGTTTGATTGGTAGGGCACACTAGGTGAGGAATCCCCCTCTACTAATGCAGGAAGCTCTTGACCTTTGAAAGTTCCCTGAAGACACAGTATGAAGGTTATAGGTGAAATTTGTATGGTGGTTTTTCTGACTCAAGTTAGCTTTCCAATCATTACACCACAGCTACATCTCAGAGTGTTAAGGATATTAATTTTCACACTATTCCCAATTTTCTTTAAACTTATCTTTCATGTGTTTATATAGCTAAAATGCAGATATATGAGGTATTTAAAATTTTATTATGTCTTATGTTTTATTACACAAATATGACAAGACTCACAAATATTCTTGTGGTCAGTTACATTTCATTATGTAATGTATAGTTATCAATACATTTGCTCCCTGAGAGGAGACAGCTAGGTTATGGTCAACAGAGAAGTGACAGATTCAGGTGAACACCTGAATTCCTGCCTCTGAGGAATACTGGGCGATTGACCCCAGGCAAATCACTTGTCTTTGCTCTCACTAAGCAATTCCCTAGACAAAAGTTGGTAGCTAGGTGGCACAGTGGTTAGAGTGCCAGGACTGGGGTCAGAAGAATTTATCTTTATGAGTTCAAATCTGCTTTCAGACACTTACTAGCTGTGTGACCTTGGACAAGTCATTTAACCCTGTTTGCCTTAGTGTCCTCATCTGGACGATGATAGAAGGGAAAGGCAAACCACTCTAGAATTGGAAATTTGTTCCAATGGCTGTAAAATTGGCTGAAGCAAGAGCTGTGGAGCACTTAGAGCTTGGGTCAAAGATGTCAAGATCATTCACCACATCCTGGACAATCTCTGGTCATCCTGACTTTTGTCCTGCCGCTGGACTTAGATGATTCTGAGAAAGAGAATGAGACTGCCTCCCTTAAATCCTATTCACCTATGAGTGAGGACATCACCAGCAATGTTGCTGGTCTTTCTTGAAAATGAAGGACAAGAAACAATCACTGGGTGTCAGATATTGTGCTAAGTGCTGGCTATGGACAGTATGTGTGTGTATGTATATATATGCATATATTATATATGGATAGCAACTTTAGAGGAGAAAGCACTAAAAGCTGAGAGGAAGAGAAAGAACTCCTCTAGAATGGGGCATTTGAGCTGAGTCTTGAAAGAAGTCAAAAAATCTAGGAGGCAAAGGGAAAAAAGGAGAATATTTCAGGCATGGAGGTTAGCCACTGGTGGCCGATATGACTGGACCTTAGAGTAAGTGGAGAGGGGTAATATGGAAGAAAAAAAATACAAAAAAAGGGCCAAGTTGTGACAGGCTTTAAATATCAAGCCAATGAGTTCATATCTGAACAGACAGGTAACATAGAGCCACCAGAATTTATTGGGGAAGGACAATGATATGGTCAGATCTTCTCTTTAGGAAAATCACATTGGCATCTTAGGAAAAATGGATTGGTTGGAGTGGGAATAGACTTAAGGCAGGAAGTTCACTTAGACGTTTATTGCAATGGTTTAGGTGGGAGGTGATCTATGAACCAGGGATGTGTGAATGGATAGAGGAAATGTTGCAAAGAAAGAAATAAGATTTTATAAGTAGCTGAATATGTGGGGTGAGTGATAGTGAGAAACTAAGGATGGCAATGAGGTTTCAAACATCAATGGTTTGGGAGGATGGTGGTACTCTTAACAATAACAGGCAAGTTCGAAAGAGGGGAAGGTTTAGGGGTAAAGACAATATATTCTGTTTTGAATATACTGAGTTTGAAACAGATACAAGACACACTGTTTAAAATACCCAGGAGACAGTTGGTGATGTAGGACTAGAGTTCAGGAGAGAGATGAGGGTTGGAGATGTATAGATTTGGATATTATATGCGTAGAGATGGTCATTGAACCAAGGAGGTTTATGAGATCACTAATCTAAAGAACATAAAGAGAAAAGAGAAGAGGGTCTAAGACGTAGCTGTGAGGGGTCACTTAGTGGGAATGACACAGTTAAAGACTCAGCGAAGGGGACTGAGGAATTATCAGACAGGTAAGAGGAGAACCAAGAAAAAGCAGAGTCATGAAAACTCAGAGAGGAAAGAGTGGCGTCAAACGCTGTGCCCTCCTCTGTGTCTCCTGTGCTGATGACATTTCCTGGTGCATGGTAAGTATTTAATAAATGCTTCTTGACTGAGAAAAAGTCAGGAAAAAAATGACTGAGGAAATAACATGATATTTGACGGATGAGATCATTAGTCATAATTTTGAAGAGCGCAGTTTGATTTGAATGATGAGGTTGGCATCAGATCGCAGAGGGCTTAAAAAGGAATTGGAAGGATGCAGTGTAGACTGCCTTTTCAACAAGCTTAGCTGAGAGGGGTGACGGGAGACTGGAGGACATCCTGATGAATACCTGGCCGCTGGACCCAGATGGCTCAGGAGAAGAAAGCGAGGTTGGAGACCTTGGAGTCACTCAAATCAAAATCAACGGCAAACTCGTGTCATCGTCTTGATGTCATGGTCCTCTTCGAGGATGAAGGGCAAACACAAGAGCTGAGAGGGGGAAGAGAGGGAGGTCAATAGATAACAAGTATGGTAGGGTCTAGTGCAGGGTTTTTTTTAAGGATAGGGAGATGGGAGAGAGCAGGGAAGGAATCAATAGATAGGAAGAGATTGAAGATTAGGGAAGTAGTGAGGGTGCTTGAGATGACGGAAGGAAAGAGGGTCAAGGGGGCCTTTTGAGGTATTGGCAAGAAGAAAGTCCACCTCTTCTCTGGAGACTGGACTGAAAGAGGAAAAATAGTGAGATATGATGTCAGAGGGATGTGGGATGAGGGGAGAAGAGGGAGTTCTTGGTGAATGGTCTCATTTTTTTCTGTGAAGTATGAGAAAACCTCAGCTGAGAGGGTAAGCAGGAGTGTGGAAGGCTTGAGGAGAAACGTGATTTAGAAGAGCCATGGTGAAGGGTATAGAGTATGGATTGTAGGTGATTGTCTTGCTGCAGTGAAATAGTATACTTTTGTAGTAGACCTAGTAAGTATAGTTCTGTAATTTTCTTCAGTTCCATTCTACAGCTTGTGAGTAGAAGCAAAGGAGGCAGATAGTAGGGTTAATCACGAATCGGAGTTTCACAAGGTGTGTTTAGTGATAGGACAAGGGAACAAGATTCAGGAGCAGAAGACAGTGTGGAACTGAACTGGTTCACCAAGCTTGAATTGGGAAGGCAGTGTAGCCCGTGCATGGGTGATAGCCTAGCAAAGTATTGAGAGACTCCAAAGTACATGGAAGCACTGCAGAGTATGGTGGAGATGAAGTATAGACTTAGGAAAAGTAAGATGGAAAGTCAAAAGGTTATGATCTGAAAAGAAAACGAACACAGAAGAACATTTGTGGGTGATTACAAGATCTAGACCCAGGGTGTAGCTGAGATGCAGTAGAAAACTAGGTCATGGGACCTGAGCAGGTAGAGGAAGTGGAAGTATCTGAGGAAATACTGCTGTGTACTCTGAAGTTCTCTATTATGAGACAAGGTGGAGGGGGTGGACTGTGATTCTGGCAATGAACCCATTCTGTCACGGAGAATGTCCTTGGGGTCAGCAGCTAATGACCACCAGAACCTGGACTAGGCAGTAAATCTGCACTGCATGAATCTAGAGCAGGAGAGGCTGCTAAAAGACAACAGAGGAAGAATCTGGAAGTCGCAGAGGACAGCAAGGAGTATTTCCCTGTCTTGACCACTGACTAGGGGTGGGGTGGAGAAAGATAGGAGTGAAAAGAATGGTCAGGGATACAGTGACATCCAGAATGAATCGGGTCTTAATGACTGCCAGAAAGTTGAAGAAGCAAGAGGAGGGAGGTAAGATGAGACGGAGTTTTGCTAGTTGTGGAGCAGGTGCAAGAGATCTGTGGTGGCAGGTTCCAGGTGGATGGGAAGGAGAGAGTGGACAGTTGGGGAGGAAATTTTGTTTGTCAGCAGGTGTGATTTCAGTTTCACTGGAATAGGATCCTCACTGGGGAATATAACCATGCCCCCCAGCAGTCACAAATGGAAGGAATCTGTATCCTTGACACATGTTGGACTTCATAGTCCCTGGCTCTCAGTGAGTCCAGAAGCCTGCCTAAGAGGCAGTGGATCTTGTGTCTTAGCAGGTCTTGGGCAAAGAGGCAGGAAAGGATAAGAGGAGCAGCCAAGAGCAGATTTCCCCTGGAAGTCGGGTGAGGAACAGGAGGTGGTTTTTGGCTTTGGGCAGCCCTGGGGTCTTACATTTCTGTGTACTTACTGCTTTTCTTTTTCAGAATATAAGCTCCTTGAGGCTGTTTAGCTTTTGTCTTTATTTATGTCTGGAACATAGTTTATGCTCAACAAGTACTTGTTAATTAGTTGGTTGTTTGATCCCTATCTGAAAAAAATGATGGTGCCATCGGGGAAGCGAATGAACTATGGGGAATATGGTCTTTGATCACCCTGGTTGAACTTCACACTGAGGGGTCCACAATGTAGAAATTAGTTGTTTTTTTAAATAGAAGTTCTGATTTAATCTTGTAACTTTGGAAAGGATTATTGGCTCAGTATTACTCTTATTTGTGGGCAAAGAAGTATTCAGGTGTGCCACTCATTTTTCTTGCTCCTTTAGTCTATAAGCTGATGGAGACAGGTTGAGTTGTATATGAAATCATATTTTCCTGAAGAAAAATGGGCTGTTTTGAAATTCTTTTCAAGACTGTAAAGCACTGCTCATAATTTCCTTGAATTGTTTCTTAGTATCTGTTGCTTGTGGCGTGTCAACCAGGATTATGTGCCAAGCACTTGTGTGACTCATAATTTGGTAATGAACTTTATAATATATAATTTTAGCTTATATTCATATGGCGTTTTAAAGTTTGTTCAACAGTCCTGGAAAGTTACTTGCAAGTGCCCTTAGCCCTTTCCTCTGGCTGAGAAAACTGAGTCTTGGAGGGATTGCTTTCTGTTATACAGTGTTTGTCTGAGGTGGAATTTGAACCCACACCTTCTGCTGCACTGTCTCCAAATTATGTCAGTCTTTCCTGGTGTAAGTGGCTCAAATGATTAAATGAAATTCCTATCAAACAGGATTCTTTCTTTGCCTGGCTACAGAAACAGTCTTCATGAAGCTAAATATGACATTGCTTTCCTTTTCCTCCTTCGCCAGTGCTTACTACAAGGAAACCTTGTTAAATGACATTCGGAAAGCCAGAGAAAAATATCAGGGTGATGAACTGGCAAAGGAACTGGCCAGAATTAAACTTCGTATGGATAATACTGAAGTCCTGACATCAGACATTGTCATTAATCTGCTGTTATCCTACCGTGATATCCAGGTACAGACTGACCTCTTAGTAATCATTGACCCTCATACATGGTAATCTAGTATGCAGCATTAAATAACTTACGAAGTCCTCTTCTTATTGGGCTGGCCAATCATATGTTTTTGTAGATGAGGAAATCATTTTATAGATAAGGAAATTTAAGTCTTTAGAGGGGCTGAGAGTCTGTTGTAATCTGTCATAACAAAAAGAGTGCTCTAGGAAAGGACTAGTCATACCAAAGATAGCCTTGGCGGTGGCCCATATAAGATGTGATGATGTGTGCTGCTTTTCTTGGAGGGCACTTAAAAGAGATGATGCAGTTGGGGTGAGAGGGACAAGAAGTCTTGTGTGTGTGTGTGTGTGTGTGGTTCTTTAAACCCCTGGAGCTCTCTGTTTTGATCCGAATCCTCTTTTATGGAAAGGGGAGGTGGAATTGGGTTAGTAAGAGGCCATAGCTCACCTAAAGACTGCACAGATACTTCTCTGGGGTAAGCAACGAAGAGGCCACAACTGACATAAAACTTGGAGTCAGGAGGGAAAAGAACTCTTCAATAGCATGGCTTTATATTACTGAATGATTCATTTTCCACACGGTATGAGTCAATATAATGTAGGGAAAAGAACTAGATTAATCAAATTAAATTTTTAAACAATTCTCAGAAGATGTCCATAGATTTTACCCTATGGCAAATCACTGAAGGGGTTCATGACACAGAAAAAATAAAAAAAAACTGGATTAGATGATCTTTAAGGTTTTTTCAAGATATCAAATTCTCTGAAATTCTGTGACATTGTATAATTTTAGTCTCCCAATCTGGGAGCTCAGATGGGTGTCTATGTAGTATTCCATAAACTTTGTGGTTGTAGATATGCGTAGAACCCAGATAAGATGTCCTGCTTATGCTTTATGAATGCTTCTGCCCATGGTGCTTGTCGGCTCATTTCCTTTGTACTATGTTTTTCTCATCATGGGCCTTTGCTCATGCTTTTTCCTTGCCTAGAAGGTTTTCCCTCCCTTTATTTCTCTATTGAATTATTGCTCATCCTATAAAGTCCAACTCAGATGCTACTTCCCTTCATGAAGACCTTCCACGATCACTCAATCATTAAATACTTTTTCTTCCTCAGACTTCACAAACCATTTTGCTCTCTAATGTATTCGGATGCATCCTAGTTGTTTGAATATTTGCTGAATCTCTTTGCTAGATGACAAGCTCCATCAGGATGGTCCTATGTCATATATACATTTTATATCTCCCTCAATCACAATAGACAGCATAAATGAAGGAATGAAAATATTTGTTAAGCATTTCCCTCTATGCTAAACAGTTGGCTAAGTACTGGGAATACAGATACAAAGGTAAGATAATTCCTTCAAAGGGCTTACTGTCTGATGGAAGGGAGTGGCAGCCAGGGAAGGATGTTTTGGTTTGGGAAAACACAGGGATATTGAGTGAAGCCATAGTGGAATTGATTGATAGTAGCAATGGATTCAGATACATAAATACCTTTCTACATGTATTATACAGACTACACTAACAAGGCACAATGAAGTAGAAGAATATAAGCCCAGCTGCAAACAGAGTAGCAAGAAGAGAGCAGGGCAGAAAGTGAACCATGTCTAGGTCTGGCTGGCCATCGTGGATGGACCATGTGAATTTGAGTTCATGCACTAACCCAGACAGGAGAGTGTGGGTCCCAGGATAAATACAGTTGAGATTGAGCCTTCCAGGGCATGGTGGTTAGACTCTTAGCAACTTCCTTTTTGGTATGAAATTTTTAACTAATTTGAATATAAATGAAGAATCTGTTTTGTATAGAGTCCTTTTCCAGACACTGGAGAATTCCCAATCAGAATGGTAAACGAGACACAGAAATACATAGAGATATACTCATCTGTAAATAATGGACAACATTTAAAACTTTTGACTAGTAGAGAAATATCTGAACAGATAAGAAAAATATTGTGCTCTGATCTCTCCCTAAATGTCTTCATTTTGCTACCAGCATTTTTGTTTTGTTTTATTTGGTTTCTCTGGCTTCCCCATCCCCGCCACCCACACCCAGAGTGACATAATTTGTCCTCTTTTCATAATATTGTTATGAAATCCTTTAGTTTACAGTAAAACCAGTAGTTATTGGACTATATTAGCTTCTCCCTAGCGATGATGAAGTTGAGAGGGGTAAGAAAGTAAGAGTAGCAGGTGGGATTTTTAGCAGTAGCCCACTCAATCTACTCACCTAATTATGGAAAAGTGAATTTATAAATCATTGACCTAGAGCTAAAGGGGACCATTGAGACCAGCTAGCCCACCTCCTTTTCAGATGAGGAAATTGAAACTCAAAGGATGTGGCTTGCCCGAAGCCACAGGTGGGAGAAGGAAAATTGAGCCAGTATCTGAACGCATGTCCTGTGACTCAAAGTTCTCTGTCTCTTCCATGACATCCAGTTGTGTCCTTAACTTGTCCCATGACATTGAGGAGAATTGAGCTATGTTCTCTTTGCTTGAGAAGGGGCCATAAGCGTTCCCATATATTTACGCCCATTCCATTGACGTTTCTGCCGAGTAATTCCTCTGTTTTTCTTATAATCTTGCTTTCATCTTCGGATCCATGCCTTATGTGCAGCTGAGAGCAAGAGTTTTCATTCCCTTCCTCTTCGTTTGATGTTTTATGGCTTGACATTTTTGCCTCATTGCTGGTGCTAGGTGGTGCGGTGGATAGAGCACTGAATCTGGAGTCAGGAAGATCTGAGTTCCAATCCAGCCTCAGATACTTACTAGCTGGGTAACCTCTGTCTGCCTCATTTTCCTCAAGTATAAAATAAAGGTAGTAAGCGGACCCAAATCCCAGGGTGGTTGTGAAAATTAAATGAGATAATAGTTGGAAAGCATTTAGCCCAGTGCCTGGCACCTAGCAGATATGGAACAAGTGTTTGTTCCTCTCACTAGATTTGCATATCCAATTGGGATTAATTTTCTGGCTTCCTCCTTACTCATATGCCAAAAATCATGCTGCCTTTTAATTTTTCCAACAGAGGAATTCACTGAGGTCCTTTTGTGCCTAAAAAAAAAATCTGTATCTTTAAAAACCAGTACCTTATAATAAATATCTGACGTTCTTCCTTTCCTACCCTACGGCAATTGGGTGATAGGACTATGATGCCATGGTAAAACTTGTGGAAACACTGGAGATGCTGCCTACGTGTGATTTGGCCGATCAGCATAATATCAAGTTCCACTATGCCTTTGCCCTAAACAGGTAAGAATGATCATTTATACGGAAAGTTTATAAAATATAGCATCTGTGGGCTTCTTCCCCTCAGGTGACAAATTTAGGTAATTACTATCAAAAGTACAAGCTTTAATTGTTTTTTTCCCAAGGAATTAAGAGGTGAAATGATTTCTCAAATGAAAAATGTTTTTCTTAGCCCATAGTGGGATAGGACAAAATGAAATATGGCCAAAGTAATCACCTTTAAACACAACAACCAGTTAGTTAGCTTGAGTTGTGGACTTGATACCATTTGACTTGGTATTCTTTGACTTGGTGACTTTTGAACCAAGAGCGGTGGCTATGAGATGGGGGTCCTGCACACCACAAACTCTACTTTTCACCAAGCTGCAAAGGCTCTTAGGTGGTACATTGGATAGAACACTGAACTTGGAGTGGGTGAGGCCCAAGTTCAAATTCAGCCTCAGACACTCACAAGCTGTGTGACCCTCTTCATCTCTGTTTGCCTCAGTTGCCTCAAATGTAAAATGGGAATAATAGCACCTACCTCAGGGTTGTTGTGAGGATTAAATGAGATAATGTTAGTAAAACACAACGCAGTGCCTGGCATATAATAGGTATTTAAACACACACACACACACACACACACACACACACACACACATAAAGAGAGAGTTCCTTCCTTCCACTAGAGATGTGCTGACTCTCCTGACAGGAGGGCTTCAATTTAATTCAACAAGCATTTGTTAAGTGCTTAATGTGGGCCAGGCAAGGTTCTAGATAGGGAAGCAAAGACAAGCATGAAACAATCTCTGTTTCTAAGGAGTTTGCATCCTATGAATAGGGTATAATATGTACACAGAGAAAAAAATATTGTCATTCAGCAGCAATTGATTAAGCATTTTGTGTGTCAGGCACTGTGTTGAGTTCAGGATATAGAGAAAGGCAGAAATGCAGATTTTGTCTTCAAGAAACATACTTTTGAATCAAAGAAAATGTAAATAATTGTATACATATGTGTATACACACATATAATATACATAAATATAGATATGTAAGTACATACATATGTATATATGAATGTATGGAATTTGAGAGGAAAGCCATTGGGGGTAGGTAGGCTGGTAACCCACCAGGAAAGACTTCCTACAGGGATTTGAGCTGTTGTAAAGGAAGCCTAGAAGTAGTGGTGAGAAGAAAGAATATGCCAGTAAGAAGATTCATGGAGATAAGGCTTGGAGTGTCATGTTCAAGGAAAAGCTAGAAGGCTGGTGTTTCTTTGTCACAGAGTATATGGAGGAGAGAAAAGTGTAGGGTAGGAAAGGATCAGATTGTGAAGGGTTGAGGTCATCTACAGCAGGGATGTGAGTTCTAGAGTGGAGGGAGGGAGGTTGTCCTTCGTTCTCAAAGGGGACCAAAAGGACATCACAATGTTAGAGTCTGTTCAACTGTGGCTGAGCAGACTAATATGGACTCAGAATGTTGCGGGCATAGGTCAGGCACAAACAGTCCATGGGAACTTTTGGGGTGGGTTCTCTACATTTGTACATCTTTTATTTCTTTTGATCTATTTCAATTCTTACATAGCTCCTTCTCTAATGAGAGTATGCCATGCTGAGCCATCCTGGGCCAGCGTCTCCCATGTTACACAATAGATTTCAAAGCTCTTAAGAGAGACCTTGTGCAGGTGTCCTTGTATCGCTTCTTCTGACCACCATGTGGGCATTTGCCTATGTGAGTTCTCCACAAAAGTCTTTTTGGCAAGTGTATGTTTTGTATCCAGCCCATCAGAATTGTGCTCTCCAAAGCAGAGTTTGAATGCTTGGCAGTTTAGTTCCAGAAAGGACCTCAGCATCAGGTATCTCATCCTGCCAGGTGATCTTCAGAATCTTTCTAAGACAATTCAAATGAAAGCTGTTCAGTTTCCTGGCATGACACTGGTATAGTATCCAGGTTTCACAGGCATACAACAGTAAGGCTTCCAAACACTGAGCTAGCTCTGGCAATATGTGTGTCAACCTCATTATGAATATTTATATTCCTGATAAACAGGAGGGAGGAGGAGATGAAGGAAGGTTTCTTAGGTAAGCCGCCTGGTCAGTCTCACAATGGGTAAGAAAATCAGAGAAGCAGAGCTGAGGAAGGAATGCTTTAGAGTCTTTGTAAATCCATGGAAATGGGAGATGGCTTGCTGAGTTGGGGTTGGAATAGAATGAGTAAAAGAAAGTAATGTGAAATAAGACAAGGTGAACCTAGATTTCAGAGACCCTTAAACACCAGGTTCAGGGATCTGTCTTTGTGCAAAAGGTGGAAGGAATTTTGTTTTTCTTTCAATTATTTTAAAGAAGCCTTTTTTCAAAGTACTTATATGTGAAAGGAATTGTGCAAGGTAAGCACTGTGAAAGAGCAGTTTGTTTATAGAAAAAGAAGAACCAGTTGCTGTCCTGAAGGAGTTTATATTCTCTTAGGGCTATACGACGTGTACACAGATAAGCAAATCAAGGTAATTTGAGGAGACAGAGAGCTCTAATGGGCAGCTTGGTGTTGCGCTGGATTTGGGAAGACCTGACTTCAAATCTGGCCTCAGACATTTACTAGCTGCGTGACCCTAGGCAAGTCACTTAATCCTGTTTGTCTCATTTTCCTTGTCTATAAAATGTACTGGAGAAGGAAATGGCCAACTGCTCTAGTATCTTTGCCAAGAAAACCCCGAATGGGGTCACAGAGTCAGTTACAATCAAACAACAACAGATGGTATTGCCAGTTGAGATAAGGAAAGGTTTCACTTAGGAGGTAGCTGCTGAGCCTTGAAGGAAGCTAGGGATCCTCACAGACCTAGGTGCGGAGGCAGTGTGCACCCATCAATCAACACAGCACTTTGCTAAGCCCTGGGCATCCAAAATGAGGCAAAAGACAGTCCCTGCCCTTGAGGTGCTTACAATCCAAAGGGGAGACAATATGCAAACGAGTAAATACAAAACAAGTTATATACAAGATAAATAGGAAGTAGCTAAGGGAGGGAAGGCAGTAGAATTAAGGGGGCATTGTGGGGACAGATTGTGGGAAGGAACGTGAATGGGAAGCTTCAGGAACAGTTGGTAATTCAATTTGACTGGAATGTAGAATATGGTAAAATGAAATAATCTGGGGAAGGGATGTGGGAGAAAGATCCATGAAGGAACTTAGAAGCCAGGTTAGGGTCCTGTATTTTATTCTGGAAGCAATAGGGAATCTTTAATGATTTTTGAGCAGGGGAATGGTGTGGTCTGACTTGTATTTTAGGAATATTAATTTGGCACTCTGCTTTGAATGACATGGCCCTTAAGGTTCCTTCCCACGCTTCAGGTTCTGGGACTTTATATTCTGTTGTATAAGAAAAGAGAAAACAGGATCGTCCGGTTACTCAGCTGGAGACGAATGAAGAATTTTCATGAGTTATTGTTGACCTTTAACTCATGTGAACTGGAGCAAGACAGAGTCATGAATTAGTTAGGAAAGGTGACTAGTAAAGAATGATGCCTGACCCATGAACAGCAGTGACTTTATATGAGTGGCAGGGACTGGTTCAGTCCTGTGTGGTTTTCACTGTTAATGTCCATCTGCCACTTCTAGCAGGATTTTCAAAGATAAGATTTTCTTGGATTGACTTTGCCTTCCAGTTACTTAAAATTTTCACTGTACTCAGCCATAGTAAAGTCTGTATTTGATTTGTGGTATGATGACTCTGTATGAATAATCTTTATTGGCTATTTGTATAGTGAGCTCGTTATCGTCCATAATTGGTAAGGTGCAGCTAAAGGTCAGGCAAGTTTCAAAGTTTAAGAAAAAACTTTCTATCAAGTCATTTCAAGTATTTGTGACTACAGTCAGTCTGTCAATGAGCATTTATTAAGCACCTACTGTGTACCAGGCACTGCTAAGCACTGGGGATACAAAGGGAGGTAAAAAACAGGCTCTGATTCTGAGGAGCTCACAGTGTAATGGGAGAGAAAATGAGCAGGTAGCTGTACAAATTGTCAGTAAACAGGCTAAATAGGAAATAATTTACAGAGGAAAGGAATTAGAATAAAGAGGGGATTGAGGAAGGTTTTTTATTGTAAAAGGTGGGATTTGAGCAGGCAGAGATGAGGTTGAGTGCATCAGGCATAGTGAACAGTCAAAATGTCTTGTTTTGTGGAAAATCCAGGAGGCCAATGTCGCTGGATCCATGGCAGGAGTAAGGTGTAAGAAGACTGGAAAGTAAGGGGGGCTAGGTTTTGTTATGAAGGTCTTTTGATATCAAGCAGCATTTTCTCTTTGATCCAGGAGGTGACAGGGATCCCCTGGAGTTTGTAGAGTGTGTGTGTGTGTGTGTGTGTGTGTGTGTGTGTGTGTGTGTCTAACATGGGGGTAACCTGTATTTTAGGAAAATCACCTTAGTGGCTGAATGGAGGATGGAGTGTAAAGGGGAAAAACTCGAGGCAGGCAGACCGATCAATGGTCCAGGCAGGAGGTGAGGAGGGCCTGCACCAGGTGGTGGTGGTGTCAGAGGAGAGAAAAGGCAGCATCAAGAGACACAAAGGTGAAATCAAGAGGCCTTTGTGTCAGATTGGACATGGGGGGTGGGGTGAGAGATTGTGAGGAGCCCCGGATGATACGTACACTGTGAGCCTGAGGGACTGGGAGGATGGTAGTGTCCTTAACAGTAATAGGGATGTTTCAGAGATGGTTTAGGGGGAAAAATAGTGAGTTCATTTTCAGACATGTTGAGTGTGAAATGTCTACTGGACATCCAGTTTTGAGATATCTAACAGGCAATTTTGATGCAAGAACGGAGTTCTGATGAATGTATATGTGGAGTCAGATTGCACCCCATCTTGGGGAGGAGCAGAAAGGGATGGAGAGAAAATTTAAAACCCAAACACTTGTGGAGCTGAATGTTCTAAACTATTAAAAAAATTTTAAAAACTGGCTATTACTTAAAAAAAAGAGGTCTGCTGAGAAGTTGAATCAGGATAGGTAGATATGAGACTTGTCAGCATAGAGATGGTAATTAAATCCTGGGAGCTGATGAGATTACCAAGTGAAGTAGTTTAGAGCGAGACCACAAATCCTCCATGTGGTTTTAGGGAGATTTAAGATGTTCATCAGCTGGGGGATAATCCTTTGAACTTCCAGACTAACTACTCTGGCTTCAGGATATTCTATTGGTCAGCACACACTCAGAGCCCCCATTAAAGTATTTAATTTGACAAGGGAGTGAGAGGATACATTATTTTGAAACAAAAGACATTTCTTCAAATGGCATAACAAGACAAAAAAAAATTCCTCCCCCCTGTCCCCCTCCCCCTATCCTTACCCCCCTCTCATGGGTTACAGCCTTACTTAGGTTGCCACAACATGCATGGAGAGGCACACGTGTGCAGAACACTCAGATCAAGAGTTTCTGTGGTCATGGTATACATATGGAAGAGACATAGACCAGAAATGAGTCAGGGCCCATGTGTGAGGTCATATATAGCATTTGACTGTGGTAGCTCAAGGCCCTGATTCTTGAGGACTTCCAGCATCCTCTGGTGATGGTGATGTGTTATAATACGCTGACCTATTCAGACAGTTCTTGTTGGTCTCTAACCCTCAGCTATCTCTGCTGCTTTCTTCTGGGCTTCAGCTTTTCAGGGCCATATGATGGTCTCTGTGCTCCCATCTTCTGAGGAGTAATGGCTAGAAAACCTCTCTCCTTGACTAGACCTTCTTGAAATTCACAAGAGAGGCTAGAACTACCATATTTCAGCCAGATAAGCCAACAAAGCAGAAAGCTCCCAAGCCAGGACTGTTCTTTTAACTATTATGTTCATGTGTTGATGTACAGACCACAGTCCCAGATAACTCTCTGCTATAAGGTCATCAGATTTGTAAACCCCCCTCCCCAATTACATTCCTCTTTGTAAGCCATTATCCCTCAAACCTCATTTGAGGGTCTTCCTCCTCCTTCTTCTTCTCCTTCTTTTTCTTCTCCTTCCTCTTCTCCTCCTCTTCCTTCTCCTTCTCCTTTTGCTTCTAGTCCTCCTTCTCCTCTCTCCTTCGGTCACAGCTAAGTGACTTGCCCAGGATCACACAGCTAGTAAGTTTTGAGAGGTTGTGCTCTATCTACTGTTCCACCTAGTTGCCTCCTCCCCAATCTTCTTAAAAGAAGTAATTGTTGGCTGTTTTCATTTATCTGATTTAATATTGTACTCTGTTACTGCTTATTACTAAGCACTTATTTCCTATAAGCATTACTGCCTTCCTAAGAAAAAGTTTCTGGTTGCAGAATCACTTTTCCAGTTTGGCAGGAATTTAGACATGGTTTTATCTAACCATGGCATGTGACAGACTAAATTTCATAAGTAAAATGTAAAAAGGAAATGGCTGGGAAGAAATTTTTATTTTTTGGAATTAATAACTTATTTGATGGTCACTCAACTCCCTTATATTCTATAATGGAGCCAAATCCATGTACCACTTTCCTCTATTGTGTCCCTGGCTCATTCTATGCCCTAGTCCTGGCATGTTCTCTCCAACGTCTCCTGCAACCCCTGCATCTCTCCAGGTTGACATCCTACCCATCCTGCAAGATCTAGTAAAAATTCTAATTCCTTCATGAAGTCTTTCCCAACCCACTCTCCATTTAAAGTGATTTGTGTTATCTGTTCTTTCAGCCTTCTGTACTCTTATGTCTATTTTGTAATCTAATTTGAGTTAGGTTTTGCATTATTAAGATTCAAATGGCTGAGCAGGAGTGAGGACAATAGAGAAATCCATAGTGAACCTGAGCAGGTTTCAATATCCTATATATCATAACCCAGTGAGAAGTGGTTTTAGGCCTCGGAAGACATATATAAAATGAAGCCAAGTGAAATGAGTAGGAGCAGAAGAACATCATATATAGTACCAGCAATATTTTTAAGGATGATCAAGTGTGAAAGACTCAGCTGCTCTGACCAAGACAGTTCCCAAGGACCCAGGATGAAAAATGCTCTCTACCTTCTGAGAGAGAATCCATGAACTCTGAATGCAGATTGAAGTATACTTTTTAAAACTTTCTTTATTTTAATTTTATTTTGTTTGTGTTTTCTTTTGCAACATGGAAAAATATTTAATGAAATAAAAAAATGGTTTTAGGAATACCATTGAGGATATATTTATTTGGAAAAGGAAGAAAATCTGCTACCTGTTATCTTATGAGCTTCTGTTTGGCAGAGGTAAGAGGTAACAGATGAAGAGTACAAGGGCTACATTGGTACCCACAAAATATGAAAAGACCTACAGGTAGGCCTCTAGCATGTTGGATGAAACCTCTTTGGGGACTCTTTGGGAGAATATGAGGAAGGTGAGAAGGCATGATAGGTTGGAATCTGTTAGTGGAGGGATTGCCCACTTTGATGAAATCTCAGTTCCATTGAAGAAATGGAAAGAATATTAGATTTAGAGTCAGGACCTAGATGACATTCCTGACTTTGACTCACTAACTATTGATCTTGGAAAAATTTCTTAATTACTCTGGGCCTTAGTTTCTACATCTGTAAAATGAGATGATTGGAATAAATAGTCTTTATGATCTCTATATATGTCGTATCACCCCCAGCTGGATTAAAAATCCCTCAAAGCCAAAGACCTTGCCTTTTTTGCGACTGTGTACTCCTTGAGAACTGAGACTGTTCTGTCTATCTATCTGTCTGTCTATCTATCATATATCGACCCAGTCATCTATTCAGCCATTCATCCATTGTCTATCTCATGAGATGCACAAGTCTCATGACCTCATCACCAAAATTTTCTTCTGTTTAGGTAAACACAATAATACTTCATTGATGCACCCTTGCAGCAAACATTGGCATTTAATAGACTATGTGATTTTAAGGAGAAGAGATAGAGAGGATGTGAGAGTGACAAAGGCAGTGTGTGGCGCAGAGTGCTGGACTGATCATAGACTTGTCTTTTCCAAGCTAAATATTCACATAATTTAATTAAAAAAATTTTAAACCTGGCTATCAGTAGACACGAACATTTCTGTAAGCAATGAAGAAAGGATTTTAAAAGTATGTGTGTGTATAGGCATACATATACGTATGTAAGAAATTCAACTTGATTGTGCCAACAATACCTTCCTTGTCTATATTATCATTTGAACTTCCTTCTCTTCTTTTATAAATTGTCAATACTGTCTTCTTTCTGATCCATTTTAGTTACTATTCCAGCCCTCATTTCTGCCCATGCTGTTCCAGCCCCTCTACCCTCCCACTTCCCCATAAAAGCCTTCCTTTATGAGTGGTCATGAAAAACAAATTTACATTGAATTGATCATGTCTGAAAATGTCTGTCACATTCTGTATCTGTTACCGGCCATCACCTCTCCACCAAGAGGTGGGACACACTCTCCTTTCTAGAGTCATAATTGATTATTGCTTTGATCAGTTTCTTAAGTTTTTCAAAGCAGTTATCCTTTACAAGATTGTAGTCACTGTATAAATTCTCCTAGTTCTGTCCACTTTTCTCTTCATCAGTTCATGCAACTCTAGTCAAGTTTTTCTGGATCCATCTCGCTTGTCATTAAGGTAAAATATAATACATATTTATATACATATATCATACAAAATATAATAAAATATTCCATTACTTGTGTCTACTACAGCTCATTCAGTTATCTCCCAGTTGATGGATGCCCACTTTGTTTCCAGTTATTTGCTATGAAAAAGTTTTGCTGTAAATATTTTTGTTAACATGGATCCTTTTCCTCTGTCTTTCATCTCTGGGTTAAGTCTAGTAGTGGTATTGCTAAGTCAAAGGGTATGTACAGTTTAGTGGCATTTGGGGTTTAATTGAGGTGAATTTCTCTCCAGAATGGTTAGACCATTTCACATCTTTACCACCAGCTTATTGGTGTACCTGACTTCCCCCAACCTCTCCAAATGTTGTCATTTTCCTTTTCATTCATTTTTGCCAATCTAAAGTGTGAGGCAGAAAGTATCAGTAATCACGCCAGCATACCCAGGGGAGGTTGCTATCACAGGTTCTTAAATACGCATTTATAAAAGGAGAGGCAACTTTTGAGGAGTTAACCATATCCTTTAATTAGTTCAACATGCAGAAAAATATAAGCAGAGAGATAAAGACCAACAGGGCTCTTACTACCTGAATCAAAGCAATATTGCCGTACAATTTACATACATCCCTAGATTGAGAGAGACTTTATATCTGAGCAGTAGGGGCGGGGGTCTGAACATATGGCCACTCAGAGTCTCAACCAGGTAATAACAAGGTCCTTCTCATAAATGAGTCTCCAAAGCAAAATACTAACCTCCCACCATATATAATGAAGACTCAGCTCCTGATTGGCTCAGTCAACAGACATGAAACCTCATGACTTAGCACGGCTGCGAACCACCAGGGCTTGGAAGGGAACTGAACCCTCAAGTGCTCCCAATCTAGCCTGAGCCTGGAAAACAACTCCAAACAAACACATCCCACTCTCCTTGCTGTTACACAGAATCTCAGAGTTGTTGTGATTTGCATTTTTCTTACTTTTAGCGATTTGAACTCTGGTGCAACCACTTGCTAGCTGTGTAACCCTGAGCAAGTCACCTACTCTCTTTTAACCTCAGTTTCCTGATCTGTAATTGGGATAAAATAATATCTGCACCAGAGTTGTTGCAAGGATTAAATGAGATAATATGTAAAGTGCATTGCAAACTTTTAGTGCTACCTAAGTTATTATTAGAACATTTTTTCATGTGATTGCATTTCTTTTGAGTGCTGCCTATCCTATCCTTGGACCATTTATCTGTTGGGGAATGCCTCTTGTTCTTATATACATGTATGAATTTTCTAGATACCTAATACATGAAACCTTTATCAGAGAAATTTGTGACAAAGATTTATTCATTAGTTCATTGATTCCCTTCTAAACCAATTTATTTGTTCAAAAAACCTTTTCAATCTTATGTAGTCAGAAACACCTGTTTTATCTCCTTTCTTTGTTTTCTTTGGTTGAAAAGTCTTCCCTCATCCATGATTGTGAAAAAAAAAATTACTTTTCCTGTATTGGAAGAGGTAGGTTTCTTAATAGGAATACCTATAATACCAATGAAATTATAGGTCTGAACACCCCCCCAGAAAAGGCATTATTGAAGAATATTGGTGTTATGGGCTTTTCCAGTCTATAACCAGTTAGCGCTGTAATTGCTATATCTACAACAGCAAAAGGGTGGGTAGGCATCTGATAAGACATCAATGCTTACTTTCTCATTAGTATGAAAGTCTTTATGAGGAATAGAAACATTGAGGGTATTCTTGGTGATAACAAGCCAGCATGCAGTATTTCCGACGACTTTCTGCAGCAGACCACACAATTGCCTGAGAGATTAGGTACAGAAAATTTAATATTCCTGTGGGTCCGTTGTTTGCAGAATAAAAAAAGTTTGGCCCAGTAGAATAAAATCCTACTGTAAAAATCTTCCTCCAACAGAGCTGTTCACATACCTGTGTTAAAATCACATGTGATCTTTTGTCAGATGAGGCTGCAGAGATAGTGACCTGCTGAGTATAACCATCAACACAGCTTAAGTTTTCATCAGTGTCAGAGAGAATGTCCTGCTCTGGGTGAAACCAAGTGATGAAAGGATTCTCTGTCATTGTTGAGATTCTCTAAATTCTCCTTTTTGCAGATGGCATGTTACTAGTTGCATAGAATCTGAGAATGCCAAAAGGTTTTCTCACTTACATTGCAAATAATTTGAAAGAAAACTACGTGGATGGCAAATTCATGATACCTAAATTATGGTATGTAACTAGAATATGCCTCATGGTGTCATTTTGCATATGGAAGTTTGTTTTTTTTTTAAAATAAGAGGATATCACACTGGATTACATAAGGAAATTGAACAATTTTTAGGATCATGCGAAAGAAAAAAATAATCTGATTGCCTTGGCTATGATTAGCACACATTTTACTAAATAAGGGTGGCAAAAGACTAAAATTCTAAACTAAACTACATTAAATTCTATTTTTAAAAATTCCTCCTCATATGTCTGTTTTCAAAGGCTAGATAAAGTGAACCATTGGCCAGAGTTATAGACTTCCAGCAGTAAATTCCTCCTCCAGTTGTAGGAAAATATAAGTTGGAACTACAAAAATACTACAAAACATTGAATACATGGTGGAGATAATATGGTTCAGTGGGGTAGACAGGTGGCACAGTGGATAGAGTGCCATGCCTGGAGTCAGGAACACCTGAGTTCAAATCCAGACTCACATTTTACTAGCTTTGTGACCTTGGGCAAGTCACTTAACTCTGCCTCATTTCCTCATCAGTAAAATGAGCTGGAGAAGGAAATGGTAAACCACTCCAGTATTTTTACCAAGAAAATCTCAAAAAGGGCTATGAAGAATCGGATGTAGAGGTGTCAAACTCTTGACTCTTGGGCTACATGCAGCCCACAAAACACTTGGGGCTGGAATCAGATTAAAATATGATTGGAAAATGTTTAATAAAATAAAATTTTAAAATGCAATCTAGCACAGACAATGTTAATTTATGATTTTCTAAGTCAATATATGTAACCCTTAAGGTTCTGTTTTCCTTTGAGTTTGACCCCACTGATGTAGTGGATAGAGAACTGTTTGGGAATCAGGAAAGTGTGAGTTCAAATCCTATCTTTGATAAGATACTGACTATATGTTCTAGTAAGTCATTTAATGTCTCAGTTCCCCCAGGGAACTAGTTTTTTTAAAAATTATCTTTTCTTTCTTTTTTAAAAAAAGTAAATAGTATTTTATCTTTCCAATTACATGTGAAGATAGTTTTCAATATTGATTTTTCATAAGATTTTGAGTCCCAATTTTTCTCTCTCTCTTCCTCTACTTCCCCCTCCCCAAGAAGGCAAGCAATCGGACATAGGTCATATGTTAAACATATTTCCACATTAGTCATGTTGTGAAAGAAGAAAAAGAACAAAGGGGAAAAGCCATAAAAAAATAAGAAAATAGTATGATTTGATCTGCATTCAGATTCCATAGTTCTTTCTCTGGATGTGGATAGGTGCTATTATCTCCATTTTACATTTGAGGAACTTGAGATAGACAAAGGTTAAGTGACTGGCTCAGTGTCACACAACTAGTAAATGTCTGAGGCAGGATTTGAACTCAGGTCTTCCTGACTTCAGGAAGTCAGGCCTGAGTTTTGATTTCTAGTTTTGCCTGATATTATATGTCTCTGGAGTCCTTCTGACTCCAGGCTCAAGGAGCTCTATCTACCACTGTTCCACCAAGCTGACCTAGAAGAGCGTGGGACAAAGGGTGCCTGGAGAGATCAATATACTAATGCAGATATTTATACTATAATATACTCTTTGTAGTCAATAGTCAGAAGATAGTTTCGGCAACAACAGCCATGCATTTAAGTTCAGACTGAAGAAGTGCTAGGCATTGAAACATCATGAATAGCACTTTCTATTAATATTTGCATCATGTGGTCTTAGCCAGCCTTCATTAGTGGAGTAGGGAAAGAGTTTCCTTTGGGTGACTGTGTGATTTCTTCGACTCTTGCAAATAAATTAGTGTAAAATTAGCAGCCCGAACTTCTTCTTATCCATACGTAGATTTAGGCCAGTGGAAGTGATTTTCACCTCTAACAAGAGCCAGCTCCTTTTACAGTATTTGCTAAAAACTATCCAGGCTCATTCTTTTGCTCTCTAAAGAAGAACGAAGAAGTATTTGATTTTGGGTAGTGTCTTTTACCTGCATTTGAAGCAGTAGTTAGTCACATTCCATTGAAGTTGAATCAGGCATGGATTTTACTCTCAAGACTTGATAATGAAAAGGTTAAAGTATCAACACAAATCATTTGAAGTATTGTAAATAAGCAGAATGACCACCGGCGACAGAACTGGAATTGAACATAGCAATCCATCAGCTGACAAATTAGACAACTGCAAATATATTCAAAGGACATCGTATTTGCCTTCCAGGGGACATGGTCTCTGACTTCTAGGAATTTATAATATTGGGAAAGAGATGAATGACCATGGAGTTTCATCTGGGAGTTTGTTCATTCCTGCAGACAGTATCCCTCATGGTTTTCTAGCTTGCAAGCTAAAAGGGACCTTAGAAGCCATTGAGTTTAACCCTCTTATTTTTGCTGTTTAGTTGTATCCAAACTGGAATTTTCTTGGCAAAGATACTGGAATGGTTTGCCCTTTCGTTCTCTAGCTCATTTTACAAGTGAGAAACTGAAGTAAGCAGAGATTAAGTGACTTGCCCAGGGTCGCACAGTTAGTGTCTGAGCCTGGATTTGAACTCATGAAGATGAGTCTTCCTCACTCCAGGCCTTGTCCTCTATCCACTGTGCCAGCTAGCCTCTCTCATTTTTCCAGATAATGACACTTTTAGAAGGTGGGTGATTTTCCCAAGATCTCACAGGAAGTAAGTGGCCGTGGTAGGATTTGGACCCCAAATCTACTGAATCCATTTATTTTTTTTTTTTTTAGTTTTTAAGACATATATTATATGTCCATTTTTAACATTCACTATAAAAAATTTTGAGTTCCAAATTCTTTCCCTCCCTCCAGCTCCTTCTTATCAATTAAGAAAGCAAGCAATATGTCAGTCATGCATGGGAAGTCATGTAAAACATATTTCCATATTAGCCATATTGCAAAACGAAAAGCAAGAAAAATAAAAACAAAAGGTATATTCTCTCCTTTTCTTCTTCCATGGATTTTAAAAATAGCCTCTACTTGACGAAGTGCTTCCAAGTGTTTCATGTGATTTTTCTAAGAGCCCCATGGAAGAGGGAAAGGGCTGGCATTGTTATCTTATCTTACAAATAGGGAAACTGGGGTTCAGAGAATTTAAATGACTTGCCTCAGGGTCATGCAGCTGCACTCAAACTCAGGTCCAATAAAACCAAACTTTGAAAAGTCCTAGTTTCCCCTCCATCTTCCCCCTCATCCCCCCATATAGGCAGAATACAAATCACCTCCCTCCTGTTGGTCAGTAACTTTTATTAAGTGTTTTGTTGGGTGGTGAATGAGGGAAAGCTAGAGGGAATAAATAGAGAGGAAGGGGCATAGAGGTGTCTCAGGAGCTTGTGTAAACCACTTTTCAGTAGAGTAGACCTTACTTAGTTCATCGGTCTCTATTAATGGACAAAATTCTCATGTTACCAGAAGCAGGCAGCAGCTACTGCTCCCATCGGTGACTGATTAAACACAACATTTCTGAAATACTGGCTTGTTCTTGGATACCTTGGGATCTGGAAATCATAAGCAGATAAGCAAAGAGGATTGTTAGTCTCTAAGGGGATTAGACTCTTGAGTAACTCTCTTTAAAGTGACTTTTAACCGAAAAGTTCTCTTTGCTTTTTCCCTTGCAAATGTTTGCTATGTGTATGTGTGTGCGTATTTTTTTTTTTTGCCCAACCTCAAATGACCTTTTGTTGGGAATGGAAAGAATAAGTTTCAAATTATGGAACAATGTGGGAAAAATCTAGATGTAACCAGCCCCTGGAGGCTTGAAGCACATTCATAACTAAGAGTTTCGGGAAGGTTAATGCGGATTTTTCATAAACCTGAACACTGAGTGTCTTAAATAAAATTGACTCATAGCAGATATATAAATGTTGTAGCTCATTAAGTGTTTAATCTCTTTCATTCTTTTCTCCATAGGATCCAGAGATTAGCTTGACGATAAATGTCATCTGTTAAAAATGTTTAGCAAACCTGAGTCAGCTGGGGGTGGGGTTAGCTTCCTGTGCTGGAGGAACAGACAGGGAGAACAGAGAAAATGGACTCTTCATTAGGAGAAGTAATCTGTAGACTGATAGAGAAAGGAAGCATCAGGTGCATTGGGAAGCATCCAAATAAAGAATATGGAGAAAAGCAGCTGTCATATAATCTCATTAGAATGAAGCAATTAGATATCACAATGGATAGCGTCACCAAGTCAGGAGGAAGACTCAGGTTGGAACTTTGCCTCAGTCATGAGTTATGTGACTCTAGGGAAAAGTATGTGTATACACACATGTATACACACACATACACACATATATGCAGCTGGGTGGCATCATGGATAGAGCACCAGGTCTAGAGTCAGGAAGACTCATCTCTGTGAGTTCAAATCTGGCCCCAGACACTTACTAGCTATGTGATCCTGGGTAAGTCATTTAACCCCTATGTGCTTCAGGTTTCTCATCTGTAAAATGAGCTATAGAAGGAAATGGCAAATTGCTTCAGCATCTTTGCCAAGAAAACTCCAAATAGGACCACACAGAGTCAGACATGCCTGAAACAACTGAACAGCAACAGTTTATATATTATTGTAATATAGATAACACAGCACCCTGGAGGGCTGCTAGCACAGGTTCACTCTTGATTTGGTCAAACAGGAAAGACACTAAAAAGGGGTTAGTAATCTTATTTGATTCTAGTCTAGTTTTCTCAGAAGAGGGTGCTGATAGTGAGAGCCCAAACTCCTATATATTCCCTAATCACCCTTCTTACAGTGAGAAGGGGGGGAACTACCCCTACATCTCGATGGAGGTCAATTGAGACAGGCACAATTTGTGCATCCCCTGAATCCCCAAGCCTCAGTGGGGGCCCGTGGAGGCACACACGGCATTTACACACTCAACCCTAAGGGTTCCCCATTCCCTGTCTAGTGACCCCCTGTTTTATAGACCAACAGACAAAGAAGGCAGGTTCCCAGCAATGGTCTCACAAGTTTACATCACCTCATCCCTGCATCTCACTGTGCAGCCGCAGGGGATGTTTATATTATTTACCATTATATAACTATGTGCAAGCATGATGGAGATGTTTTGAACCATAACTGTGGGAACTCATGTCTAATACTTGAGGACTGTTTCTTGTTATGGCTATGGATCCTGGGAAACTGAACTCTGAGTAATAATACCAAAAATTCACTTTTCATACTCTAAAATCCACCTTACTTACATACAATCATGTATGTGTATCTGTATGTGTGTGTGTATAAACTTCTTTCCTTTTTTAGCATGTAAATCCCTTGAGGACAGAAGTTTGAATTTTTCTTCGTTTATCACCCTTGTGGAGTACGCTGCTTATTAAGTATCTCAATCTTCATGGACTTGATATATTTGAAAGGAAAACAGGTTATTGCTCTGTCTGTTTATTTAAGCAGAACACCAAAACTGTTGTTCTAGGACAGAATTTTTTTAAACATGTTTTATCTTTTTCCAAATTACATGTTAAAACAGCTTTTAACATTTTTAAATAAGATTTTAGTTTCAAATTCTCTCTCTTTTCCCCCTCCCTTCCCCCCCACCCCCAGAGAGACATAGGTCAAACATGTGCAATCATGTAAAATATTTACGTCGGTCATTTTGTACAAAACAAAAAATGAAAGAAAAATAAAATAAGAAAGTGAAAAATAGTCTACTTTAGTCTGTATTCAAACAATATCCGTGGTGGTATGCTTCATCATTAGTCTTTTGGCATTGGATTGCTGAGAATAGTTGAGTCATGCACAGTTCACCATTGCACGATATTGCTCCTACTGTGTTTAGCTTTCCAGGTTTTTCTGAAATTTTCCTGCTTTTCATTTTTTATAGCACAATAATATTCCATCACAATCCTATGTCTCAGACTGTTCAGCTGCTCCCCAACTGATGGGCATCCCTTCCATCTCTAATTCTTAGCCACCACAAAAAGAGGTGCTATAAATACTTTTGTACAAATAGATTCTTTTTCCCTTTTTATGTCTTTGAGGTATAGACCTAATAGTGGTATTGCTGGGTCAAAGGATATGCATGGTTTTACAGCCTCTTTGTTTGCCACCAGCCTCTCATGAGGACACATGAATGTGTTTCAGGAGAAATCATGCTGGGGACCGAGGGAAGGCACTCCAAGTGATGCTTCAGGTTCTACAAACATGTGATCATCCTGCTCCAGACATGTTCTGCCTGTGTGGGAGAATCTATAAGGACATATTCCTTGATTCAGACTGCAAGGACATGGAAAGCAGGGACTCTGCCATTGAATGGTGAGATTAAATCCTATTTCAAATCAATTTCCATTTTACATGTAAGGTGACAGAACTGCATAAATTCACCAGAACTAGGTATGACAATTAGGTGGTGCAGTGGATTGAGCTCCAGCCCTGGAGTCAGGAATGCTCATCTTTGTGAGGTCAAATCTGACCTCAGGAACTTATTAGCCTGTGACCCTGGGCAAGTCACTTAATCCTCTGTAGTTTCCTTATCTGTAAAATGAGCTGGAGAAGGAAATGGCAAATCATTCCAGCATCTTTGCCAAGAATGAAGAGTCAAACAGGACTGAAAAACAGCGACAACATCTGTGGGTTTTCTTGTCCATAGCTGCTTAAGGTTCAGACAATGATGGGGTCTGCAGACAGATGATCTAGTTTCAAAATCCAGCTCCGAATTTTATTATCTGTGTGACCCTAGGCAAGTCACTTAACTTCTGTCTCAGTTTTCTCCAAGGTATTAAACAATGCAGCCCATGTATTGCTGGAACCAGGTGAAAATGTAATTGGGAAATATTTAACAAAATAAAAAATACAATAGAACCTAGATAGTGTTAATATGTGGTTCTTTATCTCCATATGAGGCCAGCAGGGATCCTTATATACAATTTGGTCAGCCCTGTTCATTTTTGAATTTAATCCCACTGATCTAGATGATCTTTCAGGTGCTTTCCATCTTTAAATCTGTGCTCCTGTCAGCTCATGCAGTACATTATGGCTACCAAGGAAGTTGTGTATTTGACTCTCTTACATCTTCTTTTTCAAAAATTCTATGGTGAGGTGAGGAAATTGAGGCTCCGAGTCTTTAAGTGTCCTGCTGTAGACTATATACCACAAAACAAAGCTGGAAACCAAACCACAGTCTTAGGAATCTTATTCTTCCAGCTATATGCTAGCCTGGAACCAGAGGTGCGTGAGTTCAGATGTGGCCTCAGAAACTTCCTCAGTGCGTAACCCTCCCTGGGCAAGTCACTTATCCTCTGCCTTGGTTTCCTCAACTGTTAAAGGGGGATATTGCTTACCCCTTAGAACAATTGTAACGGTCAAATGAGATAATATTTGTAAAATGCTTATTGCAGTGCCTGGCACTTAGCAGGTACTTAAGAAAGGCATATATATCCTTCCCTATCTACCCTGCATCTATACTTTACAGTTTTAGGATTTGAGGGGGCTGGTGCTGAGTGGATAAGTGATTTCCTATAGTTATCTAATTGGTACATGTCATAGCCAAGACTTGTACCTAAGTCCTTGGTATCCAAAGTTAGCCCTTTATCCACTATGCCACATTTTTATCTCTCTCTCTCTGAATATCTTTATATTATACCCACAAGAAAAAAATCTTCCTCATTTATATCCCTACTAAACCTGACTCTCTTGCTGACTTAATCCAGTAATTCCAGTCATCATAATTTGGGTAATCAAATAATTTAAGGAATGCAACTTAGTGCTGGTATTGGCATTTTGTCATTGGGGAAAACTGAGTCACAAAAGAGTGACACCTCCTCCCCTTATATTTTGTGGGTGTTAATAGTAGGGCTATAATTACAATTTGGACCTAAAGTTGAGTCCTCCCTGACAATATATTTATGTCCTTTGAGAGGTTCCTGTCTTGTCATACATCCTAGCCATGTAATAAATGTGAGACATCTAGTACAATTACTGCATGATCAGACTTCTCTAACCTTTAATCAATGCCATGGAAATGATGTTGGATATAGGTCTGGAACTTGCTGTGGCTGCCTGCCCTTCATATACCAATTAGTACTTTCTTCCTTTTCTGCTGATATCTTTGTTGTGGCAGAAGACCCCTTATGTATAGAGCTCTGCATCCTACAGAGGCAGGCAAAAATGTGTATGTAGAGATGGCATCTATATGAAAACAAGTTTATATAAATTTCTAAATATGATATCCTTCATCTCCCTTTATGTAGTATCTTTTGTCTCATGCTTTTAAATGATGAACAGCAATGACTACTTATGATCTAAGGTTCTTAAGTATGATACCACATAGCACATGAAATAAACTTCCACTTTGTGTAATTTAAAATAATTTTTTATTTGTCTTTTTTGTGTTTTATATCTTCTACATTTCCCACTCTATCTGCACCCTATCTTCAGAGAGCCCTGATTTATAATAAAGAACCAAGAAGTTCCACAAAATTAACCAACATATAAAAAAGTAAAATGTTATATATACAATATTCCATAGTTATGAGTTCTCCCTTTTTTCCTGACCCCCTCAACTTTTGCAAGGCAGCCAGAGGGAGAAGTTTGGTTCTATTTCTTTTTTGGGATCAAACTTGATCATTGTAGAAAGGTGCTAAAGTGGAAAGAGTTCTGGGCCTGGAATTAGGAAAGTCTGGGTTCAATATCAGCCTTAGACACTTAACTAGCTGTTAAATTACCCTGAGCAGGGTTCTTAACCTCCTCATGCCTCAGTTTCCTCATCTGAAAAGGGAAAAGTACCTATCTCCCAGGGTTATTGTATCAAATGATATAGTGTTTATAAAGCCCTTTGCAAACCTTAAAGCATAATATAATTGCTAGCTATTACTATAACTATTATTTTAAAAATTATTATTTTACCGCATTCAGTTCCATACTATGTTTTGTCATTGAGAGCTTTTAATTAGGAGTCAGAAGATCTGGATTTTAATGCCAATTCCACCACTAACTAGCTGCATACATCCTTGGGAAGGTTACTAAACTCGTTGTGGTGTCATCTCTCCATCTGTCGAAGGGAATTTAATAACACCTGCCCAGTGGAGCTCATTAAGTCCTATTGGAAAGCTCTAATGCAGGAGTTCTTAATCTAGGGTGTATGGACCTCCACAGAGTCTGGGAACTTGCTTTTTAAATATTTTAATATTAAATAACTTTCCAATATAATTGATTTCCTCCATATTCCTATGTGTTTTATTTTGTGTCTTTGAAGACATTATACTGAGAAAGGATTCAGAGGCTTCACCACATTGCCCGAGGGGTCTATGGCACAGAAGAGTTTGATAGCCCCTGCTCTAAAGAGGAAAATGGGAAAGCATCGTGTAGATGTGAAGGATAATGCTCACTTCACCGATACGTCTGTTTCTCCAGTAAAACCTGAGGGCGCTCTGATGCCCTCCAGTTGTATGGAGGGACCCTGGTTCTTGAAGAGAAAGAGATCTGAAAGATCTGTCCAGAGACTATTGGCCAGAAGCCAGTGCAGTTCAGTTTTTGCTAGAGTGACTGTTCATTTTACTGGGTGAGGGTAACTAATGAATATCAGTTTGTGAAGGTATGAAGGGAGAATCGGCGGCAACGAAATCAAGTAATCCCTCCCTCTTCCCCTGCTTTCCACTTTTGTAGTTTTTTTCTAATTATCCATCTTTTTCTCTCATTTCTCCTCCACTGAAAAAAAAGATTCCAAACCCAGTATTAAATAAGCATGGTTAAGGATAACAAAAACCTTCACTGACCATGTGCCAAAATGGAGCATCTAGGTGACACAGTGAATAGGGCAGCCCTGGACTCAGGAGGACCCGAGTTCAGATCTGGCCTCAGACACCTACTAGTTGTGTGACCCTGGGCAAGTCACTTAACCTCAGTCCCTCAAAAAAACCTCATTATCAGAAGTGGAAGCCTGAGTCTTTGCATCTAAGTACTGTGGGAAGGAAAGGGATCACTATACATCCTCTGGCTTTTCCCTTCAATTTCCATTCAGATGATTGAGGATTCATATTCTTTCCTTCCTTTTCTCTTAGGCCCTTCAGGAGCACGTGTTTGTGTATATGTATGTGTGTGTGTTTGTGTATGTGTGTTTTTGTGCATATGTATGTTTGTGTATATGTGTGTGTCTGTATGCATTTGTGTGTGTATATGTGTGTATCTGTGTGTGTTTATGTGTTTGTGTCTGTGTGTGTGTGTGTTTGTATATCTGTGTGTGTGTCTGTGCACAGGGTAGCAGGAGCCTAGGTTGGGAGATGGGGAGGTAGACAGATACAAGGCAAAGCAGAGGTAGCAGGTGTATATACATGTCTCTCTTATGATCCTCAGGGCAGTGAATTGGAGATCACATATAACTTGAATTCAGGTTGCATACCTTTCACCCCCAGGGGCCAGGTTCTGGAAGCCCTAGCATTTATCCATTTATTTTAGGGCTTTTTCGGTTCTTTTTTCTCACTGACCTTTTTGGCAGCATGGTAAAACCAATGGACCCTTTGTCAAAGTACTATTTCAATATAATTGAAGGAAATGCTAAATTCAAATTAGAGGGTAGTGAAACTAAAGATGTCATTTTTTCCCCTCTGCCAAGTTCATTCCCTCCCCCTGAAATTTATCTAAGAACCTTTGATCTGTTCATTCCCTTGTGGGATCTTGGATCAAAGGGGACTCAGAGGCCAACCCTATCATTTAGCAGATGAGGAAACCAAGGCCCAGAAATGTTAAATGACTTGCCAAAAATCACACAGCAGTGGATGGCAAGGGAGGGGTTTGAATTCAGGTCCACTTGACTACAGAACCAATTCTCTTACCACTGCATCAAACTTCCAAGCCTGATCCTTAGCTCTCCTGAGAGAAGCCTGTATTTAAAGTTAACACCACAGTCTCTGCTGTTACCAACTTGGCTCTATGAAAACTGGATCCCTCAACCCTCTTTGTGTCTACGCTGACTTTTTAAAAAAAGACCTTTGCTAACTCTCCTCCCAAAGTGTGTATAATGTGAATATTGTGGTGGGGGCAGGCGGGGAGCTTACCTTCAAAAACGTGTCTCCAGAACTATTTTCTCTCTTCATCCCTTCATAAGGTACTTCTATTTTTGTGGGTTGGAGTACAGACCTGTGTTTTCAGCAATGTGGGAATTGTATGGCATGGAAACTCCCTCAACCGGTTCCAGCTTATTTTAGTTGTCTGGGGGTAAAATTGGGAAGTTACATGACTTGCTCAGAGTCACATATTTATATCAAATTTATAAAAAATGCTATATACTTATTCCTAGCATTTGGGTTGCCTTTGATACTCAGAACACCAATTTTTGCCTTGAAAGCTCACCTCTGACACTCATTACCTACTGGATGATTTTCTTCCCTGGGCTTCAGTTTTTTAATCTGTAAAATGGACCACATAGGTCCCTTAGGTCTCTTTCAGCTTTAGCTCCATGATAGTAACAAGGGAAAGCATTCTGAAAATGTAATCATAGTAGTTTCAAGTACTTTGAGTTTTTGTTGCTCAGTTGTTTCTGGCTCTTCATGACTCCATTTGAAGTTTTCTTGGCAAAGATACTGGAGTTGTTCGTTCCTTCTCCAGCTCATTTTACAGATGAGGAAACTAAGGCAAACAGGGTTAAGTGACTTGCATAGGGTCACACAGCTAGGAAGTGTCTGAAGCTGCATTTGAACTCATAAAGACGAGTCTTCATTACTCTAGACCAGGTGCTCTATACGCTGCGCCTCCTAGATGCTTCTTTAGAGTAGACACAGACCAAAAAAATCTGTTATATACATCCTGTCCAGTTGAGCCATTGTATTCTATACACGTGGAGGAAACCTTCCCTTCCCCGCACAAGTCCGTGTTGTTAAAAGAGAAGCTGCTTTGTATTTTATTGTTGTAATAGACTGCTGGGCTTGATGGCATAGGTGAGTTCATCATTTATGCAAAAAACTCCAACCAACTATCTTTGAAGAGGATGATTTTTGGTGGCTGCTTGTGAATATTTGTTTACTAGAGTTTTGAAGATATGAGAGGCGTTTGACACTAATAGATTTGTTATTGGCTAACATGAAGAAGGAGCTGGAGGAAGTGTTTGATGAGGGCTAGTGACCTTTATCTTCATTCTCTAGTCAGTAGTGAAGTATGAGGAAATGTTGCGGCTCATACCGGCATGCTTGTCGTAACAGGTACCGGAAAGGATTTGAGCTCCAGTCGTCTCTTTACTCCGGGATTAATTTGGCTGTTCTCCTGATAGTTGCTGGCCAACAATTTGAAACTTCTATGGAACTGAGAAAAATCGGTAAAGCTCTTTATGAGTCTTATTGTGGTATGCTTTTTAGTAAGTCAGTTTTTCAAGTTAAAAAAAAAATACAAGTCACTCACCCATAGCCAGCTGTGTGTTACAGAAAGTGTTCGATCATTTGCTCTTTAGTAACCCAATAGTAGTGGCTCAGTAGATGGAATAAATAGACTCATCTTCCTGAGTTAAAATCTGGTCTCAAACACTTACTAGCTGTGTGACCCTGGGCAAGTCACTTAACCCTGTTTGCTTCAGTTTCCTCATTTGTGAAATGAGCTGGAGAAGGAAATGGCAAACGACTCCAGTATCTCTACCAAGAGAACACCAAATGGGGTCATGAAGAGATTGCATTTGTCTTTCGTTGTCGAAGAAGACCCTGCCATCAGAGAAATAATGACATGACTTGCACTTGACTTTGTTTTGAGTGAGGGAGGGCTGTGCAGGTCACCAGCCTCACTTCTCCTCCTTAGCCATCTGAATCCAGAGACCTGGTATTCCTCAGGATGACTGGAGATGACCCAGGATGCTCAGGGAGAGATGGACAAGACTGAAATGACTGAACAATGGTACTCATCCCAGCAGCAGGAACAGTCACCTGCAGATTAAAAACTGCTTTTCTGCAGTCTGACCTGTGATTCAGATCTCATTTGTTCAGGTCCACAACTTCAAAGTCATTCTTCACTGTCTTCCTATCCCACTCCTCCACATACAATCAGGTGCTAAATCTGCCTCCACAAGATTTCTCAAATCCATTTCCTTCTTTCCCTCACATCCCCTTAGTTCATTTGCTCATCGCCTCTCACTAAGAAACAGTTTCTTACTTAGTCTCTAGGTTTCTAGTTTCACCCTTCTACAATCCATTCCTAAAGCACCACCTCTGACACTGCCACTCTCAAGAATCTCAGTGACTCTCTATTTCTCTGTAGGAACAAATGTAAACTCTTCAAATCAATGTTTACAGCCCCTTGTAAACTGATTCTAGCCTACCTCTACGGACTTTTTCACATTATTTCTCTTTAAGTATTTTAAGTTTCTCTCAGATTGACCCACAAACTGTTTTGTGAGACTGGAATTGCATCTACCACCTCTGGTTCTTTGTACAGGTTGCTACTGTTAACTGGAATGTAATTCTTCCTCACCAGTGCATGGACTTTTTAGAATTCTAAAAGGCATAATTTCAGGGGCCTTTTCCCATGAAAAACCTATTGTTAGGGTTCTCTCCTCCTAAAATCATCTTGTATTTATTTATTTTTTTTGCATGTATATTTATTTGCCCTGTCCTTCCTCCTCTATAAAGGAAGGGATGATTTTAGTTTTGTGTTTTGCATCCCCAGCATTTAGCATGGTGCATTGTGCATTGTGCATAGTAGGCACTTAGTGAATGCTTTAGGACAGGACTTTGCACATAGTAGGTGCTTAAGTGCTTATTGAAGTAAATGATTCAGAGCCTGAACATTGACAGGGAGGGAGTTTCCTCACCTAGCAGTTCCCTATAGCAGTGAAATCACTAGTTCCATCCCTAGCTTATCTTTTGTAGTAACTGTAACTCACACTGACAATTTACTACAAAGACATTTTTTACCTACATCACCTTGTTGGATCCTTACAACAACACTGTATAGGGGAAATATTATCGTCCTCATATTCTCAGATGAGAAACTGGGACGTAGCCCTGGATCGCAGAGTTGACAGCTAAGAGGTGGAATCCCAACTCAAACTCTGAGCTGACTCAAAACCCAGTGTTCTGTTCACTTGATGTCTGTTTATATAAACTAACCTTGAGTAAAATTCAAACTTCTAAGGTGTCCGGCTGAATAGTTTGCTGGGAAGAAAAGGAAGCTTGGAAAAAATGAACAATTACTGGGATGTTGGCCAGTTTTTCAACGTGAGCATGTTGGCCAATGACATAGGGAAAGCGGTGCAGGCAGCAGAGAAGTTGTTTAAACTCAAGCCTCCCATCTGGTGAGTACCATAGATCTATAGACAGCTCTCTTTGTTCATGATGTTCTGATTTGGATAGAGTGCTGGGCCTGGAATCAGGAAGACCTGAGTTCAAATCCAGCCTCATGCCCTTCCTAGCTGTGTGACCCTGGGCAGGTCACTTGACCTCTGTTTGCCTCAGTGTCCTCATCTGTCAAAGGAGGATAATAGCAGTACCTGCCCCCCCCAGGTTGTTGTGACAATCAGACAAGATAATTGTGAAGTGCTTAGTACAATGTCTGGCACACAGTAGGTACGGTGTAAACCTTAGCTATTATCATGATTGGAAAAGATTCAGTCATGAGAAATGATGCTGCATCTGTGGTATGGCATTCTGAATTCTTTGTTACAGGAAGATGGAAGCCAGTGTAACCAATTCTGACAGTCTTTCTATTAAGATCTGCTTTGGAAAGGGCTGGCAGGGGTGGAGAATCTGCAACCTCAAGGCCATAAGTGGTCCTGTAGGTCCTCATGTGGCCTCGAGGCTGCAAATTCCCTACCCCTGGGTTAGGGGGAAGTGTGAATTTGCTCTTTCTGAGCCCTCCGTGCTTTCAGTTTTGGACCCTTAAACTACTGGCCTTTCCAAATTCACCAGTCTGCAAAAGTAAAGAGCCCTAAGAACAAAAGAGGGCATTTGAGAAGAGAGAGATGACAAGGTAATAGACATGCTAAGACAAATGAGGCAACCTCCCCCACCTCTCTTGTACAGGACAGGCCAGTCTAGAAGTGTCCCAGAGTTTGGTTCTGGAGCCAAACCAGCTTCTTCAGACTTTTGGGAACTTGCAGAGTTCCTTTCTAGACTAGGATGACGTTTCAAAGTATTTTTCCTTGCTTGAATCCCGACCTCCCCTCTTCAAACATCATCCTTGGGATGTCATTGGCCCTCTTCAGAAATGAAGGATGAACAACAACCTCCACCATCTTCCCTTTAGCAAAAAAATAAAAAATCCATTTTGCATGGGTAAAGAGACAAAGAATGGCGAGCATTCATTACATGAGTAGGTTATATACTCAACCAGGACAGGGCAGTTAGGCTATCTACCTAAGGAATATTTATTCTCAGCTCATAGTTTCATTCAAAGGTCAGAGAACTTACAATTAGCTTTCCCTTTTGGTCCTATCACCAAGAAAGGCACAAAGATCATCCTTATGAAGTCTCTCGAAAAATAAAACTTTTGCCAGGAAGCTGACTGTTCAGTTGGACTCACAACTCAGTAAAAATCAAATTTCAGGTATAATTAAATTCTTTTTCTTGAGGGGTCTCATTCCCCTGTGTGTCTCTTCCTCTAGGTATCTGCGGTCATTAGTTCAGAATCTGCAACTAATTCAGCGCTTTAAGAAACTCACCATTGAACACTCTCATAGACAGGAGCTGCTTAACTTCTGGCTGGATATAATTTTTGAGGCAACAAAGGAAATCACCAATGGATTGAGATTTCCGGTATGATATTCTAAAATCCATTGACTTAAGACATTTCACATATCTTAAAAAATTCTGAAAGATGCATTCAAGAATATGCTTTAAAATAATGAGGAAAAGTGTTAAAGCTTCTTCATCAAACTTTAAAAAAGAGTAAGTTCCTATGACATTATAGCTCTTTGTTTTAGCTGCTAAGGTGGGGTAGCCCCCTGTCCTCAAGGTGTTTCTAGACTGATGGTTTTCCAGAGGTGTCCTGGAGTCAGATGGAATTCTGATTGCTAAAGTATTTGAACACTTACACCTTGGAAATCAGCAAAGGTACAAATCAGGGTTTGATTTCTTGTTTTGTTAATTGTCTAGACTTAATAAGATGAAGAAAATGTTAATAAAAACTTAAAATTGTATCCTGTGTTTTCAGTCAGTCAATTATTGAACATCTGTCAGCACCTCACCGATTTTACCTGTGCCTTTGGGTACATTTTATTCAGAATTCCTCACACCACTGTTCTCTAGAGTATCATAGGTCTAGAGGCAGGAAGTGCTAGAAAAGTCATCTAGTCTAAGCCCCTGTAATGTTAATGAGAGTTAAAGATCTTCCCCACCCATTACTGGGCCTGCCCATTAAGGGAAGTTTGATTGGGTGAGATTTGTTTTGTAGGAAGGCCAACATCTTTTGTTAATTTCTAAGGAGGCCCTGGTTCTCAAGGGTTGTGATGCCCCTCTGTCTCTGAAAAGTGCATATATACTCTAAGGTGAGGTTTTGTTTTGGGGCTTACTCATTGGAAGTGTTTGTCCAGGTGAGACTCTGGGCAGCCACTAAGCAGCCCCCCAGCTTTGAAAGTCCAGCTACTGGTGTTTCTCTCTCTGGTAACTATGTGCGTATGGTCAGACAGTTGGATCTGTCTGCTGATCTGTGGTGTATGTATTGCTTATGGTCAGGCAGCTGGAAGCCCTGTCTGTTGGTCTTTATTTCCTCTGTATTTTCTCTGAAGTTCAAGGTGCTGACTTTTCCCTGAATGATCTATGTGCTTGTTAAAGTGATTGTTGACCCCTTGAAAGCTGTTTTCCTTTTAGGAAAGCAGATCAAAGAACCTGTACATCAGGCTCCCCTGTGTATGTCAGGGTCCTTGCTATTACAGCCCCTCATTTTACAGATGAGACCACTGAGCCCTAAAGAGGTTCAGTAGTAATAGCCAGCTGTTAAAAATAATGATGGTGCAGCAGATAGGATGTTGGGCCTGCAGTCAGGCAGACTTATCTTCCTGAGTTCAAATGTGGCTGCACATGCTTCCTAGCTGTGTGACCCTGGGCAAGTCACTTAACTCTGCCTCAGTTTTCTCATCTATACAATTCACTAGAGAAAGAAATGGCAAATCACTCCAGTATCTTTGCCAAGAAAACCCCATGGACTGCACTGGAGTGCTAAAGTTCACAGGGTCACCAAGAGTCAGACAGGACCGAACAGGAACATAGGATAAGTCTTAGCATCTAGTTGGTGCAGTTGCTTAATACCTGGAAACCAATGATTGCTCCTTCCTTATTTTCTGCATTTAGAACAACAGATTCTTCTGAAGCCTTTTAGTATAATGTATAAGTATATATTATATGTATATATGTATAATGACTATTGCTGTATGTTCCAATAGATGACAAATACTTGTTTTTATTTCAGGTTCTGGTGATTGAGCCAACCAAAGTCTACCAGCCTTCTTATGTTTCCATAAACAAGGAGGCAGAGGAGAGAACTGTCTCCTTGTGGCATGTCTCACCCACAGAAATGGTAGGAAAAATAAATCACAGCCATTTTTCATGCCATTCAATACTTTTCAAGCAAATATCTGCATCTTAGCTAGGTGTGCTCAGGACAGCAAGGAGAGCAAGGCACATCCCCTTGGCTATCTCCCACCCCTGGGACTTTAGCTGGGACTTGAAGGAACCCAGGAAAGTCAGCCCTCCTAGATGAGGAGGGAGAGAGTTCCAGGAATGGGAGAAAGCCAATGAAAATGACATGGAGTGTGTGGCGTGAGGAGCCACAGAGATGGGTTATCAAAATGGATAACTTCTAAATTCTGCTCATCACTGAAATAATAAAACTATAGACTTGAGAGGACTTTTGTGTAGACTGTCATACATAATTTGGTATAGGAATGTTGAATTTGTGTGTTTTTAGAGGTAGCAGGTTTACATTTTCCCTTTGTACCTAAAAAGGTTTCCTTCTTTTTTTTCTCCTTTTATAAAATGATTCTGTTTTACTATGTGTTTGTCCTCTAGCCAAAAGTCTCCATATGTTAGTTGCTCTCCCTACTGAACTTGGGAGGAATGCGTAAAGTTGTTTTTTTTTTAACCATGCAAATTGAACATGATTTAGAACAAGGGCAAGTATAAACACAAATTCCTTCAGAAACAAAGCACATATAAAGACGCGTAAACAAATTCCCAAATCTAAAATTGAGACATCTCCCCAAAAATAGATGGAGTTATGAACATCTCAGGTGTAGACCAATAGTTTTATCCAATGTTTGATGTCTCTCATGGTTCAGAATGTAGTCAGCACAGTCATTGATAATGATGAGTGCTGCGTAATTCAAGTCTTCTCTGTTTTGAATACATTAGACGTTCTAAAAAAGGAAGTGAAGAAATTGGAGGTGGATGCTTTAGTGAGCGCACAGTGCTCGTCACCATTCTTTATTTGATGTGGCTTTTTTATGGAGCAAATGGACTTTATCTCCTTTTTGTTTTGTGAGCAGCAAGGAAACCCAACTGGTGCCTCCTTTGGTGTAACGCATGCTGGTATTATTGGGATTATTGAAATTGCCATGTTATTTTGGGTATTTCTGTTGGGATTGCAAAACAACTTGTGCTTTTTGGGGAGCTTTTTGCTACTTTGTGACATTGAGTGTGACAGTTGCTAAGCATCTGTTGTGAATTATTGAGAAGTGTCTGCCCAAAAACTACTACGAATAAAATATTCATAGCAAGTTACTTTAAGTTTTGTGCAATTGTTTTGTCCATCTGCCCTAATCATGTGAATTCTATAGTTGTCTCTTGCCTTTAGTAGGAAAGATGAATAAATAAAATAGCTTACTACTTACTTGTGAGAATGCTGGAGGCTGTTTTTAATGAGTGGTAGGGTGAAAAGGAACCATTTCAGATTCTTTCCTCAGAGGCAATATTTTGTGAGTAGATGTTAGAGGAAAACCCGAAGAACGCAATAGTTCTTTTCTTCGTTTTGGAAAGATGTTTTCATTCAGTTTCATCGTTTCTATTTATATTCTTAAAAGCCCATGTGTGGTTGCTGGTTTTTCAAGAGAATTTGCCTTTTGCAAGCAAGGATATGTTTCTCTGTAAATGTACTAATAGAGTGAAATCTTTCTGAAAAGATTAAAATGATGCCTTGCAGTGGTGTGGTTCAAAGCAAGCGGATTTCAGAGCCAGTATTTCTTTCTGGATGGGCCCCAAGGAGGGTGTACCCCCATTCCAACTTGCCTTCCAGAATAATCTGCTACATGGGTTGATTGGTGCATGTGCTCTTGCTTAAAAATGTATAGCAGCTACCCATTGCCTCAGCAGGGATGGCAAACTGACCCTGAGTTTGACAAATGTAATTGGGAAATGTTTAACAAAAGAAATAAAAATAACCATAAAACACTTGTTTGACAAGTTCAGTCATAACTGACTCTTAATGACCCCATTTGGGATTTTCTTGGAAAGATACTGTAGTATCTTTATATGTTTCTTCTCTAGATCATTTGACAGATGAGGAAACTGAGGCAAACAGGGTTAAGTGACTTACCCAAGGTCACACAGCTAGTACCTGAGGCTGTGTTTGAAGTCAGGTCTTCCTGACTCCAAGCCTGGTGCTCTATACATTGTACCACCTAGTGCCCAATGAAACATACATAAAGTTAATTTTGATCTTCTAAATCAATATAAGGCCCACAGATATGTTTGACACCACTGGCCTATAAGTTGAAATCCAAGAAGCCTGACATTCAGCAAGAGCCTCTAGAGCCTGGCCCTTCTATCACAGCCCAACATGAATGTTACACTCCAGTCAAAGTGAGCTTTTTAGTGCATTCCAAATATGCTGCACACATTTACGTTTTCATATCATTGTTCCTGCCCAGGATGTGCTTCTCCAGAGTTGTAACTAGGACATGTCCCGGCAACCAAAACTTTGCCCCAAGGCATTGAAATTTGTATGCAGCCTATGTATGCCTTCACCCAGAGAGAAACAACTGAGTTTAGTGCCTAGCTATGAAGAGTGATTAACATACAGTTACTATTATTAATTATATTGTTTATTATTAGATTAGTAGATATTATTTATATATTATTTATTAGACTAGATATTATTTATATATTATTATTTGTTATTATATTATTTATATATTATTTATTAGATTAGATATTATTTATATATTATTATTTGTTATTATATTATTTATATATTATTTATTAGATTAGATATTATTTATATATTATTTGTTATTATATATATTATTGTTAACATATAGTATACTTTTTCTCTTGCCTCAATTCTGCTGCATTCCAGGTCAGCTCCTCTGACACCATCTCCCCCCACACCACCTTGACCAAAATGACCCTGGGGCATCCCAAGATCTCTCTCCCTTTCCTCCCTTTTCACCACCCCGGGGCCATTTTGGTAAAGGTAGGGATTTGAATTACTGGCCATTTTGTCCCTCTTTCTCCCACTTTATTCTTACAGAACCCAGATTCCTGATCCCTGTGCAGTGATTGATTAAACCCATGCTAGGGGTTTTGACCCCTAATTGGGTCATTTCCTAAGTACTGTAAAGTGAGTGATATATTTGTATTGAGTAATGTTATTTTATTATTCTAGTAACAATCCTCCTTCGTGACATTTCATATGCCTTTGTACAAGTGATCCCCTGTGTCTGGAAGAAACTTCTTCCTCTCTATTCCCTGGTAGTATCCCCACCATCCTTAAGGCAAGGTTCAGGGACCACCTCCTACGTGAGACTTTCCCTGATCCCCTCAGTTATTAGCATTCCGTGTTTCTCTCTGTGTCTCTATCTCTCTCTCTGTCTCTGTCTCTGCTGTCTCTCTCTTTTTCTCTCTTTCTGTCTCTCATCATTTTTGTATTTACTTACTCGTGTAAGTGTTGTTACCCCTTGGACCTACCAAGAAATAAGCTTTCTAGGGCATAGTGTTTACTTCCCACAGGACTGACCTCCCATCACAGGTGTAGTTCTGGGGCTTTGTGCTTGCTTCCCATGGGGCTGACCTCCCATCATCAGTCTAGATTTGTTGTGCTTTGTTAAATTAATAAATTCTGTTCTTATTCTGTTGTTTCTGACATGTCGGTGGAAGATGAATGGTGTTATTATATACTTCATGGAGAGGAATTTTCTATTATACCAAAATAGAGACTTTCTGCTATAACTGGAAAACAGATCTAACTCAATTTTTATGATTTTCTGGAACATATTTCTATTATGCTGTGTTGCTTATTTTTATAATAAAATACAAATTTTTAAAAAAATGTAAAATTGTATCTCTTGCTGAGAAAACTAGTATGTAATTGAATATTGAATGAAAAATAGAATGACCCTGTTATGCTATACTTTTCTGTCAAACATGGAACTCTTGACTTGTGTCTTTGGTTCCTACAGAAACAAATTCATGAATGGAATTTTACAGCCTCCTCCATTAGGGGAATAAGGTCAGTATGGATGAAAAATGACAACTATTTACTGTTTTGTGCATTTCATTCCGTTTTTAATGGAAACAAAAACTCTCTTTGTGATTTTTCTCTGCACGTGCTCCTTTGTCTCCCTCACAATATCTTACCCAGTTCTGTGTAGGAGATGTAATTAAGTAATATTGAATTAAATTGGTGAACACAGACTCAGAATGGCAAGAGAGACATTTCTCATTTATTTAGTTTTATTCATTTGGAAATCGAAAACTGATTTTGGGACATGAAGTCTTTAAAATGGAAGCAGTTTTGTAGTCATTAAATTCTCCAGTAAATTTCAGACCCCTATGCCCTAAGTTATATGTAATATTTCTTTTTAATGAACATTTTCCAGCATATCCAAGTTTGATGAACGATGTTGTTTTCTTTATGTCCATGATAACTCTGATGACTTTCAAATCTACTTTTCTACTGAAGATCAGTGCAGCAGGTGAGTTAATTCCATTTCTGCTTCATTTTCTTGAAGTACGGTGAACCTGTCTTAAGGGTCCCCCAAAGAGTTACAGCTTGTGGTCCAAAAGAAAATTGCATTTGTTGAATTTACTTTCTTAAAATGTTATCAATGGAACTGTAATTGTATGTTTCAAACATAATATGCTAATAATCCACTTATCCAAGAGTCAGACTTCTGGCAACCTTAAGGGAATTAAGGGAATTCTTTATTTGCATTAATTGGGAAGTAGCTATAATTTGATTTATTTTCTGGTCTAGAGCAGGGCTTTCCAGGTCTCCAAGCAGTAATACCAGATAGATTATTATACTCAACATTGCTACCATACCTTTTACTCTTTTCTTTTTAAAAAAATGTTTTCTGGATGATTTTATATCACAAGTGTTTCCTGATTTCTCTCTTTTAACCGCTACAACAGTTAAATAAAGCTGACCAGTTTGACAATATGTGCAACATTACCTTCCCATCGTCCCTTAACTCTCTCCTGAGGGGAGAGAAGTCTGTTTTATCACTTCTACTCTGGGTCCAACTGGGTCATTGCAATTAATCTTGAGTTCAGTTTTTTTTAAATTATCATTTCATTTGTGTTATTGTAGTTACAATGTATGTTGTTCTCCTGGCTCTGTTCTCTTTGCTTTATTTTTATTCTTGTTATTTAGTCGTTTCCGTTATGTCAGACTCTTTGTGATCCTATTTTAGGTTTTCTTGGTTACGATTCTGGAGAAGTTTGTCTTTTCTCTCTCCACCTCATTTTACAGATGAGGAAACTGAGGCAAATAGGGTTAAGTGACTTGCCCAGAGTCACACAGCTAATAAGTGTCTGAGGTTGGATTTGAACTCCTCTTCCTGACTCCCAAACTGGTGCTCTATCCGCTGCACCTCCTAGCTACTACATCTTTGCTTTATATCAGTTCATTAAAATTTTACCATGTTTCTCTGAATTCCTGCCATGTCTTTTTAGCACAGAAATTCTTAACCTGTCTCATGGAATTAAAAAAAAATCTTTGTTGACTGTATTGAGATATAATTAGTTTCCTTTACAATCTTATGTGTTTTCTTATATGCATTTAAAAATATCATTTTGGGAAGGGGTCACTGTTTTATCAATTTTGAGAAGAGTTTCACTATACTGCTAAAGGTGTCCATGATATAGAAAAAGTTGAAAACCCAGAGGAAGTCCATTTTCAGTGGTGTGTTTCTCCAGCTTCATTTAGGGACTTTACTGTAAATATTCCTTATCATCCCTTTTTTCCCTGGTAATCTCAAACTTTAAGGAAGTGAAAATTGTTCCTTACAAAAATTATTCCTCTAATGACTTCTGGCCAGAGAGCTATGATTATTTATATAAAGAATAGTTAATAAGGCTCTTTAACAAATAATTATTTCTATGTTTAATTAGTTCATGTATTAGTATGTATTTACTTTCCTTATTTTCCTGTCCGAGCTTTACTTGCTCGTTCCTTTTCTTTTTAGTACTCCAGTCTCTATGCTGTCATTTATGTGAGACTAAAACTCTCAGGTGAAAAGTATGGTTAACTGGTTACCCCCAAACTCCAAACATTTGCCATTCAGAGAGGAGACTCTTCCTTCCCCCACCCCCCAAATTCCAAACATCACCCACTGAGAATGCTCATTCACCTGTGATGAATTTATCAAAAGTATGAAGGTAGAGATGGCAAAATACAGTTGTTACAAATTAGTGAATTTTTGATGGCATTTGCTTCCAGGTTTTGCTCTTTAGTCAAAGAGATTATAACGGATGTGGTGGGCTGTACAGTGGAATTAGAAGGCGAGATCGATGGCGATACGCTAGAGGTAAGTCTTAGGTCATCAGAGATGAGCAAGAATTGAGAATCCCCCTTTTCATCCTCTGATTCAACTTCAGTAAAGTTCTTCATTGTTTTGGTGAGGAATGAAGAATACAAGGAATTTTACTATTGCTTTTCACATAAAATGGTTTATAATTTGGTTTTTTTAAGGTTATACAATAACCAATAATATAGCTATTGTTATCAGGAATAATCTTTCCTCACAATATCAATGAAGTATATTCTCGATATCATGAAGTCAAATATAGGACAATTTGGACCAAGTTTAAGCTTCCCTCCGTGGGACACACAGAGAGTCTCCTACCTTAGTTCTTCATAGACTACAAACAGAGTTAAACAAATAATCCTCTTAACAAAGAAAGCTTCACAAGAAAGACTGAAAGGAAAGGGAAATTAGAAGGAATAGTCTAGTCCAGGTTTACTTCTTGGGAAATCTAGGCAGATGACTAGACCAAAGAGTTGCTCCAAGACATTAGGTTTGGATGAAACCCCAGAGCTTCATGTTTTCTATAACGTCCTTCATGTCCAGTGGGGAACCCTTCCACTTGAACTTCAAGGGCAACTGTCTAAAGACCCAACTAGGAACTAGTATAAAATCCGTTAAACTTCCTAGGCTGTGGCCATGAGTTAAAACAATAATACCTGTAATTCCTACCCCGATCTCTCATCATCCAGTCTGGCCTGTTACTTCTATGGCCAACCAGACTGCCCTCCACAGGGAATGAAAGCTATATCATATGTCATCCCAAGCCTTTCCCCAAAATAGGTTTAAAGGATCTTAAGGCCCTGTGGCATCATGAATTGAGAACTATATTTGAGTCAGAAAGACCTGGGGTCAAGACCTGTCTCAGATACTTGTTAGCTGTGTTAACTTGGGCAACTTACTTAACTGCACTAGGCATCAGAATCCTCATTTCTAAAGTGATAGGTTTGGACTCAGTGGCCTCTGGTGTCCTTTATAGCCTTGGCTCTGTGATCCTACAAACTATCCAGTCCCTTAGAAAAATGTAATAATTTGTCTATACATATATAATTTTTAAGATCTAGATGATAAACTGCATTAGAATGTGGTCTGAGTCTTTTAAAAAATCTTTATATCTCTTCCTGAATCTAACATCATGCTCTTAATTTAATGGAATAAAGTCTTTGATAAGCTAAAAGTGGAAGATTTGGAGGGGAGATGGTTAGACAATTTAAAGCAGTTCTTTCCAAGCTTTCTCAAATCATCTTTAGCTACCAGACACAAAGAGTTTTTATCTATTCAGAGATCAACCCAATACAGACCTTTCCTTGGCAACACTAAGTCAGCCTGCTCTTCACATTACTGTATGTATTTGGAACTATTGTATAATTAACCAGATTTTCCAGTAATTTAAACCAGTCTTCCCAGCTGCATTATTTATAATTAATGAAGTTTTACTATGCTTCCAAGTCATATTGAAGCTATCCCTCTGGGTTGCTTTAGGAGAAGTTTTTAAATGATAAATATTAATTAAGCCTTTCCCTGAAACACTTCTCAGTGTCTCATGGAGGTGACCCTGATTTCACTAAATCCAAATGGACTGGAGCTCAAAGTCTGGCATACTGGACCAAGCCAGAAAGACTCCAAGCAGGAGTCATTGATGGACTTGGAGTTTGGGATTCAAAGTTTGGAAGGACTTATTAGAGGGGTAGCTGCTGGACAATGAATTTTTTAGCCATAGCAGCTCAGAAAGACTGCCTTTTTCAGCTAGAGGGGTTGTGATCTGTACCCGAGGAGGGAAGATCCACAGCAGCTATACTAGAAAGATGAATAAATGGTCTATTTGAGATAAGGAAATTAATAAGATGGAAGCTCTCTTTAGAAAGTTCTAGATTTCAAATTCATTCAAGTGCAACCTAACTGCATGCCTCAATGATAGGAACATCTCTCTCTCTGTCTCTCTGTCTCTTTCTCTCTCTCTCTCTCTCTCTCTCTCTCTCTCTCTCCCTTCCTCCCTGTCTTTCTCCCTCCCTCCTTCTCTCTTTCCTTGCCTCTTCTATCTATCCATCCATCTATCCATCATTTATCCTTCTATCATCTCTGAGATGTATTTTCAACTTATTTCCTCCCTCAAAGCGTATTTATTTGTGTATTTGTCTTCTGTATCCCTCTCTGCCATTAGATCAGCAGTTTCTTGACTCTGTGTCTGTGCCATATCTCTTTGCATTCCCCCTTAGCACCTAGCCCAGTGTCTTGCATATTTAAACATTAAAAAACCAATTTGGGGACCTAAGATAGGTGAGTTCATTGCTGTAGGAAGTTCCGAGTATGGAAACTCCCTCTGTCAATGTTGATTAGCCACTCATATTTAGAGGTTACATGAATTGCTCATAGTCATACAATATGTGTCAGAGGTGAGCCTTGAACCCCTAGGTCTTCCTTACTTCAAGGTCAGATCTTTATGCCTTTCACAATTTGCTTTGCATATAGTAAGTTTTAAATAGACATTTCTTGACTGAATTAAATGTAAGAAAGTGACCCAACGTTGACAAAAAGCGTACCTGTAAAAGTACAAGTTCACTTACTGAATAAAGTAACAGATGTGTGTGTTAATAATGACAAAATAATAAAAATAATAAAATTGAAAAATTCCATGCCTTTGGAATAATTATATAATTAAAAATTAAGTATCTAAGAAATAATTGGTGGTATTGTACTAAAATAATACTCTATGTGTGTCTTTACATATATACATATGAAATACAAATTTAAAAGCCATAATTGCTGATTATTTTTTTAATCTGATATTAAAAGAAGTTTTTGCCCCAAGAACACAAGGTTTTTCTTTGTCTCCCTGATTTTTTCCACCCAGTATGAATATGATTATGATGAGAATGGTGAAAAAGTAGTCCTGGGGAAAGGCACATATGGAATTGTATATGCTGGGAGAGATCTTAGCAATCAAGTTCGAATAGCTATCAAAGAGATACCTGAGAGAGACAGCAGGTAAGTGAGTCACACTGTAGTTGTCTGATGGATGGTATCTGCAAGACAATGTTTAGTTTAGGTGGCTCACACAGGTAAGGAGTAATTATTACCAACATGGATATTGTCTAAAATTTTATTGGGGGGAAAGCAATTCTTAACTGAGTAATTCAAATAGATTGGAACGATGGACGGTATCTTAGTGACATTTGATTTGTAAAATTTCACAGTTAAGAAATTTAGATAGTCTGGCATAGTGGATAGAACACTGGCCTCAAAGACCTGGGTTTTAGTGCTATGGCTGATTGATAGGTTGACAGAATGTGAGCTTGTTCAAATCTCTCAGTCCTTTAGTATTCCTGGCAACTCTCTGAGGGAATTCATTAGCTGCAGAGATATTGATCTGAGTTGGTAGAGAGGATCTCCTCACTTGGAGCCCCTTATAACTAATGAAATCATAGCGATAGTCAAAAAAGAAAGCAAATTATCCTGTTTAAAATGTGATTCCATTAAGGCCAAGTCCCAGTCAGTGCAAATAACTAATCCCATGAAGTGGCTATACAATTCAGATTTTCACTGTATGTTTCCGTTGGACTGGAGTCAACAGCTATATTTTATGTAATTATAATTTGAAGTAGTGTGAATTCAGAAGCATGAGATTATTTCACAAGGTATATACCATGAAATAGAATGGAACTCCATACTATTTTTTAGATAAATCTTTTTTTACATCTGAAATATTATGTGAGCCTGTTTATACGCATATATGCAATATATACATTTACATACATAGAATACATGCATACATATGTAATTCAGTGCTATGAATGAATGAAAGAAAAGCATTAAGTAGTATGTGTCAAATATTGTGTAAAGATACATTAGAATATTATAGAAATAAATAGTATAAAAATATATAATAATCATATTTTTCCTCTCCTCCTAACTTATGTCTGTTGTTTGAAGTTAGTTTCCTGTCAGTGGTTTTCCTGATTATCTTTCCAAATTAATCCCTGTTGAAGAAGTATGTAAGTCCCAAAGCTGTGTGTGTGTGTGTGTGTGTGTGTGTGTGTGTGTGTGTGTGTGTATTTTTGACCAGATCTACTGCCCAGATCAGGTCAGCAGCTGCTTTATATCTTCATGGTCTTGAAGAGTTATCTAGGGCATTAAGGAGTTAAATGACCTGCTGCAGTCCAAAAAGCCTCTATGTGTCAGAGGAGGACTTGAACCCAGGTCTTTTTTACTTTGAGGTGAGCTCTTCAACCACCATGACATGCTCCCTTTCATGTGTGTATGTAGGTGTTAACAGAAGCCTGATCATGGCACATGACAATCCCATTTTCTGTGCAAATTGAATCACAGTTCAAATATACAAGTTATGGGCATGACTTTTTAAGAATGTCATTGACCAAGTAAGGTATGTTTAGGGGAAGACCATCAGAATGGTGAGGCATTTGTAAACTATGCATCATCATCATCATATTACTAGTATTTATAGAGCGGTTAACTTGTGCAGGCTCTAAGTGCTTTACAAATATCTTGTTTTAATTCTCACAACTATCCTGGGAGGTAGGTGTTAACTTTAATCCCATTTTACAGCTGAGAAAACCGAGGTAAACAGAGGCTAAATTACTTGCTCAAGGTTATATAGGTAGTATGTGTCAGAGGTCAAATTTGAATTCAGGTCCCAGGCTCAACACTCCATCTAAGCAATTCCCTACCTGTGTCATGAGGAACAATTGATGAAACTGAGGTCATTTGATTCAGAGGAAAAAAGATGCTGGTGATGATGAGGAGCTTGGACCCCAATTCTAAAATCAATCCCATTTCTCCTTACCCTCAAAACACTGTCCCAGGCAGTTTCTCCCCAGCCCAAGGACACAGCCTGCCCCAGCAACAACTGTTATCTCCCTTCCTGATGCAGCAGCCAGTTGCACCTACAGAATGTATTAATTTGACCCAGTTGTACACTGGCTGAATGGACTGTGTACTGGGTCATAACAACGTTTACTCCTCAATGACCAATCATATGTATTATAGACTTAGACATATATCTACTCCCTTACATTTTTCTTGTCTAACAAGATATTGATGAGAGCAGCCTGGTATTACTTAGTCTGTCCTGATCATTAGTTGACTTAGTGATATTTCAGGCCTAAAACCACAGTTCCATGCATCTTCCCCTTGGACTCTTTCCCAATGAACTCTGGATAAAATACCTGTGCAGTAGATACTAGCAGTGCATGTCCCTTTAAGAACTAGCCTTAACTTCCTAATTACTCCCTAATTCTGCCCCAAATCAGTGATTACACTTGACACATATACTATATAAACTTTACTTGTACCCCATTCAAATTGCAGGTTCCCTAAGAATTCTTGCCTGATGAAAAACGTAATCAGTCTTTACTTGACCTTGAGAATTCCTGAGTCCACCAGTTCTTTTCCAGGAGGCCCATGCAGGGGTTCCTCTATCGTCCCTCTACCTCTCAAGCCCTTATCAGTGGGGCTGGGGATGTTGAATGAAAGCTAACTTTAGATCATAAGAAAGGAAAGTCCTATGGACAGCTTGTTTTCGTTTGTTATTATTCTAGAGGGCATAATTAAGATTATTAGACACAAATCTCCAAGAGGCTGATTTTGACTTTGATAGGTAGTCATGACATTTCAGATAATTAGAGCTGTCCAATAACAGAATAGGATGGTTTGAAATATTGCAGTGAATTTACCAGTCACTAAAAGTATACATTTTCCTACATTAGAGATGAAGAGATTAGGTGATTTCTAAGGTCCCTCCAGGGATAGCTAAATGGTGCAGTGGATAGAGCACTTGGTTTGCATTCAGGAAGTCTCATCTTCCTGAGTTCAAATCTGACCTCAAACACTTACTAGTCGTGTGGCTCTGGGCAAGTCACTTAATCCTGCTTGCCTCAGTTTCCTCATTTATAAAATGAGCTGGAGAAGGAAATGGCAAACTACTCCAAAATCTTTGCCAAGAAACCCCAAATGGGGTTACAGAGAGTCAGATATAACTGAAATATCTCAGCAACAGCAAGAAAAAGTAACTTTCAACTCTCAAGAGTCAATGATTCTGTTTTTCTGTTGGCTAATTGGCCCTGTATTGGATAGAGTATTTGACTGGGATTCGGAAGACCTAAGTTCAAACCTTCTTTCATACACTGTGTGGCCCTGAGCAAGTCACTTAACCTGTGCCTTCCTCAGTTTCCTTATCTGTAAAATGGGGATGAAAACAGCACCTATCTCCTAAGTTGTGAGGATAAAATGAAAAAGTATTTGTAAAATGCTTTTGAACCTTTCAAGGGCTATATAAATGGCATTAACACTGTTACTATCACCATCCTAGGTACTCTCAGCCTTTACACGAAGAGATAGCCCTGCACAAGTATCTGAAACATCGCAACATTGTCCAGTATCTTGGCTCTATTTCAGAAGATGGCTACATTAAAATCTTTATGGAGCAGGTGCCTGGAGGTTTGTGACTTTGCACTGCTGTTTCAATGCTCTGAAAGGTGGAATAAAACATCTGTGTGTCTCCTCTTTGCTTCATGACTTCAGATGCAAGGTTTATGGAGCCCAGTAGTACGTCTTTTTTGTGGATCATGGGATCATTGAGAGGAATATTTTCTGAAAGGGTTAAAAAAATAACCTATGGTTGAAGGATAGTTTTGTCCAGTTTGGTGGACCAGAAGCTAGAACTATTTTAATGGTAGACGTGTAGATAAAAACATTTTAAAAACATCACTTGAATATCTGCCTCTTTGATTGACAGAATACAAACCTTTCGCGGGCCATCAGATGTTTGAATTTTTCAGGTTTCAGTTGATGCTTGGTATATGGGTTTAATAATTATAATTTACATTATTGTAGTTTACAGAACACATTTCCTCACAATCATTTTATGTGGTAGGAAGCACAAATGTTACAGCACAAATCCCTGTTGAGGGAGGTTTGTTTCCTATAAAGGCCCACACCTTTTGGTGATTGCTAACAAGGCTCTGGGTCAAGAGGGCCATGATGCCCTCTGGCAGCATAATCTGTTTCAAGGCTTAGTTTTGGGACGAAGGTTCATGTGCCAGTTGAGACTCTGGGCAGGCGTTTTAAGGTGTCCCCCCGCCAGCTTTGAAACCCCAGATGCTGGTGCTTCTCTCTCTGGTAATGATGCATGTATTGTCTATGGTTAGGCAGTTGGAAGCTCTGTCTGTTGGTCCTGCCTATATTTCCATGTTTGTATATGTGTTTGATTAAAGTGATTGTTGACCTGTGAAAAGTTGCTTTCATTTTAGGAAAGGAGATCCAAGAACCTGTGCCATGGACCCTCCTGTATATGCCAGGGTGCTTACTGCTACAGCTGCCTCCTCTGTAAAATGGGAATAAGAGTAGCTCCTTCCTCCCAGGGTTGTTGTGAAGACCAAATCAGATAAAATAAAGTGCTTTGCCAACCTTAAGGAGCCACACATCAGAAGAGTAGCTCATAGCCAACCTTCATACAGTGCTTCCTCTGTACCAAGTACGAAGCGCTTGCCATTACCTCATTTGATTGTCACAACAAACCAGGTTGTTGTTTCAGCATTTCAGTCCTGTCTGACTCTTGGTGACGCCGTTTGGGATTTTCTTGGCAAATATATGGAGTGGTTTGCCATTTCCTTCTCCAGCTCATTTTACAGATGAGGAAATTGAGGCAAATGAAATTAAATGACTTGCCCAGGTTATATTAAAGTCTGAGACTGGATTTGAACTCACAAAAATGAGTCTTCCTGACTCTGGGTCTGGTACTTACTCTACTGTATAACCTAGCTGATACACACACACACACACACACACACACACACACACACAAGCACACACTAATATTTATTACCTTTAGCAATAATAACTGCATCACAGTAGGGAAGTCATTTAACCTCTGAGCCTTCAGTTTCTTTATCTGTAAAGATAACATTGGTACTGTCCACATTATGGGATTGATGTAAGCTTTGTAAACCTTGAAGTGCTGTACAAACATCAGCTATTACTGTCATTAGAGTTACAGACTATGGTGACCATGAGCTATATTTAGAGTCATAGATTCTGAGCTGGAAGGGATCTTGGAAGTCATCTGGGGAGTTCCTTGGGGGCCGGTATGTGGTGCAGTGGATAGAGTGCTGGCCCTGGAGTCAGGAAGACAATCCCACCTCAGACACATGCAAGCGGTGTCACCCTAGACAAGTCAGCCGTTTGCCTCAGTTTCCTCATCTATAAAATGAGCTGGAAAAGGAAATGGCAAATCATTCCAGTATCTTTGCCAAATGGGGTCATGAAGAGTCAGACACGACTGAAATTACCGAACAACAGGTAGTGAGTTCCTCATTAGACTGAGCTCCTTTCTTTGGATCTTCAGCACTTAGCACAGTGCCGAGCACATATTAGGTTTTTAATAAATGTTTATGGACTGAAAACCCTGCCATTTTACAGATGAGGAAAGGGAGCCCAAAGAGGGGAGGCAATTCACCCTGTCACATAGGCAGTAAGTGATAAGCTAAGAGTCAAATGAACATCATACCACACTAATGAAAAATGTTGTATGTGAAAAACATTGACTTTTCTGATCTTGAAGAAAGACAAAAAGGAAAGAAAGAAAATGAAAGAGAAGGAGAAAGGAAAGAATAAAAGTGTTCAGTACAGGGAAAAAGTACAGAATTTGGAAGAGGACCTGAATTCAAATCCTGGTCCTGCCGCTTTGTACTTTTATGACTTCAGGCAAGTCAGTATAACTGGCCTGTACCACCTCCTCTGTAAAAGGAAGGGCTTGCACTGGGTGGCCTCTGTCTTCCATCTCTAGATCGTTGAACTATGCCCTTCATGTCCCATGACTTCTAAATACAGGCTATACTTGGCTTCCAGCTCTAAACATAAGCTATATTTCTTAGTTCTAATAGTTCTCTTTTGACAGTGACCAAATTGACATAAATATCTTGGTCTTATTTAAACTTTCTCAGCACCTCGCAGAGAATGAACATTTAATCCATTTCTTTAATTGAATGAATAAATGAATGAATCCATGCTAATCTAGGGCTAGCTTTTGGCAAATACATTTTTATTAGGCACCGCGCACAGCTCATTAAGTGCTCTTACAGAATTGCTACCCATGATAAATAAAAACAGCCTAGGGGAAATTAATCTGGATAAAAAGTATGCTTTCTTCACTTCCCCAATTGGATGCTGATAGGAAGGGGGATATTAAATGTGTTTAGCATACAAATTGAATGTTTTCTGTGCTTTATCTCTTCCAGGAAGCCTTTCTGCCCTTCTGAGATCCAAGTGGGGCCCGATGAAGGAGCCTACAATAAAATTTTATACCAAACAGATACTGGAGGGCCTTAAGTATCTCCATGAAAACCAGATAGTTCATAGGGATATAAAGGTACTTTGGCTTTTCTCTCCCCTCTCTAGGGTTATTAAAGTTTTATTCTCATCCTCTAATAATAGGAACTGACAAGAATATTGGTTGTGAGCATGTAATACACCCACACACACTCATAGTCATCCACACAGCCAACAATACATCACCCATCATCTGCTACTATAGTAACTGTCCCCACCATTTTATTTCCCATCTTCCTAGAAACTTGTGAAAGAAGCATGTGGGTCTGAGGTGGCTTATGAATGTCTGTTTCTTTCTTATTTTCAGGGTGATAATGTTTTAGTAAATACTTATAGTGGAGTGGTGAAGATTTCTGACTTTGGGACCTCCAAACGACTTGCAGGAGTGAATCCATGCACAGAGACCTTCACAGGTGAGTAGTCAGTCTTCTCTAGAAGATTCCAGTAACTTGGTTTCATCTGTGATAAGGATGTGAAAGTCACATGAGCAGATATCGCTGTTTGGAAACTTCTTTGTTCATGGAAAGTAGGTAGGCCTGGAAAAAGAGTAGGTAGAGTGATGTTTCAAGGGGATGGTTTGTTTTATAGAGCAAGCCCTGTTCTCGCTTTGCCTTGTAACTCATTCTGTCACATGGTCATCGACTGCATGCAAATTGCCTGATTTTCATCCTTTTCAGCCACTTCAGCCTTTGTTTTGTTGACATTGAGGTCTTGTGAGGGTGTTCTCAGTCTTTCAGCATTATGTATGCTGTGAAGCAAATAGCGGTCCCCATAAGCTTCCTGAGAGGCAACATTGGTGTAGTGATTAGACACTGGCCTTGGATCTAGGAAGATGTGAGTTCAGATCCTGCCTCTTACATGTCTTGGCTGTGTGACCTTACTAAGTTGCTTTACCTCTCATCGCTCCAGCTTCCTTCAGGTCTCAGCTAAAATCCTACCTTCTGAAGGAAGCCTTCTGTGGTCTTCCTTAATGTCAGTGCCTTCCTTCTTAGATGATCCCCAGTTTGTCTTGCATATCTTATTTGCACAGTTGTTGGAATTTTGTCTCTCCCCATTAGATTGTAAGCTCCTTACAGCCAGGGACTGTCCTTGCCTTTCGTTCTCAAAGAGGACTGAAATGACATCATCATGATAAACTCAAGTTTCAGTGTGTCCAGCTGTATGAGCTCGGAATGCTCTACCGCTGATTGAGTACAGATAGTCAGTCTGCGAGAACATTCGGGGTGGATACTCCAAATTTGCGCTTCCTATGTTTCCTTTGTGCTGTCCCAATTCTGCTTTGCTCATAGAGCATAGTACCCTTTCTGATGTGGGTATGCCATGCTGAGCAATCCTGTGCCTGTGTCTCCCATGTCGCACAATCAAATCCACCTTGAGCGTGTCCTTGTATCACTTCTTCTGACCACCATGCAATCACCTGCCTCATGTGAGTCCTCTTTAAAATAGTCTTTTTGGGAAGTGTACATTTTGCATTTGAACATCATGGCCATCCCATCAGAGTTGTGCTCTCTGAAGCATAGTTTGAATGCTTGGCACTTTAGTTCGAGCAAGAACCTCAATATCTGGTACTTTATTCTGCCAGGTGACCTTCAGAATCTTCCTAAGACAGTTCAAATGGAAGCAACTAAGTGTCCTGGCATGGCGCTGGTAGACTGTCCATGTTTCACAGGCATACAATACTGAGGTCAGCACAATGGCTCTGTAGACCTTCAGTTTGGTAGTCAGCCTAATACTCTCCCAAACTTTTCTTCCGAGCCTCTCAAACACTGAGCTATCTCTGGCAATGTGTGTGTCAACCTTGTTGCCAATATGTACCTCCCTGGAAAGTCCACTGGGACTTTACAAAAGCTTGTTGACTTAACTTGAGTCTAGACAACTCTCTAAGATTAGAAGCTTCAGAGAAGGTCCTGGGCGTTCCCTATACAAATGAAATCACAGGTCCAGTGTCTCCCTCTATAAACTTCTTACAGAGGCATCATGAACTGACCTCAGTCTTGGGTTCAAATTCTAATTGACATATACTGATTGTGTGACCCTGGACAAGTCACTTAAATAGTACCACTAGTACTTAATTCTCTGAGAATGTAAGTTGCAGAACATGTCCATAGACATTGATAAAGAGTTTCTTATCCAGGAGTTCTTTATATGAACAAAATTATAATCCAACAATCAAACAAATAAATTCTCGTTAGAGTTCTCCAGAAGTGAGAAGAACTACCTGGGTGGATTCCCATGGATGGGACACTTTCAAGCAAAGACTGTATAATGCCTTGATAAATATGATATAGATTAGGTATAATTCGACATCAGGTGATGCAGTGGATAGAATCCTAGGCTTGGGGTAAAGAAGACTTGAATTAAAATCCACTGTCAGACACTCAATAACTGTGTGACCTTAGGCAAGTCAATTAACTTTCGTTTGCCTCAGTTTCCTCAATTATTATTATATTTTTTTTACAAATTTACAAATTTGACATTTTACAAATGAGCATGGATAGTAGCATCTACCTCCCAGGCTGGTTGTGAGGCTGAAATGAGATAATATTTTAATAGTATTTTGCTTTCTTTACCCAATTATAGGTAAAGACAATTTTTAGCTTCATTTTTATAAGAATTTGAGTTTGAGGTAATATTTCTAAAGCATTTAGCTCAGTGCCTGGCACATAATAAGTGCTATATAGTGCTAGCTATGTTGTTACTATCATTATGAGAAATTCTTTTCCAGGTATAGCAAGTGGAGCTTGCTGGCTCTTGAGAGTCGCCCTCAGCCCTCAGATTCTGTTATTAAAAAAAAAATCCCCACAAATCGTTCAAAATTGTGGCTAATTCAGTCATAGCAGTTCCCCAGATCATTAGCTGCTTTATTGTTCTATAATTTAAAAAATCTTTTAATATAAGCCTGATTAATGTTACCACCATTTTTCCTAGTCCCTAGTGTTTTGTAATGACCTTTCCCCCACCCTCACCCCCCGGGAGTCAGCTCCTCGTGAGATGTGTGTTATTCCAAGTATTTTGAGAGAGTAGATTTCCTCCTCCATGCAATGGAGACTATAAGCACTGAGAGAAAGTGGTTCAGTAGATAACCTCAAGTCAAGACAATGAGAAGACTTTCTAGAAGTTGACATTCATGATGCCATCAGTCATGGATGCTCCAAAGCAGAGCATAGACTCACTTGTCTTCAGACATTGTCTGTGTCTTCAGAGATTGTCTGTGAGTGACTCTGGCTGAAAAGTTTCATCCCTGCTGGGCATCCTTCCGGTAGTAAGCCTGTCCAAACTGAGCTAGGCCAGTCTTTGGGCAGCAGACATTCTATCCCCCACCAGACTTGAGCCTGAAGCCTTTCCAGCTTGGTTCAACCTGTTGGAGGTTGTATTCATTTGATAGTCTTTTAAACCCAGGGTGACTTCTACCCTATGAAGGAAAATTCATGAAACATCTAAGGCTTTTTAAAAATATGAAGTGCTTTGTAATGATGTCATAAGGATAACAAATATAATAATAAAATACAATGACACAACAGTAACATTTAAAGAATCCAGGTCCTTTGAAAGTGACGCTATCTGTAACTAAGTACAGATTTTACCTGATCATAAAATAATTGTGTAAAAAGTTATAAAAAGCATATCAACATTTCTTCTGCTAAACACACGGGAGGGATATGGAACAAAAACTTATAGAATGTTGGGGTCAGAGGTGATCTTAAAGTGTGACTGGTCCAAATTCCTCATTTAGTAATAGTATTATAGAAATAATAAAAATAAAATAATTTAAAAAATTTAAAAATAATAAATATATAATTGCTAGCATTTATATAACACTTTAAGCTTTGCAAAGTGCTTTACATGTGCTATCACATTTGAGCTTCACAAATACCCTCTGCAGTATTATCTTCATTTTACACACAAGGAAACTGAGGCACAGAGCATTTAAATGACTTGCCCAAAATCCCACAGCTAGTAAGTATCTGAGGCATTCAAGTCTTTTTAGTTCCAAATCCAATGCTCTATCTAAGGTCTAGAGCAATAATAGCCTTTCTCTCAGTCATATATCTAGTTAGTGATAAAGCCAAGATTAGTTCCCCAGTCACTGCTATTTCCTAGTTTAGACTATTATAATAGGGGAACTCCCTAATGGGAACCCTGTCCTTAAGGCATGCTCAAATTTTCCTTCCTGGCAAATTATGCAGAACATTCCCTGCTTGGTTCTAGTTCAAAACATAGAACTTTGAGAAGTTGTTTTTTTTTTAATGTTTATTTTTAATTTATGGAATAAAACAAGCACTTACATAACAACACAATAAAAAAGATGATTGCACATAAAACTACAAATCTATAACGTACAATTTGCTATTTCTTTTATATATATAATAGTTATCACTTAAATATACTTTCCCCCATTTTTCTTCCCTCCCCCTCCCCACCCTACTATTATTAGACACAAATTTATGTATATATGTAAAATTATTCCATACATACTTCTATTTATCACTTCTTTCTCTGGGTGCAGATAGCGTCTTCTTTAATATGTCCTTTCTAGTTAATTTTGATATTTGTAATAGTCAATGACTTACTCACTCAGAGTTGTTCTTAAAACGACATTGCTGTTACCATATACAGTGTTCTCTTGGTTTGGCTCATTTCCCTCTTTTATTATTTAGTGTAAGTCTATCCATGTTTTTCTAAGATCATCATACTCATCATTTCTTATAACATAAAAGTTATTGATTCCATCATACTCAAATACTATGACTTGTTCAGCTATTTCTCAATTGAAGGGCATTTCTGCAATTTCTAGCTCTTCGCCACCACAGAGAACTGCTGTACTTATTTTAGAACATAGTGATGTTGCTGGGTCAAAGGGTATAGGCAGTTCAATAACTCTTTGGGCATAAATCCAGATTGCTCTCCAAAATGGTTGGATCAGTTAACAATTCCACCAACAATGAATTAATGTCTCAATTTTTCTACATCCTCTCCAGTATTTGTCCCCTTCCCTTCAGTCCTTTCAGTCAGTCTGGTAATGTAAAATGCTACCTCAAGGTTGTATTAATTTGGATTTCTCTGATCAATAATGAAGTCAGTTTCTATCTGAGCAATTGCAGATTGGTACAGAGTGGTGACAGGATGTCTTGTCATTGGCTTTGAAGCAGATCTCATGACTCCAGAGGTGCTGGGCTAGACCTGAATTCACATTCAAAAGAGGTAGCTTGCTAATACTTTAGTCTCTTTCTGTCAGGTTTCTCCAAGTCCCACCCCCTTCCCCAAACCATGAAGTATATCCTTGGTCTGAGAAATAAGCAAAAGCTCACTCAGAAGGCTACATGGATTCAGGCCATGGCTTGTCTCTCAAGGGAGGTAGAATCTGTCTTCTCCAGTCCTCTTTGAGAGGGTCATTACACCATAGTAGATCCATTTTATTTTTATGTCATTCTGGGAAAGATCATTTGGGATATTGGGGGGCAGCTAAGTGGTGCAGTAGATAGAATGCCCAGCCTGGAGTTGGGAAGATATGTTAAAACTTGACCTTGGATACTTAATAGCAAAATGTGACCATGGGCAAGTCCTCTGTTTGCCTCAGTTTCCTTGTCTGTAAAATTGGAATCACAATAGCACTTACTGTCAATCTGGTTATAAAGACTAAATGAAATAATAAATTTGCTCAGCACATAGTAGGCACTATATAGAAATGTTAGCTTTTAGCATCACCATCATATTACAGAGAGTTTGTGTCCCTGAGATAGTTGTTACAGTGTAGTGACTGAGCTTTCACATCAGAGACAAGTCCTTCATCCAAAGGAGAAGTAATCCAAAGTAAACAATTCATAAATTTTAGCTCTTATCACCGTCATTATCATTACACACTGATTTTCGCTCACTTTTTGTGAAACAGAAGAATTCTTCAAAGAAATCCCACCTGGCTGATGGAACGCTCGCTAGCCTATTTACAGACCCGAGCCAGAAGAGGCATTTTCTTCTGTGCTGATAAAGCCCAGAAAAGGGGAGGTGGAAAAGCAGCCATCATCATCCAAGCACAGGAAATACTTTTCTTTCTTGCTTTCTAAATAATTATAGTGATAAAAATATTATTAGAAATGTTATTTATAAATAATAAAAAATAAGTACTAGTATAATGAACGACTAGTGCTTTGGGATTTGTAACTATGTCATTTTGTCCTCCTAGGTAGGTAGTATTATCTCAATTTTACAGATAGGGAAACTGAGGCACAGAGCAGTTAGGCTCACATATTTAGTAAGTATATAAGTCTATATTTGAACTCAGGACTGTCTGACTTGAAATACAACTCTCATCCACTGTGCCACCTTAGCTGTCCTTCACAAGCTTTCATTCAGCGTTCAGACAATATAACACGCGATGGGACCTTTTTATGATGTGACTGCTTTAGATGCATACCCTGGCCTAATAACACAGGTATATTATTACTGGCTTGGAGCTCACATCATTTGAACTGACTTGTATTTAGGATCATAGAATTTTATAGCAGGAAGGTCCATGGATATAGTCTTCTCACTGTGTTTTCTTTTCAAGTTTTTTTTTTAAATTAAATTTTATTTTTTAAAAAACAAAAAAAACTTTTCTTTCACTTCCACTTTCCACATTGAAAAAAAAGAAAACCAAATCTTGTAACAAATACAGATAGTCATGCAAAACAAATCCTCAAATTGGCCATGTACAAAAACATGCAGAGCAGGAGTCCATTTCCTCTCTGCTTGAAGACAGGTAGCATGACTCATCCTGATTCATTCTTTTTCATACATTTTTCCTGGGACATCTATTAGATTGCAATCTCCTCATTGACTTTCCCCTATAATGTGAGATACAGGCACTTGAGAAATGTGGGGACTGATGGCAAATACTTGATCACAGATCTAGAACCTTAAGGAACCTTACAAATCATCTCATCTCAACTCCTCATTTGACAAATGACAGAACTGAGTCACTGGGATGTGAGTTGACCTGCTGAAGGGAGCATAGAAAGTAAGCAGTGGAGGCAGGATTTGAACTCAGATCCTCTGACTCTGCTGTGCATAACTTAAATATTTATTGTTCAACCCAGTCACATAACAGCTGTGTGAAAAGTTATAAAAGCACAGCAATGACAAAATTGATACCTTTTCTATTATACCCACACATGCTGTGGGTTTCAAGGGAAACATAGTTTAGTGAATAGTGAAAGCCCTCGGACTCTATTGATGCAGGGACCAGTCTAGATGACAAAGGATGATGGATGGTAAAACAGATTTCCTATTTATTGGCAAACAGATGGTTGTGAACAGGTGGAAAATGAGGCTCATGTTTTTAGATACAGCCAACGTGTTGATTTATTTTTCTTGATAGGGCCTCAACAATCAAACGTGCATGTTACCAGGAGGTTCTGTTGGGCCTGTTAGGGTGGAAGAGTCACTGAGCAGTGAGAGTAATGTAAAAAAAAAATGAATGAAGCATTTGAAGAAGAAGAGAAATAGAATTCAAGGAGCTTATGCAGTCCTTGATTGTAAAGCTTTGGATGGGAGACAGAGGAGAGCAAGCTCGACTGGATGGCCTCTTCTTCAGTGTGGCAGCAGGGTAGCACTATTGCTTTAGATGCAGGCAAGCTAACCCAGAACTTGTGTAGCCTATCCCAGGCATATCTGAAAAGATGGAAACCTGCTAATGACACTTTTTCCTATTTATTAGAAATAGACATGTGGCTGTGTTTCCTTCCACCCTCATGAATACTTTTTGACTGCTCTGAGTGAACGATTTTCCTATGGAAAAAAAATACGAACGCAAAAAAATGACTTTTCAGCATTGTCCTATAGCTAAGGTGTTTTACGTGGTGCCTCCCCTTCCCCCGCTCCCCTCTCCTCCCCTCCTCCCTCCTCTTCCCAGATTCCCCCTTTGTTGTTTAGTTTTTGCAGTTCTCTCTGACTCTCTGTGACCCCATTGGGGTTTTCTTAGTAGAGATGCTGGAGTGGTTTGCCATTTCCTTCTCCAGCTCATTTGACAGATGAGGAAACTGAGGCAAACAGGTTAAGTGACTTGCCCAGGGTTGCACAGCTAGTAAGTGTCCGAGGTTGGAGTTGAACTCAGGAAGACAAGTCTTCCTGACTCTGGACCCAGTGCCCTGTCACTATGCCCTGCCCTCTTCCTCTGCCTCCTATGGTGCAAAGTAGTTGTCATTTTCACTTCCATGCAAATGTTCTATGAGTTTGCCCTTCCATTTGAAGTGTTGTCTTACCTCCTCTGTAGTCATACTGCTTGATCCTTGGCTAGCCAGTCCTTCCTTCCTTCCTTCCTTCCTTCCTTCCTTCCTTCCTTCCTTCCTTCCTCCCTTCCTCCCCACATTCCTCCTTCCTTCCGTCCTTCCTTCCGTCCATCCTTCCTTCCTTCCGTCCTTCCTTCCGTCCATCCTTCCTTCCTTCCTTCCTTCCTCCCCACATTCCTCCTTCCTTTCTTCCTTCCTTCCGTCCTTCCTTCCTTCCTTCCTTCCGTCCTTTTGTCCTTCCTTCCTTCCTTCCTTCCTTCCTCCCCACATTCCTCCTTCCTTTCTTCCTTCCTTCCATCCTTCCTTCCTTCCTTCCGTCCTTCCTTCCTTCCTTCCATCCTTCCTTCCTTCCTTCCTTCCTTCCTCCCCACATTCCTCCTTCCTTTTTTCCTTCCTTCCGTCCGTCCTTCCTTCCCTCCTTCCTTCCTTCCTCCCCACATTCCTCCTTCCTTTCTTCCTTCCTTCCTTCCGTCCTTCCTTCCGTCCTTCCGTCCTTCCTTCCTTCCTTCCTTCCGTTTGGTGGTTTCCCTTTGCCATCACCTCCCCTCAGGTGCTCTGCTTAAAATCCCTTCAGATTGGCCTGTCTAAGCCACCTTTCTAGCGTGAACATAAATGTCCACATTCGTCATTATTATTGCAAAAGAAAGTGCCCCAAGGTGGGATGTTTTTTAACAAAACATGGTCAGTTTGTTCCTCCTGTTTGGCTTAACTGCACTTCAACATTTATTGCATAACCCTGTGTAATCTGTCTTTAATCAATTAATTTTGGATTAGTTGGAGGGAGCCTTTTGTTCCAGGCCAAACCTTTTCACACGCGTTACTGGGGATTTTGTTAAGCCTGCAAAGGATATTATGTCACAGTTATGTTCCCTTTCCTGAGGTTTCATGGATTTCTTAATAATGCAGGGAACCTTGTGAGACTGTGTCTTACTCAACACTTCAACTGATTAAACAGTTCCTTGCTATGCTTTCAGCATTTATTAAGTGTCCCCTATGGGTCAGACACTGGACTAAGTGCTGTGGATGTGGAGGAAGGCAAAAAAAATAGTCCTTGTCCTCAAGAAGCTCACAGACTAAGGAGGGAGACAACATGCAAACCTCTATGTACAAATTAGGTATCTTACAAGATAATTTTGGGGGCATATGAATTCTCACTGACCTCATTTTTTTTTTTGGTGGAGAAGGATGCAGAGGTGGTCTGGACCTTTCTAAGTTTGTGAAAGATCCTAGTGTGAAAACTCCCTTTTCAAAACTTTGGAGAAATAAGAGGTTAAATAACTTTGTCCATGGTCACAAGTAGAGTGTCTGAGGCAGGACCTGAACCCGGGTCTTCCAGATACTCATCTAGCTACTATATTTCAAAAAACCAGAGAAATAAAACAGAAGTTTTATTGGTTGTGTCATAGGATAGAATACAGCATTTGAAATGTGTTCCTATGCCCTTTTGCAAGTCCATCTTTATTTTTAAAGGGGCTGAGAAGTGGTCTCAATTTGAATAAAACCTACAGGTTCTAGACCATGGCTGACCCACTTCCCCCTCTTTCCAGTGCTACCTTCCTCCTTAATATTTGTCTTTCAATTACAAAATTTTTCCAGGAACCCTGAGCATCTTTTTTTCTAGCATACTTCCTAACTGGTCTCAATATGGTTTATTATTATACTTCCATATTCCTATAGTTTGTTTTTCTGGATTTTAGACTGGGTCTTTGTTCTCGATTCCTCTCTGTAGTTATGAGTACTTGACTTTTACAACCACCAGCATTGCAGGAATTTCCAGTGAGGACCTTCTGCCAAAGAAGAGATAGAATCACATGTGCTCTCAAGTCCCAGTGATGGTATCACAACAGACATTATTGGGGAGTGAAATTGGAACATATCTGTTTTACGTCAAGAACACTCAGTGAATTAATTTCATGGAAAAGAAGTGTGACTTCCCTCACTATTTTTTCCCCTTAAACCAGGCACTCTCCAATATATGGCACCTGAGATCATTGATAAAGGTCCTCGAGGATATGGTGCCCCTGCTGACATCTGGTCCCTGGGCTGTACCATTATTGAAATGGCAACAGGCAAACCTCCATTTCATGAGCTCGGGGAACCTCAAGCAGCTATGTTTAAAGTAAGACTGGTTTGATTTGCTTAAGGATCAATTGTATGTTCCAGAGGCTAGATGTACTTTGTATCTTGGGGAGGGGTTTCCTGTTTTGGTTTTTGTAGCTGTGACCTTGGGTAACCTTTTGGTAACTGGGTTTTCTTTTTTCAAAGACCTTCAAAAAAGTGTGTTCACCAGATGTTGCCTGTGAGGGCAATCCATCTTCACAAGTAGACAAAGCACTTTGCAAACCAACATGTGTTGTGGTTTACTGGTGAGGAGGCAGAATCTTTACTGCTGTGTAAATGTGAGCTACCCTTCTGAGGTCAGACCTTCATTTCTCTCCCTATTCCACAGAGTTAGAACTTGAAGTTAATGAGAAAAAAGATAACTTCCTTCCACTGAACTTACACGCACACACACATACACACACACACATGCATGCATACATGCACACGCACACAAATTTTGTGGCTTTTCAAGGCCTGGAAAAGTTGCTGAAGGTGTGTTAGTCCCTTATGATCTGTTAAAACACTTAGTCCTATTTCCACCACTCATGAAAAGTCAACTTACTTGAATCTCTACAAACCAAATTGTGGATAATGAGGCCACAGGTTAGTTATATAATGTGATTGCAAAGACTTCTTCTTCTTCATTGTCTTGAGCTAACAACACTCAGTCCTCACTTAGCTGTCTGCTCTCCCCCTACAACTTTACCAGGTCCTGTGGCTTGGTCTGTATGTCCACAGTCACCAGAAACTAGATACATAGAAAAACCTGCTAGATATGAACAATCCTGTTTAACAAGAGTTCTAAACCTTCTGCTATCTGGACTCTGGCTCTGTAGCTCCTGAACTGTTTTACTCATGCCAATAAGTCTCAGATCCATGCAGAAAGTTTTACGTGTTGTGCTCAGCTACTCTCTTCTGTCTCAGTATAGTTTTCAGGAAAGTGTTGAATTCCACATCTAACCACAAGCCTTTCTTTAAAATTAATTTTTTAATCAATGAAAACATGTCTTCTCTCCTCCCTACTTTGCTTCTCCCCTACCTCCATTGAAAAAGCAAGAAAAATAAAACTCACAAGTTTCCACATTGGCATGTCCAAAAACAGTCTTGATCAGTGGTTTGAGACTATCCCCTGGCTCTGTCTAGAATGAGTAGCATGTTTCATTATGAATCCTCCAGTCATTGTCTTGATCAGTTTTCCCAAGTCTTTAAAAGTTGTTTGTCTTTGCAGTAGTGTTGTTTTTGTACAATTTCTTCCACTAGTTCTGCTGACTTCCCTCTGCATCAGCTCATACAAGTTGTCTCAGGGTTCTCTGAAACCATCCCTTTCATCATTTAAAGAAAACATTTCAATC